>JARWLC010000006.1:29517500-30717500 GCA_033318265.1 Phyllotis vaccarum | reverse complement strand
TACATATAGTAGTAGTTAGAAGGAGGAAAGGAAGAAGAAAAATTATGTTATTAGAGTATAATATCAATTTTTAAAATACAGTTAAAAAATAAAGAAAATCTTACATGGATCCTGGTGTTGGCTAGTTTTCTGTTTTAGTGTTCGTAAAGATAATTATCTTTTGGATGACTATGAAACAATTTGATGTTCTTGGTAATTTAATTTTAGTGTCTCCACATTATAGTAAATTCTTAAAAGACACACATGGATCTCAAGGTCACTATGACCTGATTTTCACCATTGACTTGGCTGAAGTGCTGAGGCACTCTTGAGATCTGGAAGACTTTGTCCCATCACAGCAGTGGTATCCTTGCAACTAAGGCAAAGCATGAAGAACTCATTTTGAATTTAATAAAGAGTAAAATTCTTTGAATTTACCCAAAAGACATTAGCACAGTTTTCATGCTGCTGATCTGACATACTGCATTGTCAGTTCACTTGCTACTTTTAGTTGCATAGAAGTGACAGATCCCAGAGTGAATCCCTAAAACAGAACATCACTCCACATACATACACTGTAGAGCAAAGGTTCAAAATAAATGGGTCCTAGTTTACCCATAAGTTGTTCTGTTAATATCCCTACATGTATATGCATGTATATATATATATATAAAAGAAAAACCCATGACTATTATGTGGGACTACCAAAATAGATTATAAACAATAGCCACAGAACCAGAGAGATTGCTCAGTTACTAAGAGCACCTGCTGCTCTTGCAGAGGGCCCAGGTGTGGTTCTTAAAACCTATATGGAAGCTCATAAGCACCTGTAACTTCAGTCTCAAAGGATCTGAGCTACCTTCTGGCATTCGCAGGTCCAGGCATACATGGGTATATATGCCTATAGTCACGCACTTAAATATAAGCATAAAATATAAGTAAATAAAAATGAATAAATAAATCTTTTGAAAATCCACCAGTCTTGGTGTTAAACTGATGAGCACAGTAAGCAAGAATCCTCAAGTTAGGAATTTTATAAAACATTTGAATGTATTAATATCTTGCACATAATCAGCTCTAAGCAATATAGACTAATTCATTTAATTAATTCTGACTGGATCAATTAGATGTCAGCAATTCTCTCCTCTACCTTGTCTCTGCATTTTTTTCTCCCCATGTGTTTCTTTTCTGTTCCTTCTGATCATATTTGTGCATATAGTGTGACTGTGTATGCATATATGCATATATGCATCACATTTTAAAATTCCGATCAGTTTTTAATCATATGAAGAAACTATCAATGGTTTGCATACTCATGTATGTCTGTCTTATTTTATTTATGGATGAGACCCAATCAGGCTTGAATACATCTTTATCTTTAGAATCAAGCTAAAGAGCAGTGTTTGAAGATAGCAGCTTTAGTTGAGATGTGTGAGGTAGGTACATATAATACTCAATTTTCAGAACCAACCTTAGGTGGAAAATGTACTTTATCTTTGTTGTACATGTAAGAAAATGGAGGCAGCATAAATGAGAACCCTTTCTCTTTACTTCACTATTTGCTTCTATTTTTATGTGTTACTGGGAAAAAGTAAAAACAATAATCTAGCATATGTGATATACGTGGAAGTATTTTATAAACATTAATGTTTTAGACATTGAGCAGTTTCATCTCATTCCTCACCTTAACCAAAGATTTAAATTTAAAAATAAAAACCTAAATTATGTTGACTCTTTTATGTATCAGAATTTAAAAGCAGTTATATGGGTACTCATGAAGTTGAGTCTGGAGTATTGCCCCAGGTCATGCATTAGAAACCAGCCTGGGAAGCTTAGTGAGGCCTTGTGTCCTTCTACATAAAAGGTTGAAAAAGGTGGCTCAGCACGTGCTGGGTATGAAAGCATGAAAACCTGCTGTTATTTCACAAGCACATGCATAAAATTTGAGTGTGAACAATGGCCCTCAATAAACCCATTATTGGGATGATGAAATGACATCCCAGGGGCTCACAGGCCAGAGAGTGCAGCTGAAAGTGTGAGGCCCCGTTAAATGGGGAAGCATGTCTCAAACAATGAGGTAAAGCAATGATTGAATAACATACAAATCTCAATCCCTTGTCTTCACATGTGTCTGCATGGGTAATTGTGAACATGAATATGTGAGTAATGCAGTAAACTGGCATATGTTCCCACCCATAACACATAAATAAAGTTAAAGAAAAGATCAATATTGATGTTCATATGAATAAACAGTTGTAGTGTTTTCTACAGTAATTATTCTTATGCGATTACTCAGTATAGCCTTCTACACAGCCTGATGACTCAGAGCAACCATGTGAATCAAGACAGGACAGAGGGGAGGGCCATTTAACGACTGTTGATTACTTTTGTGACTGTGTAGGTGTTTCAGTGTCTGTTGCCGAAAATATCCTTCCCTCTGCTTTCATATATGCAATTCTCTCAAGAGATCCAGATCTGGGACAAGAAGTTGAAGTAAGTTTTGTTTTTCCCAAGATGTAAAAACAAAACGCTTTGCTTAATTTCCATTGAGCAAAAAGTGTTTCCTTAGGCTTTAGTTAAATCAGGCGTGTTAACTTACGATGCTTTCTGAAGTGAGAGGGGGAATTTAAGCTTTTGAATATAGTAGCAAAATAAAAATGGTAAGACAGAAAAAGGAAGTCATAGGCCTAAAATGGTCTGAAAACAGTGTAAGTGAAGAGTCCGCCATTATTACCATTGATGATGCTTATGTACTCTAGAATGTTCTCTTCTGGTTCATTTCCTTTTATTTCTATTTTCTTTATTAGAATTAATTTTCATAAAAGGTATTTTAGATATTCATATTTTTTGGTTTCAGCAATAATTTATGAATAAGAATTAATAATAGATGGTGAAATAGTTACAGTTTAATAGAAGTAAGAAATTTATCAGTCTTTTATCAAAAAATTTATGATGTAATATAACCCATAGCCTAGTTATATTTATAGAATACAAATTAAGTTTCTTGATAGTTCAATAAATCATATTAAAATATTGTAATATTATTTCCAAATTTTAATGGTTTAGTCAATGTCTTGATACTATTTGCTCATGCTGCTAAGAACTGACTTATAAACAAACTTGGGAATATGACTAAAGTTAATGTTTGAGAGGACACTTTATAGATATTTTATTCCGATTTGATGATGAAGCATGGTTAACATACTCAGATTTACTTATTTTTCCTTATCAAGATTTTAGACTGGGAAAACTATACAGAAAATAGAATTCCTTCTTGTTGACTCAAAAGCCCCATTTATGAGAGTGTACTGCATTGGTGGGAGGTAGAATGAAGAAATACTGTGTGCTTGAACCTGTGGGATATCTATTTATGTATCTATGTATAAATATGCATGTATATGTAAACATGTATATATTCTGCAAATAAAATCATTATGTTTGAGTTATGAGTCATTAAAATGAGAAAAACCACAAAGATTTTGAAGGCAATTATTTTTAGCAAACCCCAAATCATCATAATAATAGAAGAAAAAGATTTTTTTCATAAAAATGTTTTTAGTTCTAATCTATAGTAAGACAACTTTGGTTGTTTAGAAACAGCTAAGTCCATCAACAAAGAACTTTGATGTGTTCATCTACATAGCTAACGTGTTTCTTTTGAAGCATTAATCATCACACCTCCAAAGTTTTATTGTTTCTTTTTACCAAAATAAGGACGTAACTTTTTTTTTTGTCTTTGTAGAGTTTAGCCTCTTAATAATTTTTTTTACAACCTATAATATTTTTCTACAGTCTGGGGCCCATTATTCTTTTGTAAGTGTTATCATAACACTGGAGAAGACTATGTCATTACTCATGAAAACAATCTATTTGTTTAAAGTGTTATTTTTTCATGCCTGAAGTCAGTACTGCGATGAGACACAGTGCCTTTGAGTGTACCTCTTTAGATACACTTTTTCAGTGTATAAGAAGGAATGGGATTTGATATTGAACAAAGCTGTCAATGTAACACTAGAAAGCAAACTAATTGTGAAACCAATGACAGACATTTACTGGAAATACCCTAGTACAAAACAAAATATGGAAAAAGTACAGCTGAAATCGTGCAGGAATGTTTGCATGGTTTTTGAAGTCTGAATACAAAAGCAAGTTCAGATTTTATTTATGGGTACTGTCTTCACAAAATGAAGCTAAATAGAACTTTTGCCAAATAATAGCATCAAATATATCAGCTCAAAATTCATGCTTTTCCAATAATATATCTGCCATGTTTGTGGTTTTTGTTCCTAGTTTTTAATATTAAATTCTTCAACCAATGCCACTGCTTATTTTGCTTTGGATTCACATAGTGGTGTCATTTCTAAAACATCAGAACCTCTATTGGATTATGAAACAGATCCTAAGGTGAGAGCAATCAGTATTTTACAATAACAAATGCCTCTATTTACCCTTTTAATCAAAATGTTTGAAATTTACTTAAATGAAACAAAGCATAAAAGGCAACCTAATTCATCTAGATCAACAGATATTCTTTTTAAAAAAATTAAAATGCACATTTGATGCATTTTTTAGGGGGGTCTTTGGATGAGGCATGATAATCTAGGGGTACCATCTAGTGCATTCTATAGGCTGGACAAAGAGAGACCAATGAAGAGAAAGTAAGTGGCAGAAGAACGGGAAAGCTACAGATGCCAGGAAAGTGAAGATGACAGGGAAGCCTTAAGGATGGGCACAAAAAACCAACAGCCATAGAGAAAGAAGAAAGACAGACTTCATTAGAGCAGTCAGACAGCTCCCATTAGGACTGGAGGGACCCAGAGCTGATCCGGTGTGGGGGCTCTGGGTCTGACTCCTCTAGGATCCCTGGGTCTCCCCTCACAAAACACTTTTCTCTTCACCCTGGTCTTGCATGGAATAATCTGTCTTGAGGAACACACAGTTTTCCCTAATCCTCCTTCACATTGGTATTTTAATTCTAGTTGCATTAATTTTTTAACTAAATTGAGAATAATTGATATCTATAAGTTTTTCGCATTAATTTAATTTTCTATTATTTTTAAAATAAAATAGATTATTACACAATACATCCTGACCAATTTCCCTTTCCTCTATTCCTCCCATATCTCCTTCCCCTCCCCTCGCCCCTAGAGTTCACTCTCCTTCCCTGTCCCTTCAGAAAAGCGCAGGCCTCCAAGAGACAACAACCAAACAGGACAAAACAGGATACAATAAGACAAAAGATTCGCACCGAGCCTGGACAAGGCAGCCAATAGGAGGAGAAGTCCCAAGTGCAGGCCAGTGAGTCAGTGACAACCAAATCGCCAATGTTAGGAGTCCCACAGAAAACCAAACTAATAGCCATAGTACACAGATAACTTGATGCTAACCCATGCAGGCGCTGGGCGTGCCGTTTCTGTTTGTCAGCCCTGCTTAGTTGATTTGGAGAGGGGCAAGTTCTCCTGGTGTCTTCCAGTCCTTCTGACCCCTGGCCTCCTCTTCTTCCCAGAGGTTCCCCTAGCCTCGAGAAGAGGAATTGAAAAGACATCCAATTTAGATGCTGTCTCTGCATAATGTCTGTCTGTGGATTTCTATACCCACACTCTGCTGCCTGGGGAAGCCTCTCTGATGATGACTGGACAAAGCACCTATCTATGACTATGAGTATCATTAGGAATCATTTCTTCTTTTGTTTCTTCCTTTTCTTCTTTCCTTTGCTTGGTTTTTTGTTTTGTTTTGGTTTTTTTTTTTTTTTTTGCCAGTCATGTTTGGTTCTACCTTAGGTGTCTAGCTGTCAGTCTCCAGTTCCTGGCTACCCAAACTTTGTAGGACTTGGGTTCCTTCTCTTGGCCTGGGCCTCAAATTAAACCAAATATCAGTTGGCCACTCCTACTTGTTCTGAGTCCCTATTGCCCTAGAACATCTTCCACAGGCAGAACTGACTATAGGTTGAGGGTTAGTGTCCAGGTTTCTCTTTTGGTAGTCTGTAGAGTGCCTTCCCATGCCAAGAGACTAGAACATAGAAGACCCCATGAGACACCAGCTCAGCCTCTCTACATTCTGTGAAATGTGTGGATGTTGTCTCATGCAATTCAGCCCTACTGTCAATTTTTGGAAAGCAACCCTCTAGTCCCTAAAGGACATTTATCATTCATAATGCCTTTCACGTTATTTGTTTAACCTTCCTTGGCACCTTAAATTTTATTCCTAGATATTCACTTGTCATATCCCTCTATGGTCATACAAAAAACAAAAATTTTTGTCTTGAAAATACCAACTTTGATACATATCAAGTGGCTGACCACTTGGTACTGGCTAACCAATTAGGGGGCTTCTCCCTGGAGACAGTCTACTTCTCTGGTTCTCAATACTCCTTAGTTGCCTAAAGTACTTTGTCTATGGTAGTGGTTCTCAGCCTGTGGGTGGCAATCCCTTTGGCAAAACACTGTCTCCAAAAATATTTACATTATAATTCAAAACAGTAGTAAATTACAGTTATGAAGTAGCAATGAAAAGAAACTTATGGTTGGGGTTACCATAGCATGAGGAACTGTATGTATTAAAGGGCCACCACATTAGGAAGGTTGAGAAGTACTGGTCTACCAGCAGAGCCCTGAGAGATTTTTCTTCTCCTATTAGCATGTCTATTAATGCTGTCCTTTTTTAGGCTTTGTGTAGGCAGCCATATTGCTGAGATATCATGGGGAAAATTTTTTAGCCTTTTGGTTAAAATTAACTGTAGTATCTGTTATGATCAGTTTGCCAAGATTTTTTTTTAAACTGGAACTTGACATGGATTTTTCTTCCATCTGTTCAGATAATTACATGGCTTCCTTTTTCCTTCATTTATTAGCAGTCTATGTTCCTTTAATACATTTTCCTGTTATTATGCCATCTTTATTTCCTAATTGATAACCAAATCTATATGAGACAATTTGCAATATAACTTGCTAAATTTACAGATATTTTAATTAATTTTAAAATTTTAATCCTGATTATATTTCTTTATTATTGGTTATCAAAAACTCACAGTGATTTTCACGACATTTTTGTCTATTTTTTTAAACAGGAGTTAATTTTTCAGATGAAAAGGCCTTTACAAAATCTATTTGGGCAATGTTGTTGAGTCACGCCTTGAGAGCAACATTTGGCTTCTCAGACAAAATGTTTTGTATAATCATTACATTTTCCTGCTTCACACTCCTTTCCCTTCTCGTCCCCTTTCCATTAATTTACTCTGTAGATGTATGTCATCTAATATTAAAGCCATCATTTGATTAAATTTTATCTTTCTTTGATTTGTATGACTGTCTTTCTCATTAAGATATGGTACCTATCAGTAAATGCTTTCTTACTATGAAAAATATAAAGAAAGAATAGGTTTCTTTGTTTCAAAAAATACTTTATTATGTTTGTATTTTTGAGAATTTCATATGTGAACGTATTTACATCATTCCTTCATCCCTACCTTCAATCCTCTAACTCTTTCCATGTCCCATTTATCTGCTTCTTCACAAGTTCATGAATCTTTCTTTTGTAAACAGACACACACCAACACACACACACAGAGACATATAGATACACACATACACACACAAACACAGACATAGACACACACACACACACACACACACACACACACACACACACACCCATAGACATAGGCACACATATACAAGTACATACAGATGCATATATACAGAGACACACAGACACACAAATACACACACACTCTCTCTCTTATTCTCTCTCTCTCTGTCTCACACACACACACACACACACACACACACACACACACACACACACACACACACACACACCATTACTGTAAGCTCATAGGGTTCACAACTTGATGAGACTGGTGATTACTTTTATCCTCTGGTAGCACACAGAGAATCTTATAACAATACAAAAAAAAAAAAAAAAAACCACCAGTAAGTATAACAGTTCCATATCTGTGCCTGTTTGATTTACCCAAGTTTTATAACCCATGTATGTGATGTCTTCAGCTATAGGGATTTAGTATGAAATTCTGTCAGGTAACCAATTGAAGTGTCAATATTCCATAATGTTTGAAAGTCTATGGGCCCTTACTTGACTCAAAAAGAAGTAACCCATTTCTGATACTGGAATTTTATTTGTTAGCATATGCTATCTAGTTAAAGTCCTTAAACTATTTTTATATTTGTGTTTATTTTACAATTTTTTCTGTTCTACTGATATAAAGTCTCTCTATGTATCCATGGATCTCCTAGAACTCATTCTGTAGACCAGGCTAGCCTTAAACTCTAAGATATCTGCCTGCCTCTGCCTCTCTAGTGATGGAATTAAAGACTTGTACCAATACACTCAGTAGATAGTTCTTAGTAGTTTCCCGTATGATTGTCTCATAAGGCCCTTAGTTTAATAATCTTTCCTCATATTCTCTCCTTCACTATGCCCCCCATCCCTCAATCCATTTACTCTTTCAAGGAAGGGGCCAGAGAAGACTCTGCTATGGAGAAGGAAAGGGGGATAGTCAAATGCGGATTCAATAATATTCAATTTCTACTTACTCATTTGAAGTATTCCTGGAGCAAAAGCTTTAATGAGGGAGGTTCTCATTGGATTTGCTGCATTTTGATAAGATTTTTTGCTTATATATTTAATCTGTTTAATGACTACAGAATTAATAAAAACTAAAACTGGCTTATTATCCTGTAAGTCTAGATTTCCCAATTGTTTGATTTTGCTACAAGTCATATTTTTAGAAAATTTTACACACTTAAAATTGACTTAAAAATTAATGAGTTATCAATATTTCCTAAGAGTACAATATAAATCAGATTTTTTCTAACCAATGAGATTTAATTTACCATTTTATTTTAGTACTTCAATAAATGTAACTTGAATATATTATGTAATAAAGTGATGTTTAAAATACAACCTAAAATCTATGATAATTGGAAGGTAGCATTTATTACAGAAATTTATATATAAAAATATGAGAAAAAAGCTATTCAACAAATTTTAAGAAAATTATGAATGATAAAAGTTTGTGTTTCCACATTTTTTCATTTAATTTTAGAACATTACTTTTAACTTGAAAGGAAATTCTAAGTGATACTCACTCCAAGTGAAAAAACTAAAGCATTCTCTCTTTTGCTCTTAGATTTTCCAGTTAGTAATCGCTGTGAGAAATAGGGACAGCCTGTCTCTGGAGTCATGTGTGGGCACCATCACTATAAACATCCAAAATGTTAATGATGAGAGTCCTGTTTTGATGTAAGCAGTACTTATCTAAATATTTAAATGTTCTATGTAACCATTGCAACCTTTTTATTGCATAATAAATATCAGTGTTTAGTATTTTATTTCATTGCAAAACATCTTTTTATCAATGAGATCTAGAAAACAAAAAACTTCTATTTTAATTTATTTTTTTCCTTTTACATATCAACCCCTGTGGTGACGTATTGTATATTTAATAAAAAAATAGTCTGGAATATGAAGAGACAAGCCACCCACACAGCCAAGAAATGAAGGCGAGGGAGTGGTGATTCATTGCCTTTAATCCCATCACTCAGGAGATAGAATCCATCCATCTAGATCTCAGTGACTTTAAGGCCTAAAAGCCAGGCAGTAGTGGTGCACACTGTTAGTTCCAGCTCTTAGAAGGAAGAGGCAGGAGAGTATGAAGCCAACCTGGTCTACAAAGCAAGTTCCAAGACATCTAGGACTGTTACACAGAAAACCCTTTCTCAAAAGAACAAAAACATGAAGGCTGGGGAGATGGCTCTGCCCTCTGATATCTCAGATTATTTTTTAAAAATATATGTCACCACAAAATCCAGTTCCCCTCCTCTCATTTTATCACCCCTACCTACCCCATCTCACCTTCCCTTCCATCCACTCCTAAGAGGGGGTAAGGCCTCCCTTGGGGTGTCAACAAAGTCTGCTATATCAAGTTGAGGCAGAGCAAGCCCCTCTCCCCTGTATCAAGGCTGAGCAAGGTGTAGGTAATCGGCTTCAAAAAAGCCAGTTTATGTATCCAGAAGTCCTGGTCCCATTGCCAGGAGCCCTAACAAAGAGGTCAAGCCACACAACTGTCACCCACATTCAGAGGGCCTTCTATGAGCTTGACAACATTGTTCTTTGCTCTTTTTAAGTGCACTAAAAAAATTAACTCAATTATATTTTGCTTTTGAAACTACAGAAAATGATTATTTTTATTGAATAGACTTCAACATTTTGCTTCTGCTATTTATGATGAATAAAAATAGTATAAAAATGAACATTGATATGTACATATTGTGAGATCAATGTAGTCACTCAAGAGAATTGAGGCAATAAATAGTTTTGACATGAGTATCTGTCCAAACATATACAAAATGAAAAATTATTGCTGAAGTGTTTATAGTATTATATTCATATGTTATAATTTATAATTTCTCAATCAAGTCAAAAACTAAAGAAAGAGAAGGAATAAAATATTGTTGAAGCTCATTTTAAATACATAAACAATGGCTAATGTATATGCATCAATTTTAAAGTGATTTGAATTCAGAGGCTGTAAATTGTCACAAAAGATGTACCACATGAAATTTCAAATACTTTCTATGTGACATAGATGGAAAGAGACATTTGTTTACACCAAGTACTAAAAACTTCTCCTTTGTCCTATAGATACAGACCAGATGCACCTATAAATATTAATGAAAATATGCCTGTTGGAACAAAGTTGGCCAAGTTCACAGCAACAGACAGAGATATAGAGGATGCTGTACATTATGAATTTATAGGTACACAGAAAGCATTTGCTATAAATGAAGGTATAATAATTTTTGTGGTTAACCATTTCAGAAAACATACTATAAGGTATTTTGTTCATTAAACTAAGCTCTGAAGTCCTGAAGTCATTATAACTGAATAAAATAATATTTAAAACATGTAAGAGAGCACTTAGCATATTTTTATGAAGAAAATAGTAATCCTTCCTTCCTTGCTAGAAGTATAGAAGTGTACTTTGTGTGTGTCTGCTCTGGCAGACTTTTGACAGTTCACATATATAAGTTTGCATTGGAAACATATTTTACGACCTTTCTCTGAGAAATCAATTTTCCTATGGAAACCAGAACATTAGTTATCATAAACTGAATATTCATTTTATGTCAAACATTCTTGTAAGTACATTACATACATAAAACCCAGTTTGAATTTTTACTGAACCAGTCTCCATCTGAAATGTAGTCCTGAGGGGAAGTTTTGGTTTCCTTCTCATACTACCATGAACTGAATCAGGGACAGTGCCTTGTAAGTGCTAAGCCAACTACTCTATTCCTGAACTACTCAAATCCCCAGCTTAAACACACACAAGGAATTTCTGTGACATGAATAAACTTGAGTTCAGCCCGTTTGAGTACAACACTTCTGACTTTAAGTGCACCTTGGATGCTCAGAGGTTAAAAGGCTGTCCTGTGTCTCTGACAGTTTAGGCAGAAAAATGGAACATGGAAGAAAGAAATATTTCTCCTTGTTGCGGGGGGGGGGGCATATTGGTACTCCATAAATAGAATACGCTTTAAAAAATGCACTTCCCATCATCTCAATGCAATTATTTCCATGTACGGAATGTAGGATGGATGGGAAGGTGGCCTGTAGAAGGATGCAAGCATGGGAAGGAAGAATGTATGGTATGAGAAGAAGGATGTAAAAAGGGTGGTTTCTTCTGCCTGAAATGTGCTTCATAAAAGTGAGAAATTTGGGTGAAACATATGCCAATGAAATAAAATTGGTAGTATTAGAATAAAATTAAGTTTTTAATACATATACTTAGGAAACTGGAGAGATAAATCCAGGGAGACTATGAAGACAGGAGGAGTGCTTCTAAACTGTCTTCTTAAGTAAAAGTGTTGAGTTAATAATAAAATTTGAATACTTTCGGTATCATCGTGTTCACCTCAGGATGTTTACCTTTGTTTTGTGGCTGTGTTGGAGAATATCTCATTTTGGGAGATGTAAATTCTAGTGATAGGAAACAATTATGTCATGTACTTGGTCTTTTATGGTTCAGGAAAAGATCATTTCCACAAACTTCTGGTTACTTAAAAATAATCATAGAAATAGTCACGAAGGAGAAATGCAGAGAAGATGCTTAGATCATCTTTCAAAATTTCTGAAGAAGTCAATAAGAAGAAAATATGACTAATATTCTAAACTTCCTTAAAGAAAATAGGCCTAGAATAAGACACAAGAGTTAGGCCTTTTCTAAAGGTAACGTTCCTGTGGAAATCAATGCAGACATTTTAATAAACTATTACAAGTTAGCTTTTTTTAAAAAAATATATATATAATAGCTTTGGTCTTGGTACACTGTCTTGTTTCCTGTAAGAGTATTAATTGGATCATAAACAAATATTCCTCCAGCACCTATTATATAAGATCAAAATGTAGCATATTTAGAAAAATTGAAAAGGAAAGCATGAGATGTGAATTCAATAGCTTACGTGTGGTATCTGAAGAACTACCTTAGTGGCTCAGAGAATGCTGGTCTAACAGAGAATCAAGTTCCACTCCATGACCCATACTGGCTAGCTAACAGCCATCTGTCGCTCCAGATGCAGGGGACTCAGTGCGTTCTTCTGGCCTTCTTGTATACTTGCACTTACATGCACTTTACCCCTACCTTCCCTTCCTACAATGTCACATAATAATAGACAAACAAAAACATCTTTAACCAAGTTTATATCTGGAAAATAATGACTCCGTGGAGAAGGAGAGCAGATGTGAGAGAGATGTAAGGGATAAGGAAGTAATCCTGCTGGAGATTTACCAGCATGATAATGATATGTATCAGTTATTTACATAGCTGTAGTTTTTGCAAGGCAGTGTATATCTTTAAAGCTTAAATGCTCTGCAGATACAGATGCAATACAAATATTTAGGAAGTTAATTCCCACCTGAATTACCCCTTTTATCTTTTTTTTGGTACATGCTATCCCAGCTAGCATCACCCTTCTCTAGAATCCACAGATTCCTTTCTGCCTGCCCCATATTCACTATGCCACATTCAGTCTAAGCTGTACTGTGTTTCCCACTGCAGCTCCTGTGACTTTCACATGTGGGGACCTGTGTAATACAGGTGGCTTCTGTCACACATTCAACCCCTATTTCTTATATGTGCACAATTGTTTGTGTCTCAGGTCAGCGTCTAACCTTTATTTTGTCCATAGGAGTACTCTATTCATGCCACAACTTTACTGCACATCTTCTTGTGCCTGCCTTTTAGACTTTGGAGATGTCACCGTTGCCTATCCTTTAGACTATGAAGACGAATCAACCCCCAAATCTTGGGTATTATATGTTAGAGTTTATGACAATGAGCGAACACATTCAACAACTGGGACACTCACAGTGATTCTACGGGATGTAAATGACAATCCTCCTCGATGCTCACAAAATATTTATGTGTAAGTTATGTTGGGTCTTCAGATATCTGTATAGAGAAAACAGCACAAGTGAGTGGGCATCAGTCATCGTAGAACAGCGCTGCAAACCTATCATCTTTCTCTTTATCCTCACACTTGACACAGCCTCTGCTTTCAAATAGCCAGAGCAAGATGACTTGCTTCATTTGTTGTCACAAAAGCTAAAAATCAATACTAAAATTCTCAAAAATCTAGGATGTCTAGAAAGTCAACATAAGATAAGGAATGGTCCAGTTATATGCAGAAAACCCCAAACATCAAGTAGAGGAAAATAATTTCAACTACTTACAGTGAGGTGCAAGTAGTCTTGTAGGCTGAAAAAATAAACACTCCTGATTGCTGGAAATTGTCACTTGATTTGCACAATCAATGGTTTCATACCTTGCAATGAGATTAGAGTAAGCTTCCCTTGAATAATTTGTGCCTTAAAAGAACAGCTTCTATATAAATAATGCAAGCATGTCTTGGTCACTTCAGGGACACAGTACCTGCCTCCACATGAAACAAATAGGTCTGCTCTGTTGAGTTTTAAAAACCAATGCTTGTGATCTGACAGATGTCAATAATTGACTGTTGCCAGAATCCTGGGAGAGTGGCAGGAGAGAAGCAGAGGTTCTGAGGTGCTAATGTGCAGTAGAGTGACTACAGAAAACCATAATGCATTGAGTTTCACCATAACTTAAAGAATGCAACTTAAAAGTCTTCCCCCTAAATAAATGGTAAATGTTTAACAAAAAAGACTTGTTCAGCATGATGAAAGCATAGCTTTCTATACCATTCTTTATCTTAGCTAATTAGACAACTTATCTTTCATTTTACTATTTCTTAAGGCTAAAGTGGTTTTTACTTTTCTTTAATTTGGGGGATTATACTTACAACATTTCCCATTCCGTTTATTCCCTCCTAATATTCCAACACATCTTTTCTTGCTCTTTTTCAAATTTATAGTCTTACTTTTCTAGATTGTTATCATATGCATATATGTATATATATATATATTGATTCCTAAATGCAGTGTGTATCAGGTTATTTTATATCTGTTTTTCAGTGATGCCCACTTGGTAGTGTACTCAATTAGTGTCCTCTTACCCAGGGTAACTTGTGGGAGATTGTGTTGTTTTATTGTAAATAATTGTCACACCCACCAGTTTAATAAAAAGTGCTGATTGGCAAAGGGCAGGCAGGAAGTGTGGGCGGGGCTACCAGACTAAGAAAACTCTGAGAACAGGAAGCACAGAGCAGAATGCCAGAGAGAATGCTAAAGAGAAGCCGGAAGAAGCAGAGGACAACTATGCTGCTCTAAGAAAAGGTACCGAGCCCCATGGCTGAACAAAAAGAACCATGGGTTAGATGAAGGGTAGAGAGCTAGCAAGTTATATGCCTGGGCCTTAGACCGATCAGCCTAAAACTATCGTATGCATCTGTGTGTCTCTGCGGGTCTGTGGGTCTGTGGCCCTAAACCTTGAGGTTAGGCCCAAAAGTCCAGGCCAGAAACCTCTTACTACAGTAACTCATATTCCACATTCCTTAGCTGCCTGTTGTTCTTTGTGTAGGGTTGAGGGTTCATGGCCTTTTATCCACATCAACTTTGACATGTTCACTGGTGTCCTCCTAATTCAGCTCAAGTTTGAATTTTATGCTGAAATATAAACTTTAGTTAGAAACATCCTCCCAAATTGATGGAAAATGCCATTGTAGTTGTTTTCATTAGCCACATAACTTATCACTGAATTACTGCCAACAATGTAACTTCAACCCGATGGGCCTTTATAGTTGCATTGATGAAAAGTATAATGAAAATCTGTTGACTCTGTTGCATGCAGTGATACAGGGATTCCTGTATATTCAGGTGTCTGGCATCTTGTTATGTTCTGCTTCTAACCATAAGGAAAGAAAGGAGCTACACACGTAGATAACACTCCACATTCAAATGACCTTATCACGAACTATAATTTAACCTGTTGATTTCCATTCCACTTGCCAGTGCACCTTCCACAAGCCATTTGCAGAGGTTGTAGGGAAACTTGGATATATAGAGAAAAACATGAAAATTAGTAAGTGGGATAGTGAATATTGACTGTCAGCTTTACTGGATATAGATTTACCTTGGAGAGTTTACTGGGCATGTCTGACAAGAAATTTCTACTACAGGATAACTGATGTAGACATATCTGCACGTCTAAAAGAGTAAAAGATCAGGGTTTGGGACTGAAAAAAAGAGAGATAATAAACTGGGCACACACTATCATGGCTCTCTCTGACTCACTACAAATAAGATATGATCAGATGCATCAAACTCCTGCCCCCATGACTTCCATGTCATAACAGGCTAGATTCCTTTAAACTTATGCCAAAGCCACAATAGACCCCTTCCTTATGTTGTTGTATCAAGTATTTTTGTCATAGTGGATAGGAAAGTATTTAATACAAAATCCATAGCCCCAGCTCTCTGCTAAATAAATATATATAGTCAGTAGTTCTCAATTTTGTTATTTTTAAGGTGGGGAGAATGATATAGTACCAGTTTAAAGGAAGAGACATGGACATTTCATAAGATCACATATAATTTTATGATGTGCAGATATAAAGTTATGAACCCGAGGAAGGACAAATTGTCGTTTGTTCAGTAATATGTATGACTTATTTAATTTGCTGTTCAGACTCTAGCATGAGAGTGATGCCATTTCCCTGGTCTCATCAGGAAGGCTATTTCATGTCTTAGGAAAGTTTTTGTGGACTCTGTAAAACACTTATTGTCAAAGGGCTATTTAAATTATGAGCACAATATTTCAAATGATCTAATATATTACATTTAACCATCTTCCTAAATCAAGTTTAATATGTAACACTCTTTTTTCCTCATTACAGACTTGAACTTCCAGAGAACATCTCAGTTGACACCCCTTTGGTGTCCCTAAGTTGTACAGATAGGGATGGAACCACTCCCAACAACAATATAACTTATCATTTGATTAAAGACAGCTTTTCAAATACAACCTTTACTCTTACAAACAGCGAGTTAAAAGTAAGTATCATAAAGTCACTCTCGGACTGTGGTCCTATGATTAACCTGAGATAGGAAAAAAAATTGTTTTTATTAGTCTAAAACTTTTAATTAATTCCAGTAGTTTAAATAGCTGATGGCAACATTTGTTCCCAGATTTTTAACTGAACCTTAAATTTCTGAAAGTCTTGTTTGCTTCAGGATGAATTGTCGAATGAAATTTTGATCATCAGAACGGAACTCAGGAGGTCATGAATTTCTTAGAACAATTGTTTTAGGACAAAATATTGTGTAATCATTTGGAATGTGCTGAAATTCCTTTGATAAATATGTTGAATATATTTTTAGCAAAAACTATACATAGAACAAATATGTGTGCTTTATATTGTATCCTAAAGTATGCAGCAGCTCAAAATTTTGACCAGTTGGATGTGTTTGTGTATGTATGTATATGTATGTGTGTAGATAAATATGTAGATAGATCACAGATATAAAGTATAGATATATGCTTTATTTCCAATACATTTTGAAGTATAAGTCAGGCTAATGTAGTCATATTTATACATTTTAAAAGTAGATTAGGCAAAGTAAGATTAGGCATTGTGTTCAACAGTAGTCAACTGCATCACCTCAGAACAATGGCTGTAGCACTAACTAAATACTTCATATGTCCCTCGTTAGGAGATGAAAGAAAACAGTACAATATAAAGTGAGTGTCTGGAATGTGTCTAGTGTTAGTTAGGTATCTATTAATTATTGACTGAATTCAGGATGGATAATAAGGGAAAACTGTAGGTGTTTGTTACTATGTAGTAACATATTACTTCCAAAAGTCATAATGTGTTATGCTCATACCTGGAAATATGATGTGATCACAATACAAAAATAGATCTTTGAAGACTAAGTGTGTCTATAAGCTGATAATACTAGAAAATACAATATCAATATTCTTAAAGTAAAAATATTAAAATGATGGAAATGTTTACAATTCTTTGGATTATGTCTCTTCAAAGAATCCTAACAGGATATGAAATATATGAAAAGCAACAAACAAAGAATTAATGTTTTGAATCTATTCTAATTTTCATTAATTTTTCTAAAAACATTTACATACAAGTTACAGGATCAAAACCATCTAACCAAATATAAGAAGCTAGATGCAGAGATTAATTTCTTTTTCTGCCATTTGCTATATGATTGGAGTAAGAACAATAGTACTTTCCTTAAAGGCTTATTAGGTGTGAAAGGTTATTAAAATGCCCAAATTCTCATCTTTCTCCAAGGCATGAAAGAGAAGCCAGCTAAAGAAAATGACATAAATATAGCACTTAATGAATAAAATATGAAAAGATAGAAAGAAAATATATGTGGATTTCCTTCAACAATGCTCAACTCTTTAACTACAACAATATTATAACTTACATATAGTTTTCAAATAGAAAAGTAAAAGTGAATAGCTCTTGGATAATCAAAAAATGGTATATACTACAGAAAGATGGAAAACAGAGTTTTATTGGTTATTCAAAATTCCAACTTAGAGGAATCACTAAAAAATATTAAAACTATAAAGAAAGTTTTAGAAGGAGCCAGTGGGGTGAAGGACATTAGGAAAACTCAGCTCCCACAATCAACTAAGCAGGGCTCTTAGGGGCTCACAGAGCCTATATGAGTCTGTGGTAGGTACTCTGCATATATGCTGTGATTTTTTAGTTTAAGTTTCTTGTAGAACTCCTAACGGCAAGACTGGACTCTTGGGACCATTTTCCTCCTACTGGGCTGGCTTTTCCAGCCTTGATATGAGAGTTTATGCCAAGTTTTATTGCATCTTGTTATGCTGTGTTAGGTTACTATGACTGGGAGGCATGCTCTTCTCTGAGGGAAACTGGAAAGCAGTAGATCTGGAGAAGAGGGGAGGTGGGGGCTGGGAAGAGTGGAGGGAACAGAGCCTGCAGTCAGGATGAATTGTGTAAGAGTAGGAAAAGAAAAGAAAATTAATTCACACAATATATGTTGATCAAATTATTTTCCATCTTCTAACCCTTCCCATACCCTTCACCCTTCTCACTCACCCAATTTCATAGTCTTTCTCACTAAAAATCAAAGTAAAAACAAAGAAAATAAAGATTGTATTAAAGAGACAATAAGACAAAATAAAACCCCAAACCAACAAACAAAAAGAAACAAAAAGCTACCCCTACATGCATAAATAAAACAAAAAGGGAAGTCTGTTTTGGGTAGGGCAAGGACTCCTCCAAGACCCTGACCTGGGGTGCAAATGACATACCAAATGACATTCCATCAGAGAAAACCATATTTTTTTTTCCTTTCTCAAAACATATCAGCTGCCAATAAATAGCTTCTTGGTTACCATGCAACTTTGTATCTACCTCCCCTTCTTGAAGCTGGGATTTTGTCTGGACCCTTTCTCAATATCTAAACTATGATTATTTGAATTAAAACACATGTCTAACACTTAAAAGCCACATCCACACCTAAGGAGTACATTCAATATTTGTCATTGGGTGTGTTCTTGGCACCTCATCCACAGTGACTGTTTTTAGCTCTGTGTATTTCCCTATAAATTTCATCATTTAATTTTCTTAATAGGTGAATAATATTTCATAGCCTAATGTACAACCTTTTTTTTTTTTTCATCGATCCTTTGGTCTTCGGGCATTTAGGCTGTTAGCAATTTCTGACTACTATGAAGATAGCAGATAGTAGCAATGAGTATGGATGAGCAGGGGTCTCTGTAGGAGAATGTATAGCCCTTTGACCGAGAGTGGTATAGCAGGATCTCCAGCAGGATGTTGGAGAACCTCCACACTGATTTCCACAGTGCCTGCACAATTTTGTATTCCCATCAGTAGTGACTAAGTGCTACCCTATGCCTGCCTTCTTCTCAGTGGGTACCATCTTAAGTTTGATTGCTTATTCTGACAGAGGAAAGATGAAATCACAAAGCAGATTTAATTTGCATTTTCACTGTGATTAAAAATGCTGTACATTTAAAAAATCTGTCTGAGCCAATTGTGTTTCATCTTTGAAGAGCTTTCTGTTTAGTTTTCTAACTCGTTTTTAATTGAATTATTTTCTTGATGTTCAATTTTAAGATTGCTTATATATTTACTATTCTTTCAGATGTACAATATGTACATGAAAAGATTGATTTGCACTCTATAGGTTGCCACAATGCTTGAAGGATGGTGCCTTTGCTATATAGAAGCCTTTTTTAAAAAAAGAGATTTTAGCAATTGGGTTTTCTTTTTTCCTTTTAATCAATGTATTTGTTTATTTTATAATCCACTACAGTACCCCTCCCTCCTCTCCTCCCACTGCCCCACCTGACCACCATCAGTTATAACCTCAACCCACTGTTTCTATTCTGCAAAGGGCAGTTTTTCCATGGGTATGAACAAAATATGACATATCAGGTTGCAGTGATACTAAGAACCTTGGGCTGCAGAGATGGTTAGGTGGTTAAAAGCACTGGCTACTCTTCCAGAGGTCCTGATTCAATTCTCAGCAACCACATGGTAGCTCACAACCATCTACACTGAGATTTAATGCCCTCTTCCAGCATTAAGGCTTACATATAGATTTTAAAAGTCATATTTTTTTTAAAAAGACTAAACACATCCCACTTCTCAATGTATTATGGCTGGGCAAGCAGTTCAGTATGTGGAACAGGGTCCCAAAAGCCTGTCAAAGAGTCAGGGTCAGCCCCTACTTCCACGGTTTAGGAGTCCCACAAGAACAGCAAGCTAACCAACTATATCATATGTGTAGATGCCTATAACATTCCTGTGCCATCTCTCTGGTTGTCTGTTCAGTCTCTGTGAGCCCCGATGTCAAAGTTAGTTGGTTCTGTGAGTTTTCTTGTGGTGCCCTTGACCCTTTTGGCTCCTACAATGCTTTCTCCCCCTCTTCTGCAGGCTTACCCAAGCTCCTTCTAATGTTTGACTGTGGGTCTACATCTGTTTCCATCACTAGCTAGATGGAGCCTCTCTGATAACAATTGGGCTAGGCACCAATTTATGTTTAAAATAAAGTATTTACCACCATTTCATCGACTTTTTTTCTCCAGTCATGTTTATTTCTATCCTAGGTCTTTGGAATTATCCAACTTATGGGTCCTGGTGCTCCAGGGAGTGTCAGGGGTGGACCTACTCTCCTGGCATGGGTTTTAGGCTAGAATGGTCACTGGTTGGCTACTCCTGCAATCTCTAGGCCACCCTACCTACAACACATCCTATCAGCAGGACAGACTGTAGGCTAAAGATTATGTAGGTGTGTTGGTTTTCTAATACCTCTACTTGAAGTCTTCCCTGGTCACAGGAGGGGATCATTTCAGGCTACATATCTGGTTTTGCTAGGAGAATTATCTGGGGTCATTCTTGTAGACTGCTGAGGGTTTCCCTTGTACCAGATTTTTACCTGACCCCCAAATGTCCCCTCATTTCTAGGAGTTTCTTTGAGTACTCTCTCCCTCTGTGCCCTCTCCAACATGATTGCTCATGTTTTCATCTCCACCCACCTGCACTGCACTCATAAAATCTCTTCTATTTCCCTTTCTGGGGAGAAACAGGCTTCTGTCCTATCAACCCTCCTTATTATATAGTTTTTTTTTTTTATTTTCAGTTAATATCCACCTATGAATGAGTTCATACCAGATTTGTCTTTCTGTGCCTGGGTTACCCCGCTCAGGATGTTTGTTTCCTAATGCCATTCATTTGCCTTCATATTCCCAGATATTCTTCTTAACAGTTGAGCGATACTCCATTGCATAAATGCACTAGATTTTCTATCCATTCCTTGATCTCATTTCTACAAGTAAAGCTTCTGTGAACATAGTTGAGCAAGTCTATTTGTAGTAAGATTGAGCATCCTTTGGTTATATGCCCAAGGATCTGGACTTAAATGGAGTCCTAGTTTTCTGAGTAACTGCCATATTATTTCCCATGACTGTACAAATTTGCATTTTCACCAGCAATGGTGGATTGTCTCCCTTACTCCGCATCCTCTCCAGCATAAACTGTCATATGTGTTTTGATCTTAGCCATTTGGACAGGAGTAAGATGGAGTCTCAGTCATTTTTATTTGCATTCCCCTGATGGCAAAGGGTGTTGAACATCTCCTTAAGTGTTTTCTGGTCATTTGAGATTCTTCTCGGTTTAGATCTGTACTCTATTGTTTAACTGGATTGTTTGGTTTGTTTATATTTAGTGAATTATTTCACTAGTTTAGTGAATTATTTATATATTGGAAATCAGTCCTCTGATTGGATCTGAGGTTGGTGAAGATCTGTTCCCATTTGGTAGGCTGCTGTTTTGTTCCACTGACGGTGTTCTTTACCTTACAGAAGCTTTTCAGTTTCTTGAGGTCTCATTTACTAAGTGCTGATCTTAATGTCTTTACTATTGGTGTTCTATTCAGAAAGTTGTTTAGTAATAAAAATCACACAATATTGGCAAAAAACAAAATGGGCAGATCGATGGAATTAAATTGAAGATTCAGATATAAATCCACGCACCTATGGACACCTGATTTTTGGCAAAGAAACCAAAAATTATACAATGGGGAAAAAAAAGCATGTTTTGAAATGGTGCTGGCATAACTGGGTGTCAACACTGGCACATTGGAACAGAAAACAACTGGTCTTTCAATTTTACATTTTTAAAAATGTTCATAAATAGATTTTATAGTTTGGAGAAAAATAAAAATTCTATTGTTATGCTTTAGAATATCAAAATCTCAAACCTTAAATCTGAGCATCATAATTCTACAGTGGCTTTAGTGCAATTGCTCTCGTGCATAGGATTTCTGTAATGCTTGTACCAGCCTTGGATATTTTTTTGTACTATCTATAGATCTTTCAATGTTCATTTCAATATTTCTATGTTTTGAATTATCAAATACAAAAAGGGTTAGCATAGGCAGTAATATCGTGGAACACTACCATGGTGACTTAAAAGAGTTATTGATGTTAGCGACATTGTTACTATTAATTTCACCTTTATCTACTTAGAAGACAGACTATATAGACTCTTAACAGTGGCCTAAGTATAGCTACTACCTAAAATCTTCATTAATTCCTAAAGAAACTCCTCTCTGCCAGTTGATTAATTGTCCACAGCATTTTATTTCTCTTGGAAAACTATAGTATTTTAAAGAGCAACATATATTTCTATGCCAACTAATCACTTGATTGCTACACACAATTTCCTTGAGCAATAATAAATGGGGATGATTGGAAAAAACAGCCAATATATGGTAAGGACTTCAGAGAAGCTGGAAAAGCCAGTTTCAATCAATCAATCATGTGCTTTTCTTAGTCTCCTGGAAGGTCTTAGATAAAAGCAAGGCTGTGAGCACTGTGCGGATTGTACGATCATGCAAGAGAGGTGGACAGAAGACTCTTAGATGCTTTGCCTGTGTGTATCTAGTGTTAATAAACATCCTGATGGCATCATGTCTTCCGTGTACATCCATCCTAGGAGAGGGTACCTAAAGGGAAAAAATATGATGTGCTTAGATCCTTAGTAAAGTTGACCTCATGTCTGGTATTAGCCTGCTTTTGAAGCTTGCAATATTGACTTCTTTCTGAGAGATTACTCTTGTTAATTCTAATTCAAATTTTTGGAAGAAATAAAATATGTTTGTTATAATGTCTTTGTAAAAAGCTTGAATACAAAACAATAACTTCAGATGTCCCTCAACTTAACATCAATATGTTCCAATTAAACCATTTAAAATTGGCACCTTACTCAGCCTTGATACTGGGGAGGGGGGACTCGGACCTGCCTCAACTGGATATGCCAAACTGAACTGACCCACCTTGGGACTCCTGGCCCTCTTTAGAGAGTGGATAGGGGAATGGGGCGGGGGGAGGGGAGGTCAGGGTGGGGAGGGAAGGAAGGGAAGGATGGGGAAGAAGTCGTGGGTATGGGAAAAAACTTTTAAAATAAAAAAGTACTTAAAAGATTTTTATATTGAACATTTCTTAAGTTGAAAATCCATTTTCTGTAATTTATGGGTCATTGTACTGCAGCACCATGGTGTGCTGCAGAAAAGTAGTCATTTCCTTCCATGATGCTGTGTGGCTGATGGAAGTCTGACACATGCCACTGTGCAGATTTGTAGAGATAGCTAGTCAGGAAGAATACAAAGTGTCCTGTGGAAGTCAATGACTGAGCACACCCTAGAAACACAATTGTTCTGGGTTGCGTTGCAACTGTGATGAACTCAACCAGTTTATTATGAGCAAATAAGTGAACGTGTTTCTGGTATTACCCTGTTTGTTTCCTTTTGAAATAATATCACATAAAATATGTGTGCTTGAATAAAGTATTTGCCTAAAATAAAGTATTGCCTGAGTAAAAAATAATTTTATTAAGATGAGTTAAATATTCTTAAATATTTAGTGTGGTTACTCTAAGCTAAAATTACATATGTGGTTTGTGTTTGTGACTCATGAGATATTCAACTAGACAGTAATATTGTAAAGTAAACATTTTTATTTATTGGTTTACTATCTTCACATTGGATTCATAGTTGACAAAATGGGAATGTAATCAAAATAAAACTATTGGTACACTATTTTTTATTTACAGATTGGACCTATGCATCTAGATTATGATAATACTGTTTTTTCAGGAATGGATTTTAAATATACACTGTTTGTCAGAGTCTCTGATGAAGGAATTCCTGTGCTCTCAAGTAAGAAGTTATAACCAATATTTGAAAATAGTTTGAGTTAAGTAAGGTACATAATATCTTAGATATTTGTTCTTAGATTTTGTCATAGTTAAAAATGTTTCAATTACGAGTTATAATAATGCATTAAATAGTTATAATTAATTTATTATTTAGTCCATGTATATTACTATTTATAAGCTGAAAGTCAACATAAAACTAGAATTAAGTTGCAATAATGCTTCTCAAATGTTGAACACATAACTTTGTGTGCCTTGAATCCAATTCAGTATAATTTTTCATTAATATTTGCTTGTTTAAAATATTGAACAAGGAAGCAGTTTATTCAATTTTTGGATAATATTAAAAATTGGTCAATGAAGCATTTTTATGCTAAACTTAGTTTTAAGTACTCTATTACTAATTTCGATGGAGAGTGGGTGGGAAAGGCGGAGAGGCTAGAAGAAGTGGGAGAAAGAGGGGCAACAATGAAGGGTATGTAAAAGAAATTTTATTGATAATTTAAAACATACTTAAAAGAAAATAATATAAAGCTATTTTTGAAATTGACACATATAAAATATAGCATGTGTTTGTTATAAAGGAACAAATAAGAATTGCTGAAGAGAAGATATCATTGCCTTATCGACACTCATGAATTTTTTCTTCATAGCCATCATTAGAATCATATTAAGAGTGAGCCGTATAAATGAATTCAATCCTATTGGAACTAGGATGACATTTACCTTCAGTATATTTGAAAACAGCCCAATTGATACACTAGTTGGAAAAATTACATATACAGATGAAGACTGGCCATTTAACAATGTACAATATACCATTATTGGAGGCAACTTTGGAAAACCACCCAAATTTTACATTGAATCAGATACAGGTAATGTAAAAGCACTGATATTAGTTAATAATAGAAGGGAGAATTTATGTTCTCCAGGAACAAGCCCCTGATAAGTTTCCCAAACCAAAGTGATCAACTTTAAACACATCGGTAGCTATACAAGTAGCCCTAATAGTATTTAGTACAACATGTATATATACTAATATCTGTCTGTATAAGTATATGTGCATGCATTTATTGCAACAATAATAGTCATAAAAGAAGAGGTTGTAAACTCAAGAGGGATATGGAAGTATCAAGGAAATGGTTAAATTATGCTGATATAGTGCACTCACTTATGAAATTCTCAGAAATAAAAATGAAAAGTAGTATCTCCTTTTGAATGTAGCATATTTATAAACCATGGGAATGAAAACTTTTCATCAGAAGCCTTTCCTTAAGCTACATAGTATTCACCGCCTTTCCTTAAGCTATATAGTATTCACCTTGCTTTGTTAGCTGCATCCATAATTCTTAGCAACCGCAGAGGGAGCATTGAGGCTTTGATCTTTGATATACTGAAGTTCAGAAAGCCATTGCACACATGTTCTTCCAAATGCCTGAGAATGTACAGCAGGTGACTAATGCATTAATTTGCATCTGGCATGATTTAACCCTGGAAGCAATGGTATGAAAATGTAACAAAAGTTAATTATATCCTGTAAATTCTATTTGCTACTGTAACAAAACCTTCATTTCTATAGGATACAACTTGGCATTGATTGAAACTATTTAGTTCTATCTAAATAACAACTTTTCCGCTGTTTTCTGTTAGGAATGATAAAGCTGTTGGATTCACTGGACAGGGAAGCAGTTTCTCAGTATATGATAGCTGTGAGAATCACAGATGTGGCCAATGATGCACTCCCTGATCCTCTGAGGCAAAGAAGTGCTATTGCTCAGGTGACCATCAATGTTCTGGTAAGAGTGCATAATGCTCCAGGTACTTTCATCCCTTAAGAGACAAATGCAAAGAAAGTACAGTTTGTAATGGTTCATGTCTTTCAGCATTTGCCTAAGTTCACAGAGATATATATGGTCTCCCTACTTTTTAAAAGTAATGAACAATGATAAAATTGTCAGTACATGCAAAATATTCCATAGTTTCTGAAGCACACAATCATAATTTGTATGAAGAGATAGTCTTGTATTACAGGTTGCTCTTAATTCACTAGAAATATCAATGTACAACTAAGCACATTTTTGTAAACAAACAAATATTCTTCAAAGATTTTGGGGACTACTCTGATTCCCTTTAATTTGTGTAATTTTTATCTAATGTTCTTTTCTATCTTACTTTCAGTGAGGGAGTATCTTCATTTTTTAAGTAGTAAAGACATATTAGTCAGAGTTTCATAGCATGAACTATAGACAAAAAGATTTAAATATTCAGTGTGAAAATATACTTGACCTGGCTTGCTTGAGCTTTACATCAATATAATCAAATGCATCACTTTCATTGGTGGAAATGTGCATAAAATGAATTTTTTATAGATATAGCCAATGTCCCACAATCAAATGACTGCATTCCTTTTTGCTACTTGAGAACAGTAAGATTTTCAACCCTGGGTCCCAGAAAAGGGGCAATAATTTCTGAACAAATGATGATTTAAAGCTGCAGACATTGAGTAGAGCCTTTGCACAATGCTTTGAGGTGAACATTTTCACATGTGCTGTGGTGGTGAGCTGAACCTCTCAAGCAGTGTCGATGGCTTCATGCTATAATCTCCATTAAAGCCTCTTTATGTCTGGAAAATGTAATAAACCAGGCCAAAATCTTTTAAGAGAGAAATTTAATGAAGTGACTTTAATGGTTTTTTATCATGACTCAGGATGTCATGAGCTAATGAAACATCTTGATTATGCAAGCTCCCAGAAATATACCTTACCATACTCATACTTAGAGTTTCTCTATTGGGAGAGGGCCTAAGTGTGAGAACTTCTAAACCTATTACTGCCATTGAATTCTGCAAGGAATGCCTAAGATCGGTCAGCAGGGAGAGAAGATTTTTCTGTATTCTTTATTGATGAAGCACTGAATAAAGAAAGTTACCATTGAAAGTTACCAATGGTTTTTGTCTTTGTTGTTATTTTAGAAAGTAAATCAAGCCTCAATTTCTAAAAGTACAGGTTTTGGAAATAATACCTTATTTTTAACAGAGACTAAAACCCATAATGAAGGTAAATGTAGTAGATAGAGTTCTATTAGCTAAGCCAGAAACATAAGAATGCATTTGTACTTTATCTGTCAGAATGAACTAACAAAATATATTCTTTTTATAAACTGAAAAATTGATATGCTTTTGAACTGAATGACCATACACACCCAATTTTCTATGTTGAGTCTTGATCTCCAGTGTGATTTGTCTGGAAGTATTTACATTTGTACTAAGAGGTAATTGCATAAATAAAGACAGGAAGGTGGAGCCTCAGTTTTACTGGATTAGTATACTCAGAGAATAACATGAAGTTTCTCCAGGGAGCATAATCTCTTCACTGAATAGACAGACATTCTGAGGCAAATGACTACAGCAACCACTCACTGGAACAAAAGCCCCAACAGATCATAGTCTAAGACTGTGAAAATGTCAATTTCTGTTATTTTAGCCATGCAATCTTGTAGTAGGAGGTTTCTGGCCCAAACTTTTGGGCCTAGCCTCCAGGTTTAGGCCCACAGACCCGCAGACTCTCAGACCAGCAGACCCGCAGACCCCCAGAGACACACAGATGTTTACAATAGTTTTAAGCTGATTGGCCTAAGGCCCAGGCATATAACTTGCTAGCTCTCTACCTTTCATTTAACCCATGACTGTTATCCTGTTCCGCCATGGGGCTCGGTACCTTTTCTTAGAGCAGCATAGTTGTCCTCTGCTTCTTCTGGCTTCTCTCTGTCGTTCTGCTCTGTGCTTCCAGTTCCCAGAGTTCTCCTAGTCTGGTAGCTCTGCCCACACTTCCTGCCTGCCTTTGGCCAATCAGTGCTTTTTATTAAACCAGTGGGTGGGACAATTATTTACAATGGAGCACAACATATTCTCCCATACAGTCTTTTCTATTTTCTTATGACAGTCCATAAAGATTTAAAAAATTAATATTGAAGTTTATATCCAGAGCAAACATGTGGATAGATAAATTGAAGAAGGGTAAATGGTGAATTAGTACATAAATGGGTAGAATAACTCAGCAACTCATTTTGGAAAACAAGAATCATAGAAGACTGCCCTGTGAACAATTAGGTCACCAAAAGGCACTGTGTTCCTATCTGGCCAAAGACCAAACTTTTGTATCCATAGCTTTCAAGGTAAACAGATTAATACCAATAGTGTGCCCACCAGAGTCTGAAAAAACAAAGTCAATGCTTTTACTCAAATAAAAATAAAACAAAGTGGAAAATACCCAAGCAAAAATCACCTCATAGCACAATCATATATATTACTTGCTGACAAGAATTTGCATACAAAACTGAAGGCTGTTTTGTCTCCTGCAAAGAAAATGATCAGTTTCCTCAGAGGACAGTTTCTAAATCATCACTGTCTTTTTTGTGATTCTTCTTGAAGGAATTGTTACCAAACATATGCCCTTTGTTTTCAGACTGAAGAGTGGAGGCTCTCCCATGCCAGATGAATGCTCCACTTCTGGAACATGTAAAGATTGCCATTCTCTTTACATCTCAAATGATTAGTGAATAATAATGGCCAAAAAAAAAAAAATGAGTGCCCATCTTTCCTTAAAAGTGCCTTTCAGAGTAGTCACATTCTCAAAATTCATTTCTATAGAAAGCCATTAGCTGGTAAGCATGCAATGTCCACACAAAATTGGTCTGACTTTGGATGGGGGGCTACCTGTTTAGAAAGGGGGTTGTAGAAACTTTTCCTTGTAACAAAAATGACACCCTTGCACACGTATTGTACCTTTTTCTAAGAACATACAAGGATCTTTAAGGTAGATCTGTTAGCTTTGGAACCTGTGAGCTTGAATAAAGGGAACAATGTGCACATGTTCAGTGTGAGCACATCACTTCATTTCACTTAGACCCATTGTCTCTGCAAGGAATATAAATTTCAAAGGTTTAACTTGGGTTGGAATTCAGCCTTCACACTTACTATTGTGGAAATAGAACAGGTTATGAAAACATTTTAAAAATGTTTCTTCATCACATAATGCTAATGATACACCATGTAATCTTGCAGTATAACTCAACTTTAAACATGACTCTCTGTAAAGCACTCAGAGGCTCATAGTGAATACTGTGAACATTGTTCATAAGTAAACTAGGACCACTCTACAGATGGAGAAAAACCTGATTGACATTACTGCTCTATTGGGGCAACATATTTTGTTAGGATGGGGTTTTCTTCATTTTCTTCCAACTTCCAAGACAGCTAGAAACTAGTTAACTATGACTAGTAAGCACATTTAAAATGTTCTTGTTTTAGAGATTATGGAATTAAAGCCAAGGCAGAAATGTTCCTCATCTTGAATATTTTTTAAAGCAAAATGTTTCTTGACTTGTTTATGTTAATATGAAACTTAAACTATAGAAACTGTAAATCAGTTTCTTTCATTGTACGGCAGAGTTCAGGGAATTTTAAAATATAGCATAAGAAGCTAACCTACTGCAGATTTTATTTATAAGTTGTGTAAGATCACATTCAGTGAGAAAGGAATGCAAGCTGGAGGAGACAACAGAAATACCAAATGCATTTTGGTAGACGCTGAGCTGCATATTCTTTACTCTTTTCCATGTTACCAGGCTTCTTCATATCTATATTTTGTCATTTAAATATTTCTAAACTAATTATAAAACAATGCTTTTAATATATTGTGCCGTAAACTCTTGAAGGAAGAATTATTTTCATGTATATTTTCTCATTATCTAACAATCAAATAACTTCCTTGAAGTATTTCCTTAGCATAATATATATTGGAAGTGTGGCAAGAAGTTTGCGTAGGAAAAAAACAATGCACTGAGCCCTAACTGCTATCACAAGGAGAGTGTTAACGCTAGAGAGAATTGGACAGATACATATTTATTCTCCTATTTGCACAAAAGAGACTTAGACCCAGCTCATTCCTACTAAACATCATTAAGATTTTTGCTGCTTTCCTGAGTGCTTATTATAATGTAAAAGCAATGACATGCTACTGTTTTCTGCTCAAAGGATGTTTTATTTTCTGCATGTATAAGCTTTTAACATTTCTTTTCTACTTTTAAGCAAGACTGTGCCTATGTGTCTAGGTTATGCAATGATAAATTTTGCTAAATGTAGCACAAACCTTACCCAGTTTACCTTTTAGCAATCATTTTGAAAGCTGTCTCCATTGTCTCTCACCTCCTCCACTACCCTTCTCTCCGCCGAGTCTTGTTTTCACCTTGATGCCATTTTGCTTAGTTGTTTTTGTTTGATCACTTGTTTTGTTTCTTTGCTTGCTTGGCTTGTGACCCCTTGGGTGTAACCAGGGCCACACATGTGGGCCACAAATGTACCTACTGGAGTATGAATAGCATAACAACGGCTTCTTTTCCTCTCATCACCCGCCAGTGCTGTCCGTAACTGCAAAGTGCAGAGACCTATCATCCCCTCTTCTATCTATGACCGAATGTTTGCTGGTTCATGTTGTGAAGGCTGTTTGTAGGCAACCGCAGCCATTGTAAGTTTTGTGTCATCAGCCATATCATATTCCTAAGCTAGAATTTGGCAGCTATACTCTGATTATTTTGCTCCCCAATTCTCTTGTGCCCTTTCTCAAGATACTTCCTCAGCTCTGGAGGACTATATGGATGTCCTATAGAACACACAACACTCAATTGTTCTTGGTACCTTGGGCAACAAGCCTTTGCATTAATGGCATTCTCTGCAAAAGAAAGTTTCTTCGATCAAGGCACTAGTTTATAAATACTAAAAATAGATATTTATGAAGCAGCTTAAGCACATGTCTACTTCCCAAAAGTATTTACTTCACCTCTAATTTTTATGATCTCCCTAACCATGAGCCCTTGACAAGGTCTACAGTATTACAGTATAAGACATGAACATCTCAGGTAGAATACTCTAGATCCAACCAGAAATCAGTTGGTTATTTCTACAATAGTCATATGACTATTATATCAATAAGCATCTCTTGCTTAACAAATTGATATTGTAGTATGCAATATCTAAAGCTGGAAAAGACTTTATTGCCTCTCCTCCAAGTTGCCTGCATAGCAACTTCCTGCATTATGAAGTCTAACCAGAAAAGAAGAAATTTCCAGCTCAGGTATAGCACGATTCTCTTTCTTCTGCAACCAAGGTATGTGGTGTCTTCAGCAGTAGGGTCTTACTATCGATTCTGATGGGAAACCAACAGAAAAGACCATGATCTCTATAGTTTTGGGGAGTCTGCACCTGCCTGGCCAAGTGCTTCTAGAGAGGCTTTTACACTTCTCAGGTATGTTCATGCACAGGGTATCAATTTACAGTCTTTACTAAATTATATAATTTTCAATTAGATTATTAAGTGGTGAGTTTTCATGTGGCTTCCTGATTTGGCCAAGCTTTTCATACACCCTATTCACTCCTCTACCCTCTTCTTTCACAAACATGTGTTCTACCACCAATATCTGCTGAAACTGAAGTTTCAGCAAAGTCAACACGATGTAAACCTGTGAAAATATCAGTGTGGGTATTTGTTTTCTAAATAGAATTTATATGATATTATTTTTATAAATGTTAATTTTAATTCTTTCAATTACATAGTGAACTCAAGTCATTGAGTTTATTTTCTAGATTGACTACTACTCTAATAGTTCCTTGGCATTTCTATAGCTATTTTGAGTTTATACACTAATTCTAATACTGAATTTAATTGATGGCTTAATAGTTTTCTCAGGCTTCAAAAGCAAACTAACAAGAACTAGGTATATTAAAACAGAAATGTATTATACTTTTAGAGAATAGACATTTCAAATCAAGGTGATAGCAAGCAGTCTTTCCAGAGAATGTTTTAGGGGGTATCTTTTAAGCTTTTCTTCTAACTTCTGAAAAACATTAAAATTCAGTGTTGTTGAGTTTTGGGACATATCATTCCAATTTTTTTTAATCCATGTTCTATATCTTTTTATATTTAATTTTTATGCAATATATTTTGAACATGATTTTCATCTTTCAGGTCATCCTTAATCCTGTCTATTTATTCAGTTTATATTCTTCTCTCTCTCAAAAAAGCTAAAAACCAAAAGAATATAAAAAATCAAATCAAAAGAACAAAATTTCTTTTAAGAAGGAGAGACATATTGGACTAAGTTTCTACGTTATACCAACTTGATTTTAGGTTAAATAACTTAGGTCTACAAAACTAAATGTCTTTTGGGGACAAAATTAGACTAAATATGACATGACTATGGCCTCAGATACATGAAAATCCATGAATATGTGAAAAAAGGCAAAGTTTGTAGAATGTGTAAAACTAGGTTAATGCTGATATCCAAAAACAAAACAAAACAGAACAAATAAACAAAAAAAACAACGTGTTCAAATTAATGTGAGGCTTTGAATATGTATACATTATTGTCCTAGAATGATTGTCAAAGTTATTTAAACAATAATCTCTAGGACTTGGTGGGATATAAAAAATATAGTTCTAAAAATCAAGACAACTAGAACTTGTTTATTCTTTACTAACATTTAGATCTTACCAATGAAATAATACTATAGAAATTTGCAAAATTAAAGAAAGAGAGATTCTTAGTGCAGTAGAGTATGCCTGAAGTCTCAGCTGAGGTAGGAAGAGGCATTAAGATGAAGTATATACCATTCACAGCTACACAATGAGCTCAAGGTGTACAAAAAGAAAAAAGCAAACAAAAATAGATAAAAAATAACACTCAAATGATTATTTTTCATTTTTTTATCCTCACTAAACAATATTTTGATACTTAGTGTCAACCCAGTGATGGGATAATTCAGAATTCTCTTATAAGTGAAAAAGTTAATATTTCCCAAGCATATGCTCAAAGTATTATACACTCAAACAAATGTCTTTTTCTAAAGAGAAGAGGTTTCTGATCCTTGGAAATTATAGATGGAGATGATATATAGAAATTCTGTCCATCCATAAAACCAATGGTATTTTTGCATTCAGGGTCCTGTCTTGTTTGTAATTGAAAATATTATCAGCATGATGTCTAGTTTTTGTGCAGTGGTATCATAAGCACTTCATAGAAATTATTTGTTTTATTTATGAAAAGGAAAAAAAAAACTTTTTGAACAGGGTAACAAAATTTCATGCCAGATACAGATGAAAATACCATAAGTAAATGATAGAACAGTACTTCTAATAAATATAGATGCAAATATCTCAAATATAGCACATCATATCTCAAATGTACAGAGATATTCAAGCATCATGATTACATAACCATTCCTGGTATTTAAAGAGAATTAAATATTTTTAATAATCTATTTATATTCTACCAGGTTAAAGAGGAAATTGGTATAATTATGCCAATAAATGGCACAGTAGTTTAAATAGGTAAGGCTCCTGTAGGCTCATGTGATGAATGCTTGGTCCACAGACAGTGACACTATTAGGAGGTGTGGCCTTGTTAGAGTAGGTGTAGCTTCTTAGCCAAAGTTTATCACTGTGGAGGCAGGCTTTGAGGTCTGCTCAAGCCATGCCCAGTGTGATAGTCTTCCTTTCGGCTGCCTAGGGAACAAGATGTAGAACTCTCAGCTCCTTTTCTAGCACCATGTCTGCCTGCATATCGGTTACCATGTACCACCATGTTGATAATAAACTGAACCCCTGAAACTATAATATTTGCCTCAATTAAATATTTGCCTTGTTAGAGTTGCCATGATCATGGTGTCTCTTCACAGCAATAGAAGCCCTTACTAAATGAAGAAAAACATTTGATATAATCAAACACTATTTCATAATGAATATTATAAACAAAGTAGGAATAGAGAATTTCTTGACTTGATAGAATACATCTAAGAAACAAAAATCTCCAAACTAAGATTCTACTTAATATCATGGGGAGGTAAATTCTCATCTTAGTTTGGACATTATAGCAGAAATCCTAGTTAATACAAGGAGAAATGATAGGAGATGTATTTATTTGAAGCAAATAAATAAGATTGATTTTGTTTGTGTGAGATATTTTTATATTTGGAATATATAAAACACTAAACTATAAGTTTTGGAGTTAAGAAGCTATTATTAGAAAGCTTTCCAGATATTAGTATAATATTATGAAGTTTATTTTTTCTAATAACCCACAATAAGCAAGTGTAATTTAAAAGCATAAATATAATATCATTCATATAAAAAGTAAAAAATGAAAAATTAGGTATAAAAATAACAAAATAGGTCCAATGTCTTTATGAAGACTTTATGAAGAAAACTATAAAATTCAAAGGAAGGAAATTAAAGAACTACATGGAGATTTCTTGATCACATAGAGAAGCCAATGTTCTTAACATATCAGTTACTTACAATGTGTTCTAAAGAATCAATGAAATCCAATAAAAACCCACATAATTTCTTTATGAATATCTACAAGCAATTTGGAAGTGACAAGACTATGAATGAAATACTGAAGGATATAAATGAAATCTTTAAGACAAGGCTATAGTGGCTCCTGCTTCTAAATCCGTCACCCAGGAGGCCCAGCTAGGAGGATTTCCATGAGTTAAAGGCTAGCGTGGTCTACATAGCTACAGTGTGAATTGCTGGCTCAAAAGGGTATAAATAAACAGTAATTAAGACAGTGTCATATTAATGAAAGAAAAGAGAAACAAACCAGTAGAATAAAGTCAAAGAACTCAGCAAAGACAGTGTCCCCAGTGAGTGGTGCTGGAGTGAGGGCTGGCAAAACTTCATGCTCTTGGGAGACTTTATTCAGTGTGGTTTTTGCAAACTGTAAAACACCTAGAGATTTAATAGAATTTTGGAGTATTTTTTGCTACTGATCTTAAAAATACAGCATGGACACAGACCCTATGAAATTTCTGACCAATTGGCCTTCCCTAAAATTCATTATGTTTTGTTTCTAAATATAATGCCCCAAAACTTACAAGCTTTGTGAAAATATTTGTAAGAGATATGGCTGCTTTAAGACTAATGTCCAAAGTATTTCAAAATGCAGAAAAAAGGTCAGCAGTAAGAAAAGATAGTTTAGCAAGGGCTGAATAAAAGAAGCAACAAAAATCCTGAGCAGATGTTTAACTAAAGGTTTGTAGGTCGAAACAAGAGTAAGAAAATCTGCCCCACAGTGTGATCTTAAATGCTAACACCAACAAATCCCGACAATGCCCTGGGTAACAGGCATTTGTGCTCCTTACCAGCAGTGAAGGACTGTGTGTCTACTCTAGACAAGTTCAGCATTTTCTAACAAAGTAAAAATATTGAATGGCACCACCTGAAAGTAAAGCTCAATAGCATTTAGTTTAGTTCACTGAAAATATATGTCCACCCCAAAACTAGTATTTGAATGTCTGTAATGACTTTGTTTGCAACTGCTCCAAATCAGAAGCAAGTGGGATGTTCTTTAGTAGGTGAGTGGATAAGACTTATTCAAGAAATCAAGTTTTAGATTAGATGTAATAGATACATATTATTGAAATTTTTATTTTAAAAGCTAAAATCTTAGGAACTTGTCCTTGAAATCCCTGGAAAACTTCATCAAAATAGATGGGTCTGTATTCTATAGTCTGAAAAAAAAAAACAAAAAAAAAACAAAAAAACCCTTTCTTTTGGAAAGCTAAAGAGACCTGGTAACATTTGGGACAAATGGCTTAAGAATCCAGTAATGCTACTATTTTTATTCAGTTTGACCACTGGAAGTCTGCCAGACCATACAAAAGCAAGTTCCAGATTATGACAAGCATATACTCTTATGTTGGCTGTGGTACTGTTTTTCTGTCTGTCAAGATCCATACCATCTTGTATTAGAGCAGGCTGTCAATCATATAACTGCACTTGCCATGGCAACCGAGATTCCTCACGAGATTCTGAACATTGGGATGACAACAACATTGGATAGTCTGCCCATATGAGAACTTTCCTTTCTTCTTTGGCCAAAAAAGAAAAATCTAGAAACAAACTGTTAGGGGGCTTCTTTTTATTTTTGTTATTTTTTACATGTATATGGGCTTAATTCCATTTTCAATGTGGCTGTTGTTTAATACAAATTACTCTGCTTGTCACTTATCCAACCCAGCCAATAACCACAGTGACAACAATGCGGAGGGTGGAAAGTATATTAATAAATTTTTGTTATTTGGCTCAAAGATGTTAAAAGAAAAAAAAATGAGAAGGAGAAAATCAGATCTCTGCCCACCCAGAACTGAAAAGCCTTCCTGAGTAATGAAAGCCTGGAGTGAAGATAGAGGTTGTATGTTCTTAAACCTCAGAGATAACATAAAAACGGCCCTGGGTGTCCTCTGGGACTGAAGATGTTCACTCAGAGCTCAAGAACATATGTTTTACAAGGGAATGAGCCCGCATACACACTTTCCTGTAAGTACTACGAATACCATATGGAAAACTGATCCCATAAACTAAGAAGAAAAACATAATAAAGGAATGAGTTTTGAATCCCACTGTGCCAGTTACGGGATCTATTCCAGTCTTTTATCCTAACTTCCAGAAAATATGACTGAATTGAAGTGGGGAATCTGACAACTGTTTCAAGAACCTTGTCTAATTTTCTTTGCAAATCTTACACAACTGCCTACATTGTCTTGTTACTCACAAGAGAAAAAAACTTGAGAAGAGAGCAATGGGGGGCAGGCAGAGAAACAGAAAGTGAAAACAGACAGAAAAAAATCTCAAGACATACATCATTGGGGTTTTTTTTGTATTATATAAAATTTTAGATTTTTGTTTTATTTTTCAGGTAATGCTGCTAGACAGTAGCAAATTTATTTCAATTTCAGATAGCCTCAATAGGAACACCAAGCAGAGCATTATATCTATTTGGGAAAATATCCACTTGCAGTACCAACTTTTATATCCATTTATTTATTTGTTTGTGTGTGTGCGTGCGAGCATGCTTGAGCATAAAGCATGCCATAGTTTTTTGTTGTTGTTTTTTTTTTTTTTTTTTTTTTTCCTATATCCCCACTGCTTCTCCTCCTGCCCTTCTCCCAGTCCTCCTCTGGCCTCCCCCGCTTCGCTCCCCAGAGAAAGCAGGGAATCCCAAGGTGAGTCAATTTGGTCTGGAATATCCAGTTGATGTAGGACTGAGTTCCTCCCCCATGTATCAAGGCTGAGAAAGGTGCTTTCCCACTAGGCACGGGCTTGGAGGAACCAGTTTAGGGACCCAGGATAGGCTCTGGTCTGAGTGCAAGAGGCTCCAGAAACTGCCCATGACACCTACATTCGGGGTCCAGATCCGTTCCATGAAGGTTCTTCAAGCTGTTATTTCAGAGTCTGCGAACATCCAACAGCACAGGAGAGCCTACTCCATACGTCTCCCCATTATGATCCTGATCCCTCTGCTCATGTAATCTCTCCACCCTCCCTTTAGCTGGACCAGTAGCTCAGGCTGAGGTTTAGTTATGGATTTCTCCATCTGTCTACATCAGCTCTGGATGAAGGTAGAGTGGTCATTCATACGATAATAGAGAAAAGCCAGTTTAGGCGCCCTCTCCACTATTCCTTGGAATCTCTAGCTGGGCTCATCCTGAGGGCTTTTGGGTGTTCCCTAGCTCCAGGTTTCTTTCTAATCCCACCATGGCTCCCTCTATCAGGATATCCAATCTTTACTCACCCTATCTGTTGCCCCACCACCTTTCTACCACCCCATTCTCTCATGCTCTCTTCTCACCTCCCCTTCCTCCTGCCTCCCGCCCCTCAGTGCAATGGCAATTTTCTCAAGAGAACTTCTTCATTTCCCTTTTGTGAGTCTCAAGTACCCTTCTTGATCCCATATATGCTGACAAACTGTAGGTCTCAGGGAACTGCTCTTGATTCAATAGGTGCTGGGAAGCTGTCGGTCCCAGGTAGCCAGCCACTGAGGTTGCCAGACGATGGGGTGAGTTGAGAGTCAAGGTGGGATTTATAGTTGGGTTTTATCCAGAAAACTGGATTTAACTGGGGGATTCTGACCTGTAGGGGTTTTTCCTGGCAGCCTTGATTTAGGAGAGAGATGAGTGAGGGTAGGGTTCCAAGGGTTATGCCTCAGGGCCTGGGTTCTGGATACTGGGCTCTCTGCTTAGACTGGATCAAGTGTCACTCACCTCTTGGTCCAATAGGTACTGAAGATCTGTGGGTCTCACGTAGCCACTGAGGTAGCTGGGTGATTGATAGGGTCGGTTGGGAGTTGGGGCAGGATTTGCAGTTGGGGGTTTCCAGCTAACTGGAATTCACTGGAGGGCAGGAGTTCCCTGCTGGCCTGAATCTAGGGGAGAGCCCATGCCATAGTTTCTGTAAGTAAGTCAGAAGACAAATGTGGTAATTGGTTCTCTCCTACCACACAGTTCTGGGGCTTGAACTGAGGTTTTCAGGCTTGATGGCAAGTACTCTTATGCCCTGAGCTATCTGCCTGGGACTCAAAGTTTATCATTATTAAAGAAGATTAGATATTAGTGAATTAATCATTAACTACAAGTAGTATGAACATATATAACTCTTATTTCCAACTTGTGGACTAGATAATTATAATCAAACCTTGAATTATTCATGTTTTAGTATTTAAATATTACTTTGTTCAGTTCAAGTGTATTTTTTTTTTATTCTTTTCTGATAATTCTATCATTTCTTAGAGGAGTGTTCGTGGCTTACAATTTTGTATACTTACTGTTTTCAGGTTTTCCTCACTATAGTGGAAAAATAACTATCTGGATCATAAAATTATTCCTATATATTTAGTTTTATTTCTGTTTCTTCACTTTGTGAATATCATGTGTTATAGATTAAAGTTTATATTTCTCATTGAAGTGCCCAAAGTATAAGAATAGGAGAAATCTGATCTGAGACAAGACAAGAACTTGAGCAGAAGTTAGCAAAATCTTGCTGAAACCATGTTTCACAAACTCAGTACCACCGAGGGAAAGCTTACATGATTGGGACCACTGTCCCAGTTAGTCCCCATCTAAAGGCCTGAGATACAAAGTTGCAAATGGGGACATTGGAAAGGGAAATAGCCTGGTGCTCTTAAGAACAACTGAAGGACAAAATGAGCACCGCCTCTTTCTTTCTAGTCAGATCCTTCAGTGGATTGGAGAATGTCACCATCATAGCTGGGTATTTCTTATTATATAATCTTAGGACTTATCTGTCAAATTCTCAGAACTTCACAGACGTGTTCTTGGACATCTGAGAACTATTAATAATTTTCCCAGGGTAACTTGATCACTTTGTACCTACCCATAAAGTACAAAAAAATCAATTTTATTTCTTCATCATTTGGTGTTATCCATATTTTATTTTAACTACTGTGGTTTAGCTTGCATGTCGTCATTGCTTTGTGATAATGACTGACAATTTATAGTGATATTCACCTAAATGACAAAGTGACTGCTACTGGTAAATAACACCCAAATGATTTTATTTATAATATGGCCTGTCATTTTTTTCTTTTATTTTTGCTTTTTAACCTATGCCCTTATATTTTTATCTTTAAATAATTTTCAATATAATCTCATGGTTTATAATTCACTATTATACTTGTATTTTAGTGGAAATAAAAATGCTTTTACATTTATATGGGTGTTATGGCATTTATATTTATTCTATTATCTTGTTTTACACGTTACCTATTATGTTTACATTTCCATTTTTACATTTTTCTCCTTTGCTGTTGGCTTATTTATTTTTTTTCTGCTTGTTTTGAGTTACATGTTACATTTTGCCAGTGGCTAAAAATTCTCTGGGGATCAGTTAAGAAGACATAAAACAAATATTTTTATACTTTATAGAAGTCTGAATATATTATATCCCATTGACAGCTAAAAGTAGAGATTACAGTATTGGATAGAAGACATTCAGTATTGGGTTAATGAGGAAAAAGTAGCAGATCATTGTTAACTACAATGGTACTAAAAGGAAAGGCCAGGTGTATCCAAGGCAAGCAGCAGTAAAAGAAACCCCGCCTCAAGGCTCAGAAGGCACTGAGAGATAACACCAGCACTATGAGATCATACAGGGCCTCCTTTGATAGAGAACATCTTAGCATGTGCCTGCCATCCATCCTACAGCCTGCCACAGTAAAGAGAAGTCAAAACCCTGGAGTTCACTTACTATCTTAATACTCTGGAGAGTGTAGCAGTCAGGACATGTGTCCAAACATAAGAATACAAAGGAAAATCAGCAGAAGGTACCAGCCTGAATAGATTCAGAACTTAGTGAGAGAGCTGGTTTGTCTAGATATAGTACATTGAGGCTGCTCAAAGCCCGAGTGTCACCTAGAACATCTCTCTCTCTCTCTCTCTCTCTCTCTCTCTCTCTCTCTCTCTCTCTCTCTCTCTCTCCCCCTCCCCCTCCCCCTCCCCCTCCCCCCTCTCTCTCTCTCTCTCTCTCTCTCTCTCTCTCTCTCTCTCTCTCTCTCTCTCTCTCTCTCACACACACACACACACAAATATTCCATCGTATAATAGGAAATACAGCACAAAAGATGAGAAAAAGATTTCTTGGCAGTTGACTCTAGGATTTTCCTATGTTAAAGCCTTCAAGACTGTCAGGTAAAGAGAAATCAGTCAAAGAGGTTTCCAGCTCTCCCTTCAAAAAACAATGATATAAGACAATTGGTAATGATCACAAAGCTTAATAAAGATGCATTAGCATCTCCTTTGAGAACTTTTCCTAACCAACTGAAGGCTATAAAACTTGAGGTCATTTCATTTTTCTCTTTATCATGCCCACTATTATACTTTAGCTTTTGGCATTTTAATCACACTATGTTGTAGGAAGATTATGTTGTTCCATTGTAAATAATTGTCCCCACCTATGAGTTTAATAAAAAGCACTGATTGGCCAAAGGCAGACAGAAAGTGTGGGTGGGGCTACCAGACTAAGAAGACACTCTAGGAACAGGCAGAACAGAGCAGAATGCCAGATAGAAGCCAGAAGAAGCAGAGGACAACTATGCTTCTCTGAGAAAAGGTACCGAGCCGCATGGCTGAACAGGATAAGAGTCATGGGTTAGATTAAGGGTAAAGAGTTAGCAAGTTATACGCTGGGGCCTTAGGCCAATCAGCCTAAAACTATTGTAAGCATCTGTGTGTCTCTGCGGGCCTGTGGGTTTGCAGGTCTAACCTTGAGGCTAGGCTCGAAAGTCTGGGCCAGAAACCTCTTACTACACTGTGTAGTTTTATTATTATCCTTATTATTATTATTATTACTAAAGATTTAAATACGAATGGACTGAATTTCTAGTCTCACTTAATGTTTTTGTTTTTTAGATTTAGTCAAAATCTATTTATTTATTTTCTGTATTTGTGTAAGCACCTGTAGAGTTGAGAAGACAACTTTCCAGTGTTTCTCTGATCTTCAGGCCGTCTTTACTTGATATATAATATATCACCACAAGGTCTGTCCTTCTACCACGTGTAGTTAGGTGTTTTTACTTTTTGCTCTTTGGGGTCCATCAAGCTGCTTCCAAATATGTACAGGGAGACTTACGAATGCCTGGCCTTGGCTTCCACTGTTTCTAGCCAGCTTTTCTTCAATTATCCCATCACCTTTTGCCTCTGATTTTACATTCTTTAGTCTGTCTACCTTTCTTTACGTCTTACTCTGTTGCTGGTGGTGTTGCTGGGTGGCTGCTCCTGGTGTCTTCCCCCCCCCCCCCCCCCATCTCTTCCATTTATTCTCTCGGCCTGGCAGCCCAGCCTGTTTCTCTCGCCTACCTAACTATTGGCCATTCAGCTCTTTATCAGACCAATCAGGTGCTTTCGGCTGGCAAAGTAAAAACAGCCTTACACAATTAAACCAAAGCAACATAAAAGAATGCAACACATCTTTGCATAATTAAACAGATATTCCACAACATAAACAAATGTAAAACATCTTAAAATAATATTGAACAACAATCATGTGTATCCTAGGGATAGAATTCAGGTTTTCAGTACTGATAACCAATTGTGCTGTTTTTTGGCAGCCCTGTTTTATTTTAAAATAATGTGTTAACGTGTCTTGGTCACTTTTATTTCTGTGATAATTTCCTCTGACCAAAAAAAAAAAAAAAACTGGTAAGAAATAGGTTTTGTTTGGGTTCATAGTTCCAGACAAGAGTCTATGGTGGTAGCACAGTCAGAGGCAGGAGCTGGCCACACTGCATCTTATGTCAAGTAGTTGAAAGCTAAGAGTACATAATCTCTCACAGTTGTGTCTGGGGGGCTTTTTTCCCTAGAAGATTCTAGATTCTAGCAAGTTGAAAGTTCACAATGACCACTGAGGTAAGTATACACAATATGGCTTCCCTAGCAATTTGTTTGCAGTCCATAATTTCTTACTTTAGAAATTTACATATAATAGTTTCTCCTCTCTTGAAATATATACATATATTTTAAAACTCAGGAAGACCAATAGTAAACCTTTTTTTATTGCAGACGTTTTCTGTTTTCAATTGCTTAAGCTCATACTTGTACAAAGAAAGTGAAGATTGCTAAGGATATAAATTCTTTTCAACATGCCAAGCCTGTGCCAACCATGATTATTTATACCATGTATTTTGTTCCTTATTTCCCTTTTTAAATTGTTCTTATATCTAAATTTTTCATATAATTTTTAATATGTTGTCCCCTACCTCAGTTTCTCCCAGAACCTCCCTACTGCCTTTTTCTACTTGGCACACACGCGCACACACACACACACACACACACACACACACACACACACACACACTCACACACACAAACACACACTCACGCTCAGCTTGGCATGGGGTCTGTCTTAAGGTCTTAAGTGTGGAGCTGATTTTCCCTCTGCCAGCAGGTATTAGTTGCAAATAGCTCCTTGTTTCAGGTGTGATCCTGTGTTAAATCCCCCTGTCAGTGCTGGGAATAACAAAATAGACTTCCAAAGCAACTTTAATGAGAGGTGGGGAAGGATATCCCATCCTCATTAAGGGAGAATGCACAAGGGTGCATCATACTTCTAAACATCTGTGCACCAAACATAAGGGCACCCAGTTCATACATGATCCACTTAGCACTTTTGTTTTACTTTAAAATTAGTCTAAATCTAATTAAATGAGTGGTTCCCAGGCTGTCCAAATTTATTGTATTTTCATTAAAAAACTAATAAAAAGATTTACTCATTTGCGTTTTCCAGTACATGTGCATTCTTTTTTCCTTAATACACACTACGTGTATGGCTGGTGTCCTATTAAGTCAGAAGAATGTGCTTGACTTATTGGAACTCCAGTTACAGATGGTTGTGATCTGCCAGATAGGTGCTGGGAACTGAACCTGGGTCCGCTGCAAAAACAATGCATACTCTTAACTGCTGAGCCATGTCACAACCTCCTACAGTTTGGTGAATGTCTGTATGTAAAGACAACCTATTCTACTCCAAATGAAGTAAAATTGATAAGTATTGCTAAATTATGATTTATGTATTGAGACTACATTTTATTTTTTAGGAATTAAGAAAGTTTAAATAATATGTTGTATTTAATAACCACCTTAGGTGATTGTATAATGACACAGGGATTGAAAATGCCTGTCCAGATTACTAAAAGATAATTGCAACTCAATTTATTTTTTCTTTAATTGGGAACAGGTTTTTAAAAACTTACCAAATGTACTGGATAAGTTTGCTTTTATTTATTGAAATTTTGTTAATAAATACATGTAATAATATTTCAGAGTGTGTTTGTTCCAGAGTTTTGGTGATTATAAATTTTAAGGTGCATTAACAACTAAAACCATAGTTTTGATTTCTTGTATACTTTGATTGGTCAAATTTCCATAAAGAATAATAACTTAGTAACACGATTATGCTATGTTCTAATGTAATTGGAGATCTAGTTATTTAAGATAATGATGATCTTTTGCCAAAATTAATTCTAGCAAGCAAGATTGGAATGATATATTAAATTCCTAGCCATAGAAACAGCTCCTCAAAATAAGGAACTGATGACTCAAGGTTGGCAGGGTCCCCTTTGCTTAATTTAAGGAGATTAAAAGCTGTCTGTAATGGTGGAGCACTAAGAATTTCTTCTTCCTAAATGTTCCCAGAAATTCAAAATGTAATGGGAATATGAAAACAGTTGTGGAGATTCCTGTCCCAGGAGGTTATTTAGAAGTGTACTTTGAGTCCACCAAAGAATGTGAGCCGTGCATGATAATAACAGCAATTTGTAAAAGTATTTGGATAATTTATTTCTGAAACATATTTTCTTGGCTCATCCTTAATGCTTAAGATGACATGTTTTCTATACTTGTTAATCATTTTATACTTGTTTGTACTATGTTAAAAACAGATTAATTTTTAAAGATGACCACAATTCTTCCCAATTGGGAGTTCAAATCTCTATATTGATTCCTGTTCCTACCATTTCCCTCTTCTCCTGATAATTTTTACGATTCTGGTTGTCAGTTCGTAACTCTAAATTATAAACCTCCTTAATAAAGACAGAAGTGCTTCTCAGCATTCTTCTAGGCTTTTAGGGGTGAGGCAATTGAACATTTAAGTAGGTGCTGTTTCCTCTGTGTTGTTCATGAGAAGCAATTGCAGGTTCCAAACAGTAGTATCTGCCATCTACTATATCTGTTTTATTCCACAAGTTAGAAACTCAAGGAAAAAGGGAAAGGCCAGTGAAAAAGTCAGTAGGAAAGTTTCTGCGAAGAAGCAATTGGGGAAAATGCACAAGTGAGGAATTATATGGATGTCAGCTTTGAGCATTTAAATGACCATTACTTGAAATTATCTAGGCAATACTATACACAATAAAAATTAGAAAAGTGACTAACGGCGAGGTTTTTGAAATATGCTTTAACATAAGGAAATATCTTTTTGTTGTAGAATGTGAATGATGAACCTCCTGTATGCACACCAGCACATTTAGAAATTCAGATTTATGCTACCTTTCAGGGGCCTTTCATTCACCTCAATTGCTTAGACAAGGATTCTCCACAGGATCATCTAAGCTATTCAATCATAAGAGGTAAAACACGCAAATTCAAATTGGTTACTTCCATGATATTTCATAAGATTCTCATGTCAGATATGAGAATCTGGTGGGAATATATCGCAAAATATATTTTAAGCAAAAACTTAAGCAAGTTTTCATAATATAGTTTCCATTGTTTTATTGCCTCGTCGTTCTTAGGAAACACAAATAATCAGTTCACACTTTGGAGAGAAGGTGCTGAGTCTCCATTTCTGGCCACTGGGCAGAATTTCCATTATGATCTATTTCAAGGAATTCAAGATGTAGTGACATTCCAGTTACTTATTGAAGTCACTGATGAATTGGGTGAGAATGCAGCTACTCGGCTGACAGCCACCACGACAGTCATAATTCATGTGCTTCCTTGGACCACAACACAGCCAACTTCTTCCAGAAAAACACCTCCAACTACAGTAAGTAACAGTGGTGACCTGTAATTCTGAAGTTTGAATTAGTCATAGTCACAGAAAAATCTTGAGAACTCTCACAGGACTTATCCTGTTGTTTTGGAATTGAAAAAAAATATTAAATGAAACAGTTACTTTAATATAGTTGAGTTCTCATCTGCTCAGTAATGGGAAAGTTTGTAACTGTTAGCCATCAGGGTAGAAGTAAGACAAATGTATCAAACATAATCATTTTTCTGTTCTTTGCTGTTTAGGATTCTTAGTAGTTCTGTTCATTCTTTTTAAAAACGATGGATAGATAGATAGATAGATAGATAGATAGATAGATAGATAGATGGATGGATGGATGGATGGATGGATGGATGGATGGATAGATAGATTTGTTTGTTTGTTTGTTTGTTTGTTTGTTTGTTTGTTTGTTTATTTATTTATTTATTTATTTATTTATTTATTTATTTATTTATTTATTTATTTAATGAAGATTGGGTTTTGCCTGCATGTATGTCTGTATGAAAGTGTCAGATCCCCTGGAACTGACCATTGTGAGCTGCCATGTGGATCCTGGGAATTGAACCATGTCCTTTTGGAAGAGCAGCCAGTGTTCTTAACCAAGGAGTCATCTCTCCAGCCCCAGTTATGTTCATTCTTATCATAGTGTGTTTTCCCTTTTTAAATGAATACTCAGGTCGGGGGGGGGGGCATCATTTAATTTAGAAAAGATAGTTGGCAATTTTCTCTTTTAAGAAGCATTACTGGTTAAGATTGGAATATTTGCATTTTGGAAAAATTGAAGCATCCAGTCCTTAACACATTTAACTTAGTAAGCTTTGTATAGTTTATAAATACTATACAGTGTCAAATTATGTTATACTTGTTTCAATAGTTGCGGATGTAAATAAGGTAAGTTTTACAGGAAAGACAGTCTTTAGTTCTCCATCGTAGAGGAAAATAAAAATGCAGTTTTTAAGAAAAAATATTCATGTAAAGAGAAGAAAACTATTCAAGGAATAGTCATCAGTTATCCCAGGAAGAGTATAATAAGCTCAAGGAAGTGAATGTGTATGTTATTTTCAGGACAAGTTGGGTTGAGGATGTAGCTTAGTGAGAAAGGAAATGACCATGCTCGGTAGATATGTAAACTATTGGAACTTAGGATGTCTTGAAGCAGAGGGGTGGAATTAGAAAAAACCTGAAATTACAACAATTTCACAGCAGAGAAAATAAATCCATAATATTTGGTAGGCTTTAATAATAATCAACTAAAGAAATATTTCAGTGTGGTAAAATCGATTATTGTATGACTTCGGACAAGTCAAGTTTAAGCATTAAGTCCCTATGCACATCTATAACCTTACTAACACATTGTTGATTGTATCTATTCTCTATGCAACAATGCTAACCCAAAGAGACACACTTGAAATAAAATAGTCGGCCACAATAAAATGTTGAATAAGTTACAGAAAATGTCCAAATTCTTGACTTCACAGTTTTGTGTTAGCTATAGAAACCCATAATGGTAAATCTAAAGAAAATAAATGTAATTTTAATGATACGGTACTGACCATTCTCCCAAGTATTTAATGAAGTCATGTGCTTTATGAAAACATTAGTATCTAACAGCTTGCATTTTCTTTCCCACAGAACTAGTATTACTCATTGGTTAAAGCTTTGTCGTCGGCTTTCATGGATTCTAGTCATACATTTTATTCAGTCAAACTCCATCATTTATGGTTTTAATTATGACTATTTTTCTGGTCATCAGCAATTAGTTTTTAGCCTCTCTACTCATTACAGAATTTCCATATTTATGTACTTATTTTATAAGTCAGGTGAACATTATAAAAGGCCTATCTTGCTGTTAATGTGGTCAGATGTTAGAGTAGAGTTTCAAAGAGTTAAAATGCACTGTTTCCTCTTCCTGGGTCACTGTAAACTTAACATCTTTGTTCTCACTTATTCTATTCTAATGAATCTTATTCCTCTGTGGGAGATTATTTTAGTCTACATTGTGATTGGGGGTAAATACATCCCTTACTTCTTAAATTTATACTCAAATTTCTGCCATCCAATGGGCTGAAAGCAAAATTTAGCAATGCAAAAGCCATTATAGTAAAATGTAACAGGTAAAATAGACAAGTTCTATACCAAAATGGACAAGGATCTTTTTTACTTTGTAGTAGAGCTAAGTGTTTTGTAATCCGCGTACTTCCCTTGGCAATGCACATTAGGCTTTCTAAATGAGGCAGAGCAATTAAAGGTGTCTGGAAATGATTATCAACTTGTGACCTACGAAGTCATTTCCACTAAATAAGTGATTTCCCCTACAAGCCATATCAGTGTTAATGTGTGTATGTATACTTACATAATACATAGATCTCCACAGGGAGAGATGTGTATTGCTCTTTACAAAAAAAAAAAAAAAAAGTTACCAAACCAGAAATGTCCTTATAAGCTCTGTGGTTCAACTTGTTTATTATAGAGGAAGGAAAAATTCTACTCAGACAATTCTAACTTGAACATGCTTGCCTAAGAGTAAGCAGGCATTTTTAACAGCAACACATGTTATAAAGTTATAGGATTTTAAAACAGAATATTTCTAAAAGTTTATTAAAAGAATCAAAGATTAGCTACTATTTTATTTAAAGGCCTTATAAAATTATTATATAAAAATCACCCACGTCTTTATCTATTTGTTAATTCACTTCTTGACCAAACTTTGGCTAGCTATAACATACAATGTTGAGTAAGTTAAAGAGAAGTAGATAATTATAATCTACTGAACACATTCCACGGACTTCTGCAGATTTCACAGTGCCAAGTACAATACAAGTATGGTCAAAGGACTAATGCCATTTATAGGAAAAGTATGTGACACTTTTTAGTTGAAAAAGGTGAGGGTTCATGAACTGTTGTAGAATCTGATGAAATGTTTGTTCCCTCTAATGCAGAACAATGCATGCATCTGCACAATTTTATATTCCATTTTGAAGGCATATAAAAAATCATTCATGGAACCCATATTTTTTTTTTTTTTAAAAAAAAGGACCCTGACTAAAATCAGCAGGATATTACTGCCTGTGAATTTGTTTAAAAAATGTTTTCATGAACAAATATATTCCCCTTGGTACAAAGTAAACAATAAAGACAGGCTACATAATCACTGAGAACACTATAAAACACTCCTTAAATGTGGTGACATTTGGCAAGAAAGACATCAGAATAAGTAACACAATTCCTGAAGGAAAGGAAGCAAGATGGAATTGCTTTAACTACAGAACAACTTAGTTAAATGGCTAATAACAAAGGAGCCCAACCATGGCCTGATGAAAATAAACAGAAACTTTGTAAGGAGTCTCAAGATCACCCCATATCTCCTCACTCAGAGCCTTCTCAGAGCAGGTAGAAAAGAAGAGAGACACTAAGTCATCTTTCAAGAACTGAATTAAATTCTTCAACTTAAATGTATGTTGTCTAAAGAGACAATGAGGTAACTGGCTAGACACTGCTTCCTGCAAATACAATTCCCTAAAGGAATCATGAATCAAAATTCCAGAGACTGTGTGCAGCAAATTGAGACCATAATAAAAATTCCAGGACTAATGTCTATTTTGACAGTAGGGATGATGGTAGAAACTTTACATCAACCTTATTTGTAACTATGGTTTTTATTCTTATTCCAATATCCAGTACAGAAAGGAGAAAGTCTGTAAATAACTCTATCCAGCCTTTTCATCAGTTCTTCTATATTTCTATATTTTCTATATTTCCACATCTTCAGTATAATTTAAAAAAGCTTTTAATCTATCAGTGAAGAACCAAGAAAAGATGTGTAAAGAGTGACAAAAATATAATTCTCTATTGCCTCTACTGAGTCTGAACTGTAAAAATGAGGACTGTGGCTATCCTGTTTTCTACTAGCTCTGCATTCTCGCTTCTCTGATGTGCTCACTGATATACTACTTTACTTTTCCAAGACTGGTTCTGTATCACCAAAAAATCAATACTTATTCATAAGAATCTCATAAAGGAATTTGCAATTAATGCCCTTCTTCTGATAAATTTCTGATATTTTGAAATTAATAAACTTACACAGTGGAGATGCTTCTACCAGAGCAGAAGACAAATACCACATCCCAAGATTTTGTGTTTTTTTGTTTTTGTTTTTTCAGAGCCCTTCTATCAGCGTGTTTTCAGACCCATTTATTGTATTCTTTGTTTATTTTATTTTTATTTTTTAAGGCACAGTTTCTCTGTGTAGCCCTGGTTGTCCTAAGCCCGTCTCAGGCTAGATGAGGCTAGCCTCAGACTCATAGAGATATGCCTGCTATTGCCTCCCAAATGCTGGGATTAAAAGTGTGAGCCGCCACCACCACCACTTGGCTTATTCTTTAGGGAACTAAAACATAGAAAACATTTTAAAGCAAGGGAAATTTGCAAATAAGCAAAATAATATTAAGCCACCAAAATAGATGAGAACATTAATTTTTACACTCTTTGTCCATCTTTTAAATAATAATACACACTAAGGCCAATTTTGAAGCATAGTGTATGCATAGAAGCCACTGGTAACCTAAGTCTATTTTCCTTTTATTTTTTTTTTTTTTTATTTGGTTTGGTTTGGTTTTTAGTACAGATTCTCATATAACTCACTTGACCTTGGCTTTCATATGCAGCTGAAGCTTACCCTCTTCCACCTGCCATCTTCCTGCTTCTACTTCAGAAATGCTGGGGTTCAAGACCAGACACGTGCCACTGGATCCGACCATTTTCCTTTTATTTTGAAACAGGGTTCCTTCCCTAAAGTGCCCAGGCACAAAGACGATGTCCCTGACTCACAAGATTGAATACTGGGGTTACATGTGGGAGCTCAAGGATAAATCTAACCTACTTTTATAAAGTAAGAACATAGATAGGAGAAATTTCTGACTCCCTGTGGGCTGTGCCTTAAACACACTGTGCCTTATAGGAAGTGGTACTTTCTGTAGTGTTTGATCTTTGGCTATGTCTACCTCTTAAACTAAGTTTTTCTTGTTCTTTTTATTTTCCTAATTTGAAGGCTGAACTATGAGCATAAGAACAATAGTAATAAATGGTCATATACTAATTACCAGGGGAAATCCACATACTTATGTAAAATACTTATATTGTTCATTACAACCCTATAGTGGGATTACGTTACACTGTAAACAATTGCCCCACCTACTGGTTTAATAAAAATGCTGATTGGCCAAAGGCAGTCAGGAAGTGTGGGAAGGGCTACCAGACTTGAAAACTCTGGGAACAGGAAGAACAGAGCAGAGATGCTGTAGATGCCACAGATGCAGAGGACAACTATGGTGTTTTAAGAAAAGGTATCGAGCCGCATGGCTGAACAGCATAAGAATCATGGGTTAGATTAAGAGTAAAGAGTTATTAAGTTATATGTCTGGGCCCCAGGACAATCAGCATAAAATTAATGTAAACTTATGTATGTCTTTGTGGGTCTGTAGGTTCTGTGGGTCTGTAGGTTCTGTGGGTCTGTAGGTTCTGCGGGTCTGTGGGTCTGCAGGTCTGAACCTCGAGGCTAGGCCAGAAAGTCTAGGCCAGAAACTTATTACAGCACAACCCTACTAATGTACATTATTTCCCAAAAGAGACTGCACTACACAAATAAAGAGGCCGGCATAATTCCAGGTCATATTTAGTTCTGGAGTCTTTATTTATTTTTGCGAATTTTGCATTTCTTAAACTTCATTAGTTCCTGCACACTTAAAAAAAACATCTTCCAGACACTAATCATTGACTAACATTTTTTATGAAGGATAAATGAAAATATATTACGTTATAATATATATTTGTGGCACAAGAAATTGAACCTTTGGAATCACACATGCTAGGCAATTGCTCTGCCAATAAGCAACATCCTTAGATTTCCTTTTACAAAGTATTTTGCAGGGCTCACTAACTTGCTAAGTATGTCCTTGAACCTGTGGTCTTCCAGCCTAGATTTTCTAGTAGTTGGGATTACAAACCTGCCCCAAGAGGCTTGGAAAATGTTAACTTCTTAGTAGAGAGGCAAAATCTTAACCTTGTGCCTACTATATCAAATTATTTATAAAGCAAACAATTAAATATAAAAAATAGATAACAATAAATATAGAAGCTTCATTGTTGGGTAGAAATCAGTCAGTATGTGAAGAAGTGCTTTGCAAAGAACCATGTCTGTTCTACTGACTTTACCATTATGCAGGATGCATGATGGCAGGATTGGTCTCTTGAACATATAAGAAGTAGAAATATTTATGACATAGCTTGAGTCTTCCAGTTTGGAATTATGTATTGTTCTTAACTTGCAGAAGTGTGGAATGTGCAAAAGTTACCATTCTTTCTCAGGTGTGCCTATTGAGGCTCTCAGTATCCCTGAAAACATTTCATGTTCTGCTGTGCTGAGATATTGCATGTTAGACCATTGTCTGAGTGTTTATTTATATGTATGTTACGCCATAATAACCATTCCTTAAAAAATAAGATGCATAGCCTTGCAGTTGTGGTGTATGTCTTTAATTCCAGCACTTGCGAGGCACAGGCAGTTAGTTTTCCAAGTAAGAGGCCAGTCTGGTCTAGAGTGAGTCCTAGAATAGGCAGGGCTACGAAGAGAAATCCTGTCTTGAGAAAACAAACAAACCAAAACAATAACAAGGGCAGCAAAAAGATTCATGCATAAGTAGTGTGTTTTCAGTCAGTCTTTTTTTGGCTTCAATACTCATCTAACTCTCCTACTAAATATATACAGAATAACTGAAAAGATTTATGGAAGCTACTATTTGAAGATGCACAGGCAACAGTGAAAAAACCAACCAGGTGTATATCTGCTTTTCATAAGTGAACTATATCCCAGACAAGAGATCTATAACTTTCTTTTTTAAAATTGTACTTGATTACTCTTTTGCCTAAAAGTATAAATCAAACCTCATTTGGCTTTGCAAACAAACAAATAAACAAAAATCTAGGGTGTTTTTTTTGGGGGGGGGGGATTGAGTCCTCTTGGAGGGAAGGAAGGAGGTAAACATTCATTATGTTGGTCTCCTATTTATTGACTTATATAGTATAGAGAATAGTTTTGAATTGGAAAGAAATGGGTTGGGATACATGGGAGGGGTTGTACTGGAGAAAGAGAATGGAGAAAATGATTTAATTATAAATCCCCCAAATAAAAATAATAATAAAAATAAAATAATCCACTGAAGAATATAAATAAAAAATAGTCTCCTCACATAGCAAGATTGTGTCTGGTCAGATCTACTAAACTTAACACTGTAAACTTAACAGTGTTTAATATTGTACAAACTGCATAGGACAAAGTTTTCAGTAGGATTATGCGAGTAATTATGGTGATTTGAATAATAATGGTCCCCATAGACTCAAATATTTGAATGCTTAATCATCAAAAAGTGGTACTGTTTGAGAAGGATTAGGTGGTGTGGCATTTCCGAATAGATGTGACCTTTAGGGGAAGCATTTCTCTGGAGGTGGGCTTTGAGGTTTCAAAGCCCATGACAGCGCCCCCTTCTCTGTCATGTCTCTGTCTCTTTGTTTCTATCTTTATCTCTTTCTCTTTCTTCTGATGCCTGTGAATAAGGATGTTGCTCTTAACTGCTTCTCCACCACCCTATCTGCCATACCTTGTAGGGGTAATTTTTTTTTCAGGACTACCAGCACCCCAAAAACTGAGACTTAATATTAATTATAAATCCTCGGTCCATAGCTCAGGTTTGTTACTAGCTAACTCTTACATTTTGATTTAAGTCCTGTTTCTTATTGCCACATGTCAGTACCTTCTTTAAATACAGAACATCCATTTGCTCTCTTCCTCCCAGCCTCCTCTGTCTTACTATCCAGTCTGTATCTCCTGCCCAGCTACCTGCCAGTCAGCTCTTCATTAAACCAGGTGCTTGGGCAAAGGACATCTTCACAGTGTTAAAAAAGATTATTTCATAACAATGCCTGCCACCTTGCTCCTCACTGGGATGATGGTGAGCTAAACCTCTGAAACTGTAAGCAAGCCCCCACTAAATGTTTTCTTTTATAAGCACTGCCTGGGCCAAGTCTTTTCACAGCCATAGACTAAGATAACAAAAGTGAGACAAATAAGTGACCAGGGAAGTAAAGAAATTCATCATCATTTTGATTGTCCTTTTTATACATCATCGTGTTGCATTTTTATTTTCACTTTAGAAAAAGAAGAGAAGTGATATGTTCCTTTAACTTTTGTTCTGTGTTTTATTTTAGATAGTATTGCTTCAAACTTTTTTTTTTTTTTTTTTTTTAGATTTAGTGTTTCAGTGTTTTGGCTGTTTGTATCAATGTCACCACATACATGCCTAGTGCCCACAGAAGTCAGAGAAGGACACTGAATCTTCTGAAGCTGGGCTTAGGATGGTTGTGAAAATTAGCATGTTGGGAAATAGACCCAGGTCTTGCAAGACAGCAGATGTTCTAAATGGCTACAAACTCTCTATGTGGGGTGGGCCGTCTTGAATTTATCCAAGCCTCCCAAGAGCCAGAATTACAAGTGTGCACTACCACGTCCTGAAAAAGTGTTTGTCTTTATGTTTTAAAACACTTTGTTTCCTTTTTTCATGAAGTTATTTTCATTTAATAAAATACGATAACTGAATCAGGACCTAAGATTTAAGGGTAAATAAGAAGCTTGATGTCCATTATTATCATTTAAAAATACACAAAATCCATCTGGCAGATCTTTTTTAACTATAAGAACTCCTGGAAAACACCTTTAACTTTTAAATTTTAAATGTTCTGCATAGCCATTCATTCACAATGTGACCAGGCCCCCATGCTGGAAAAAAAAAAAATGTTGAAATAAAAGAATTTGCAATGATCTCAAGCCATAGATTCTGCTAAAACAATTTTCACACTGATGTTAAACAAACTTAGGTCCAAATGCAGCAGCAGGCAGCCTGTAGCCTTAGTAATGGGGCAGGTCCTGGCTTGAGTCTTAGCTCTTCCTGTCCATCACTATGTAAACCTGTGCTGAGCTATTTACCACATCATCCCTCAGTTTCCAGTCTGTCAAGAAGGATTACTAACAGAGATTTCATCAACCTTTCCGAGGGCATTGGCCAGAACATAAGATGTAATTAACACATAGCACACTTTATATTTTTTATTAACTGAAAACATACAGATATAGATTGTTTCTTTTATTGAAATATTAAAAACCACTTAGTTCTCATTTAAAGCTCCCACTAAGGAAAAAATGTTTCTATGTTTTCTTTAAGATATTAAAATTTTTTAATATTAATTTCAAAACTTTCATTATCTGTGGCTTTTAAGGAAGTATTAAAACAATGTTTCTGCTTAAATCAGTAGTTTTACTACTAGAGTTATTTGACATTTTCAATAGACATCTAGTCTGAATTTAATAAAAAAAAACTTGTGAATAAAACTTTAATGACCAATATCTTTTTGATATCTTTTCTACAGTGTCTTATTCAGAGCGAATTAAATGGCATAGTATAAAAGGCAACACAACAGGCAGTCCTGGACATCTGCTTTGACTCTGATTCTGAACACTGGCAAAAATTTCAGGAGAGGAAAGATTATTATTATTGTTGTTTCCATAAAGTACAAGTTAAGCAATTACGGTTACAAATCAGAAACCATTAAATGCATGCAGTGGTGAGAGCTTAGGGCATGGCCGAGTAACAGAAGGGAATCTTCCATCTTCAGCAGTGATTTAACCTAATGGTGAGATAAATGTTTGATGACACTCATAGTCTGTCCTGAGCAGGTCCCTCCTACACTCCTTATGCTCCACACCCAGAGGAGACTGCTTAGGTAAACAGGAGATATTCGAAAATGTCTTACCCTACGGTTCTAAGGAGATATAAAAATATGCACTTTGCACAGGAATAAACACACATTTAAAATAAATTCTGTGTGGTTGTGATTCAATATTTGAAGTCAATTTCCATAAGAATTTCCATTGTGCAACTAATATTTTAACAATGCTTCTGGCCTTGTAGTGAGATTTATGTTTCTAAATGCATCCACATTTGAGTTTTCACATTTAAAAAGTGATTTGATTTAATCAAATTCAAAGACTTCTTTTTGCCTTTTTAAAAAGTTAAAAACTAAAATACTGTAAGTTCAAATTCTTTTCTTGAGATTAAGTTATTTTCTAATGGTCACAGATTTACTAAATGATAAAACCAGAGAGATCAGAAGCAAGTCTTGAAAAAATAGCAAGGCTCAAGGTTTGAGGAATCATGTGACCAGTGTCATAGCTACAGGTATAAAATAGAAGAAAGGGGCCTTAGCATACAAGGCCTGAGAAGTTCCAGTGAGTACAGGGGTTGGTTTCCAGTAAATTAAGTTACAAGTCATTTTGACATGTACTATAAACAAATGTAGGGCAGACAACATATCAAATTCTGGCCTGAAGGATCTGAGAAAGTCCCAGAAGAGAGAGTGGAATTTTAGGTGGGTTTTGATAGACAGCAGAGAAGCGCAGACTTTAAGCAACAGTCACAGTTGAGGAAAGGTAGATGAGAGAGAGTACATGGCTTATTCCTAGAAAGGAGAGTGATCAAATATGTCCAGAGATGGAAGATAGATTAACAAAGCTTGGAGAGCAGGAAAATGCAAAGAGAAAGAGAGGGAGAAGAGAAAAAAAACAAAAAACAAAAAACCAGAGGCAGGAAGAAAGTTAGACAGGCAGGTGCTAGAAGCAAAGTTGAGGAAAGAGCCCATTTCTGTTGTGACTTCTGTCCTCTGGGACCAGCATCAGACATGAAAACAGTTAAGACCTAAGGTGTAGCTGAATGTGCCTTGTGAGGGAGCAATGAGAACAGAGGATTCCACATCCAGTACTTCGAAGTTTGTTTTGAATCATACAGTGGGAACTGTGTAGTGAGGGAGCGAAGGCAACACAAAATACACATTTAAGTATTTACTCAGTGGATAGGGATTACTAGACGGATTAGAGTAATTCTATGTGCTGTACAAAAGGTTTTATAGGTATCAAATGAACCAAGAAACATGAAAGGTCTTGTAATAACCATTCTATGTAAATGCAATCCATTAACACCGTCTTAATATCTATAGAAAGATTTTGCTCTTTTTTTACATGCCATCTGTAATACCCTGACTTACCTTGGAAGACTGGCATGTTTCACAATTAAGTATGGTTTTTACGAACAAGAGGCATTAGATAAACTTTATGTGAGCTCTTGAGAAAACACTTTAAAAATCTTTGCTTTTTGTCAAGTAGTGAGGCACGCATACCAGGTGAGTGTGCAGCCCTTTCAGCTTCCTACAGGTGGCCATGTACGTGAGAACTACTGTTTGAAATCGTGTGCTTTGATGACTTGCTATAGGTTGAATTTTTAAATGCAAAATTGCTACTATAAATTTGAGAGTATGTAGCATAAGACTTTGAAAGAAATGCAGTCTTTGGAGACACAGACATGTGTTTGAACTCCATTTCCGCCGTCTTGGACTTGGCCCTGTACAGGATGCCCTAGAGCACTCCTCTCAGCCCCTACCTGGAGGACTGGCCATGGTGAGTCCCTCTCCTTTGAGATATGAATAGGAGAAATAACCAACGAACATACTAACGTCATGACCCACAGTGGCTGGTGATAAATGTACCTGAGATTCAAGATTGACTATGACCTTTATATGTTGATTCCCAGAGAAAAACAAATATCCCATAAATACTTGTTAGAAGGAAAGAGGGAGAAATAGCAGTTCAGAGAAGGATCAACAAATGGAGTTAAAATCTATGTCCTTATATTGTGGCGAACGTACTTGAGAGAACATTATTATTCTGAACTTAAACTTCTGGCTCTAGTAATTCCCCAGCCTCAGCCTCTGAAGTAGTTGGAACTCCAATGGAGTGACACCACACCCCGCTATTTCTTAATGATCTGAAAACAAAGCTGTATGTCTAAGTGACGAATTGTCAACCCTTTGATCTATTAATTATTTAGAAACACAGCACATTATTTATTTATGAAAATTAGATCACAGAGTTTTAATGGGCATCTCTTAAGCTTAGTCTGATTTCCCCATCATTCTTTGTTCGGACATGCCCACACTTGTGTATGATAAAGCAGGATGGCTAGTCATATAATGCTTAATCTTAACTACCCACATTTAACACAGCTAGGATCCCTTTCTGAATTGCACAAGCAATGAAATTTTTTCCACCATGCCTTTTGACAGATCGTTTTTTGCAAAGGTCTTCTTTCACCTCTGTTTTGGTGTTCTCTATTTCCATGCCACGTCTGTGAAACTACCTTTATAGATTATTTTAAATGTCACACCTAATGCATGCCATTACAAACTTATCCTATCTTACACTGCCATCTGCTGGATGTCACTGTTCCTTCGGCAAGGACAATAGTCAAAATCCACTGAAAACCTTATGTTCCTAGGTTTTTAATGATCACTGTTGAGATGGTAATGGGAATTTATATGCTGGGCAAAAAAAAAATTCCGAGATTTTTGGCAGGAGACAGAGAAGGCCAATAGTACTGTGGTTCATTTTGAAATAAGACTTTCTGAGTCATTCTTTATGTCATTGAGCCAGCATTCATTAATTTGCCTCTGCCAAGATCTTCATAGACTTAGCAAACATATATAAGGTCTATTTTTGTTCAATAAGAGTTTATTCCCTAGAAGGAATGATCATAAAGAAAATAAATATAAAGAAATTCTCCCAATATATACTGTATTTCATATTTTTATTAACTGCACTTTTAATGCTTAGTATGTATTTATTGCATTTTCTCAGATTACCACCTCTGTCTTAAGGAAGATCTCATACTACTGGAAGCCTGACAGCTGGTTTCCAGCAGTCCTCACCCTAACTGGGGCTCTTCTTGTGATGTGTCTCTATGCAGTTGCTTGGTGCCTCTTCAAAGAGTAAGATTTCAGTTGCTGCTTCCCTTAGAATTTGTTTATAATAAAATCTATCAGGGTTGCCTTCAAAAACAGGATGAAAATAGAGGCGAAGACTATGGGAAAATATCTGTGTTTTTTTTTTTTTATGACTTTGAGTGTTAAGAAAAACCTTCTGGCCTGAAAGCCAATACCTGCTCCCAAAAGTTCTCATTGAGTTATTCCAGCTTAAAGCCATTCCATTTTTAAAAATGATCATGAGTGAAATTTTAACTGTCCGTATGAATAATCAAGATCAGGATCTCTGATTATGTTTGTTTATCAAGGAATAAAGAGAAGTCATAGAGTGAAAGACCAGACGGTCCGAAGAGTAATCAGAGAAGCCTTGAAATAGTCCAGTGATTCTCGTGATCTCTCAGAGTTGGGCTACTGCGGGGTGAGCAGAACTCGGGATAGTAGCAGACAGTGTGTGCTTTAATAAATAACACATCTCTTGGTAGAAGAGGAATTAGATCACAGAGCAGTGTGAAATGCAAGCATCTTTCTATGGCTTATAGAACTCTTTATCCATAGAGACTAGACAGAGAAAGCTTTACTGACAAAGTGCCACTGCAGAGGTCTTTTGAAGAGGAAATGGAAGCAAAAATAAAAGAGATGTTATAAATTCTTCATTTACACTAAGGGCAATTTATTATCAATTTCATAAGCATAACAATGGAACTGGGTTCATATGAATCTATTATACTTTGCAAACTTGGCTCTTATCCTGAAACATGGAATACAGATTCAGAAAGACAAAGAGAATGATCCAAATGTAAAGGAAAGGTTAACAAGAAACTTTAAAAAGATGAAAAAAAAGAGGTCATGTGAAAGGATGTAAGAGCCATTTGATGGATATAACATGTCCATTGCACAAATCAGCTCAGAGCTCTGAGACTGCATGCATAAGACCTGCACAAGATCAAGCCAGCCTGAATCCCAGCAGTGAGGGAGGTGGGGGGGACTTCCCACTGCTAGTAAATAAGCTACTGGTAATTGGCTGTAGAAAGATGTTTCTGGGCTGGACTAACCCCACAGTTCGGACCTACTCACCCCTGCTTATCTGGACCAGCAATCCCAAAGTCCCAAAGAAACACAGAGACACTTTATTAATTTCATGCTGTTTGGCCTATGGCTTAGGCATATTGCTAGCTACCTCTTTCATTTTAATTCAACCCGTTTCCATTAATCTTTCCTGTCATGTGGCCCTTTGCTCACCTATGTTACCTTACATGTTGATTCTTCGCTGGGTATATGGTGTCTCTCTGACTCCACCCTCCTTCCCCTATCTTAGCTCTAATTTCTCCGCCTACTTCTATAACGTGTCTGCCATAGGCCAAAGCTGTCCCTTTATTTCACAGCATGCAGAAAGACATTCCCACATCAATTGACTGCTACTGGGGGCTTGAGGGGAGTTATTTCTTCAGGGATGCAGCCCTTGAAAGGTTATATATGTTCTAGTAGATTTTTCCTTCACTTTTACACATACAAGTACACTAAGTGAAGTGACTGAATGGGTCTAGGAAGAAAACTCAAAGTTAGAAAAGGAAGCAGTAGGTTAACAGGAAAGGAAAGCGAGCACTAAATTCCCCTTGCACAGACACACCTTGTATTTGATTCCTTCTTTCCAGGGTTCCTGCCTGCTCAAGGCTATTTCCTCATTGTCACAGACAGCAGAGTCCACCAAGCCTCGCTGAAAAGGAAGCTGCTCAGGCATCAAGGTAAAGCAGACCCACTGCTTTAGAGAAATAAGTTTGAGGCCCTGCAAGTTGAGTCCTGAGTCATTCGATTCATTTCAAATTTAGTTATGCATAATGTCACTTGGTACTTGGAAATGTTTAATCTTTACATTCTCTATCATCTTTTAAAGAAGTCTTATACATCAAGATTTGTTAACCACACAATATACTTCTATGTCTGCAATCATAGCAGAGAGCAAAGTCGGATTTGGAATGAGAATTATTATCTAGTCCTGATATTTTGATAGTGGTAACATTATTGCACTTTATTGCTTATTTTATTTAATGACAAGAGGCATACAGGTTAGAAGAATAAGAACAAAGACAATAGTTTCCAGAAATTTTACTTAGCATATCATCAAAACACATTACTTACTTCTCTAACAGATAAAATACTAATAATAGACACTATTAATCTGAGTTTTAAATGGCTTTAATGCAAAACCAGTTGTGCATTATAACATGTCAGAGGTTACTCAGGATACTTTTGGCACTGTATAACTATAGCATTATGTAGGGTAGGTATACCTATTGGTTTTATAATAGTAAACTGTTAGATAATTTGTTATTTTCTCATATCAGCACTGTAATACATATTTGTGCTAAGAACGAAAATGAATGTTTCCAATGTGTTTTGTAATAGGTATGAAAATTCACTGAATGTTGGGACCAAACTGAACACAAGACCAAACTGGCTACCTGGAAGTGATAAAGTAAGAACAAAGAGAAAAAAAAAAAGCATGCTGTAGGGTCCAGAATGCCTACTCTTCCCGTTGCATAGAATCTAGATGACAAAAAGCACTTGTGAGTATATGATGGTCAACAAGAACTCATAAGTGGAATAGAAAGTTTATTCAACTCAAAGTGTATGCAAAACGTGAAGGAGGTAGAGCTCACCCACACTGTAGTGATGATGTTGATAATGTCAGAGAAGAGCCAGGGAAGAGTGCTGATATATTTGTAGAGGTCAAATTGATGGTTGGGAATTGCTGATAAAGCTCTCAAGTCTCCTTTTTTCATTCTTCAGGTAAAATTAAATTACATAGATAATCTAGAGGGGTCATTGCTAAGGGTCACTGGGATGTCTGTTCCTCTTTATGCAATTTAATTATTCAGTGAATAGTTATTACATGTCAAACTGTCTCATGAGAGGGTTCCTATAGTAATATTCATTGAGAATATGTTCTTTTTGAGGTATTTCATTGTTTAAGTAAGCAATGTACACATGCATGCAGCACGGATGAATCAACCCCACCCCTCCCATTCCTCCTGCTACAAATCTTACTCTGGTTCCTTCCCCCATGAGTATCAGTATTTCTTTTTCTTATCCTCAGGTGATTTTCCCTCATTGAATCCACATAGTGCTGCCAGTATGTGCATGGCGGTAAAGTCATCTACTGGATCGTGAACAACCTCCACAAGAGCTGTATCCACAAGAGAACTGACTTTCCTTCTCCTAGAAACCACTGACTGCTAATAGCTCCTCAGCTAGCGGTGGGACAGTACGAAGGAGCACCTTCCCTCTCTGTGCTGTGGTTTGGTCCAACTTTATCTTGTGCGAATCTTGAGTGTGCTTTTCCAATTGCTGTGATTTTATACATGAAGTTGTTCTGCTGGTCCCATAAACACTGTCTTGTTGTAGTCATCCATTGTCTCTTTTAAAACTTTCCACCCCTCTTCTCCTTGGAAAGAGCAGTTTAGGTACAGATTGAGAGTAAAGCAGTAACTTCAAACCATGATGCCACAGAAATAGATTTTGTCTAAAACTACACGTCTCAGTGTCTTTGGCAATAAAATATTTTCAACTCCATGCCAAGGCAATCAATATTAGTTCAATAGATAGTTTTTTTAAGGTATTTTTATTTGAAGGTATTTTTATTTGAAGATATTTAATGAGTTATTAAACATGGGGTTCACTACTCATAAGCCCATAATTCAGCCTGGTAAAATATTGAAAAGAATAATTCTGGTTCATGATAAGTTTTCAAAATGTGGAGTGCATGTAGTAAGCACCATAGGATTTCAGATATCTATAAAGTCCCTGTGCAGTAGAACATCTAGGAAAACTGCAGAGAACATGAAAAGTCACAGGAAGTAGTTACATTGTTGCATGGGAAATGGAGAAACATTGTGTTTATCTTGGCAGTGAACATGGTTTACAAACTCTGAGATGTTTCAAAACTTTGGCCTTCTCCCTCTAACCAGCATTCCTTTTTGCCTTTCTCATACTCTAGGACTATTCTTGCATATTTATAATGCCACAGTCTCTAATTCTCCCTACTAGTCTAAGTTAATTACATCCATAGAAATCTACACATACTCCACCATTGCTCTGTCATGTAGTGTGCATGGGCATGTGTGTGTCTTCTACAATATGATTTCTAATTCCTTCTTCATTGACGCAAAGGTTGTTTTTTTTTTTTTTTTTTCACTTGAAGAACATTACCACTTAAGTTTTATTACACACACATTCTGATATCTCAAAGATTGTGGAGACAAGCAACTTACTTTTTAATCACTTTCCTCTTCCTGTGCACATTTCTTTATTCCTTCACATTACTATATTTTGACATAGGCATCATCATATGTTTTTACAAACACTATCTGTGATCAAGTTACCACTGAACTAACTGAGCACTTTGTTCCCTGGTTCCAAAGAATCTTCCCAGTGTGTCTTCTGGCATCTTTCATAGAATAATGAACTTTCTCAAAAATTGTCAACATACATCATGAGCAGTAAGTCCTTTAACTCCTTTGTTTGCCCTCTTTAGACATTCTTCCTATCTAGATATGTTTTCCTTTGGCTACCCTCAAGACCTTCATGTCATGAAAATTTTAACACTTTCAAAACTATAGATTAAAAATATGTCCTACCTGGTTATTTTCCAGTTTCATGAAAAACACTCATGTATTTATCAGTTTATTCACCCCATTGTGGTAATATATTGTGTTTTTAATAGATTTTGCCTGGAAATCAGAGACAGAGGAACAAGCCACAACCACTTCTCACCTAGTCAACCCCTCACACATCCTCAGTCTGAATGCCTCTGCGTTCTCTCCCAAAAGGAAAGTTCATCCTGTGTCTGCTTTCTCTGCCCAGCCATCTCACTTTCTTGTTCAACTCTCCTAGTTCCGAGATTAAAATTAAAGGTGTCTTCCACCACCACCTGGCTCTGTTTGGCCTTGAACTCACAAAGATCCAAAGGATTTCTGCCTCTTGAGTTCTGGGATTAAAGGCATGGGTCGCCACTTCCGGACCTTCATGACTAAATGTGGTTTGGCTCTGTATTCTGATTTCCAGGAGAACTTTACTAAACACATAATATATCACCACATCCAATCTCTTTTATGTTGATTATCATCTTTCATTTAAATTTCTTTCTTTGTTGTGTACAGTGCATTTTTCTCACTCTCCTCTCTCTGCCCTGCCCCTCTATGTGGATATATACGTGTGGACATATGAAAGACAAAAGTCAATGTTAGATATTGTTCTTATTTTTGGAGACGGGTGCTCACTTATTGGCTAGAGTGGTTGGCTAGTGAATTTTGGGATTCTTTTGAGCTATGTGTTTCCTACCCTATGTCTGGGTTATATACATGCTTGATCATGGCCAACATTAGACCAGAGATGCAAACTTAGGTCCTCATATTTATACAGCAGGTCATTACCCATGGAGCTAGCTCCAGAAACCTATGCATTTCCTTTCCTTCTTTATTACTCACCTAATGTTGTTGCACTTTGTTTCTATCTTGGAATTCACTGTCTAGCATCATGGCTTCACTTACAACATTTCACTTTACCCCACCATCTACAAGTTAAGACAACACTTTCAAATGGCAACTCAAATATCCACACTAACTATAGATTCATAATAAATTAACTCCTACTTTGAATGGTGATACCTCACAGCCCTTCCATTTCCCCCAATTTCTAACACATCTCTGTCTTCTCACTTTGATTGTGATGTCTCTGCACATTTTACAAAAAAAAAAAAAAAAAAACAGGATTAGATCTAAACTTTCTCAGATGTGCTTAGAGATGCCCCAGAAGCTCACAGCATATGACTCTCTGGTAGAGGACTCAAATTTGGTTCTCAATGCCTACAACCATTGGCTTACAATTACCTGTAACTCCACTCTGGAAAATCAGATGCCTCTGTCCTTTATAGACACCAACACACACACACACACACACACACACACACACACACACACACACGCACACACACACACACACGATTTAAATATATAAACACATCTTTTAAAAGCCCTCTTGAGTTCTATAAAGCCACCTCAGAAAGTTTCTATTCTATCTGCTAAGTGCTGAGATGCTCTTGCATCCATATTTCTATTTATCAACTTCTGTTATGATAAGTATGCCCCTCTCTAATTTTTCATCAAAAATATTTTTCTTTGTTTGCATTGCCTGAGATGGTAAATTATAGTTATTTTTATTTTCTCAGATTCAAATTATTATTCTTTCAAGCTACGTTTCCCAACTCCTTTCACCCTTTTAGGCACTATCCAACTCTTAGTAAGGGCATTGACTGGCTATATACAATGGTTAACCTCTAAATATCCACTACACTCAAAGAGGGGTTCTTATATAATCAATATTCTATTCATATGCGCCCCTTAGCCAGGTCACTAGGACACAAGTTAGAAGAAAATTGGCCTAAGTTTGATTTCTCTAAACTTTCTATAAAGCCAAGAGGAAGGTACCACTACATGCTCCTTCTAGGGAATCCTGAAGACACTGTATAACAGTAAGCAGCGGTTTGGCTGATGTTTTATTTATCACAAGTAAATTGCTTTGAAACTGTAAGGAAGCTTTATGAATGTAATAAATAAATGCTTAATAATGGTAGTGTTTAAAAATACAAGTACTCTTGTCAGAATTCTTGAAATATAAAGACTGGGAAAATAGAACATAATTGTAAAGCATTTTCAATTAATAATGTCAACAACTGCATATAGTAATAAAATTTGGAGTAAAATGATTATAAATTTGTTTTTAATAGCCATCAGTAGTTTATGATGGATGCACAATGGATTCTGGTAAGAAACATATAAATAATCCCAGGTTTAAAGCATGGGAGGCTCCAAAGCCCTGCAGAGAAGCACTATATTGCACTGCCAAGTTTTCCTTATGTTAAAAATAATGATTAAGGAAACAATGAATGCTCACTTATGCTAAATATTAATGTACATTATAAGTTATTATACTTTTAAAATATCGTTGTTTCTTCTAGTGATCACAATGGTCCATGAATTTTGGGGTTGCTTGATTCTTGAAATGTATATTTTAAAAATTCACAGCCCTCAATCTTGATTTAAGTATTTTCTCCCGTTAATCTTCATTTTTACTTGAAAAGCCTTAATTAATCATTTTTTTCAGGCCAGAAAATTAACCTCTAATTTGCCTTTCTCTTTATTCTATGTATTTTATAATAGTTCAAATATTGTATCCATTGCTATTGCACAATGACCCAAGCTATTTATGAATAACATTGAAGGAAATTGTTCTAAATCCAAGCCAATGAGCCAAAAGCATTCTAATGATCATTTTTCATCAGCTTATAAAAATAGACATAATCATATTCTAGTGTTTTTCTACAGGACATAAAGGTTTAAGGCAAAGATTATGTTGCCAAAACTTCAGATCACTGATGACAAGGACAAGAATGTTTCCACTGTCCTTAAACACAGATTACCCCAGATATATTTCATTACTTACAACATCGCGGTGCCATTCAGTTTGTCACAATGTGTCAGGTCTTTGTTCCTTGGTAAAGGACATTTTTAAATATATGCTGGTAATGTAGTTTTCAAAGTGTAGGTCTTTCTTATCTACTTAACACTTTCTCAACTAGCTAACACTTATTTGCAATGAAGATCAAATTCATAATCTCTGGATAAACTCTTTTAAATATACACAACTCTACTGTGCTTTGAAAATAATTGACAGCATATATATATTAACACTAACCTCTGCTAACCTTCCTATAAGCATCTTTGAAGACAGTTTGGTATGTCAGTTAAACAATTAAGCCTCATAATAAATACTAGACATTCTAATATCATTTGATTAAAGTGGGTTTCTGTTTAAGATATTGTTGGTAACCTTTAAGAAGGTAAATATCATAGTTTAAGTAATAATCACAATAAGATGTGAAATCAGGTATAATCTATTTTTTCTATAGTTTTTTTTTTCAGAATTGAGGAGAGAGCATAGTTGAACAGCTTAGCATACCTCAGGAGAGAACTTATCTTTTTTCTAAGATAGTACAAGGCTCTGCATCTGGACACTACCTCGTGTGTCTCTGAATCTCTGTCTTGTGAGTGTAATGATAAGCTATGGTGCTATTTTACTGAAATACAAAGTAAGGTAAACAATATGGATTATTTGGTTCAAATGTGGAAGGTGTCGAACAACTAGAATTAGGAAATATTTTGTGGTCATAATTTCATTGTTTCATTTCCATATATTCTTAGTCTGTGTTTTCAACTGCAATCTGTAGCTGTCATTATTGTCAGGACTTTCCAACACTTGTGGCCCAAACAAGAGTTTGGGTTGGCTACAATGGAAATACAGGAGCAACCGTTACTCAAATGTGTACTGTGAACTTTACTCTCTATCTCCAGAAGCAGCCATAATTTTATCCTGCAAGTTAAAAGAAAATCATCACCCACAATACAACATTACGGTTATATAAATGTGAGATGAGTGAGGGAAGTCCTGAATAAATGTGTAAGAAACAGATGAAGTCCTAAGTGAATGAGTACTATTGACAAGGGCCCCAATCTTACACACCAAAGCGCATTTGCAAAGCCTTGATAGGGTCAAGTTCAAAGACCTGGAAAGCCAATTTTGAGGACAAAATGTAAGGATTTACCAATGATTGGCCAGTGTGAACCAGGACTAGCAGCAGGGCTTCCTCCTAACTGCTGACTGAAACCTGAGAGTGGGCCCCTATGAAGACTAGCTAACTCTTCGCCTCTGTGCTGAACATAATAAATGTGAAGGAGAAGCCGATTGTTGTGTAGTTGGTGGTGCTCCAACAGGACTCACACAGCCTACCTGATCCCGGCTTTTTTGTACGTGTGCCCATGTGTCTGACATTTCTTCACTCCCACATCACCATAGTCAGGCTTCCCGGACCATGACATGCAGCATGTGAATGGATACACTATGATGAAGAGCTAAATGACATCCAAATGTGGCATTTTATTTGCTTGTTTGTTTGTTATATTCTGCTCATTTCCCATTTTGTCATGAACTATATACATTTCCAGGAACAAATTTAATGCCTCTTTTATTATACATGAGTGTCTATGTGTGAGCTGCTATGCTATTTTAACATATCCATCAAAGCATAAGGTAAGATGTTGACTTTAAAATTGAGAAAAAAAAATCCTAACTTCCTGTGGCCATTGAATTGTCATGGTGCATCTTTGGAAGTCACTATTCTACAGATACAGAGTGAGAGATCATTGGAAGGAGGACATGGTCATTATTAGCATCAAATTATTTGTTTTATGCTTTTTTATTCATTTTTTAATTTAAGGAATGGTTTAATATGCCTGTTTAAAATAGAGCATTAATTTGGTTGATTTTCTTCTTGACTAGAAGCTAGTACAACTTTTGCCAATTTCTCATGTTAATTTTGTTTCTAATTGTTTCTGCTATATGAAATCCAAAATGTATCATTCAAGTCTCGTTTTAAGAAAGGGAGTAAAAGCAAAGCCTGATAGTGAATCCAAAAGAGCATCTTATGTGGCAGCTGAACCACCTCAATGTCATATAATGCTTATTTGATAACTACATAAACATCATTGATTCTGGGACTGCATCTCCAGTACTTTATCTAAATGCATCATTAGAGAGTACAAGAAGTGAGAATTCCTACTCTTCCTCCCAGAATGAAGAAAATCCCAAGGGTTTTCAGTTATTTCTGTAAAAGGCATACATGCACAAATTCATTTAAGGTCCACAGCCATCCGAGGAGCTCAGTACTGCTTTAAAGGTATGATACAGAGAAAAGTCAAGAAACTGGTACAGGGTAGCTGGAGAGATGCTCACTAGTTCAGAGCACTGGTTGTTCCTCCAGAGGTCCTGGATTCAATTCCAACACCCATATGGCAGCTCATAACTGTTGTCTATAACTTCATCTAATACCCTTGTACAGATATGTACATGCAGATAAACACAAACACAATAAGATAAATAAATAAAATAATAAAAAATCTTATATATAAAATTCAAAGCTGGCTAGTAACAGAATTCACATCTGAGAGGTTTGGCTTTGGAATTTTCATTTTCACCTCCAACCCCAGATTTGAATTTCCTATTTCTGCTTTATGCTCGATGAGGTTTTTATCCTCTGTTACCTGGGTTTGAATCTGTGCCTTGCTAAAGGCTGTCTTGTGAATTCATTTGTTCCTATGTGTATGGCTATCCCTATCTGTGTCTGTCTGTTATATAGGCTGTGTGTGTGTATGTGTATGTGCATGTATGTGTGTATTTGTGTGTGCATGTGTGTATTTGTATATGTGTGTGTGCATGTGTGTGTATGTCCAGGAGCATGGAAGAGTATATAACTAAAGATTGCAGCTATACCTTACATTAGGTTGTAAAAGTTGATTACATGAGGTGGTCAAAGCAAGTAAAGTTGATTGTTACAATGTTGTCCTAAAGTCTGGTCCAGCAAACAATTTGATGCACAGTATCAAGGCCGATAGTCTTAAATCTGAAGTGACAACATGGTATATGATTGATTCAGCTGTGAGCTCCAGCAATGGTTATGGTATATTAGAATGTAAAATAGATTTTTTTCAGAATATTGCATTGTTGATTCTCATTGTTAATCACTCAATGAGAATATTCTTTAGGGCCTAGAAAAATGGAGTCAGCAAGATGTTGGTGACAGTGGGGAGAGGTACTCCTCAAGAACACAAGTGACTCAATGCAGCTTCCTAAGAGACAGTGGAGGCACTTCATTGGCAGAATGCAAGGATAAGAATATATATATATATATATATATATATATATATATATATATATATATGTGTGTGTGTGTGTGTGTGTGTGTGTGTGTGTGTGTGTGTATATATGCTTAGTATGATTTTGTAAGGTAATTAAACTTAATCTAAATCTTTCATCTTTATCCTTTTGCATACATTACACATAATCCAATGAATATACACTTGAAATTATTTTATTAATTGTTGGTGAACCTGGTATCATGAGGTGAATTACAATTTTCACTAAAATCAGTAAGTTTTAAAAGATGTGTAGCAACAGAAGCAATAATAATAATCTTAACATTGTAAAATATTTCAATTGATATTATCTTTATTAACAAAGCTATATTTAAACACTTAAGATTCAAATTTTTACTAAGATTTTAATCCAGTGTTTTTCTCATCAGTGACAGACGTGCAGTTTCTATTCAACAGTCAGACACGAGATGTCAAGATGTTGAACTGTTAAGAGAAGAAGATGATGTGAACAGAGAACATTTTGATTTAACCAGAAGAAAGGTCACTATATCTTCATGTCACTCACTGTATTTGAAAAGGTCTTTGAAAACACAGCTTTTTGACAACAAAAGAGCATCAGGGTTTTCAACGTAGCCAGGTACTTTTGTGTAATCTGTCACATGCTTTGATGGACCTGATTTTTACTCCTGTATTTGTGCTAAGGTTTATATTTCGTGACGATGAAGATTTGTTTGTGTACAGTAAGAAATCTACTGTGACATCCTAACCACCAGTCAAAAATAGATTGAAATTGTGATCAGATTATAATGACATCTCAATAACTAATGTATTTAAAAGTGATGGCCATTATATTAATGAATTTGGAAAATAAAGTACATGCTATACGAATAAATTCTACATTAGGGCACTAAGAAACATTTTTTATTTTTGAAAGAGTCAAATGTTTGTAATAATTTAATATCCTATTAACGGTTGCATGAATCACAATTGATCTTATGATAAAAACCCAGAACCAGATATTGGGGTAAAACTGAAAGGTCAGAGAAGCAAAAGAAACTTCTCACCTTTACTTCAGGCTGAAAGAGGAAGGTCCTGTCTCCACAAATCCGTAGACAGAATAGGGAAAGCAAAGGGCCAAATTCTGTTTCCCCCCACCCTATATTCCTTTCTCTGCCCAGCCATATCACTTCCTGTTTCAACATTCCTAGTGCTGGGATTAATGGTGTGTGCCACCATGGCCTGGCTTTGTTTCTCTTGTGGATTGCATTAATCTCACGTAGCACACTGTGGTCTTGAACTCACAGAAAGGCAGACAGGTATCTGCCTTCTAAGTACTAAGATTAAAGGTGTGTGCCATCACTATCTGGCCTCTACGGCTAACTCTGTGGCTAGCTCTGTCGTCTGACCTTGAATCATCTTTACTTGATACCACAATCAACAATGCAGTTTTCTGACTAATTTGTTTTTATTTATGTATATGGGTGTTGTCTACTTCTCTGTATGTGTACCGTATGTATGCAAGTGTCATTAGGAAGGAGAGAGTATTACACTCCCTGAATCTGGAGTTACAGACCTTTGTGAACCACCTGATTTGGGTGATGGGAAGAAAATCTGAATCCTCTACAAGATCAACAAGCATACTTATGTTTAGCCATCTTTCCAGCCCCTATTTTAGAACACTGTCATGGGCTTATTTAATCCTATATACCAACAAACTTTAAAATCTTTAGTGTTCTGAAAATTTGTGCTTTGTTATCAGTTACAACACAAGGAGAAAACAATTTTCACTTATTTCGATTTTGTGTAAATAGCTACATCTTAAGTCAAATAGGATTATCCTAGGTCAAATTCTCTCGAAATGTATTTTTTCAATCTTTTCCTTATTTAAAAGTAAAAAAAAATCAAATATTATTTTCTGATTATAGTTTTCCTACCCATAACTCTTTCCAGATCCTTCCTACCTCTCAACCAACCTAAGTTTATTATCTTTATTTTTCTCTTAAGCAATAGAAAAGCAAACAAAAACAAATTAACAAACCAGAATTTAAAAAAAGCAAAACAAAGAAACATACACACATATATACGAGGAATGCCTGACATTGTTCAGGTGGCCATGAACCTTAGACTGGATAAGCTGTAGGGCTTGGAGAAGACCAAATGCTATTATTATGCTAAAGGGACATAGCAGTAAAATGACTCCTAATGATAGTCTGTTATAGATTCCTGCCTTGCTCGGCCACCAGCAGAGAAGCTTTCTCTCTCAGTAGATTGGAAATTACAACTCTTTAGCATACATTTATCTGTTCATTCACTGGTGTTTGGCAGATATATATTGAAAACAGTGATAGAATGGTTAAATGGAAATAGAACTTTCAAAAAATTGTAACAGAGCTTCTGTCCCAGAGATCATGTAAAATGGATAGCAAGAAAGAGAAAGAAATACCAGGTGGTAGTTGTGATTCTCTATCCAGCTGCACCAGCAATGGTCCATTTTCTGCAAGTCTCCACATACCAAGAACAATCTGCGGACAAGCAGACTTAGGCTTTTCTCTCTTCTTATACCTGGGACACCTCCTGTAACTGAAGGTAGACTGTTAGTGCATAATGTACAGGCCTGGGCACCAAGGCACACAGCTAACTTGGGTCCTCTGACACTGACATGGCTGATCTAGAGAGTTCTATTCTGGGTTTGCCCTGCATTGTTGTTAGCTTCACACACAGTTCTTGAACCATACTATTCTTATACCATATTAGAACCAACATGATATAGTCACAGAGCCATTTAATAAATTCCATATCCATCTACTTTATTAGCCCTTTAGAAATAGCAATTTTTTTGTTATCTTTTCCTTATTTTATTAATGTAGGGTTCTGTAGTAAGAGGTTTCTGGCCCAGACTTTTGGGCCTAGCCTCAAGGTTTAGACCCACAGATGCACAGATCAGCAGAGACACACAGACGCTTACATTAATTTTAGGCTGATCAGCCGAAGGCCCAAGCATATAACTTGCTAACTCTTTAGCCTTAAACTAACCCATGATTCTTATCCTGTTCAGCCATGAAGCTTGGTGTCTTTCTCAGAGCAACATAGTTGTCCTCTGTTTCTTCTGGCTTCTCTATGGCATTCTGCTCTGTTCTTCCTGTTCCCAGAGTTTCTTAGTCTGGTAGCCCCTCCCACACTTCCTGACTACCTTTGGCCAATCGGCACTTTTTATTAAACTCATAGGCAGGACAATTAATTACAATGTAACATCATAAATCCACTACAGGATTCTCTCCTGAAAACAGCTTCGATTTGCAATTCAGCCCCATACATGAATTTAGAAAATAAATCAGTCTAGTATTTAAAGGTGTTATTGTTTTATTTTTATTTTTTTTTAGTAAATAGGTAATACAAGGTGCAATAATTTTCCTTGCTATTTTAAGGTAGCATTGTAATATACCCAAATGCAAGGGAACAAAACAGAAAGCACCTGGAGGAATCGTTCTCAGAAGAGTGTGGGTTTTATTGCTCCAGAGCTTTTGTGCATGTGTCTTATCAAGCCCTGTTACTCCCTAGCTTGTACATCTGCATGATCAGTGTGACCCTGAAGATACAACGGAACAATGTGACTCTGTATTCCAACAGTTATGTTTCCTTTGGATTTACTGTGACAGAAGTATGAGGGTTAATTAAATCCAAACAAGACCACAGACATTTACTATTGTCTAGTTTTTCTTTTTTAAAGTATTTTTATTAATTTTTTTTTCATTTATTTTTACATACTGACCACAGTTTCCCCTTTTTTCCTCTTCTCCTATTCTCCTTCCCAACTCCTATCTACCTCCCTTCCCATCCACTACTCTTTGTCTCTGTTCAGGAAGCAGTAGGCCTCCCATGAGAAAGCCAACAAAACATGGTAAGTCCAACTGAGGCAGGACCAAGCTCCTCCCCTGCATCAAGGCTGGGTTAGGGAAGAGGTTCCCAAAGCCAACTCAAGTGCCAGGTCCTGATCCCAACTACTGTCTATTTTTGAGCAAGAGCCTTTTCTCAGATGGCAATAAAGAACATATTCAAATCATCATTCTCATAATATGCACCTGAGGTAAAGCTGCTCTCTGGAGCACAGCTGAGGTACTCTGTCCAACTTCTGGAAGTGAGGTTACTTCTGGCAGGCTTTGAGGTTGTTTTCTTCTCTCTTTCTGAGTTTTGTAGTGGAAAGTCTTCTGATGGGACCACTCCACCCTTCAAGGATGCTGAGTAGCACTTATCAAGGTCATGCTTCATCTAACTCCAAATTGTGATATCTTTAATAGAGGGTCTTTGCCATGGAGGGGTAGCTTCAAAGCCGTGCATTCAGCCTTTGTTGCTGGCTAAGACCCTACAGTACTTTGTGTTCAGAACTATTCCAACTCACATTATATGTGGTTATGTGTCTGAGTGCTAGAAATGTTCAGCAGGTGGAACACAAACCGAGAAACTTCCCCTTGACCTGACTAATGACTTTATTTTACCTGATATCCAGGATCTGATTTCTGAGGTCAGGGTGATGCCACTGACTCTATGAACTAAATTCACCTTGCCCCTGTGTCCAGTGATAAACTGACTGAAATTTGGCACTTAAAATTATCACCTATAGAAAAAACAAAAAGATCTGATTTTTTTTCCTTTGAGAAAGGCCAATGGGAAGGTATGGAAGTATGCTTTCCTCTAATAAGGATTGAGCTACTCCTCTCATTGGTGAATTCTGCATTACCTAAGTTCTAGGTCTTGGGCATGAGCACATGACTTCTTTTTTTAAATAATATTTTAAATTAGTAATATAATTCCTTTGCAATACCTTCCACTGTTCCCCTTTCCTCTGCTTCTCCTGCTCCCCTCCACCTTCCTTACCTCCTCCCACCCTACCCTCCATCCACTCCTCAAAGGGGGTAAGGTCTCCCCTTATTGTCAACACAGGCTAACATATCAGGCTGAGGCATGACCTATCTTTTCCTTGTATCAGGCTGAAAAAAGCATCCCACCATATAGAGTTAGCTCCAAAAAGCCACTTTATTTAACCAGAATATTTTCTCATTTCATAGCGAAAGGGCCCATCAATAGCTTGATTAGGGCAACTGTCATCCTCATTCAGAGGGCCTAGTTTAGACCCATGCAGGCTCTCCAGCTGTCAGTCCAGAGTCAGTAGCTCCCACTAGCTCAGGTCAGCTGTCCCTGTAGATATCTCCATTGGAGTATTTGCCTTAAACTTCAGATCGAGAGAGCTTTGATTTATTTTACTGTAGAAGTATCCCAGCTAGTTAAGTAGGAAACAGTGCATCCCATTCTAGTAAGAATCCTTATTGTGAATTGCAACAGACTCTTCCAGCTGTCAGTGTCAACATGCCACTCATCAGAGTATGTCTAGGTCTCCACTCTTTAAGTGGGTGGTTTCTTTTTTATCCTCACTGTAATTGTTATCCATGTGCCAAATTTGTGCTCTTGGTCTTGGCTTGCAGAAGACAGCTCCCCCTGAGATTCTCAGTGGGAACACTGTTCATTAAGAAGTTCCTTGGTGATTGACTGAATAATGCAGTATTTTGGGGTTCCCTTGCAAAATATGAGCAGCAGATAACTTTTCTTTTTTTAAATATTATTTATAATCACATTTTAAAAAATTATTTTTTTCTTTTTGACTAATTTTTGTTTTTAAAAAAATCTATTTTTAGTTCATTAAATGTGGACTTTTCATTTTTCCACCTTCAAGAGAAATTTACTAGTAAAGCATTGTCCCATGTCATTTATGATAGGTCCATAGTTTCTACTATCATACTGAAGAATTCTCTCATTTTCTTTATGTACAGAACTCTAGATCTGTCAAACATCCTCATCATCCCCAGGACTTAATCTCATGTGTCCCCTTGAAGCTCCTGCTAGTCTGTGCTTGTTCCATTTTGAAAATTAGCTGAAATACAGTTCATCTTTCATAGCAAAATCAACTTTACCCCTTGGGGATATATGTCGACTTGACCTTAGTTAATACTCTGGTAGCCAGGATAAAAAGTGAAACTCAGCTGTAACTTACCTGCAAAATAAGGTAATTTCAAGGCATTTCTTTCTAGTTAATGAAGAAGGCTAGTCAGTTACAGGGTTCATGTACCACTTCCACAAAAACAGGGGTTAAGAGAAGGCTGTATTTCATGCTTAAGGCTTTCTCCTAGATGTCTTAATTCCAAATTTTACTTCTTTCCAAATAAGGTCTTGATGTAGGTAGAAGAGATTTGTAAAAGCTGAGAACTGAAGTTTTACTGGAACCCCACACCCCATAGAGTTGTGTCCTTAGCTGTTTTCTCCCTAGACTTTAGATGCTAAGGTTGAGAGTTCAAGTGTCATAGAGATACAGGCCGCTGACTTACTTCCTTTCATCTTTCTCTGTATACATGTCTTAGTATCTCAGTGAGAATGTGAATGCCCCCTTACTGCAGACATATGTGTTCATTGTTAAGTTTCCTCTAAGATATAGTGGTTTTACAGTTGTGCTATCCTAGAAAAATAAGTTCATCAAAGTCAGTGCTCATACAGATTTCATGTTGATTGATACCTTGGTAACTGCCTTTCAGTCATTTATTACCAAAGAGTAACACACTTTTCTTTTGGAGAAATGCCTATTAAAGTCAATAGCCTGTGTTTTGGTTTGACAACTCATTTATTTGTTACTTTGGCGTTATAGGTGCTTCTTAGTTGTTTTCAGGATATGCAGTTTATATCACCTACCACCCCAGTCTGCAGGCTGACCATTTGCTCTGTTAATTACTATAAGATATTTTTAGTTTGATGTAGTTCCCTTTATATATTTCTGCTTTATTTTATTATTATTATTTTTGACAGATAATCACTGTTTACCCCTGGCTGGTCTGGAAATATCTAGACCAGGCTGTCATTGAACTCACAGACCTGGTGGCCTTGACTCTACATGTATCTAGTTACTTGTATCTATAGCAGGCAGGCCTTGAACTCGTAGAGTTCTGCTTGAATCTTTCTCCCAAGTGTTGGAATTAAAGGTGTATACCACCAAACCCAGATCTATTTCTTGCTTTTGATATAGAGTACTGATAACAAAAATTTAGAAAAGCCTTATCAGAGTTGCCATACAATACTGGGAAAATTGGGATCTACTCTTTGATTATTAGTCATAGTAAGAAAAGAACACTTGCTGATCTTCTAAAGGACTCCAGTTTAATTCTCAGCCCCCACAAAGGGGAAAACATTGGTAACTCCAGTATCAGGGCATCCAATACCCTCATCTACTTTCAGTGGGCACCAGGCATAAACATGGTACACAGCCATACATAAAGCAAAACATCCATGCACATAAAATAACAATAAATAAATCTTTAAAAATACAAAAAGTGTTTAAAAATGGAATTGGAAACCCAAATTTTCATTAGTGTTCAAAAGAAAAATCTTTGATGAGATAAACTGTAAGTCTTGGCAGTTGCCTAGAGGAGAATGGAGAATAGAAAGAAAGAAAAAATAGTTATGCTATTTGAGTTTGGTGAGCATAGAATGAGTCACACGGCAGAGAAGCAGCTGTATGATATCAAGGGAGAGATTCAGAGAAATAGCAGGGAAGCCAAAGAGTAGGAAACACATACTCAGGAAAGGAAAATAGAGACTAGGTACACCTTCATGAGTCAGGACTCAGAGAAGGTAGTGAGACACAGCTGATGCTCAGGGTAACTCTCAGGAGTCCTGCGAGTCAGGCATACAGAGACAGAGCGCATTATCCTAAGGATAAAGGTAACCCCACCTTCTGGTAAGATAGTCCTTTAGTCAGATCCTTGACCAAACAGACTAGCTTACCCTAAGACGTAGCAAGGACATGTCTCCACCTAAAGGTAGATTCCGTTCTGTGCTGTAACTGTGCTGAATCCTATCCTGAGAGACAATGTAAGAAAGAAAGATGCAGTAATCAGATGGGAAGAAAGGAGTTAAATGAAGGCTTTAGCTCTTCCTACTGTAGTCATTAGTTGTGATGTGTTTTATTTCCTTATTTGGTAGTTGTTTGTGTGCAGAAATGCAACAAATTTTTGTGTTAATTTTCAATCCTGAAATTTTATTAAACTGATTTACCTTTAAGAACAGTTTTGTGGAGTCTTGTTATCTTTAGGACTTGTTCTTAACAATCATGTCATTTGAAATCAGTACATGAGTGTAGAAAACCAACAGTTGTTTTTCTGAAGGATAAAAAAAAATTGATAAATCTTTAGTCTGCTGAAAAAACATTGGAAAGTTCAAGTGAACTCAAAAATGAAAGAGAAGACATTATCACTGATAAAAGTCAAAAGCATCATAAAAAAAACTATGAACAATAACCACAAATTATGTAACTTAGAAAAATGGGTAAGTTCCCAGAAACATAAAGTCTACTATGATTTGTAGTGGTAAAGAGAAAACCTATGCTGTTCAGTATCAAATAGAAGACTGGATCAGAAGGAAAAAAAAAAAGAAAAAATGAAACAACTTATCAAAGAACAGCCAGGACTCAATTGGCTTACTGATGAATTCTACCACATTTAGAGAATCAATACCATTTCTATTCAAACTCTTCCAAAACACTGATGAGGAAACACTTCTCAGAGTTCTAAGGGCAGAATTGCACTGATTCTAAAGCTACTAGAGATATGTGAGCTGCAAAAATTCCAGGCTGATCCATGAAAGCTTTGATGCAAAATTCTTCAATAGGGGCCGAAATGATGTTTCAATGATAAGGGCACTTTACTGTAGTCATCAGGATTGGACTTCAGAGTCCAGCTCCCATCTAACAAGCTTCAAATCCCCATGTACATAGACCCTCAGTTCTAAGGGACACACAGAGGGAAATATTATTGAGGCTCACTGGTTCTGGTTCCTAGCTCAACTTTGTAAATCTGAGTCCTAGGCTTAGGAGGAGACCTTGTCTCAAAGGAATCAAGGGAGAAGAAGACACACATGCTATTCCCCCCACCCCCCAAATGTTAATAAATCTTTTAAAAACCTCAAGTAAAGTCTTAGAAAACCGAGATAAGCAACACACAAAAAAATACAATAAAATAAAAAGGAATTTAGCACAATGCAAGGAATGTTCAACATATGCAAATAAATCTTTATAGAGATCACATTAACAAAACTGCAGATGAAAATTGCATGCTGATCTGAATAGATGCAGAAAAAGATGTCAATCTATTTCTTGAAAGGAAATGTCCTTTAGAAACTAGAAATGGAAGAATGGAACTCAGCATGATAAAGAGTGTAGTAGCACTGTACTCGGAGATTAAAAACCAAACAGTTAACTCTAAGATTTACAGCAAATCAAGGCCACCTTCTCTTACTCCATCTACCCATTGTCATCCTAGAAATACTGTCCAAAGAAATCAGATAAGAAAAATATTAAATGTACACAAATGTGATGAAAGGATGGAAAATTACTGAAACAAACCCTTTTTATTTTAACTCAGTATAGAATCAATCTATATTATTACTATGTAATTTTATTTCACTTTAGAAATAATTGTAACTTAATCTACCATCTTTAAGAAGCTATTAAATTCTGTTAATATTTAAAACAATGACACAATTAGGGAGAAATGAAAGCTAGTGAAGTAATATTTGATATGCAGGAGAAACATATCTTTTTCCCATTTTATTTATTAGTTTGTATTTAGTGATCACTATGTTGGCAAGCAACTGAATATGCTAGAAAGAATATTATAGGTAAGATCAGGTCATAGTATTAATTGTCTTTTATGTTATTCTTTTCTCTGTTGAAAATATTTATTTTAAATTTATACATATATTTCTCTCTGTGTTATTTTAATTGGTTATATTTTGTGTTTTTTGAGATAGAATGAATCAAAAACATTGTTCAATATCAGAGCATGTCTGCCATCTAGTGGCATCAATGTTTCATGTATAAACTTAAATATATTTATTTTATTTTTTGAAAATATGTGATTACATAACTTTCTTCTTCCCTTTCTCATCCAAAGCCTCTTATATACTCCTTTATCTTTTAAATATTAATTTAATCTCTTATCATCAATTCTTGTGTGATACACACACACACACACACACACACACACACTAAATACTTAAGTAAAACCTGTGCAATCTGTATGTTACTTGTATATATGTTTCAGGGATGACCATTTGGTAATAACAGATTGGTGGCTCTTCCCTAAGACTTTTTTTTTTACTGATGTCAGTGTTCCTTAGTTTCTTGTAGCTTGTTGCTGTTCTATCATTATTCTTCCCCAACAAGCATAATCCCTAACTACATTTTAAATATTTGTCATTATTTTCACATATAACTTTAGTCCTCCCTTGATATAAAGAAAATTCCAACAGAGACCATCACAGATAACCACAGCTAATCAAAACTGCAGTGTACCAGTCACAATGGATACATCTACAAAACACTGCACCTAAAGCTTAGTGATCATTGAACAAGAGATGTTTGAAGGACTAGAAGAGCCAGAGGGTCAGGGAATTTGCTGTGAGATTGTGTCTCCTAAGAGTGTCAATAGCTACATCTATAAAGTTTTACCAAGATGAGCATCTAAGCATGAGCTGACCAAGGACAATACCAATAGACAGATACGCTAATTTATAAACTTCTGATTTACATTCTCCCTTATAGTATGCTCATTAATAGTTTATTCTTTATCTTTCCAATTCCTGAAGCATAGGATATCCTATCTAAATTAAACCCTACAGTTTTGCCTACTTTAGACATCTTACAATCACATTTCAAGAAAAGCTAGAGGGAAACATTGTTTCTAATTGGGTTTTAATTGATCTAGACAGTACTAAAACTGGTACTAAGGAAATTATAAAATAGTAATAAGTTGGTATTGAGAAGTATGTTATTCTTTTTTTTTAGAAGTACCTTATTATTAATATTTTCTTTAAACAGTTGGAGATAAGTTACTCTTTATAGTCCCTGACTAAGGAGCTAGTCATGGCCTAGCTCTGGGTGCAAAAAACATACATTTAAGGGATGATGCCTATGGCACCAGATGGTACCAGACTGAAACAACAGCACCAGAGAACTCTACATCTGAAGCAAAGTAGAACAGTACTTTGAACAGTATCTACAAACAAGAGCACCAATGAAACACCATAAGAGGCCTCTTCTGACTTTGATGAGATGAGTTATTTTTATCATAACTAACATAACTTAAAACAATGAACATAACAAACAGACACATGCCCTGTTTTGCCATTTTGGTGTTTTAAAACCATAAGTATTCTAAAATCTCAGTAAATATGAGAATATTTAATTCATCTGCGTAAGAAATTATACTAATATAATCATTCTTGTCAAAATTATAAGCAATCTTCCATGTTGTAAGAAAATATTATTTACAAGAAAGGATCTTGCTAAAGAATTCAAATGACCATCTGGTAAAATTTTTCAGTATTTGTATAAGTGAACGATCAAAGTATCGCTGATAAATAATGGCAAAAATATTAGAAACAACCTAAAAATTAAGCATAACACTTGTCCAGGGAGGCTTCCTGGCCCTTTAGGCAGTGAGAATCTCCATGTTTTACAGAACATTAATAGTGCACGGAATTATATCATTGACAATAGCACTTAATGTCTCTAAAATTAAAATGTCAATGTAATTATCAAAGACATTCTTAGATCATAATTAAAATATTTTGCTTATATGTCTTTATTTTCTCAATTTTGTGCAGAAGATATGTATTATTCGCTGGAGATTTTGAAATTGACATTTTGTCAGTTAAAACTTGCCATTGTTAGGGAACTTCAAAGGGGTTAAACTAATGTTTTGTAGTATTTTTTTAATTTGAAAGTGATTACCATTATGGGTTTTTTCTTTTGATATACAAGCAATGAAGAAATTTTACAAAAACCGAAACAAGAAACAAATGGCAAAAAACTATTTCATCTAGAACATTGGGAAATATATAGCCAAAGGATATATACTCCCTAATTTTAGATACACCCTTATGGAAATCCACTGCTATTCATAAATCCTCTTTGATATTTAAATCTCCCAAGATTCCCTTTTCATGCAAGCAAACTTTTAAACATGAATTTAATTTACATAGACTTCTATCCCACTTGTGGGATATTCATTATTTATATTCTTCCAACAAAAGAATTCATTGTAAGTTCTGTGAATAAAGCTAATTATCACATTAGCATAAAAATAATTGAAAAGATAGAAATGAATTTCTATTAAGATCAAGATTAGGTTATAGCCATGACAGAGTCTGTTTCCATGAGATAGTTCAAAGTTAAAAAATTCAAAGGATACCAGCTCAGGCTATGTTTTCCCTTTTGCTAGGCATCTTAGAGTCATTCTTGTCAGTTCCTGAGAGTTTCCCCTGTACCAGGTTTCTGCCTGTCCCTGAAATGATCCCCTTTCTGGTCAGTTGTGTCAGTACTCTCCCTCCAACTCACCCTCACCTGATCTCTCATGTTGCCATCCCCACCTTTCCCCAGTTCACCCACAAAATCTCTTTTCATTTCCCATCTGATGAAGATCCAGCTGTTACCCTTGAGTCTTCCTTGGTATCTAACTTCTCTGGGTTTGTGGATTATAGAATGGTTATCCTTTACAGCTAATATCCATATATAAGTGAGTACATACTATGTTTCTCTTTCTGGGTCTGAGTTATCTCACTCAGCAGTATTTTTTTCTTAGTTCTATTCATTTGCCTTTGAATTTCTTAGAGTCGCTGTTTTTAACAGCTGAGCAAACCCCATTGTGTAAATCCGTTCTTCAGATAAGGAACATCTAGGTTGGTTCCAGGTTCTGGCTACTATGAATAAAGCTGCTATGAACATAGTTGAACAAACATCCTTATGGTATGATAGATCATCCCCTGAGTATATGCCAGAGTGTGGGATAACTGGGTCTTGAGGTAGGTTGATTTCAAATTTTAGTAGAAACTGGCATATTGATTTCCAGAGTGGTTGTACAAGTCTGCACTCCCACTAGCAGTGTAGGAGTGTTCCCCTTGCTCCGCATCCTCTCCAGAAGGAGCTGCCACTTGTGTTTTTAATCTTAGCCATTCTTACAGGGGTAAGATGGAATCCTAGACTTAATTTGATTTGTTGAATGTTTCTCTAAGGATCCCTCAGTCATTTGAGATTCTTCTGTTGAAAATTCTGTTTTTAGATCTTTATCACATTTTCAAAATTGATTATTTGTTTTGTTTTTTGATTTCTAGTTTCTTGCCAGGTAAGTCTACCAGTGGAACTATGAGACAGCAACCCCAGGAACATAACCTTTGACCTATAGTCTATCTGACTTATGTGATGTGCTGGGGTAAGGGTAACAGAGATTGTGGGAGTGGCCAAATATTGATGAGTCCATCCTTATGCCCATGTCCCTGCTTGACAATTCATAGTACAATAGAATCCAGAGACTAAATGGCCAAGAGACCAGGATAGAACCAAACATAGTGTTGCCGTTTGAACCAACCTCCAGTAGTTTAGAGATTGATGGAGGGCCTCATAGTCAGCGGGCTAATCACTCAGCTTAACTTTTCTGTCTGATGGAGTTCTCTGGGCCTGACAAAAGTTGACAAACTAAACTCTCTGAGTCTTTTAGGGTGTCTCTATCATCTTTTGTCTGTTATTTATTTCTTTTCCTACCTCTATCCAGATGTAGCCCTTCTGTCTCTCAATTGATGTCTTCATTCTACTTCCTTATCTCTTCCTTTACACCTGTCCTTCAACATCTTACCTGGTGTTTTCCTTCTCCATTTTTCCTGGTATTTTCCTTTTCTCATGTCTTTATTTTTCCCATACAGCTTATATTTGCCAGGAAACTCTCTCAAGCACTATTAAAATTATAATTTGGTTACATTCTACTTTTAAATGAATGATTACAATGAATGCAACTAAAAATATGTTTTCCATATTCTTTACATGCTTAAAAACTAAACATTTTACATATTGCAGATGAAAAGCAATTTATACCCAAGAACCCACATACATTCATGCCCAAGCAACTTGTTATAGATTTACAGAGTATAACCAAGGAAGTTATTTTTCTCAGCCAGTTCTTTTACTAAATTTTGTGGTTACAAAAAAGACTAATAAGTTATTATTTATCTCAAAAGGTAATCTTATAAGAAGTCTTAAAATATCAGAAATCTAAACTTTTATATATGAAAAACAGTCAGTCAGCTTTACTTTGAATCCTCAGTGTGCATATCTACTTGTCAACAATATTTTTTGTGTATCAGGAAGCTGAGAGCAGAACTAAGTGCCAGCAATTAATCATCGTCTTTGATTGCCAACCACCCTAAGAAGAAAGGCACATCAGTTAACAAGTGGGTTGCTTTGCTCTTCTTTCCTAAACTCAGTGAGTCTCTCACTCAATACGTGCCTTTCTACACTTTACATTGTTTCTTTAGGTTTTTTTTTTTTTTGCTTCAAAGCTATTAACAAAAACATCATAATTTAATGTTAAAGTCATTTTTAAAGCTTTGCGTTAATGATGACCCACACCAAAACCTGTGAACACATCCCTCAACATTAAAATGAAAAGAATTGGAGGTAGCTTTGCTTGTTGGACACAACTGTCCCTTTTAATTGTTAACTTAAGACACAATCTTTATGACTCTTCAAGGGAAACCAGCTGTGTGACATTTCCTTGTCTATTTTTCTATCCTCTGCAGCCCTTGATGAATCTTTATCAAGGGAGGAGGCAATACAATTTCTTGCTTCTACCTATGTTTGTTTCCTTCACTTAGCTAACCTGTATCGTAGTCCCTTACTGTATTATTAAAGATCCTTTAAAAAATTGGATAACCAGAAGTCTCCCTCCTGGTCCACAGCTAGTGGCACCTCGATCCTCAGGCCAAGCAGGGACCTTGGGCTCTGAACCCCAGCCTGGGGAACACTGCCCTCAGTACCCCATCCATACCTTAAACCAAAAAAACCTGAGAAAACACAGCTCTAGGGACATCCCACGAGCCAAATCATGCCTCAACCTATATCATCACCCACCAGCAACTGGATACTCAGAAGCCTCCGTCCTGGTCCACAGCTAACTAAGAGTTAACTAAAAGCTAGCGAAGAGCTGACTAAGAGCCGACTAACAGCCCCAGGCTCACAAATGACTGAGAGATAACAAAGAGTAAACTGAGGAAGCAATGAGCAGACATCAGTGTGAAAATACATATAAGAATATAAAGAACAACATGACACCCCAGAATAAACTACAACATCAATACTGAAGCATAACAATGAAGAGGAGGCAGAAGGCAATGACATTAAATATTTTATGAAGATAATAGAAGATTTAAAAGAAAATATTTTTTTAAAAATCCCTTTAAAAAAATAGAAGAAAGTGCAAATGAAAAATTGAAAGAGATGAACAAATCCCTGAAAGAAAATAAAGAAAACCAAAATAAAAGAAAATAAACAGATTAAAGAAACATTCCAGAAATTAAAAATTGAACTAGAAGCAATGAAGAAGGCAAAAACTGAGGCAAAGCTAGAAACAGAAAACCTGAAGAAACAAAATGGAACCACAGATGCAGCATAACCAATAGATGCAAGAGATGGGAGAGAGAATCTCTGGAGTGGAAGATTCAATAGTGGAAATAGATACATCAGTTAAAGAAAACACTAAAGCCAAAAAGTCATAACACAAAATGTACAGGAAATCTGGGATACCATGTAAAGACCAAATCTGATGATAACAGGAATCAAAGAAGCAGGATCCCAGCTCAAAGGCACAGAAAATATATTTAACAAAATCATAGAAGAAAACTTTCCCAACCTAAAGAAGGAAATGCCTAAAAAGATACAAGAATGTTACAGAACACCAAATAGACTAGACACCCCCAATCTGATCGCCACATAATAATCAAGCCACTAAACCTATAGAACAAATTAAAAATACTAATTGCTGCAAAGACAAAGGGCCAAATTACCTATAAAGGTAGACCCATTAGAATAACATGAGACTATTCAAAGGAAACATTGAAAGCAAGAAGATCCTGGTCAGCTGTTATACAGACACTAAAAGAGCATGGCTGCCAACCCAGACTACTATACCCGGCAAAACTGTCAATTACTATAAGTGGGGTGAACATGATATTTCTCGACAAAAGCAGATTTAAACAATACCTATTCACAAATCCAGCCCTAAAGAAAGCACTAGAGGGAAAACTCCAAACTAAGGAAACCAGATACACCACTGAAACCTCAAATAATCCATAATCCCAGAGAACAAAAACCCGAAGAAGGGAAATACACACAAGCTATCACCAAAAATAACAGAAAATAATCATTGATAATTAATATCCCTTAATATCAATGGACTCAATTCACCTATAAAAAGACACACTCAAACATAATGAATACAAAAAATGGAAGCCATCTTTCTGCTGCATACAAGAAACACACCTCAACTTCAAAAACAGACACAGGCTCAGATTAAAGGGGGAAAAGACTTTCCAATCAAATGGTCCTAAGAACAAGCTGGTGTAGTCATCCTAATATTTAACAAAATAGACTTCAAACAAAATCAAAAGAGACCAGGATGGCCATTACCTATTCATCTCAGGAAAAATCCACCAAAAGGAAGTCTCAATCCTGAATATTTATGCCCCTAACACAAGGGCACCTACATTTGTAAAAGAAACACTGCTAAAACTTAAACCTCACATCAAACCCCCCACACTAATAATGGGAGACTTCAGTACCCCACTTTCACCCTTGAATAGGTCAGCCAGACAGAATCTCAATAGAGAAATATTGGATGTAACAGATACCATGACCAAATGGACTTAATAGATATATACAGAACCTTTCATCCCAAAACAAAGGAATATACATATTTCTCAGTACCACATGGAAATTTCTCTAAAACTGACGACATACTCTGATATAAAGCAAATATAAATATATACAAAAAATTGGATAAATCCCTGTATCATATCAGATCACCATGATAGAAGAGGCCAATGTGGGATTGGAAAGACATTGGGTGTTAGGGAAATGTACATGAACTTGCAGGATGCCCCTGGCCAAGTCTCAAATAATGGTGGAGGGGGTGCATAAATGTGACTTCCCCTAAAATCATATGAGTAAATATTCTAGGTGTCATTGCAGAACCTACATTCCACAAGATCCTTGGCTGAGCACTGGGCAGAGCAGAGGTCTTGGTCCAGCTGAGAGCCAGGGAGGAGAGTCTATATGAGCAGGGCCATAGGGATTATGATGAAGATTCCCAAGATGATGGCTGGTTGGAGCTCTGTGGAGCTCACTGAATCAGGAATTGCCACTGGAGATCCATGAAGAGGGAGAGCTGGGCCCTCAGGGCAGCTTTTGACTGCCATGAGTGTGTGGAGCCACGAGGGTTGGGATCAGACTGTGTTCCTGCTCATGGACTGGAGCCCACTCCCTACATAGGAACACCCAGCCCAGCATTGACTTTGGGATGAGTGAATAGGATTTGCCTGGAGTGGATGCTCCATGCTGAGCTGGCCTATCTTGGGATTACTTGTCCTTTTGGAGGGATGGGTGGGTGGGGAGGGGCGGCGAGATTGAGGCCTGGCTGGGAGAGATTGGGAGGGTGAGGGGAGGGAGAGCAGGGGGTACATTGATAGAGATGACTTTTTTAATGAAAAAAATAAAAAATTTAAAAATACCCTTAAGAATCAAAATCATATTTATACTTCTATTAAATTGTTTTCATATATTCATATTGATCCACAGGTAAAAGTGTCCAGGAGAAAAGGATATATTCATGAGATAATTACATACACTGTATTAAAGGCAGTGATGCTCTCCCTACACCTATTTATACTATGCCTAACACCAGTAAAAAATGGCATTAGCAAACATGTAAAGACACAGGAGTAAAAAGAGATGTTTTGGAACCAAAGCCTTTGGGGTCTTTTTCTTTCTGAGATCAGTGCCTTCCCTGATCCTTGAACAATTCCCTGAAAGCAATTGCCACCTGCTGATCCTCTGATATAGCCTCTGGCATAAACACTGCAAAAGAAAAATTGTCAATTTAATAATATTTTATGATATTCTGCTATACTCATAAATTGATGCCTCGCCCAATAGTCCTCAGATAGACTTTATTCAATAACTGATGGGAACAGATTCAGAGACTCAGAGTCAAACCCTAGGCCAAACTCAGGGATTCCTGTAGAAGAGAGCTAGAAAAGATTGTAGGAGCCAGAAGGGTCAAGGATATGATAAGAATATCTACAGAATCAACTAACCTGGGCTCTTAGGAGCTCACAGAGACTGAAGTGACAACCCATGAGCCTGCATGAGACTGACATAGACCCTCTGAACATGTGTTATGGTTGTTGGCATAGTTAGGAATTTTATTGCTGTGAGGAGACTTCATTACCACAGCAACCCTTTAAATGAAACATTTAATTAAAGTGGCTTACTTACAGAGGTGGTTCAGGTAATTATCATCATGGCAAGGAGCATGGTGGCAAGAATGCAGACCTGGTGGTGGAGGAGTAGATGAGAGTCCTACATCTTGTAGGAAACAGAAAATTACCTGAGACAGTGGGCGGGATCCTGTGTGTAAGAAATTTCAAAGTCCACTTCCACAATGACATACTTCCTCCAACAGTGCCATAACTATTCAAACAAAGCCACACCTCCAACATTACTACTCCCTGTGAGATTACAGGACTATCAAAGTTGTGTATCTGTGTCTTTTGTAGGACTCCTAACAGTGGAAGCAGGAGGTGTCTCTGACTTTTGCTAGCTTTTGAAACCCCGTTTTTATATTAGGTTGTCTCCTTAATGCAAGGTAAGGTGCTTAGTCTTATAAGTTGTTATAGCATATTTTGTCACTATCTATGGGAGCTCTGCCCTTTCTGAATAGAAATGTAAGAGGAGTAGATGGATGATGTGGGATGTCTTTTTGTATGTTGTGAATATCATTGGTAAATAAGGAAACTGTTTAGACCTACAGCAAGGCATTTTAGAAATAGGTGGGAAATCTATAGGTTAAGGGGAAGGAGGATGAAGTTAAGTGGAGATGTGATTTAACCACCTAAGAAACACGATATATATATAATGTTTAAACACTTCAAAGACCTGCAGAATATGGCATTTAAAATATTTTAAGACTTAGACTTTTCTGGACAGTGCGACAGGTTTGCTTCTGGCAGCACCAATCTACTTCAAAAAGATGATGAACACTGAAGAAATTCCACATGGAGTCTACTTTCTTTGTGGCAACAGTTAGCCACTGGACAAGAACCTGTTCTTGTCTCAACTGCCTGACAATATGCTGTATAAACTAGACATGCAAGACCCATAGGAAAGTGTCCTCTGAACTTGGGCAGAATAAGCTGAGATGGTCCTTCAGGTTCCTGCTTCACAGAGAAAACTGCCAGACATCCTTCAGGACACAAGGAGAAGTGACTGACAAACTATGCCAGAGTGGGCAGAGCAGTCCTTTAAATTTCCTGCTTCACTGAAAGTTATGTCAGAGACTCTAGGCCTGTAGGCTGAAGATGGATGCCATGATGTTACAAAAGAACTTCTGGTGACTGTCCAGGCAGCCAGATGTTATGTCTGTCATTTCTAGATTTTGGAAGTTGCTTGCATATCCTGTTCACTTAGGTAATATTATATTCTTCTATGTTCTTTGATGTAGTTAAAGCTTATATAGCTATAGTTTTTCTTAATTATAAGGTAAATTAGATGTAAAACTTTAGACTCACAAAGATAAAGTAAATGATATAACATTATCTTTAATAGACTAAATATTGTAATTATAATTCTTGATTGGTAGCTGTTTTGTTATATTTAATTTTGCTATATTAAAATGAAAGCCTTCCTTTTTGATTAGATGGAAAATGGGGAGTGATCTGGGATGTCTTTCTGTATGCTGTGAATATCATTGGTAAGTAAAAGAACTGTTTCAGCCTATGACAAAGCATCTTAGAAGTAGGTAGGAAATCTGAGAATTGATAAAGGAGAAGGAGGGCAGAGATAAGGATGTGATCCAGCCACCCATGAAACAAGATATAAAAAATTAAATAAGCCATGGGCCATTGGCAAGACAGATTGATGAAAATAGATTCAATTAAGATATAAGAACTAACTAGCAATATGTCTGAGCCATAGGCCCCACAACATATAATTAATACAAACAAAGACTTTGAGTGATTATTTAAGACTGCTGGTCCATATCTCAGAGCTAGTCTGGGCCAGAAACTCATATTACACTGGAGGCAGAGGAAAGGGGAAGGGAGGGACTGTGAGGGGAAGTGCAAATAGAAACTGCAGTAAGGATGTAAAATACACTAATTAAAAAATAAAGAATTTTTTAAAAAGTTCTAATAATACCATTTTAATAGCTGTTTAAGTATTTGTAAAATAATATTTGAATCATATAGTAACTGTTGTAATGTTGAACATTAGATCAATTTAATAACTGATGTTGCATGCTATTATGGTTTATATAAGAATATTTTGGCTTATGTTTTTGTTACTATTCATTGAATATGTCCTGTATATAGAAGTCCTTGATAAATATAAGTAATGAATAATGATCTTTTCATTAAATGTGGTTCCACTACATGAACTGATAAAAATTAAGAATTCTCAAAGTCATTAAGAATGAAAATCCTTAAGACATATACCAAGTACAACTGTAGAATGATCCTGCAGGATCTCATATAAGTCTGAGATACCTGATAAGATTTTGTTATGTCTTATTAACTTCTTACTGGAGAATTGTCAGATATATACTAAAAAGATGATTTTAATATCTTTGAAAACTTTTGTGGCTTTATGATGATAATGGTTCATAGATCTATGTTTACCTACAAACTCAGGGGCAAAAGTGTATGCTGCCAATAGAGTTTTATATGTTAGTCATATTGCTTTGGGAAAATTCTCTTGTACACTATAACGATTTGTCATTCAAATTGGTGTAAGAAAATGCTGTTTGGCCAATAACAAGGCAGAAAGTATAGTTTGGGTGAGCAGACTAGGAGAATTATGGCAAGCAAAGGGCAGAGACAGGAGATTCCAACCAGCTGCAGAGCAAGCATAATGTGAAAAAAATGAGATAACAAGCAAAGAAACATGTGGCAAAGAATAAATATGAATATTGGTCAATTTAAATGTAAGAGTTGGTAATAAGCCTGAGCTAATGGCTTAGCATTTATATGTAATATTAATCCTCCAAGTCAATTATTTGGGAAGTGGAAGCTGATGATTTGTGTATTGCTGGTAGGACAAAAACTTCTGTCTACATCATATCTCACTAAATTAACTTAATTTTTTAATACCTTAAGTATAAATAGCCTAACCCAGCATCTCATTCATTACAGAAGCATTTGTAACAGCTGAGAGGAAAGAAATGTCTATCAACATTTGAATGGATAAAGAAATTGTAGTGTGTACATGTAATAGAATATTGTTCAACCTTAAAATTAAAGAAATTTCTGTCATGTCTGACAACATGAATTGGGTAGATCTTAATGGAATTGTGTTTAGTTTTACAGAGAGATGAATATCTTTCTGGTTTATGAAATCTAAACTAGTAAAAATAGAGTAGAACTGTGGTTGCCAAGCCAGAGAATAAAAAAAATAAGTGATGATTACATCAGGAAAATACAGAAGAAAAAGCTAACCAAGAAAGATGAGAGGGTAGTAAAGTAGAATGTAACCTTACTATTAGCCAAAACATTGTCAAATTATTGAGTTTCTAGTGTCTGAAAATCACTTGTATAGAAAGAGAGGCAAATATAGGAAATGGAAGTGAGACCAAGTAAGAAAGACATCGCTAATAAAACAAAACCTTTTGATTGATAAATGTATTCAATATTTTCTTGCACTTTTAGCAGATGTTTCCTTGGTTTGAAACTATGGCAAAATAACAATTTACCAAAAAATAAAAGAATGCACTTTTGAAAGCATTCACTTTCTATAAATGATACAAATTACCATTTTGTATCAATATTGGTATTATGCTAGTTTAGTAACAGAGTTAAAATGAAACCAAGAAACAACCCCAAAATTTATTCTTTTCAATTCATAAAAATATAATTTTTCTGTAGACTGAAAGAATATATTGTTAAAAACACAAAAGCAATTTAGAGACAAACAGGTAGGAAAGATTACAAATAGATGATAGATATTTATAGATTATATATAGATGATAATAAATACTTGATGATAGAGACATGATTGTAGGTGGAAGTTTTTGGCCCAGCCTACCCCCAAAGTCTGGACACACAGTTCCTTAGTCCCAAAGAAGGCTCATATTAATTACAAGCTGATTCATCTATGGTTTAGGCTCATTACTTGCTAACTCCTATAGTTTTAGTTAACCCATTGATGCTTAGCTGTGTGGCTTGGTAACTTTTTGTTCAGTGCAGTATTCTTATCGTCATCTGCTGCTGTGCTCTTCTACTTCCAAGAATTATCCTGATCTGGTTGTCCCACCCTTACATTCTGCCCAGTCACTTGGCCAATCAGCATTTTATTAAACCAACAGGAGTGACAAATATTTATAGTGGACAAGAACATAGTCCCACAGCATTTCCCCTTTATTACATTTTAAAGCAAGAATCCCAAATCTAATATCATTTTATATCTTTATTCTTCCATTATCTATAACAAGTTGTAACCAACACTCTAAACAAAGACAAATATCCATAATCTATTTTTGGAAATGTGAGCTTAGTTTTCTAGACTGGTTTTTTTTTTTCTTTTTTTTTTTTTTTTTTTCATTGTTGATTGGGAGCATAAGTAATTTTATAAGGACCCAAAGAAAATTGAAGTCTATGATCAAGTCCTGACTGAAGTGTTCTGTGAAGCTAGGTCATCTCAGTCAGTCTCCTTGAAGCTTTTCTGGATGCTCAGAGGAAACTGCAACAGAGGTGTCCTCAGATGTTGGATCATCTGAGACATTCATTTCCATCTGAGACTTCAGGGAGTCTTCCTCAATCAAATCTTATTTTCTCTAATCTAGAATAAATCCACAGTCTCTCATTTTCTGTGGAAATAAAAAGAAAACTTCTTCTCCAAAAAAACATATCTTTTGACTTGAATTTTGAAGTCAAAGAATTTACAAAATATATAGGTTGGATTAATCCAGCAGCATTTATAATCAAATGTCTCTTAGTAGCTCTTGCTCTTTCTTCAGTAGCCAAACAATTAAAAAAAATAATATAATATACAGTATCCGGTCTCTGCATGTATTTTCCATCTTTATGTGGTTTATTATTATTTTTTACTCTCTTTTTAATGACTTTCTATATTCTTTTTTTCTTTTTCTTTTCTCTCCCAAGCCTTTGTATATTTTAAAACACACTATAAACCATTTAGAGGTTTTTTTGGTTTTTTGTTTTGTTTTGTTTCGTTTTTCGTCTGAATCTGTCTAGACTGTTTATCACTTTTCTGACCACACCATTGATCTGATAAAGCTTGTCTAGAATTAAAAAGCAAGTCTATGGTGTCTTGCTCCACACAGGTCTTATGTCTGTGAGAACTTAGCTGCATCGCAGAAGTACTGCCAAGAACCATCTTTACAATCCCAACTCTGGGGAATTTTGGGGTCCCCACTGCTACAAAGTAGAGCACTGCTACCTGCTGCTTATGAATCTCATTTAAGTGTTTTGCAGCAGGGCTTCTTTAAAGATCCTTGAAATTTTTCCTGTAAGGCTGTGTCAGGAACCTTCTCTTACAGGAGCCATGCCTCTGCTTGCTGCTAGCAAACAAAGGCTGCTACCAAGAAGGTGTCTTTGATGCTGTTTCGTTTTTGTCTTTTGTAGTAAGAATTTTCTGGCTCAGACTAGCCTGAAGGTCTGGACCTGCCTAAAGCTGCTTAGCTATGTCTAGCCCTGAGGTTCAGACCAGCAGTCCCAAAGTCCTAAAGAAACACACAGAAGCTTATATTAATTACATGCTGTTTGGCCTATGGCTCAAGCATATTGCTAGCTACCTCTTGAATCTTAATCCATTTCTATAAATCTGTGTCTTACCATGTAGCTTGTGGATTATCTGAATTCCTTTACAGCATCTCTCTCTCTGACTCCACTCTTCTTCCCCTTTATCTATGCTTGGATTTCCTGACTTCTTCTAAGATTTAGGCTAAAACAGTTCCTTTACTATCCAATGACATTCACAGGGTACAGAAAGGAACAGAAACTTTAAGTCTGTCATATACAGCTCATGTTTGTACAAAGGCTCCTGTGAACTCCTGGAACACATGTTGCAGTTCAAGTTGCAAACCCACCATTTTTCAACTCAAGCATGAATGCTATTCTGTACCTTGGTCCCCTAAATAAAAATTAGGAAGGTGATTTGGCTTCATTTATGTGTTCTATAACTCTTTTTAAGCTTTACATGAATGTATGTGCTCCATGTTGGATAGCCATTTATAGTTGAAAATTTCTGGCCTAGCCTAGCTCCAAGGTCCAGATCCACAGTCCCTTAGTCCCAAAGAATTACTCAAAGATTTAGAATAATTACAAGTTGATTGGTCTATGGCTCAGACTTATAACTTGCTAACTCTTATGCTTTAAGTTAACCCACATTTCTATTTATGTTTAGCCACATGGCTTATTATCTTTTTGCTCAGTGGAGCATTCTCATCTCATTTCGTCTGTGACTTTCTTCATCATCCGCTGTTGTGTTCTTCCATTTCCCAAATTCTCCTAGTCTGGTTGCTCCACTTCTATTTCTTGTCTAGCTACTTGAACAGTCATCATTCTATTAAGTGAATAGGAGTGACAAATATTTATAGTGTACAAAAGCATAGTCCCACATCACATAAGAGTTAGTGAGATATTGATAGAAGATAATAGATAGTATATATGATTATAGATTTATGATAGACAATTAATAAATAGAAGATGCATGATGATAGATAATAGGTAGATGACTAAAATATGAAAGAATTATGATATATTTTATGAAATAAAAATAAATGGCAAATAAGCTAGATAAGATCTAGATAGAGGGATGATAAACAACAGGCAAATTCTCATAATTGTGGACCAATAATTTCACTTCCAAAATACTGTTTGTATAAGAAACATCTAGAAAAAGTATGAACAACAGTTGATTGTTAACACTTTTATTTTTAAAAAATTTTGATTATTTATCATTCTTTAAGAAAATAATTATAGAAAAATAATTTTTACACTAGAGGTTCTATTACTCATCATATTAAAAAAACAGGCAAAGGTGAGCAAGAACTGGGGTGTAATGCTTGTCAGAAACATCACCTTTAGGCAAGGTCATGCAAAAGAATAAATTTGCATGCTGGAGGACAAAGTTTCTACAAAATACACATAGACATATATAATGAAACAAATTTAAAAAGATGACAAATGTTTCCAAGAAACCTTGGATATTTAAGTAGCTAAACCTTAGAGTCTATGGAGTAAAAAATGGATCTGAAAATTTTTAATTTAATACAATTATTTAATAAAATTTTATTTTTTCTAAACTATGAGAAATAAACTGACATTCAAGCACAAGAGACATTTAATACACCAACTACAAAAAAACAGATATAAACATCACAAACCACATCATACTCAAAGTGTCAACAATACAAAGTAAGATATTGTTTAATTCTGCAATGGAAAATGATAACTCTAATACAAAGTCATAGATTGAAGAATAACTTAAGCTCTTTTACTAATAGTCAAAAAAGACAGAAAAAATGGAATTATATATTTCAAGTTTCCAAAGTGAATGACAACAAACTAAAGATTTGTTATTTTTTAGCAAAGTTATCGTAAAAGTTGACAGAGAAGACAGTAATATTTAAGACAGAGCAAATGGACTCAAGAGAATCATCCTACAGTGAAGATAAAAATGTATTGTCAGACTTTCATGTCAAGACCAGCAGCCACCAAATTATGAAACTTTGATTTTTAGCTTAGTCTGGTTCCCAACTAGCTCTTATAACTTAAGTTAACCTGTTTCTATTAATCTATCTTCTGGCATGTGGTCTTTTACCTTTCTTCCATTCTTTATCTCTGTTTCTCTGAGGATGCCAGAAGAAGATGTTCTATCTTTTAGAACTAGAAATAAGAATGGTTGTAAGCCAGCGTGTGAGTGATACATACTCATGTTCTATGTAAGAGCAGTAAGTGCTCTTAACTGTGGGTCATTATCTCTACCCTCTACATATGCTATTTTATTAGTAAAAATTTTAATATTAACACATTTAAGTTTCAAAGATATCCACCAGGTTTGAAGATAAAATTCATCAAATTTTATATAGCATCATTCTAACTATATTGACAATGCTTTTTTTCTCTTTATTACTGTTATCAAGGGAAGTGAGTGGCAATTAATTAACTTTTTATTACTGATGCTACCACTATGGCACGTAATTGTATGAGCACTATTTAGATATTTAGATTTCCCATGAAGAAGCCATTAACTGGAAGCAGTAGCATGAAATTGTAGTGACTAGGTCACTGGTCAGATGACCAGACATCTCTCTTCTGGACCCATGCTGCCTATCTTTCCAGGCTTCTTCCTCATGAATTTCTTGGTCTAAGCTAGTCAAAATCTGACATTGATTTCTTCGTGCAATATATATTAGGCTAGCTTCTATATACAGCAAAAACTTTATAAATAAAATTTCAGAACAGAATGATGAACTAAATATTTCAAGGTAATTTATAATGGAATGTGATAAAATGAATATTAATTTTAAATGGTGATTTTTTTGTGACAAATTAAATTTTACATAGTAAGCCCTATGTATAAGTAGTTGTTTTATTTAAAGAGAGGACTAAAGCTCTATCCCACTCACCTCAAATGAATCTTTTAAAGTCAATGAAGTTTCTTATTGTAGAATGTATTACCCTTTAATATTGCATATGACCATTTTGAGGGGACTATTTTTGGCAACTTTAACATGATCATCTTTGATTTGCTTCGGTATTCATCATCAGATTTAATGTAGATGCCCTGGTTAGTACAATTCTTTAAAATTTAGTAGAATTAAACCTTTGAATATCTCTCAACCAAGATCACTCCACAGTTTGTAAAAGCCAATACTTATCTTCTCTGTATTAGACCACTTCCTTGTTTTATAATAGGAAGCTCTTTTCCCATTTCTCTGTCCTTTCGCTGGTGCTTTTCTTTGCGATAGTGACCTGCAGTAATGTGCTTGATACAGCTTTTTAAATTGAAAGTATGCAATGAGTGACAAGGTAAATAAGACAAAAAAATGACATCCTACAGAATAAAAAAAAGATTTTCACCAACTCCATTCTCACAAAGAGCTTATCTCTAAAATATATAAAGAACTTAAGAAATTAGACATCCAAACACAAAATTATCCAGTTAATAAATGGGGTACAGATCTAAACAAAGAAGTTTCGGAAGAAGAATCTCAAATTTCTGAACAATGTTGAAAAAATCGTTTAACATCTTTAACTATCATGGAACTCAAAATCAAAATGACTATGAGTTACTATCTTACACCAGTCAGAATGTCTAGCATCAAAAACACTGATGACAGCTTATTTTGGAGAGGATGTGGAGTACGGGAAACACTCCTCCACTAGTGGTGGGAGTGCAAATCTGTACAACCAGTCTGGAAACAAGTATGGTAAATTCTCAGAAAATTGTAATCAATCTACTCTTGTACATATATCCAAAGTATGTTCAATCACACTACAAAGACACTTGTCCCACTATGTTCATAGAAGCATTATTTGAAATAGCCAGGATCTGGATACCCCTCAACAGAAGAATGGATAAAGAAAATATAATCCCTAAGCAGGATACATGGATCATCCTTAGAAGGGGAAATAAATGAGATCTCCTGGGTAAACTAGGGATAGAGTGTGGTAAAGGCAAGAAGTTTGGGGGGTGAGAACAGGAGAGATCAGGATAGTCCAGCTGAGGGAGAGACACAGAGGGAGAGCAATGAGATATCTTGATAGAAGGAGCCGTTATGTGGCTAGGGAGAAACCTGGTGCTAGGAAATTTCCCAGGAATCCACAAGGATGCCCCCAGCTAAGACTCCACACAATAGTGGAGAGGGTGCCTGAGTTGGCCTACCCCTGTAATCAGATTGGTGAACACTCTGTCATTATAGAATCTTCATCCAGTAACAGATGGAAGCAGATGGAGAGATCCACAGCCAAGCACCATGCTAAACTCTGGGAGTCACAATGAAGAGGGAGAGGAGAAACTATATGAGAAATGAAGGTCATGATCATGGTGGGGAAATCTACAAAGACAACTGAACCCAGCTCATGGGAACTCTTTAACTAAGTCAATAGCTGTAAAGCTTGCATGGAATGAACTGGGCCCTCTGCATGTGAGACAATTCTGTATCCTGGTCTGTTTGAGCAGTCTTTGGCAGTGGAACCTGGATCTATCCCTGGTGCATGAGCTGACTCTTTTGAGCTCATTTCCTATGGTGGAGGCCTTAGTTAACCTTGACGTAGGAGGTAAGGGCTTGGTCATGTGTTAACTGAATGTATCAGGCTTTGTTGATCTCACCCTTTTGGAGGAGGAGGGTGTAAGAGAGATATGGGGATGAATGAGAGGAGAAGCTGTGGTTGATATAAAAATAAATTTTTAAAAAGTATCCAATACCCCCTTACCACTTGTTGCAGAATATTTACCATACTGTCAATCCTGAGATTACATTATTTACTGGAACAACCTGTTCCTAGTTGTGATGTGGATCAGCCATAGCACACACTTTCAATCCAAGAGCTTTCTGCTTAAATATTGTAAACAGAATCAAGTAAAGTCAACCTTATGTTAAGAGGTGGAGCTACTAACCAATTGACAGGGGGAAAAACAGAAGGAATAAGAGGGAGTCAGGAGGATGGGAAGAGAGATACACAGAAAGTAAAAAAGGAGACATTCAGTTTGATTATTGTTTGAAATTTTATAGGAGAAAGTCTCTTTGGGGAATATAAAAGAGGTGGAAGGTCAGTCGGGTGCTTTCTCTGCCTCTCTGAGCTAGCAGATTTTCACCCCAGCATCTGGTTCCCAAGTCTTTATTGGTAAAATAAAACAACTAAGATTTAGAATAAACCAACGATGTCTAGTCACCTGCCTAGAGGTGGGAAAGCTGATCCTGCCCCTCACCAAATGCAGCACTATGGAGAGCAGGCCCTGAACTTGGACAGGGCAGCACAGCGAAGGTAACCCTGTTGATGGAGGCTTGGATGAAGAGATGTGCTTCACTTCCTCCTTACTCCTTGTCAATTATGGCAGGCCAGGGAGCTGGCCTTCAGGAGAGTGGAAGAATTGGTTTTGCCCCTCACTGGACAGGGCCTGCACTTTTCCCGGGAAGCACAGTAGAGCTGACCTTACTGGTGGGGTCATGGGGGAGCTGGCCCTAAGGGAGTGAATGTGGAAGAGCTGTTTCTACCCTTCCTCATTTGTCAGACAGTGGCATTAGTGAGGAAAAGGTGTCTTCCCTCCCATTCCCCTTGCTATATATGACAGGTGGGAAGCTATCTCTGACCCTCACCAGCTTCAGCATTTGAAAAAATGGCCTTTACACCTTGTTTGGGCAACACAGTAGAACTGTCCCTGGTGGTATAGGTGTGGTTGAGCCAGCCCAAGCATGTGAGAACAGAAATGACCTCACTCCATGCTGCTTGCTGTACAGGGTGAGCTAGCTGGGGCAGTGCTGGAGAGCTCATCCTGGTGTTGGGGATGGGAGAGAGAGATGGCTGGCCAAGATAGCTAGCACCCAGGCCCAGAACCAGGGCTATGAGTTGAACTGATGGGGCATATGAAGGGAGCAGTCCTGCAGATCAAAAGCATCAGGATCTCCATGACACAAGGCAACAAGAAGAGTCCCAATGATGGGCCAAAGTAGTTAGAAGTTCTGGCCTGTTCAGCCTGAGGTCCGAACCTGCATTTCTGTAGCTACTTAGCCCCAAATAATGATTCAGACACTTATATTAATTACAAACTGCTTGGTCTGTAGCTCAGGCTTTTTGCCAGCTAGCTCTTGCATCTTAACTCAACTCATTTTTATTAATATGTTTTTTATATGGCTCGTGACTTACTTGTTTTTTTTGGGTTTTTTTTGTTTTTTTTTTTGTTTTTTTTGTTTTTTTTGTTTTTTTTTTTGTTTTTTTATCTTGTTTCTTTGGGTAGCGGCTCACAGCATCTCTGACTCTGCCCACTTTCCCCTTTATCTATGCTTAGATTTCTCGCCTGCCTATAAACTGGCTTGCCATAGGCCAAAACAATTCCTTTATCATCCAATGGTAATTCACAGTATAGAGAAAGATATCCCAAATCAGGCCAATATCAATAGTATAGCAGAAACCAGAGGTGTTGAAACAGACCAATGTCTCATTGTAATGAATGCTTGCAAGTAAAGATGTGTGGATTACAGGGTAGTGTGTAATTCACCATGTCACACTGTGGCTTCCCAATGAGACTTTTTTCTTCTAAATTTTATTTTTTGGAGGGAAGCTGAAGGGATAGAGTACATATGTGAAGGGATGGGGAGATGAATGGGATCAGAATTCGTGATGTGAAATCTACAAAGAATCAATAAAAAGTTAAAAACAAAGGCTTAATGATGTTTTATATGTATACTAATTGTCATAAATTAAATTACACTTTATATTTTGCTCTGTTGCTAAGGTATTCTCACAAAACCATCTTTTATACATACTAATATCAATACTTCTGATATTATGGCTATTTAATATGTTTCACCCACATTCATTCCTGTGGGAGCAGACAGCTATATTGATCATAACTGACATATATATCACAGAAGCAAATATCTTTATACATCTCCTTTAGTACATATCTTACCAAGTTCTTTGAGGAATTCATTTCTTCATTTCTCGGAAGTGTTATTACAGTAGCTACAAGTATAAAACTAACTTTGTTATTCAGTATGATACTCAAGACAGGCTTCTACACTTATAGCTCTAAATTAGATTTTATAAGTTTTCCTATCAGTATACTATTTTATATGAGCTTTAAATTGTTTCTCACTATTTTAGTTTCATTTACTTAGTCACTGATGAAGTTCAGAATCTCTAAACATATAGTACTCTTCTCTTTCTTATGAATGGATTTACTTTCTGCAGCTCCAGATAGGTGGCCAGTGGCTCAAAATACTTGGTGGATAATTTCAGGAATAATCTATAAGTCAAATATAGTATATTCAGAGTATCATGGTAAGATCAGTATTCTTGTTTCTAATGGAAACTATCTCTTTGTCAAACATGTCTATGAAGTTTATACTCCCTACCTGTCAGTTACAATTTCTCCATTATCAGCAATGGACTGTCCAGGTATCACAGTGCCTTTGATTAAGAAAATCATATTGTACTTAATGGAGAAAGGCATAAAAGTGTTGCTTCTGGTAATTTTAAAATTATAAAATGTTTATTCTAATGGAGAAGGTGAACATTTTTGACTTGAAGAAGACAACTCTGAACGCTGAGCTTACTAAAATCAAGGGTACAATGAGTCAGAGTTTCTTTCACCAATTAGCATCCTAATACAAATTTGACAAGGACATACTGCTCTAACTCTGAAATTTCCTGCTTAAAACCACCGTAGGGTTTCAAGGAAGATGTGGCATCCTAGAGATAGAAGATGGACTTCACCTATGTGGAAGCGGAGTGGACTACATTCATGTTTGATGCTATATGGAAAGTGTCTCTGACATTGCCCTTTCTCTTAGGTTTTGGTGTGATTTTATCTTTTAACTTTGGCCTAAGTGCTGTCTGTAGGGGGACTATGTTGTTCCATTGTAAATAATTGTCCCACCCACTGGTTTAATAAAAAGCACTGATTGGACAAAGGCAGACAAGAAGTGTGGGCAGGGCTACCAGACTAAGAAAACTCCGGGAACAGGAAGAACAGAGCAGAAATGCCACAGAGACTCCAGAGTTGCCAGACAAGACAGAAGATGCAGAGGATAACTATACTGCTCTGAGAAAAGGTACCAAGCCCCATGGCTGAACAGGATAAGAATCATGGGTTAGTTTAAGGGTAAAGATTTAGCAAATTCTATGCCTAGGCCTTGGGCTGATCAACCTAAAATTAATGTAAGCATATGTGTGTCTCTGCGGGTCTGTGGGTCTGTGGGTCTAAACCTTGAGGCTAGGCCTAAAAGTCCAGGCCAGAAACCTCTTATTACAAATGGTACCAATCAGTGCTTTTTATTAAACCAGTGGGTGGAACAATTATTTACAATGGAACAACATAATTCCCCTATAGCTGTCCATGTATATATAGTTGTGTATTAGTACATGCCACATCCATAACATATATTATGTCTGTGGCTCTGTCTGTAATAGTTTAGAAAAATTACTGTAACAATTTTTTATAACTGTAATTTAGAACAAAAATCACACTTTTTTTTCTACAGAAAAATAATAGTAACTGACTATTCAATTACCTGAGGTAATGTATTTTGCTATTTTGAAAAAGAATGACGTATGTTTTTCTTATGTATGTATTTCCTAGGGATTTGTGTATTATTGTTTTGTTGTGCTCAAAGTAAACAGAATTTAAATTAATTTTCGTTTTCCCATTGTTTTTGTTCTTGCCTATACAATACTAGTGAGGAAGAAAGAAATGGCAAATTGCTGCAGATTTTTAAAATACTTAATTACTGAATTTATTTTCTTTTAAAAATTAGTTATCAGAACCTGCTATTTTACAAGTCTATATGTCTGTCTACTCTGGTTATATTTCTGAAATAAATAAACATTTTGAGAGAAAATAGAAAAAAAATCAGTCTGCATAGATTGCAAATAGTATAGCATTCAAATCAATGTGAAGCACGTTTTAGGCAAACAAATCAAAGCTGGGCTTCTGGAGCAAGAGCAGCATCTCCCCGACATGGTCTGTGTTGAAGTCCATTGTATGCGACGGTGCGATCTTGACTTTCTGGTTTTGCTTTTACTTTATGACCATCTCTAAGTAGATGCTTCCTCATTGTAACCCCGAGAACCAGCTCCCAGCTCTCCATTTTTTCGAGAGCATAGGCTCCCGAGACTCAGCCCTGCACTCTAAAGGTGTGGAGTACCCACATGCCTAGGTCACAGTTCCCAGTGGGCTGTTCCTCAGATGTCAGGCACTGAGTGACTCAGAGGGCCTGTTCTCGAATGAGTCCTTGTACTAAGGACATGTCTCATAGGCGTTCGAAGGCCTTGAACAATTTCCTTTAACTGTATGGCAACATAATTTCTAATCTAGCAAACTATTATTATTATTTTCTTCCACTTAATTAATCTTGAGACAAGGTGTCATGTATAGCTCAGGCTGGCATTTATCTCTTAGTCTCACTACTTCTGGAATGACAAATGTGTGCCAACAAACTCAGCCTTGATTCATGGTTTTAGTAAGTTAAGTTAATACTTACATGTGTGATGAGCTTGTCTAGTTTGGAATCTGGCATTATATTGTATGTACTTCCTTCTCTTTTAATCCCTTTCTGCAATCAGCTACTACATAATCCCTGAGTGTTTCCAAAGTGAAAAGATACATATGCTCATTTTAGTAGTTTCATAAGCTAGTGTGAAGTTATTTCTTTAATGATTAGTAGTGAGTTGCATGCTTTAAACAATAGTGAAATGAATTCTCCACTCACTTTTGTCCATAGCAGAGTAGTAAGAACTGCTGGTGTTTTGTTTGTTTGCTTGTTTGTGTATAGCTGCTTTAACTAAACTAGCACAATGAGATAAAATATGATAGGGTTACTGCTTGATACTTCGGTTCATAAGCTGAACAGGATAGTGATGCCTGAAAAATGGAGCCAGCTGTGTTCAGTCCTGTGATTGCCATTGTCTTTGTAGTGCTCCAGTATACACTGCAGAGAGGTGGAATCCAAATCATCTGGTGACATGTCCTAGTCAGAGGTGGGACAGGGCTGAGATCTGTGAGAGTCAACATGGGTCTGATTCACAGACCAGAGAAGTAGAGATGAATGTGGTGGGCTAAGGCAGCACAAGCTGCCTTCTGCAAGGATGAAGCATAATATGTCATGCTTGGTTTGTGCGGCTTTTAGGAAGAATGTTAAATTATTGTGTATTTTATTAGCAAATGACAGATGATTTTAATTAAATAGTTAAATTAATTAATTTATATCCTATCCTTGGTACAACAACACATACCACACAAAACTGAAATCCTTTGTTATCAAAAGAAATATGTGCAAATAGGCCCCTGAGTCTTCCTTTAGATTCTGAATTTTTATTTGTCCTGAGGAGTCATCTAGTGTGACAACAGCCGCCACAGGAAGAGATGGCTTATTCTTGGGATGTTAGAAATGTGGCTCTAACTGGTCGGGAGAGAAAGAAGAAGGGATATAACAGTACCAGATGGCTAGGTGTGGGTATGCTGTGTTAGAAGGCATCACTTTAACATGAAGAGCCTTCTGTACTTAGCTGGGTGTCTACAGCAAAAAGGGAGTTCCTGTAGCACCCAAGCATATCTCTTTAAGTCTCTGAGATCACTTTAAAAATAAGAATCTTACCCACACTTGTTTCTTTTGGAGTTTTCTTGAGTTGAAAAATACTTCAAACGTGGTAAGTACTAGAAAATGCATCCAGTAATTTTAAAACTAGTCAGGCAATAAAAGCTCAACAATCAAAATATTTGTACATTTCCTATATCTGAAATTTGTAAGACATTTGATTGTGATTATCTTATCTTTCAAATCTGTGAAATAGGATGAGAGCTAGGGATGTGAAAGACCACACACATCACAGGATGAGAGACTGAAATTAGGAGGTTGTGAAAGTCGAGGACGTAAAGGCTTCTTCCTTATGAGAACATCCAAGTCATTGGTAAAATCCAAAGAAGTGACTAACATTTGTGAACAGAAATGGAAGGGGATTTAAAAAGAGAGGAATTCCAGAGGAGTTTGATTCTTCTCAAGGATGGTTAGAAGGCAGGAGGGAAAGCTCCAGCTAGAGGGTAGATTTAGTAAGGTGAATCCATTTGTTGTTAGAAATAGCGTAGGCAAAAGAGAATAAAATGCATCTATTTTAAAAGGATATAAAATCCGTGGAGAGTTTTCTGTGCCTGTGTGTGTGTGTGTGTGTGTGTGTGTGTGTGTGTGTGTGTGTGTGTGTGTGTGTGTGTGTGGTGGGGTGCTGTGATCCCAACTACTTTGGTGGTTGAACAAAAGGATAATAAATTCCAAGATTATCGGTGCTCTAAAGTGAGTTCAAGATAGCCTGGGCAACTTAGAGAGGCCTTATTTAAAAGTAAAGCTTGAAAACACAAGGGCTAGAAATAGAGCTTAGCTAACAACAGGTTATGAGGCCCTGAATTCAATCCACAGTACTAGTGGCAAAAAAAAGGAAGAAAGGAAGGAAGGGAGGAAGGAAGGAAGGAAGGAAGGAAGGAAGGAAGGAAGGAAGGAAGGAAGGAAGGAAGGATAAAAGAAGGGAGGAGGGAAGAAAAGAGAAAAACAGAGAAAATGAGTAAAAGGGAGGTTCACTGTCAAATTTGTGCATTATAAAAAGATTTTTATAGTAAAGCATTTCAATTTTATATGACATTTGTACCTATTATAAGATAACGAAACACAGTATATTATTCCAACCATAAACCCACAAATGTAAGAAGAGTAAAACGTACTGCACAGGGAAAGGATTGCCATAGGATAAGGGGCAGAATTCTGAGTGAGGTTTCCATGAAGAATGCAGAGCACAGACTAGTTACAAAACAGCAAAGGTCTCTGCTCTGAGTCATAGGAAAGATGTGTACAGAGGATGACAATGCTTCTGCACACAGGAACTCCTGCTCAGAAAAATCTCAGGCCATGGGCGTGCAGCTAGGACTGAAATTCGGGTCTACTAATTCCTAGTAAGCCTGACACTTCTGCTCAGACACTCATGAAGGCAGAAGGTGTCACAGGCACGGGCGGCTCAGGGTCTCACACACACTCCTCCACTCACTGCAACAACCACATTGAAAAGTAAAGTCTGTGAGGGGGAGAAGGAGGAACACACTGCCTCGGTAAGCGAAGTGATTTTGTCAAATGTCACAGGAAACATCCCAAATGCAGGAACAATCCTTAAATTACAGCATCCTGCACCTTGTACCCTATTGACTGTTGTCACCTGTACTCAGCAGAACCTAAAATTCATTTTCATTCCATTACTAGCGCCCCAAACTTGGTGTACTCTTTCCAGAGATCCCACTTTAAGCAGTGCAGCATATGCATGCCCCAGCTGAAGACAGTGATGCATGTTTGGTTAGAAATGCAGGATTCTCCGATATGCACTGTCTCCCATATTTCTTTCTTGTTGGAACACACTCTTGCTTGGATGCTATAAGCCTCTTGCTGAAGTAATTTTTTTGGTTTAATGACATTTCACCTAATTTTTCCTTGAGTAAATTTGTTCTCAAGAATAATATTGAAAATTAAATGCTAGATTTTCTTTTTTCAAGCTGTTATATGGAGAATGATTTACCTTTGCTTGAGATAGAAAAAAATTGGCAATAAATGAAGATAGAATATTTTTGTGCCTTGAACAGTGTTAATTTAACTGTAGTTCTATTAAACTTAGCATGAAATAGTTAACTAAATTAAGTTTTGAAATATCAGAATTTTGTTAAATTCAGTATTTCCTAAAAGCAGTATGCAATAATACAGTAAAGCAGCAGGTGGCGCTGCAGAACGTATTACCGCCCACTCTTCTCCAGTCCATTCTGTTGTTAGGTCTGAAGTGAGGGACTGGATTCCAGACAGAGGTGCTGCTTGGGCACTTTGCTATTATGTAACTCCCTGCCGTATGCACTAATTGTGGGATTGAGAAAATACTCGGATAAATATTCGGAGCTATTTTAATAGCTATGAGGACTACAGCAATCGTGCGATGGTGGAAAGAGATTGCACGGATATACAAATATAGCATGGCCAGCAGAAGCGGGAATTCATAGCCAAGGGGAGGGATGCTGAGTGGATGAAAATTGCTACGAAGAGACATCGGGAGAAAGGACAATTTCATCAAACAAACTGCGCAGAGTTCTTGATGCAGGTTTAAGTGTTTAGACATTGCTTGAATGATAAAGGATTTGACAGGATAGTGAGGGCAATTGGGTCTCACTAGGCCAGCACAGGGCGTTCTCACTAAAAGCTGTTTTACAAGACAGCACAACAGAAAGATGAACTGAAACCCAGGGGCCTGTTTTTTTGTTAAAAAAAAAAGTATCAATGTCAGTATGTTGTATTGTATTTATATGTAATGAAACACATTGAAAATATATCCAATTATGACTTTCCTTTATGGTTTCCTTTGTGAACCACACTTAATATTTATCTGATTAGTTGTCACTCAAAGATGTCAATATGTATTATGATCTCTGTGAATTCATATTCTAGTTTATTGTCAACAACTCTTTATTAAATTATTTCTTATTCTCCTGTTACACTTACTCTCTTTCAACAAAGCTATTTGGATTTCCTAAGTGTCATATTCCCAACATTAGCACTAGCTGAGTTATAGCTGAATATATTGGTTAGTAACTGTAAGCAGCGATGCACATACATACGCAATAGGAGGTATACATTTGGAATCTAGAAAAGAGCACTGGAAGAAAGAAGGATGTTAGGTCAAGTGAGGTCGTCCAAGGGACAAATGATGAGAAAGGAACAGGACCAGGGTACCAACGATGTGACATGACCTGCTTCACAGGACTGACAGACTGGAGGGATTCCAGACCATTTCAGAGGTTATCACAATAGTTTAAAGTAGAGGTTCTCAACTTTCCTAATCTTTTAATACAATTCCTCATGTATGACTCCTAAGCATAAAATTGTTTCATTGCTACTTCATAACTGGAATTTTGCTACTGTGATAAATTGTAGAGCAAAGAGTTTTAGAGATAAAAGTTTGCCAAGGGGGGGGGGGGGTCACAGCTCACAGATTGAGAGCCACTGGTTTAAAGCAAGGCATTCAGTGTCAATAGTCAGAGCATCAACTCTGGTGAGTGAGGCAGAGCTGGTGGAGTGAAGCATACTGAGAACGTGGCCAGCGAGAGGAAACGCCCTGTATGCATTTCCTAGAGCAAATTCCCAAGCAGAACTGTGGACTCCGTATTCTAACTCTCCTACTTGTGCAAGGGAAGCCAACACACTAAATCACACTGTGACGAGTTGGTTATTAATTTCAAACATTAAACATTATTTATAATTTAAACAAATTATGCATGTGCTTTTAAAGCACCCAAAAGACAACTGGTTTGCTTCTCTGTGATTCAACAGAGCAATTACAGCCATGATGGAGAGGCTACAGTGGTTTCCAGGAACACCTGGGAAAAGGGCTGTGTAGGAATTAGTAACTCATGGTCATCCACATATATGAATTATGATACACATTTATCATAGCTTCAGTTACACACTATTCGAGTATAGTCATTTGGCTTGTCATTTCACTTTGCACCTACCTCCTAATTTGTTTTGAACAATACATTTTAAAACCACACTTACAGTTTTACTTAGTAAGCTTCTTTCTATACTTCACTTACTTACTAAATGCACTGTTTAATTACAACGTGTGCATGTGTTCCTTGAACATCCAAGGCATTGTCGTTATGCAACAGCGCCCCATAGACGTGACCAATATGAACTTGTATTCTCATCCTTGAGGTGAAATCTCACTTAGTTGCTCAGCTACAGAATTCATGGACTCAAGTAAACCTTCTCCTCCGGCTAGTAAGCAATTGGGACTGCAGGAAAGTGCCACTAAGCTGGACTAAAAACTTGGTTTAATTACTGATTAATAACTTAAATTACATATGCAGGCAAATAAACAGATATGACAATTTTTACTCGGTGCTGAGTATCCATTTAAAAACAAATTTTGACATGACTTTAAAAATTCAGCTCAAAAGCACAAGTGATGTGTGCTCCTAAGCTGAAATTCTAAGAAGGGCCAGTTGACCCCAGTATTCTGATCTCTCTCTGTCACCAATAAAGATCAGGTGAAACCCTCATTGGAACGCTAAGCGTGTTAAATGGCCGCTAGGGGGCACATTCAGCCTTCTCCTTAGTAGCTGCTTGGCTCTAAGCAGCTTTTGTTGAAAGGCAGGAATCTCCTTAACTATTCTCTCAGTAGAATTTCTAAGGGCAGTAGCAGCCTCACGTTTTATACACAGTCTTACCTCACTGACCGATAACGGCTCAAGGATCTTTACCACCAAGCGGCTGTTTGATGTTCTGGATCTTTGCTATCAGTTTTCTTTTAGCCCCACATCAGCCCTGTTCTAAAAGACTGACAGAGTCTGCTCCCTGGCTGGACCTTTGGACAGATAAAAGAAGCCAGAGAGTGCTGGGGCCAGTATCTCCCGGCCCCTAACAGCAGTTAGGGGGACCTCTGAGTGAGTGAGCAGGACTTAAACAGATTCCTTTGTAGGCAGACAGGAGGAAGAGGGGGCACCCATGACCACGTGATGGAGGTGAAGCGGTTCCAGGAAAAGTAGCTTCTCCTTCATCCACCTGACCTGAGACCAAATCGTGACAGATTGAAACACAGGCAACTTGGGGCCTTTATCCTTCTAGCGGGGCCTTTTGCTGATGGACCAGGCTCAACACGTTCAAGGTTGATCAGGACAGCATTACATGATCGTTGTGGGCAACTCAGCCGTCCTGTCTTCCTTCAAACTGACCAACGCTAAATTGAAGGAGAATACCCTTCAAAATGAGGAAAATCCCTCAGCCAGGAGAGTCCCTGTCCCCCCTCTGTTTTGCACAAGATCTTTCTCTGTGTATTTTTGCTATGTGTGTGTTTCTTTACCCCAATAAAGGCATTTATTCACTAGGAAAATTAACTAACAAAAATAATGAAAATGTAATGTAATTTAATATAAAATAATAAAAAGTCTAAAAAAAATCCGTGTTAATACCTATATAAGTATTTGTCTCATGTAAAATTGTTTGTACAACATATTTTCAAGTGTGTATTCATATACTTAATTTTATATCAAATAATTTCCATAGTACTGAGGCATCTAAATAAACCAAATATATCTATTTCTTACAGCCCTCTTAATAGATAGGAGGTGTCTAATTCCCTTCATTGTTATTGGACATCAAGGTAGCTGATGTGTATGTAAACCATTCTTTGAAAATGACTCTAGTAACAATAGATGTGCACAGGAACATGGCTGTGTGCTTCTGTTGGGCCAATTACTATTTGAATTGCAGATTAGCTTATCAACGTCTGCATGGTTTAGAAAATCCTTTTTCTTAAACGGTTAGTGAATAGTATCTGAATGGCAGTCGATCTGGAGACTAAGAAAGCTGAAACAGAGCCATAGATGGCAACACATGTAAAATGTAAAGTTTCTGCTGGGTGGCACCCCAAGAACTTCTGCATGAACCTGCATTTCAGATCTGGACAGTAAATTTCTGAGACTCCTTTGTTCATTCAACAGTCATTTTCCTCGCTTCCAAGCTGCTTTCCTCAGTAGCTGATCCAATTTGAAAACTTGAAATTGCTTTTTAAGATGTTCTGTTTCTTCATTGATGTCGGAACAGATGACAGCTCTACCTTGTGGAGAATTATTACAGGTCATGTTGTCATTAGATGTGTATCACCTAGCACTGGGAATTGCTTCACACTGCTTCTGTTTTTCTAACCAGATAGTCTGAGCTTTATGTCAGCATACTATATCCAATGCTCTTGGGCTAGGAAAAAGCAATGCTCTCTGAAAAGTTCAGGAAGCTGTGTTTCAAGAAAAGCAAAGAGTACCAAGTATAAACTCAGGTTTCCTAAAACTCAAGACCCTTAAATCAGCTTAAAGAATTTAAAATATGTGCATCTGCCATTATGGATAACTATAGCCAAAGTGGCCTTCATATCAGTAGGTGTATCGATCATGGGCATCCACAAGGTTTCTGTCAAGAGAGCAGACCACAGACATGAGGCTTCTGTGACAACCCCTCTCCTTCTCCAGGCCTCCCTTGCTCCCCTCTCCCTCACAAAGTAACAGCCTAGACAGGAAGTCACCAACTCCTAGAAAGTGTGACAGAGATGCTGAAGTGTAGCTCTCCACAGTTGATGGCTTCTGGCGGGGCTATGGGAGGGAAAGAGCACAGTTCTATTTAAAGGGAAGGCCACTAGGAATTTGTCCACGCAGCGGTGAGTAGACAGATAACACAAAGTGGATATTTTTCTTCTTATTTTTACTTTTTGGGGGGAGGGGATGGAAGCCATATCAGACATGGGATGACTGGGAAGGGATAACGATGGATGGGGTGTATGATGTGAAACTCCCAGAGAATCAATAAAAATGCTATGTAGAAAAGAAGAATTGCAAATAGTTCTGTGTTCTGAGTCAAGGTATGTTAGACAAAGTAAGCACATGGCATTGTAGTACTAGTCTGAGGTCTACTTCATGTAAAGTTAATTTCAGGCATTAAAATAGCTTTCACCCACTTAGTATTGGGCCACATATATTCAGTTCATCAAATAAAATGTTTTATTTATTTTTGTTGGTCATGTTTTTAATATTCTGCCTAATTCCATTACAAGATACACTAAATACCTAGGAAAATGACATGGGTTTGTTTCCCCCTTTTTGAAAATATTTTGCAGAGATAACTAAGTACTAATTATTTTTAGGCTCCATATAGTAATTATTATTATTTTTTTTTTACTTTTCAATATGACAATAACCCTAAAAACAATAAAGCCTTAGACAATCATTTTATTTTGAGTATTTAGATAGTAGAATGTAAATAAAAAACCAAAAGTAAATAATCAAAATTTAGCTAAACAGGTTACTATTTATTTATCTTCCCTTTTCCCTCTCCTCCCCTGCCTCCTCTCCCATCTACTCCTCATGTTTTCCTTCAGGAAGAAGCAGGCCTCCCAGGCATACCAACAGAACAAAGCATAACAAGTTACTATGGACTGGACAGAAACCCTCACATCAAGACTGGACTAGGAGGAAATGACAGCACAAAGTTTAGCTAATCTGTCTACTTGTGCCTTGAGAACAAGAGAAGTGTTAAGAGGTTTGCTTTTGCTTATTTACTTGAAACCCAGAAGAGGTTGGATCCTTGTAAGAGAAAGGTGTGGCTTTTCTTCCAGCAGGTCTTTTTAAATTTCAATCTCCCAGGAGCTCTCTGGATTTGAGATAAGAATCTCAGCTGTTTATAAAAGGATCAAGTTGAAAGTCAGAAATACAAAGAGCCAAGTAAATTACAGGATACTCATGCTGTTCTTATCTGATTTGACTTTGAGTAGAGCACCCATGGCTTTGAAATGTAAAAGCAGAACCTTATTCATGCCATTTGCAGCTTTTGCTAAAATTAAAAACTGGTTTCTAATCTCATTTTTGAAGGTACAAGTAAAGTCTAGGGACCACATATGGAAATTCAAGCATGTTTTGGAATGCTATACTAAGAAAACAAATGCATCTTAAGCTTCTGTTTTCTACTAATGTTAGACAGAGTCATGAAATAATAGGACCACAGTCATTTCCATGAAATCATCAAGCTGCCCATCATACTCTCGGACCTCTTCCACCAATGCTGGCCATAAAACAAACAATATGCCTCCCATGTAGAGGCTCAACAGTAGATTTTGGCATAGAAATTTGATAGAACTTGTGTGGGGATTCAGTAAAACTTTCAGAAGTTTTGGAGATATCAGAAGGAATCTACCCAGAGTCTATGTGGGGAATTAATAGAAGCTCCAGAAGTTCCAGAGCTCTAACCACAGTCATTCTAGGAGAATCAGAGAGTGGTGATTCAAACCTTTAATCCCAGCACAGGGAGTATTCTAGGAGTGGTGACCTATGCCCTTAATCCCAACTGAATCGAGGTCACTTTAGATTATAGAAGGAATTTCAGGTTCCCAAGCAGGCAGTGGTGGGGCCACGCCTTAATTTACCTAAAGGGTACTTAAGACAGGATAGAAACACAGAGGGAGCCATTCCAAGGGAAGGGAGGCTGAAGAAGCAGGAAGACATCTGGGTAAGATCTGACTGTGGTGTTTATTCTCTCTAATACCTCCGACTTCTTCAGAGATCTATCCCTGAGTCTCATTCATTTGTGCAACAAACTTGAGATTTAAAAAATTAAAAATTGCATTTTATGATATCTTATTTCTCAGACATACTTAATTTAAATAAAATGGACTATCACATTGCTAGGAAAAATCTGAAGTAAGAGGTCTGCCTATATTTTAATCACCATTGTCTTGTTCTGTTGATAACTAGGGTAGTTTCTTATGTGATGGCCATGGCCAGACACTACTTTTATCATGAACTCAGGATACCTTATGGGAGATGAATACAAGTGTTGCCTTTTTCAAATGGTAGGAAATGGTGGGCAGGATCTGAGGGGTCCCACGGCAGGAGAAAGAGAGGCATGCCATGAAGACAGTACTCACCTGGAGAGCTTTATTGGTGGGGGAATGAAGAGAAGAGAGAGGAAAGGGGGTGCAAAATGATCTTGGAGAGATAGAAGGGAAGAGAGAGAGGAAGAGAGAGAGGAAGAGAGAGGAGAGAGAGAGGGGGAGAGGGAGAGGGGGAGGGAGAGGGGGAGGGGGAGAGAGAGAGAGAGAGAGAGAGAGAGAGAGAGAGAGAGAGAGAGAGAGAGAATGACCAGGGGCTGAGAAGAGAATAAACAGAAGGAGGTGGGGCCCCACCTACTATGAGGAAACATAGGAACCTGGGTGGGTCCAAGTATTGTCTGCTCATTGGCCGGTCCCCAGTGCTAACAAGTGTGGATGAAAGAAAGTGCCATTTATATTTCCTCATAGCTTCTACTTGGCATGTTGCCTTCTAACAAGGTATTCCTTTACTAATGAGCAGAATTTAATCTAGAATCTTGGAAATAAATATCTTAAAATGTGAACAATCATTTTCTCAGGATGATATTACTAACTTAGTCATATAGATTACAGTCTTAACTTTGTGGGCATGTGCCACAGCTGTCCTGGTTATTGTATTCTCAATGTTCTTCCTACTCAACAGATATTTATCAAATGAATAAATGTTCATAAATATGAACAGAGTAGACCACGCCTACCTTGAGTAACCCTGTCTCCAATTCTAATTTCTTGTTTGCTGGTGACAAACGGGGCATCATCAATGATTCTTGTCAAAGATGTCTGATTCTACAGTCTCATTTCATAAGAGCAGAACCACCAAGCCAATTTCCCCTTCTTTGCTCAGTTCTAAAAAAGTATTTGAAAATTCTCAGTCTTTTAGCATTCTACAAGCACTCACAAGCAATTCCAATTTTCAATTTAATTAAAAAAAAATCAGGTTGCTTTTTTCTTCATCAGAACAGTGTTTTAAATATTGCATCCACCCCTCAGTGTGCTATGTGTTCAAATAAGGGGGAAACACAGGGCTGAGCATTTACATGCATATGGATCCAAGACTTTTTAATTAACTAGGATGGATTGGGTCTGATTCAGGTTTCCTAAAATACAGGAGGAATCTGAATAGGTGAAGTGGTCTCCTGCTGGTTCACAGGAGAGCATTCTTGACTTTCCTACATGTTGTGTGGGTTTCTTATTCTATTTTCCTTCCCATAAAACAAGAAGGTAAGACTGGTATAGAATGAAGACTGGCTGATAATGGCTGCATGGAGTTTGCATAATACTTATTGCTCTAACTCACATGTCCTTAAGGAAGGTAGAACAGGTGATAACATCAATTAAAAATTTTTCAGTCTTCTCTTATAGTTTTCAAAACTAAATTAGAAGGCTGACTAACCAGTGCCTACCTCTTGAGTATGATAAATTGAAAGCTTAAGAGCATTTAAGCACAGAACAATAATAAACAGTTTTAAATATGCTATATAAATGTATAAGAGGTGTTCTAAAGCAGTTATAAATTCAGAATTTCACTAGTATTTTCCATGGGTCTATAACACAATTGTATCTGCAGTTTATCTTATCTGTCATGGTTGTCAAGGTCTAATTCTGTCTTAAAAATATTAGCCTTTGGGGTTGGAAATACCTGAGGCACTTATTTTTGAACAGAAGCCAGATCAACCTTTTTTTTTTTTTTTTTTTTTTTTTTTCCATCAGAACTATCTAGAATTTCATTTGAAAATCCCATCATTACTGTCACAAAAGCTCCCTGAAATCCTCATAATGCACCTTCACCAATTCCAAAATGAATTAATCTTGGTAAGGGGGTTTTTGTTCTTTGGGAATTTATTCATTGAATGGGTTGAAAAGTCTATGAACCTCTACATTTTGAGTTTTCCCTGAAGTTAGATTGCTTCTGAAGATATCATTAAATTAACAGTAAAAGACTAAAAGTGATCTTATGTCACCTCAAAAGCATATTTAAAATTTATTTTTTGATAACTTAATACATTATATACATTATTCCTGGCCTTCTCTCCCCAACTCTGACTCCACCCAGCTGATCTTCTCTTTAGTTCATTGTTGTGGTGTGTGTGTGTGTGTGTGTGTGTGTAGTGTGTGTACAAACTCATGGGCATGCTGATATGTACATGTATACAGGCCTAACTTGACAATCCTGGAGAAAATTGATTCTCCTGTTCTCAGCAGTCATTTTCCACCTATAGTCCTTTATCTAGTGGTAGATTTTTTTTTTTTTTTCTATCTACATTGGCATTTCAACTGTAGATTTTGTTCAGGCAACCATTCTGTTGAATTTTATGGATGCCATTTTGCAGTCATGTCTACAGGACATTTCCTAGCAGTAGTAGGAATGATAATAGGCTTTATCTTTTTTTTTTTTTTTTTTTTTTTTTGCTTCCTATTCTGCAATTTCTCCTAAGTCTTGTGTATAATAGGGACTGCATGACAATTGGGTCTAGAAACCCACAGTCTATCCCTGAATTTAGCTTAGTTGTAGTTATCTCTGTAATAGTCTTTATTTGTTGAGTGAAGAGATGGGAGAAACGTTTGTGTGAGGGTAGAAGAGTAAGGTATCCTATTCTCTCTATTTCTTCATAACAAACTTGGGGGGCCCGTGCCTGCCTTCCCGATTATCACCATTCCCACTCAAAGGACATGTTTGCTACAATTGATAAGGCTCCTTTGACAGTTCATTATCATACAATGCCCATAGGAACACTTCCACGTTTTTATGGGTTTTAAACAAATGTAAAATAACATATAGCATTAGACTATTATACAGAGTACTTTCATTTACTAAAATCCTCTTTTCTTCCTATTCTGTTTCTTTTCATAAACCCTGTTGATGGTAATAATTTTATATATCCTAGAGTTGGAATCATATGTGTCCCACTTCACCTATCAAAATGTACTTAAAGCTTCTAGAACTTTCCATGGTTTAGTTGTTTATAATCTTTTATATAAAATGAATTTTGTTGTCTGGATCTAGTATAGTTTATTTATAAAAGATATTCACTTTCTGAAGGATATCTGAGATACTTTCAAGTTTGGGGATTATAATAAAAGTATGACAAACATCTGATGTGGGAATGCGTTTATGTATGCTGTGAATCTCAATCTTTAAATAAAGGAGCTGTTTTGGGCCATGACAGGCACCATAGAAGAAGTAGGAGAAGAAATCAGAACGTAGGTAGGAGAAGCAGGGCGGAATCAGGCAGACCGAGCTGAAGCCCAAAGGAGCAACATGTAAGGAACACAGGTGAGCCGCGGGCCACGTGGCAGACAGATTAATAGAAATGGGTTGATTTAAGATGTAAGAGCTAACTAGCAATGTGCCTGAGTCATAGGCCAAACAGCATAAAGTTAATATAAGCGTCTGAGTTATTTCTGGGGACCTGAGCGGCTGGGCAGCTGAGGGGTCTGGCGCGGCAGGATCTGGACCTCTGGCCGCCTGGGACCTAGAAACCCCACTACTACACACATCCATGGTAATATTCTGTTTCTTGTCATTTTTGTTGTTTATTTATATAATTTCTATATTTCTTAAAAGATAAAGAATTATTTCATATTTACTTGGCATGTTCAAAAGTGCTAAGGAGGAATATCTTATAGTCACTAAACAAAAAAAAATCTTCAAACAAAATAAAACAAACATTTATGCATTGAACACAGGATCATCCAATTAAAAGAACAAATCAAACAGAAACCCACAGATTTAAAACCATAGATCAACTGAAAGATTGTTAGAGCTGGTGATTTCAATAACCCACTCTCACCAATAGACAGATCATCTGGGAAAAAAAATACTAGTTAGGAAACTCTGGAACTAAATGACATTATAAATCTAATGGATTTAACAGGCTTCCAAAGAACATTCCACCCAAACACTAAAGAGTACACATTTTTCTCAGCAATTCATGAGTTGTTTATCTAAAGTAGATTACATATTAGGAACTAAACCAAGTTTCAACAAACAGAAAAATTAAAGTCACACCTTGAATTCTATCTTACCACTATGGATTTAATCTGGATATCAAGAAGAGACATAACAGAAAGAATGCAAGCTCATGGATGCTAAATATCTTAGCACTTAACTGACTTAAGAGAAGAATCAGAAAAGAAAACTTAGAAATTCCTAGAGTTTAACAAAAATAAAATATCATGTTCTAATTTGTATTGATATTAGACAAATCTATAGACTTTTAATATCTACTGTCTAGGTATAAGTAGTAGCTTGGCTACTCTAAATTTTAAAGTTATATCTTAAAAAGATACTAAATGAATGAGAATTTTAAGACTAGAAACTTATATGTATGCTGTTCTTAGCAAAACTTTCATTGTACCATCTTCATTTTTTTAAACAAAATTACTGAATTGAAACATATTCACACTAGCATATTGTTCTTCTTTTTAGAAACCCTTTCTTAGGGTTTTACTTGTTGTGAAGAGACACCATGACCATGGCAGTTCTTATAAGGAAAGTGTTTCATTATGGCTCTACCAGTTTCAGAGGTTCAGTCCATTATCATCATGGCAGGCAGCATAGTGGCATGCAGGCAGATGTGGTGCTGGAGGAATAGCTGAGGTCCTACATTTTGCAGGCAATAGGAAGTCGACTGAGACACTGGGTGGTATTCTGAGCATAGGAAACCAACCCCAAAGCCTACCCCACAGTGATATACTTCCTTCAAAAAGGCCATGTCCACTTCAATAAAGCTGCACCTCCTAATGGTGTCACTCTCTATGAGATTATGGGGCCAACTACATTCAAACTACCACAAGCCCCAATCCTTTTACTCATTTGAAATAACTGTTTTATAAAAGATACCACTTTTAGAAAATAAATTATCTTATTAAAATATTTCGAACATTTTATTATCTGTATAATTTTATAATATTGAAGGCTAAAGGGCACTTGCAAACTTATTTCTAAATGTTTAATTTGAGTTATACTTTAAAAGAACCAAGAATTGTGTCTGGTTCTGATAGTCATAGGTGTAAGATTCACAATTTCTCTTTTTTCTTGAAAGCTATTTATTTTACTTTAACTTAAACATTCCCTCCCTGATTTATCAAACCGTGGGGCTCTACTTCAACAATGTTCCATGGCCAAAGAGAATTCTCAGTACCTTTCCTTCAGTCAGCCTCATCATTTGTTAACCATGTTTCAACAAGCTACTGTGTTTACCCTTCATCTCAGGCTTCAAAATGTTCTGTGGTTTTCCTTCCTTTTTTGTAGAACTTTTACAAATAAATATTCAGGGTATATGAGAATAATGCCTTCTTTGGAAAGCTCAGAAAAAAAATAGTTACATGCAGAAGAGGACTGGCTTTCACACATTTGACTATAAATATCAAATAAGGGAGAACATTTTAGCCCCAGGAAGGTAAATCTAGCTTAAGGAAAAAAAAAAAAAAAAAAAGCTAAAAGAGTCCATTTTATGTCAGAAGTGAATAAAAACATATGTCAAAAATAAAAATCTTCACTAGAAGCCATTAATTACAGCTTGGCTTCATAGTGATTACAATACTACTAAAGCATACAGTCATCCAAATATAGGAATGTGCACTGTTTTATTCTCCTTCACGCAAACAAACTCCCCCAAGCAAATGCTTATCTAAAAGAAAGAAGATTCAGAGACCTGCTGGACTGCCCTCCACACTCCTCATTCTAGGGGTTCTCTTCCTGGACCTCAAAGAGGCCAAGCTATCCTTGGTCCTCTGTGTACTTGTCCCCCCTCCCCATCGCTCCCTAAGGCCTGGCAATAGGTACTCCTAGAATCCAATCAAATTTTGTGCCTTCGTCACACCCTCTAGCTAGCTGTGTTGTTAGTCAACAGGCCCAACCTCAGGCTTCAGAATATAAGGGGAGAATATGAGAGTAACACCTGGGAAGGAAAAGAGGACCAGACTCTGCCATCTGCTGGAGGGCCACATTAGCAAATTGAACTGGCCAGTTATTTGAATGAATGTGTTCTTGGTACAGGAACCAAGGAAACCAGGGGCTGAAGGAAAGGTATTAAAGATTGCTCACATTCTGGTTTCCTATTTACATATTTGGGGAGCAAAATGGCAAAATAATAAAAAAGTAGGTACATGAACAAATATGCAATTTTGCTTTTAGAAATATTTTTATGAGAATCTATGTAATATGCATATCTTATTATATGTTTTTGTGTAAAGAAGAAACTTGTTTTCATTCTTAAATATTCTCCTTCTATAGCTTTGTAATAAACACTCCTGAATTTATTTATTAAATATCATAATTTTCATAACATATGATGTTTTGAGCATTTCCTAAACAACTGTTTGCAATTTTTGCTTGGTTTCTGTTCTTATTTTTTTTTTTGAAAAGAAGCTCTGCATCTTAAGTGCAACAGTTATGAGTATACAAAAAAAATGTAATGTCTCATATTAACAGAAAATCTAAAATATTATTCAAAACGGAGCCTAAAAATGAGCCCCAATCATTAGCCATGGCCAATCCAAGCACGGGATTGGGAACGAGGAGGAAAGCCTATGGCCATATCCACAGCAAAACACTTCCTTCTGGCTCAGTGGCATATAAATTGTAGCTATTGGATATTAGCACATTGCTCTTCTGTAAGATGAATTCCCAGTGCCAGCGCAAAGCCCTGGGACTGGAAAGAAATCTGCTATCACTGCTAGGTTGAAATTTCTGTTGTTATAGTTGCACTGAGTGGAGTTACAATACCTCTCATAGATGTTCATTGTTCTGTTTTGTGTGCTAGAGGTCAGTCTAGGCACAGCAACTAGAGCCTACAAACGATCAGTGGGCTGCTAGGCAGGTAGCAAGTGTAGTGTACAAGAGACAAATTTGTGGGAATCTAAGGGCTGCAATGAGGTTGGTTAAGTAACTGTATGCAGGAGACTTCACAATACCTATAAGCCCTGTATACTACTTAAATCACCGATTCTGCCTTTACCTAGATTTTAAACTTTGTGAGTAGCATATAGAAAATTACCAAACTTCATTTGAAAATGAGGTTTAAAAGTTAAATCATTGAAATTGATGGTGATAAGTGATTAAACACATTGTGGGTGTTCATCCTCAGAGGCATTGTTGCAATCACTTCATAGATGCTACAGTCAGACGAGGGGGTTAGAACTTACCAGATTCACCATTGTAAAACAGGATTAAGTGGAGTTTTATATTTGAGAGAGAAATGCCTTAAGGGTTTCTCATACACCAGAGCACTCAACACAATACACAAAAGAGACTTGTAATAATGCCAAATCAGTGTCAACTATCACAAACAGTAATAAATCAGTAGAATAAAACAAATTAAAGACTACCTAGGTTGGCTCAAATTATGTTTCCTAAGGATCATCTTTTTATATAATTCACCAGCCCTGAAGGTAGATTTCAAGCCAATGAAAAACCTAACAAACATCAAAAGACAATTGCAGAAATGACTGAGAAGGGAAGAATAGAATGTGTTGGTGTTGACGACACAGCCAAACTGATTGGCATCAGCTGGACATAAATTGTTACAAGTAGCTTGAGGCCAATAATAAAATACCTGTATTCCACACAAGAGTCATGATTTATCCTGCCAGCACACTGGGAATGATGAAAGGTCTAGCGAGTATGACAAGTTGATGCACTATTGGGAAAGCGGCCAGCCATGAAAGGCATGATGGGAGAAGATGATGCTTTGCTAGGACCAAGTGGGAAGGTTTTCCAACTGAAGTGGAGCTGTGTTTGGTACAGACATACTGTCAGTATGGCCCAAGAGGAGGAACAACAGGTGTGAGCAATCGAGATGGAGATGGGGACACGTGTGGCAAGTGGACTCTAGATGAAAAAGTGGGAAGAATAGCTGAAAATTATTTAAAAATGATAAAATTACTATGAACGAAAAAGCAGGAGGGAAGTAAAGGGGAGACTTCTTGAAGTCAAACAAGAATTTTGATAAAAAATAAATTATAGATGATGAAAAGTCATTTGAACTTGGGCGTGGCAGCACAGGCAGAGGCAGGCAGATCTCTGTGAGTCTGAGGTCAGTCTGGTCTACAGTGTGAGTCTCAGAACAGTCAGGGCTGTTACACAAAGAATCCCTGTCTTGAGGGGGAGGGTGGGAGGGGAAAAAGACAAAAGTCACTGGAGAAGGTGCACAGAACCTCAGCTTCCCCTCTAAAGTGTCAGCACTTTCCAGCAATAGCAGTAATGTGGATCAATGCCCACAGTTCCTCAGAGCACCAGTTTTGAGCTTAGACATGGAGCTCCCATTTCTCAAATTTTTCTCATGGACATTCTTTTCTCTCTGGGACTTTAATCTTCTTCTGTTCTTTGGATACTTCTCATCAGTTTTGTAAAGGCACAGACTTCTTACTCAGATAGGAATTATAAGGACAATCCTAAGGCCTAAACCCGGTACTGATGAAACTCTTTTACTTCCACATAGCAGGCTTTGGGCCACCAACCAGCTCCCAAATCATGGCATGGAGACTTAATATTAGTTATAAATGCTCGGCTTTAGCTTAGGCTCATTTCTTGCTAGCTCTCATAACTTAACTTCATCTACCTTGGGACTGTTTACCTTTCTTTCCTTCTGTGTATCTGTATCTTACTTTCACTGCTTCTTGAGGCTGCCTGTTTTCTAGCCCCAGGTGTGACCCTCTCTTTCTCCCTCATTCTCTTCTTCTCTCTTTTTCTCCAGCTGAGATTGTTCCTCCTCCTTATTCTCTCTGCCTGACAGTTCCACCTGTCTCTTTTCTGCCCAGCCACTGGCTGCTCAGCACTTTATTAGACCAATCAGGTGCCTTAGGCAGGCAAGGTAAAACAAATGCAACACATCTTTACATAATAAAACAAATGCTGCATAAACAAATGTAGCACATCTTTGCCTAGTTCAAGTAATATTCCACGTCATTTCCAGCCACTCACCTTTTAATAATTAAATAATTAAGGGTCAAAACACCTCCTTCCCAGTGTGAACCCACCCAACCTCAGCTCACTGCTATAAGCATTGTTTCTATATCTCCCCAATGAAGCTTCTCCTCCTTCATTGCTGTTTCCACTGTCATTTCTATGGCTACAGATGGCACCTATTAGCTCTGAGAGTATGATTGAAAAAAACAGACACTAGTGACCAAAGCTATCACAAGAGTGGTGAGATGAATCCATGATAGCTATGCAGCTAGAAGATTCTGCAAGCCCTGTCCAACTTTGCTAAAGCGAGTCTATAGAAAATTTTTAGATTTCATTTAAGAAGAAAATAAAATATTAAATAACAGAATAGTAAAAACGATGACTGCAACACACAACTGCAACACATAAGACTGTCTTCCTTTCAATTTTATAGAATATTCAGCTCATCCCTCATTTGATACTGAGGACCCAGTTCCTCTTGTTGAATGACTTTCTTTTTAATTGTCTAGAAATATGCTGTTCTTCTTGTAGTCTACTTTGCTTGCTGCTCCCTACCTTCTCTGTCTCTACACAGTACATATTCTTCACCCTTTTCTGGCCACATCTTTGGTACTATTATTTGCCAGGTATCCACTCATTTAGTTTTGGTTACCATCTCTACAATGACAAACTCAGCACTGTTTGCTATCCCTCATATCTATATCTACATTTCCAAAATAATTTCATTCAGGGATGTCATGGAAATATGCCCTAATTTACTTGCAGGTACCATACAGCATCTATTTTGGTAAGCTAATACTCCATATTATACCGCTCATCAATTAAGCACACACTGTTGCAAAAAAAAAAAAAAAAAAAAAAAAAAATCCAGAAAACCAGAAAGCAGTTGGTTACCATTCCATCAGTAGACTCATCTTGCCTGTCAAGTCAGTAGCATATAGTGTTCTTGGGAAAAATCTATTAGTTGATGGCTTTTCTCCTCTACGTGTTAGCATAGAATCTTTAGTTCTGTAAAAGCTAGTCAGCAAAGAAAATTTCCTGTTCAGATAAAGAGTGTGAAATTCTGTCTTCTGGACATATATCCTGTCATCAAAGCATATGCGCATGTCTTCAGAAATGGTTCTTACAGTGTGCAAATAAGAGCATCAGCAGAAGACTGGTACATCTTCTAGGAAGAACAGGAAAGCTGAACTCATGAAATCTAAAAATTAGGAAAATTTAGACATGACCTGCATAATGATACCACTGATCATGCCAAGTGCAATGGGAAGATCTAACAGTACCCAACCTCTAGATAAAGAATTATAATGCCTGTGGAGAGAGAGAAATATTTACATATTTAGTTTAGGCATTTTAAGTAAGTATTAATATTTTTATACATTTTCCCAAATTCGAAGAATGAAATTAGTCCTGTATCTACCACCCTATAGAAATAATAATTACAGGTAGATTAAAGACCAAAATGTCAATTCTAAAACACTAAAACTGCTCGGAGAAAGGAAGGCTGTGCCCTTCGGGATATAGGAACAGTGAAGGACTTTCTGAATAGAACTCCACTTGCTCAGGAATGAAGACCCACAGTTGACAAGTCAGGCCTCTTCTGAACAGCGAAGGAAACAGTTAATCTTCTTTAATATTCTAATCCCACCACAGTGCTCACTCTGCTAGCCTAATTTTATCTTCATTACTTGTCAAAGAATTATCTCTACAAAGTATTATCACCCTGGGGGTTAAAGTTTTGCCACATAGATTTGGAAGCAGGGTACACACAGTCTTCAGCATCTACCTGATGTGATTTAAAATACTTACGTAGATGGGAAAAGAAATCTTTCTTGATTAGAATGCCCCTGTAGGTGCCTCGTGTTATGGGATCCTATGTAGAAATTCACTCTGCAGTGGTTTGGAAATTAAATCAATGCCCTTTCCAGGGACAGAAAAAGAATTCTTAGAATGAGCCATTGTAGGTTCTGTCACCAAGTAACTAGGCTGTCCTTTACAGTCTTCTTTTACAAACTGCAGATTGCTAAATGGAGGATTCCTAAAAACCCCTACTTATTTAAAGCTTTGATTATATAAATAAAAGATGTAGCGTATAATTCCAAATGGCTGGCCAAATTGTCTGTGAAACCGCTTCATATGAAAGAGCTACAGAATAGTGTTTCAGTAAGTGCTTTAAAAGCAACACCATTTTCAGAGAGTATTTTTATGGAAATTTGGGAGATGGGGAATTGCCTTAGAATGTAGATGTGTGATGAAGGTTTCCCATTTCTACTTGCTGCTCTAAAAAAATATTAGAAATTTCCGATTGCTAAAGAGCCAGGGCTCCTGCAGGCTGCTCCATTAGCTGTTCTATGCTTCGAAAAAGCCCCAGTTAGCACAGCTTCAGTAAAAGGCTTGTGAGCCTCTTTGTGGTGTGGCTCAAAAATCTTAGAAAATTCTAACACTGAGAAATAATTGCCTTTTAATGCCAGTTCAGTCTTTGGCAGACATGCCAAGTGGAGAAAACAGCACAAAGCAATTGGATGAGGATGAATATCCTCTCAGAGAGGGACATATGATCACTTGAGCTTTTCCTTTCTGCAAATGACTTCCAGCCAAGGGCTGAAAACCCACTAAGTATTACTGCAACCTAGTCAATGAGTGATTCACACAAATGAAAGGCAAGTGGATCCAGTCAACTCTATTGTACCTGCACCGAAGGAAGCAGTGCTTTAAAGTGACGGGCATAATTCTTAGTGGGAGGGAGCCCTCTGCACAGACCCTATAAACTTAACAGCAAACAAACATCAGGCGACATTGTAAATGTCAGCATTAGTTGAAATCTCAAAAATATATGTACGTAGGTACCTATTGTAGGTTGGTAGGATAGCATTCTTCATTATACAACAAGAAAAATAATTAAAGTTCTTGGTTTTATATTCAAAGTGGAAGTACAAACAGACAGATTATTAGCTATTTAATTAGAAAATCCTTAACGATACATTATAAGGCATACAGAAAAAAGAGTACATAGTATAAACACCTAGATCTGGGGCTGAGGATGTGGTTACTCAACTTGGATGCATAATTAAAGGGGAGTGCAAATAAGCCCTAGATTATAACAAAAAAATCAAAACTTTCAGCATGATAAAACCTGAGAAAATTGAATAAAGACTAGGTCAACAGTCTTGATTTTCTCTTAGACACATATCAAGTCTGGCTTGACCTGGCATAAGAAGTCTCTTATAGATTTTTAAATCTTACTATACTTGAGAGTTGAATTTACAATGCCTAGCTTCCATTTAGCATTTTAATTCTGTTTGATTTAGTCAACAAATGAATATTATTGATATATACTATAATCCACAGAATTTATATTGTAAACAAATTAACTTTATTTTTTAAAACATTTTAAGATATGATATGCAAGGGAAATATCTTATTTTGAGAAACAGGGAATATTTTTATTTTAAAGAGTTAATTTTCAATATTTATTTGAGAATGAGTGTTCAACTGTATGAGTATATGTGGTGTGTGTATGTGTGTGTGTGATTGTGTGCCACAGACAGCGTACGAGGGTATCAGATGCTCTGGGATTGACAGTTGGTTGTGATCATGAATGTGGGAAACTAAACCCCAGTCCTGTAGAAAAGCAGCCACAGTTTCTAACCACTGAGATGTATCTTCACCCCAGGAATTCATTTGATATATTCTTTAAAATATTAAAACCAATACTTTTTAATGTTCTTTTAAAGAACCACCTGGGTTGATTGTCAAGTTATGTATAGTACTTCCTCAGAAATAAGAAAATGATTTATATTTCCCATTTATCACGTAACCAGGATACTTTATACGTATATGTGTAAATACACATATCATCCTGTTATTATATAATGTATATTATATATAATACTAAAATAGTGTACTTTGAAATATGACAGGAAAAGGATAAAGAGAAAAGACAAAAGGAAAGTGATGGGGTATTTCATTTGATCAAATACTTTAAGTTGTAACTAATAGAAAATAGAGATGTGATTATCATGCGCAAATAAGTAAAAATATTGCTTACTTTTATCAAGTAAAATTAATGTGGGAGGAATATTATTTCATTTCTAAAAATCTATAGATATGGGCGGTTTGTCAGGTAATCTTTCTTCCATATCTCTTATCTACTTTGTTTAATTTTATTTTGTTCATTGTTGTTTCGCATGTTTAACTTATGCATAGCTGTAAATACTACTGCCTGGGAAATAACTAAAATAAATAAATAATTTGGAAGACTTTGGATATTTTGCAACATTTTTGACGTGTTTTCACATGGGAAGAGGTTAATACTTTCTATTTGTACTATTGAACACATCTTTGTGTCTTATACACTTGTCTCTTAAATAGACATGTAGTTTTTCTATAATTGTAAATTGTATTATTTTTATGTTAGTTCCTTGAGAGTTTTAAACAATGAACGTTCAGGATAAGCATCTCTACCTCTCCACCTTTCTCCAGATCTCACTCCCCAACTCACCTAACATGTGTCCTCTGCTTCTTATTTTATTTTATTTCACCCATCAGGTCCAATCTTTGCTACTCATCTATTCCTTGATCTGTGTCTTTCCACCGGATTGTAGTAAGCTCACTAGTGTCAACATGGTTGAAGAAAACTGACTCTCACCTTCTTAGCAGCTGAATGAATACCAGAAAACAGTGTTCTCTGGATACAATAGGCCAGCTGCACAAATAAACTCACAGCACTTACCATTGCATTCAAAAGACCCATGCAAACTCAAACCAGATGCAATTCTACCATGGAGAGGGGAAGTAGATATAAAGCTCCACTCATAGCCAAGAAAGCTTTGGCAACAGATTACAGTCTTAAATTCACTGGTATTGTCTGAAGATGGTTTGTTCCTCAAACTCTTCAAAATGAATCTTCAAACTACTATTGGTTTGAAAATAATTACTCTGGTTATTCTATATATGTATGTATGTATGTATGTATGTATGTATGTATGTATGTACATAGGTATCTGTCTATCTATCTATCTATCTATCTATCTATCTATCTATCTATCTATCTATCATCGATCAATTTTTGTTAACTTGGCAGAAGCTAGAGTTACTTGAGAGGAGGAAACCTCAGTTGGAATGAATTTCCCCACCAGTTGCTTGTGGGATATTTTCTTGACTAAGGATTGATGTAAGAGGGACAAACTTACTTGGATTGTTGGAATCCCTGGGCAGATGGTCCAGTATGTTATCAAAAAGCAGGTCGAAGAATCCAGAAAGCAGTGTTCCTCTATGCTCTCTGCTTCAGTTCCTGCCTGCAGGTTCCTCTCTTGTCTTCTTACTTCGGCTTTTTTACAGGGATGGGTTAGAACATGGAGGTGTAGATGCACCTCCCCCACTATTCTGATTTGGGTCATGTTGTTTTATATCACAGCAATAAAAACACTAAAAAGAGTGATTAAAATATGTCAGCAAGGTCTAACTGAGGTGTTTACAAGCCTGGCTTCTGGGACATTGTAGACTGGCTTTTATCAGTTCATTTGGACGAAGCACATATTATAATGACTTTTAAAGGAAAAGGAAGGAGGGAGTGTTGGCAGACATAGACACACTTCTGCCATGAAATGATGCAGTAAAAGGGCATCACAAGAGTCAATGCTACATTTGAGCATTTTTGTCTTCATCACAGTAAGCCCAAACCAGCTTTTTTCCTCAACAAAGTGCCTGCCTGCTTCAGGTATTTTATAATCTTAACAGAAAGCCAAACAACACACTCAGCCATAGTCAGCCTACCCTACCAATTTTTATTTTACTGCATGAAGACTTTTGTGTTGAAATGGGTCTTTCCATATCACTGTGGGTTGAATGTACCCTTAAAACTGGAGTGTTGATATTCTCTAGCATGGAACCATATTTAGAGACAAGTTCACCTGGGAGTAATCCAGTAAAAATGAAGAATTTGAGAGGCTCTCAAACAGTGCAGCAGCTGTATTTCTAAGTTTCAAGTCAGATGAACAGGGATCATCAGGTGAATATGAAGTCAGAGATTGTGATGAAACCTCTTTAAGCCAAGAAACACCATGGATGTCCAGGAAGCACATAAACATCAGCGGAGGCATGGAACAATTTCAGTCTAACTCCCTCAACAAATCCTTGATCTTGGACATTGACCTCAAGAACTGTAAAACATTAATTACATGTTAAACTAATAGCAAACTAAGACAATTTTAGTCTAGTCTCACAGAACATGAAATAAAGTGAGTACCTGAGGGGCTGACAACAACGAAAAACAATTATTACATTGACATGCAACAGAAGCAAGAATCCTTTTCACTTGTTTAGAGGATCCTATAAATATATGGGTGCTTGGGCTTAATGTGTCTTTAAGGCATGGAAGTGGACAGTCAACAGGTGTTACAATGAACTCTCTTGTCTAGAATTATCTTGTCTAAAGAAGTACTGATTAGAGAATGTATACATCCATTTTTTTTTTGCTTTAAAATAAAATAAAGGGCTCAATAGGCAGCCCAGTGTCAAAAAGCATTTGCTTCTCTTCCAAAGGAGCTGGTATTAGTTGCCAGCTCATACATGGCAACCCCAAGACCCTAACTCCAGATTCAGGGAGTAAGATGCCTCTTGAGACTTCAGAAGGTACCTATGTGCACATGGTGTTCCCACATATACACAAGCACATAAATACATAACACTAGAATAAATTAAAAAAAAAAACTCACACAAGTAAGCTCATTCTAGTCACAAAGACCTGTATTCTCATTTGGAGGAGGGAATCTGAGGCAAAGCAATCAGCCTGAAGCCTGACTGGACCTATACTACAATCAAGGACAGTCTCAGTAACTTACAAATCAGAGCCCTGCAGTGAAGAGTTAAAGAAGACAGGTGCTGTCTCTATTACAGTCTTATCGTGTGTCCGCTCAGGTTGGCAGAAAACCTTGAGGGTAGTGTTTTACGGACCATGGAGAAGACCGATGCTGCCCACTGAGTTTAGGAGTGTTGTGAGCTGCCATGTGGGAGCTGCAAGCCTAAACTTGCTCCCATGCCAGAGCAGGGAGAGCAGAGTCCATGTCAGTAGAAAGGGTGTGCTAAGATAAAGAATGTAAATAAAATAAGTACCGATTGCTGGAGGTTGAGTAGAAGAAAGTCAAAATGATACCTGGACTTTTAGAAGTTTCTCTTTGACTACAAGAGAGAGTCTAGTAAATTAGAAAAGTAGTTTTGATGAGAGGTTGAGAGCGAGAATAATATATATTTCAAGGGATTGGCTTTGTTCCTCAGAACTCAAAAGCTAATATTTAAACGGCCGTTTATGTATGTGTGCATAGAGAGAATATTGCACCTGAATTTGAGTGGAAAGAAAGCCCTATTTGTCAGAGGGTTTCTTTACAAGAGACTCAATTGTTAGTGAGAAATATATTCAACATTTCTTCTCACCTCTTTCTCAAATTCTAGGATGTTTTATTGTTTAGAACAAAGGAAAATGAAGTCTTACACCCTTGACTTTTGATTGGGGATGTTGCTTAAACCTAAAGTAATGCATTTCACAAGAGTGGTTCCATGACACATGTACGATCATATATTATGGATTAAAATGTATCTACAGACTTTTTCTTGTTCTTAAAATCATTTTCAGTAAACATATATCAGGTGTCCTTTCATTAACATGAAGAAATGCTGAGTTAAAAGATATCTGGATATTTGACAGCATCATATTTACAAATAAATGCAAATTTCATAACCAAAGATGTGCAAAAACAAGCTGATATGGGCTAAGTAGTGAAACTAGATTCTATGGTTATATTTTCTTAAATTCAGTGTTGGAAGTGTTCAGATTAAGGCAGGGCATTTCACTGATGAATTACTTAAAGCATTTTTTTTCCCCAGAGGGTTTGATGTACAAAGAAAAGCAGACAGGGAGAGAAAAGCAGGTTTAGCACAATGGAGGAACAGAGAGTTACCCTGTCAACAACAACAACCAAACATATCATGTCCTTCCCATCCATGAGAAACTGTTTAGAAACTGTGGTTTTGTGCAAGCCTGGTAGGTGGGTGGCGTGGAGTGCTGTACTTGGAACAGTACTCTGAGTGCAGTGCCAGATGAGAAAATGGTCCTGGGTTTCAGGAAACTATCCAATTCAGTGGTCATCTTTTGCAAGCTTACCATGAAATATTTCACTCAGTTTTATTTTTACTGGATCAGACTTGAATGGTCTTGTTTCTTTACTCAGTTGGTTTGACTTCTGTTGATGTGGCATATAAACAAAATCTTGTTCCCGTGTATAGGAAACCAGATGAAAAGTAGTCTTTACTTGGACAGACTGCTATTACTGCTTTTTCCTTTATATGTACATATCCTTATGTATACATATTTATATACATATATGTGTGTATATATATAATTGTAAAAATAAACCCTTTTCATGAGGTTAGAATTTAGTCCAAGTTTGTCATTATTTTCATGGAAAATACATATATACATGTCATCTGGACCTTCTGTTATGGCATATTCTTAGTTTTGGGGCTCAGAAAATTCTTTTCAATTCCTATTAGCTTTTTACATTGGAATTGCAGTTGACATCAATAAATGCTCCCCCACCAAAAGGCACACATGCTGAAGGCTTGGTCCTCCATAAAGCAGTGTTCAAAAGTGGGGCTTTAGAAAGTGTGTTGAATTGTGAAGGCTCTGAACACATCCATAGCTAATTCATTTTGGGATCCATTGTTCAGTGGGCTTTATAGGTGATGGGAACCTTAAAAAGTCTAGTTGGAAGTCTCTGGAGGTGTGCTCTTTCGTTTGCTGGCTTCCATCTTCTACTCCATCACTTCTCAGCTAACACAAGGGAAGCTGCTCTGCTTTACCAGCAATGCTTTACCATTTCATTCTCTTTCACCACAGAACCAGAGACACTGGGGTAAAGTGGCCTTTGCCTACAACCTCACACACTGAGTCAAAACACACGTTTCTTCCTTGTAATTGTATTTAAGACATTTTGCTACAGACACTGACTTTATTCTAATGTTGATTCAATTTGAATATAACATTTTTAAAATACATTTCTGAAATTCTTTTAAATGATATCTTCAGCAACTGGAACATTCTTACTGCTGTTTGACCAATGACGGGCTGGGCATTTAAAATGTTGACAAAACAGTGATTGACATATCCAAAGCTACTGACTTTAGTTTTGTTTATTTTTAACAGTTCTAGCTTAATAATAAAAATACAAGATTGAACCAGCTGAGTTATCTGCACACTATGTGTTATGCCTTCCTCAATGCAGTATATAGGTGGGGATTGTCTGTTCATTGTCTCTGAACTCATGATAAAGCAGATAAAAGAAATTCACTTCATGCCACTTCTTAATGTCTTCACCATACCTTGTTAGCACCAATAAAATATGCAGTGTTATAAAACTCACAGTGTAATAAAATATTAGTCTTTCTCAGACTCCGCTATGGGATATTACTATTACATTTCAAGCATTAAGACAAATATCAGCTCTACTACTCTTTGGCCTGCAGACATATTGCCACTCCAAGAGCATGTGTTTGACAATGTTGCACAGCAGCTGGTACAAAAAGAAAGCTGGCAGTCTTGGGAATGACAACAACACACGACGTTTCTAGGTGCCACTGTGGGCTTTCTTATCTTGCATGAAAATTTTAGCAAAGCTGTCTTATTAGCAGTAACCTATTGTACATAAACCTATAGTGCATTATGAATGATTATATTTTCTTAAAACCTTGGTCAGAGATTGGTAGAAACAGTATGCGAATTCATGTATTTACTGGGTTTTCTTTTCTATTTCACAGATTCATGTACCCGTTTTAGGTAAGTATAACAGTATTTGAACTTTTGTGATGAATTTCAAAGATTTGAGTATATGAGGTCTCTCAGGTGGTGCACAGATGTAAATGTGGACAAAATGCTCATATTTATAAAGCAAAATAAATCTAGAAAATTATTTCATTGGGAACATCATATTTTGAAATAGTTCCTAGCATGATATGCGTCAAATAAATGTTATGGAATAACCTCTTAGTAAAGTACTATTTGTATTTGACAAATTCATTATTTGTGATATTCCTGTTCACTGTCCAGGAACAGAAATTGCCCCACGTGTGAAATTAAAAGGTCAAGCACATCTTTGATTTTACCTCTTATCTGTATTCAACCACACAATTCTAAATGCCAGCTGTCTGATTTCTTATAGTCCCTATTAATACTAATACTACTATTTGCATATGTATTCATCAGTTTCTCTGTATTTATCCATCCAGCTAGAGCCTTTGGTTAGCATTTCCAATACTCTCCCTGCCTTATGGCTTCCTAATTCCTCTTTAAGTTTCTCACTGCTATCATGATTCTCTTTATTTAAATACATTTTCCTACAATATATTTTGATCATATTCTTTCTCCTTCCATTTATTATTGTATCTATTCTGGTACTCTCAAACTTACACTAAACAATCACCTAGATCCTGTTCTTACTTTACAGAAAAATACTAGAGTGAATACAGAGAAACTTAGTATCTTGTTTCTAAATGATAACTCACCCGGATCTTCACCCCCCCTCCTGTTTATTATATTCTTATTAAAAAGAAAGATGTGGCAAGTTTGCGCCAATATTTAAACTCCAAAATTTACAGTGACCTGAAAATTCATCTCCATTTGTTCTACATAAATCTCTTATCTGGCAACAATTTAAGGTTTTGCTGTCTAATTGCTTTTGTTACATGAAATATAACAAATAATGAGTAAATAATTTCCATACAATAAGTTGCAAGTTATTTTTATTTTTTTCTTAATATAATCTTCATGGCTCAGCCATTAAAGACTAGGCTCACAACCAAAATATAAATTTTATTTTCTACATCAGTAATTTACTTAATATCTATTGGTTTTAAAGTACTGTTTATAGAAAATAGAGAAGTCCCAACAGACACAAAGCCTTATACCCTCCTTGCATATATTCTAGTAGAAGGGGAGAAACTAAGAGATATGAGCAGGTACATGATGGCCAACGAAGTGAGCTGTCCAATAAAATATCTAAGTGGAAAGGTAAATTGCAGTCCAAAAGTGAAGCAGTGAGGCTTTGAACAGCCAAGCTGAAGGTCATACTAAAAGGTGAACTTTGAAGTTGGCAAATGAGAAAGTCAACACAGCTATTCAGAAACACATTTCAGAATTATAGAACTGCTTAAGGACATTTTACTTTTATTGTTTGCTTGTGAGAAGACCAGAAAATGGAGAATGAGAAGGCCAGGTAAATACCATGACAGACTTCTAGTAACTCAGTTAAAAAGTAGTTATTAGTTCCTGCCTCTTGAAATTGAACACTTTCTGAGACAGCCATGGATAATGTACAATCAATCTTCAATACCCTTGATATCAGGGGCAAGGAAAAAAGCATGTACAAAGCCTGAGTTAGTCTTCACAGTGTGTCAAGACAGTAACCAAGTAAGGACAGGGCCTAAGACTTGTTTAAATGTGGCCCCCGAAGGAAGCTAAAGATTTAGGCAACCCCTGATAGCTCTAACCAATCAGAAATGAACTAATATGATTGTCACTTGTACACGCCAATCATAGACAGGGTGACCTTATTGTCCCTGAAACTCCCCTTAAAGGTGCTTAAAAGGAGTCCTCACATTTCTCTAGCGGTCATTGACATTTTGTGTAGGCAAACAACCCCACAAATGCTGGTGTACTAGATAAATGCTCTAAGCTGATTACAACATGAATGGTGGTCTTTTGTGGAATGACTCTAGGATCCTAATAGTTATTTGTTTGTTTTTAAATCCTTACCAAAGTTTTCCCTACCACCTCTCATCCCAGTTCCTCCCCAATACCTTCTCCCATCATCCACTCCCACCCCTCTGTTTTTCTTCAGGTGAGATACACCTTCCATGATTACCAGCCAGTCATGGTATATTAAGTTAAAGTGAGACTAGACACCTTTTCTACTATTAAAACTGGATAATGCAACCCAGTAGAAGTAACATGTACCAAAAGAAGGCATTAGACTCAGAGACAGCACCTGCTTCCACTGATAGAAGGCTCACAAGAAGACCACTTATATGGTTGTAACATACATGCAGAAACCCTACCTCTGTCCCATGAAGGCTCTCTTGTTGTCTGTTCAGTCTCTGTGAGACCCTATGCGCTGTGGAATAATACTTGTAAACTATGAATATGTATTGTTCTCATTGTTAATAAAAAGCTAATTGTCCAGTAACTGGGCAGGAAGCAATTGCGTGGGGAATCCTGACACAGAGAGAATGCTGGGAAGAGAAAGAATGGAGTCTGGAGTCATTAGAAGATGTAGGAAGAAACAACAAGGAAGAAACAAGATGGGCATGCCAAACTTTGGAAGAGGTTAGTTAAAAAAAAAATATGGGTTAATTTAAATGTGAAAGTTAGCTAGTAACAAGCCTGAGCTACTGGCTGATCATTTATAATTATCCATTTATAATTATTATTAAGCATCTATGTCTGTTATTTAGAAGCTTAAAAAGAATTCTTTAAATGATTCTCATCCATTTGAAATAATTCATTGAGAATTTTCTGTTTAGGTCAGTACCCCATTTTAAAAATTGGATTATTTGTTTTATTGGTGTCTAGTTTCTTGAGTTCTTTGTATATTTTGGATATTAACTTTCTGTCAGATGTGGATTCGGTGAAGATATCTTCCTATTTTATGAGTTGCTGCTTTTTCCCCTTACAGTGGCCTTTGTCCTACAGAAACTTTTCAGTTTCATGAGGTCCCATTTGTTGCCATTCATCTTAGTACCTGTGCAATTGATGTTCTGTTCAGGAAGTTGTCTCCTGTGCCAACGCCTTCAAGGAGATTCCCCACTTTCTCTTCTATCCGATGAAATATATCTGGTTTTATGTTGAGGTGTTTGATCTATTGGACTTTAGTTTTATTCAGGGTGATGGATACGGATCTCTTTGCATTTTTCTATATGGAGACATCTAGTTAGATCAGCACCATTATAAAGATGCTTTCTTTATTCCATTGTATAATTTTGTCTTTTTTGTCAAATATCAAATGCCCATACGTGTGTTGTTTTTCTTTTGGATCTTCAATTTGATTCCATTAATTAACCTTCTGATTTTATGCCAATACCATGAAGTCTTAATTACTATTTCATTGTAGTACAGCAGGAAGGCAGGGATGGTGATGCCTCCAGAAGTTCTTTTATTGTACAGGATTGGTTTAGCTATCTTGAGTTTTTGTTGCTGTTGTTGTTTTCCATATGAAGTTAAATTTTATTCTTTCAAAGTCTGTAAAAAATTCTGATAGAATTTTAATGGGATTTGCAATGTATCTGTATATTGCTTTTGATAAGAATGACATTTTTCTATGTTAATTCTACCAATCCATGAGCATTGGAGATCTTTCTGAAATTTTCTGACATCATCTCCAATTTCTTCCTTCAAAGACTTGAACTTCTTGTCATACAAGTCTTTCACTTGTCTGGTTAGAATTAACCCTAGATATTTTATATTATTTGTATCTGAGACTATCGTTTTTATATAGGAGGTCTACTGATTCTTTTGAGTTAATTTTTACCCAGCCATTCACTGAAAGTGTTTATCATCTGTAGCAGTTCTCTGGTAGAATTTTTAAGTTGCTTATGTGTACTATTATATCATCTGCAAATAGTGAAACTTTGACCTCTTTCTTTCTAATTGGTATTGCCTTGATCTTTAACTGTCTTATTGCTTTAGCTAAAGCTTCAAGTACTATGTTAAATAGATATGGAGAGAGTGAGTAGCCTTTCTGTTTCCTGATAGTGAAATTGTTTTATGTTTCTCTCCTGTTGTATGAATCCTAATTGATTTTATAATAAAATCCTAGAGTCAGATATTAGAGTAAAATGTATAAATATCAGAGAAATAGGAACAAGCCACTAAAGAAACTTCTCATCACTGCTGAATCTTCCCACAAGGGGAAGATCCCGTCTCCAGGAGACTTTAGACTAAATGCCTCTGAGTAAAATGAAGGGAAGGGAAGTGCAGGAGAAAACTCCTGTAATTTCTGCCTTATATTTTGTTTTTTGCCCAGCCGTATCATTTCCTTTCTCAACCTCTCTTGTACTAGGATTTAAGGTGTGTGTGTGTGTGTGTGTGTGTGTGTGTCATCACTGCCTGGCTCTGTTTCTCCTCTGAATTAATCCTATTTAGTCCAGGGTAGCCTTGAACTCACAGAGATCCAGATAAATCTCTGCCTCCCAAGAGCTAGAATTAAAGATGTGTGCCACCACAGGCTGGCCTCTGTGACTAACTCTGTGGCTGGCTCTGTCCTCTGAATTTTAGGCAAGCTTTAATTCTTAGAGGATACATAAAATCACACTACACTCTCCTTTTAATTTGCTGTTGGCTGTTTTTTTTTTTTTTTCTGTATATCACCCTAATTTACTGACTTTTAAGCAGTAGAATGCATGAATATGTGATAACCTAACATTTTGAACTGCAACAAATAGAGTGACTATTGTGGGGTTTGACTCTCTTTCAGTGTAGAGGGGGATTGTAAGCTCTAGATCAGCCTAAGCTTTACAGATGGGGTTTATAGTATGGCTAAAGAGTCAGGAATACATTTTATAGAGTTAAGGTACATTCTAGAAAATGTATTAAAATTCTCAAAGATTTGCATGTTCTAAGACTTTGTTTTTTTTTTAAAAAAAAAAATTATACAAAACAATTCTAAAAGCAAGATGGATAACTGAAAGGCTCTAATAGAAGTTGAAGGGAATTTAATGGCCAGAAATAGAGATCAATATTGAAGATAAATTGATGGACATTAGGAATTTATAGAGCTTTCTAAGCTGTAAAAATTGTAAACATTTTAATACATTTGAATGTGAACAATAAGGAAGAATGATGATAGATCCTGAAACATTTAATCGGGAAAACTAGTTGCTGGATGATTGTATTTATCCATCTGGAACATACTTTTGTTGGTTAGAGGATGAGGTAACTACTAGATAGGATGTCTTTTAAGAATACCATAGAGTTCTTATGTGTTGAGTCTAGAAAATGAAGAGTTGTTTAGGGAAATTTTATGAAGACTTATGTCTATAAAATATATTTAAAACCAGAATGAAAATTTTAAAAAGAAAAGAGTAGGAGGTTTAAATTTTTAAAAGCCATTAGAAAGCTGATATTAAGTAATATTCAGAGGAAGCAACATATGCAAAGGGGACAGAGGTAGAAATAAAGGCAAGGGTTGATGCTTGTAGAGACTCTGGAGAAAACAGTGCCAGAGCAACAGAGTAAGTAGTGTCTAAATGTGCCGAGGTAGGAGACCACTCACAAGATGGTGCCCTTGGCACCATGGTACAGAGAGGCAATGGATTACTTTGTTAATCATATTTCTCATGGGGTGGTGGGCATGAGAATTATTACATAGGTGAGGATCAAAGGAAAATTATTACAGTTGCATTTACCAAGATGTTGTCATTATAGATGTGTTCTTGGGTAGTAGTTAAAAGGCATAAGATAAGAACAGATCACATATGTATGCATGTGTATGTATATATATAAGTATGTATGCATAAATGCATGCATGTTTAGGTGTTTTGTAGAAATAGTTCCCAATTCATTTTTTTTAATAATTTTATAGTTTTTGAAATTATAATGCAGTTGCTTCATTCCCCCTTCACTTTGGTGCCTCAAAACTTTATACACCCCCTTTCTTTCAAATTTATGACCTCTTTTTCTTTAATTGTTGTTACATATTGCCTTTTTTCTCTCTCACTTAAATATGTAAATGCAGTCTACCTAGTCTATATAATGAGCCTGTATGTATGTCTTAGGGTTGACCACTTGATATTAGGTAACCAATTGCTGTGCTTCTCCTCTCAGCATCCATTGGTAGCCAATCGGTCTTAGTGTAGGGCTGAGGTTCTCCTGAGTTCCCCTCTTGTGTTAGCATGTGTACTGGTGCAGCCTGTAGTATTTATTATGTTTCTGGGGCAGACTTCCTGGCCTAGCTTTGTGGCCCAGACGTTTAGACCCACAGTGCCATAGTCCCACTGAAACACACAGACACTTGTACTAATTGTGTGCTGATTGACCTGGGGTCCAGTCATATAACTTACAAGCTCTTGCTCTTAAACTAACTGATGACTCTTACCTTGTTTTGCCATGAGGCTCGGTACCTTTCCTCAGAGCAGCATTTCAACATCTTTCCTCTACATCGGCTGGCATCTCAACGTGGTGTCTCTGTGGCTTCTCTGAGGTATTTCTATTCTTTTCTTCCTATTCCCAGAGTTTTCCCAGTCTGGTAGCCCTGCCCACACTTCCTTTCTGCCTCCAGCCAATCAGCGTTTTTATTAAACTAGTAGGCAGCAATATAACAAAATAATATATAACAATATAACAAAATAATCCCACTACGACAGCCCTTGTTTAAGTTTTGATTAGGTGTTTCTATTGGTGAGACCTCATGTGTCTAACTTCAATGATTCTAATGGAAAGAAGCAAAGAGGGAGACGTCAGGATAAAAGAAAAAAAAAGACAACCTCTGATAGCGGAAGGACTCTAAGAAGAAGGGAGAAGATGGAGAGACTACCTCTTGTGCTGGAGGAAAGTGTGACAAACGTGTTCTCATTAGAAATTGATTTTGTGATGACCGGATGTTTTCACTCCCTGTCTGTCTGTCTGTCTCTATATCTATCTCTGTCTCTTTGTCCCTCTGTTTTCTATTCCTTTCTCATTTCCTCCCTTACTCCTTCCCCTCTTCCTCCCTCTCTCTGCCTTCCTCCCACTTGTAAATATACTAGGAAGAGGTTGTGCTGGGAGCAGTTAAAGGTGCCTATACCCTAATCTTATTCTTCACAGCCTCTAGAACTCAGAGAGGTAAAGCTTTAAGTCATGAGAGCAAGAGAGAGAGAGAGAGAGAGAGAGAGAGAGAGAGAGAGAGAGAGAGAGAGAGAAATCTGATAATCTGATAAAATACATTGTGGAATTGTTGGATATATTCAGTAAGTTTGTAAGTAAGAGTCACTAAGAATTTATTTTTCAATGTTAACATTAAGCATGATGTATTTGATATTATTTATGAGGTAAATGCAGTTCCTGTTGAATTAGAAATATGACCAGTCATTTATAAAAGATATCTTTGTATAACTGTATTCTGAAGGCTATATATCTGAAGGTAATTACTATTTACCTTCATAATAGAAAAATGATATTTTGAAAATTTCAATTCCTACCTATCGTGTTTGAAAAAATACAAGGCTGTGTATTTGATGTGCTTATTATCTGTGGAAGAGCTTTAAAATCATGTAAAATTAATATGAATACATATGTTCTAATAATAATACAATATATATTATGAAATATATTTTATTTATTACTGTGTAAAATCGGGGTACTTATAACTTGATTATACTTTAGTATGTAAAATACTATACATGCTGGTCATAACCTTAAAGTAAAGATGATCTCATGGAAAATTTGAAGCATTTTTTTCTCTTTAAATAAAAAAATATAATCATCAGTACCATGCTACTCTTTTCCTGGTATTATGGGTGCATTATGTGTGCAGTCAGAATACATTAAAGGATAATATTCCACAATTGCTCTTGCTTTGCTGAGGGAAGTAATCTTTCAACTATTAGTATTGAAATAATAGGAACAGTTCACTGAACCATAAATAAGTTATTCTGAGGAAAAGAAAGAGCACTAAATATTTACTCTGATTATTATTATTGTATTTATAGAAGTTATTTATGTTGATTATTACTATAGCATTTTTCTTCTGTTAAAGTTAACTTCTTTTGCATGTAATCAATAAGAAGTTTATTTGTGTCAGCAGCCGCATTTAAAATGAACTTAAAAATATGTCAGCAACTTAGAAATTGCACTTGTACAGAAGCAAATCTTTGAAAGTTGAAATACTGGTCTCTCATGGAAAAATCCTATACTTTCATCTTATTTCACAAATGATACTTAAAATTACTTTTACAGAAAGGTTATTTTTACACAAAAAGTTAGACAAGTATTTCTATAAAATGTTATGTTGTACATCTAATAAATTGTTGCTGCCTACAGTAGCTACTTCTAATACTATTGTTACGTTGAAGTTACATTTTATATAAATTTAATACTTTCTTTTATATTCCTAATCCCTAAAATTTTGCTTTATTTCAATAGTCAAAAATAAATCAAATCGACCTCTATCAACTTCAATTGAAAAGGAAATATAGGTTGATGACCTTTGTTATTTTAAAATAAAACATATCTTTCTAACAGTAAATGTATCTCCAAACATTGGTAGTTAAATACTCATACATGATGTGGGAATGTCTTTCTGTTTGCTGTGAATATCAATCTTTAAATAAAGGAGTTGTTTTGGTCCATGACAAGCACCATAGAAAAGGCAGGAGGAAAATCAGAGCATAGGTAGGAGAAGTAAGGCAGAGTCAGACAAACCAAGCCAGAAGCCCAAAGGAGCAACATATAAGGAACCCAGGTGAGCCATGGGCCATGTGGCAGACAGATTAATGTAAATGCGTTGAGTTAAGATATAAGAGCTAGCTAGCAATGTGCCTGAGCCATAGGCCAAACAGTATGAAATTAATATAAGCATCTGAGTCATTTTGGGGGCCAGAGCAGCAGCAGGCGGCTAAGGGGTCTGGTGCGGGAGAACTGTGGGTACAGACCTCAGGCTGCCCAGGACCAAGAAACCTCAGTGCTACACATACACATCAATGATTATTCATTTAATAGATTATAAATACACTAAAAATATTAAGACATAATATGTGATAATGAATTGATCTACACTTCTGTATCTTTTACAGTTTAATTAATATTAAAAATATTTATAGGCCATTGATAATTATGAAACTTTTAGCTTTAGAATAAGTCATTTTAGGTGAATAAACTTGAGCTTAATTTTTTAAATCACTAGACAAATGAGTCAAACATTGATGCCAACTATTGCAGCACAGACCACAAGCTGATGGTGCTTCCTGTATTCTACCAGGATGTAAATGTCTGAATTTGACAATTTATTTTAATAAGTCTCATGTGAAATGGATGTGAGTCTACATTAATAGTAATGAGGGATTTATTCACATTAATTTTTTAAAATAATATACTGGGTATGAACAGAATTATAACTAGAATCACTTATCAGACAGAATTTGGACATGCTTGAGAGGAAACATCTGGATTAGGTTAGCCTCTGAACATGGCTGGATCCAGATACTTGAGCAGATATGACCCATATTAACTGTAAGTGGCATCATTCCGTGATCTGGTATATTGGAATGGAATAAAGAGAAAATAAACTGAATACTCACCATCTCACTCTTTGATTTACATTGTGAATGAAATGTGATAATCTGCCTCAAATGCATGCAGGGCCATGGACTATATACCCTCAAGCAAAATTAAACCCTTTCTTCTCTAATTACCTTTCCATAGACATTTTGTCATATGTAATATGCAACCATAGTAAATTTTTTTACTCTTTGGCTCTTTGGGGGTTTGACACCTAGCTCCTAAATGAATACATAGAACTTTATTACTCCTTATAAATGCCTGAGGTTTGCTTGGCTTGTTTCTTGCTATCTTTCTTTAACTTAAATTATTCCATCTATCTTTTGCCTCTGGGCTTTTATCTTCCTCTATTTTTGAATATCTTTTCTTTACTTCTTATTCAGTCTTTAGTTGAGTGGTTAGCTCCTTCTTTTCTTGCTCACCAATCTTGTCTTAGCAGATTTCTCTTTCTAATTATTCTCTCTGCCCTCCAGCCCCACCTGTCCTTTCTTCTGCCTTGCTATCAGCCGTTCACCTCTTTATTAGACTAATCAGGTGTTTTAGACAGGCACAGTAACACAGCTTCACAGAGTTAAACAAATACAACATAATAGAATGGGACACTTCCTTGCATCATTAAATAAATGTTCCACATCATAAACAAATGTAACACATCTTAAATGATATTCCATAAGTAATTGATTAGAAATGATACAAGATGTGGGTTTCCTGTTTTGATAAACCTATGTGATTCTTAAGGTTTCAGGACTAGTATTCTGATAGAATATGAAAATGTTTAAAACTTTGGACTAGAGAAGCTCTTGAACGTTATGATCAGTGCTTAACAAATGCTTCTGTTAAGACCTTTGAAGGCAAGAAAGCTAAGAATAATGTAAATGATGGCAATCATGAAATCTGAGAATAAGGACTTTACTGAGAGCTGGGCCAGCATAAATTTATGCATTATTCTGGCAAAGAATCTCACTGCATTCTTCCTATGTCCTGAGAACTTGAATTAGGCTGATATGAAAAGTAATGGAGCAATGCATTTGTCGGTGGAAATTTCACAACAGGAATAGAATTTATGCTGTGGCATGCTTATAGCTCACCATTCTTCCCTAGCCACACCCATACACCCCCCCCCCACACACACACGAAACAAATTGAGCAGAAAGATATTTTAAAAGTATGCAGCTTTTTGAAGTAAGGGCTTTGGCATTTTTAATGTTAAAACTAAGAGTTATGCTAAAATAAGGTTGCAATTATTATGGAGAAACCCCTGCTATATACTGAGAGAATAGGAAAGGTGACCTGAGGACAAAAACACACTTACCCAAACCTACAATTTGTGAATTATAAATATATTTAAAAGGTTAGAGACTAAACTAAAAACATCACTGAGTCAGTTTCAAGCTCCTGAAAAGGCAACTACTTCCAGAAGGGTTTTCCTAAGGTCAGCACACAGAGGCTGCTACAGCTCTAGTCCCAGTGTTCATCTATTATTATCAGGCAACTGAAGTTGGCACTACTATCTACATGGTACTGGTTTGCAGGCACGAGGGTGCAAGATTGGGGGGTAATAAGTCATGATTCCAGATAGTTGCCAAGGCTGGGCAATTAGTGGCACAGTCAAGGTCCTGGCACAGATTTCATGAAAGGTCACTTCCTAAAGCTATGATGTTGAAGGTAAAGTCAAAATAAACATCACAGAATTTCAGAACTCTGTAGACAAATAAACAACTGCTAAGGAAAGTCACAGGAGTGGAATGGATTCAGCACAAGGAAAATATTTTCTACACTTTTGAACGACAAAGCTAAAAAGGTGGGGTCCTTAAGGCCTTGAGAACCCATAGGATTGTATCACCTCACCTCCCCCAGGGAGCTGTTGTGTGTTTCTCATACTGACTTGAAGTCTTGCCTCAGATCAATCATTCTTTGTTATATGCCCAGTCTTCCTTCTTGGAATGGAAATATTTACTCCATGTCATTGTTTATTGGAAGTATGTTTTATTGAAACTCACAGTTAAAACATTGCCTGAGTCTCAGGAGATACTAACTTGCCCTTTAAAGTGGTGTTGGAACTATCAAATACTGTGGAATATTTTGATGTTTGACAGAATGCATTGTTCATCATGAAATAGTCATCAGCCTGATGCAGAAGTTACCTAGTATACCGATGGCAAGACCATCTAAGGTATGCAGGATCAGAATTTATCATCGCAGAGCCGAGCCAACTGGAACATCTGCCCAATGGTTGGAGTTGGTAGCTCTACCTAAGGCAATAGAACTGTAGAAAGAACAGAAGGTTGACATTTACACAGACAGCTGGTGTGCTTTCACCATGGCACGTGTGCATGGTGGCAATATATGAAGAGAGGGGACTGCTGACTACAGAAGGAAAAGGTATCAAAATAAAGAGGAGATCCTGGCCCTCCTTAAAGCTCTATGGTTACTCAAGAAACTGGCCATTGTCCATTGCACCAGAGAGGGGATGGACCTGTCCCCAGGGGCAACAGGCTGGTGAACGGAACCATCCAGCAGATGGCACTCCAGAATGATGTAGTTTTACACGTGTGTTGGTGGACCCTGGGGCACCTAGTATGACAGAGAGTCCTGGATATATTAAAGAGGATATTTCCTGGACTGGTGAAGGAGAGCTGCACACAGTGGAATCATCTTACCTGAGCATCTGGGAAGGAGACTGCTTGTCAAGATCTATCAATCCTCTCATATGGAAACACAGAGAATGCAGGAAGCTGGGAATAAAAATCAAAGATGTATAACGAAAAATTGTAAACATTATTACCAGTTAACTGCAAAGCATCTCACCTCACCAATGCTGTTGTCAACCCTTAAAACCTTGGGTCTTGACTCAGGGGGAAGAAGCCTGGATCCTACTGGGAAGTAGGCTTCACTGAAATAAAACCTAGAAAATATGATTATAGGTATCTGCTAGTCTTTTTAGACACTTTTTCAGGATGGACAGAGGCATTTCCCGCCAAATATGAAATGGTGCAGGTGGTGGAAAAGAAGTTACTTGAAGACATCCTGCCCAGATATGGATTTCCAATCATGACTGGGTCATATAATGGGCCAGCTTTTGTGTCCCAGGTAAGCCAGAGTTTAGTCTCACTTCTGGAGAGTGATTGGAACTTACATTGTGCATACAGACCCTAGAGTTCAGGGCAAGTAGAAAAGATGAACCAAACAATAAATGTGATCCTAATTATATTGATCTTGGAGACTGACACAGACTGGGAGGTTCTGGTTCTCTTTGCCTTATATAGGACCAGGAACTCCCCTTATCAGATGAGGCTTATCCTATTTAAAATTATGTTTGGCATCCCTTCCCCCTTCATCCCCAACCTCCAGGCAGATTTGCTGCCAGAACTAGATAACCAAGATCTTATTGATACTATACAAGGGGTCCAGTTGGCCACAAGGAAGTGTGGCTCAAGCTCAGGATCCTCTGTGAATATGTTATTTCCCCTGAACCCCAAAAATCTCAACCAGGGGACTGGGTCTACGATAAGAGACATCACCTAGGGACATTGGAACACAGGTGGAGATGACCTTACATCTCTTCTGCTGACCACACCCACAGCCATCAAGGTGGTATTAGACCTGAGGTCTGAGACTATATGAAATGCAGAATGACTATATGTATAGTCACCTGGATCCCACTATTCCCACACCAAGGGAGCAGACCCTTTCATACTCAAGGAGGATTTCTGGAGTGAAGGATGGGAAGCTTTGAAAGATCCAGACACCCCCTCAAAGTGGTAGTGTGGCTCCTACTAGTGATTTTACTTGCTGAGACTAGGGCCTTGGGAAATCCACATGCACCTTGGAATTAGACCTGGATAGAACTAGAGACAAAAGAGTCCCATGATTGGAACTCACAGAGACCAGTCAGAGGGGGAAATGTGAAGGCATAGATTTACCATTACAAAACTTTATTTCAGGGAAAGACCATTTAGTTCCTGAAGGTAGGGCCCAGGTCTAAGAAGAATCTAGGAAAAATCTTAGGAATGTGCCTGATAACCAAAAGATTTAAAACTCTTGCTGAAAGTTCAGCCAGTAGATTCAAAACTTGGGTTCCCACTGACAGTTTAAACAGTAGTTTTTAAGAATTACTCTACTCCAAACCCCTTTACCCAATCTTGAAATGCCTAGACATTTAACACCTTGCTTACATATTTCTTTCTTTAAAAACCCTTTCGCTACTGAGCTCAGGGTCAAATTCATCCACTGTGTCAAAACATAGGGTTTCAACCTGGGTTCATTCAAGTCTGTCCAAAAGAAAAAACCAACCCTCATGTGTTTGCATTCAAATCCAGTTCCCTGATGGTCTTTGGAGGGTCTCTCAACACAGGTGCAATATTTGGTGCATTGCTGCTGGCCACTGCTGCAAAACCAGAAGAGCACCTAGAAGCTGGAGTGGAGGATGAAAAATAAGAGATGCCTTTGGATTAAAAAATTCTCCCAAGTTCTTTGGTGAAGCTCTGAATGAGGACCTGGGTGAGTACTAAACACAGAACCCCCAAATCAGTCTGTTATGGTACGGGTATGTTGCTGTCCTGCTGATTGTGGCCATAGATTGAGATACCTGCCTGGCTTGGACTGATTAGCTATTATGGACCCTGGGGGACCTTGGGTACCACACCTCAGCCAAACGGGTACAAATATGCTAATATCAGGTAACAAACCTGGGGTACATCCTGAAGGAAGGGCAGCAGTGGCTTTCCGATGTAAGGAAGGAGACAGTACTTAGGATTTCCACACCCACTACCACCAGGCAGGTGAGGGAATTCAGATGGCCACCTTAACTCTGCATTGGGCATAGTTAACTGAATTGGATAAATGTACCTTAAATGAAGGTGGTATTAGACCTGAGGTCTGAGACTATATAAAATGCAAAAAATGATCAGAGTACTAATATTCATCTTTCTTAGCATTTTTCTTAAAGAATCTCACTAAGTAGGTCTAGTTAGCCTGGAACTCACTATATAGACTAACTAGTATGACCTTGAATTCAGAGGGATCCACTCCACCTGCCATGACCTCCAAAGTCTGTAGATTAAAGGTGTGTGACACTACAGATAACTTTTTATGCTTCCTATTTGCAGACTTAATGTGACCTCAGGCCCGTGGCCATTCCTTTCCAATAATTCATGGACTGTTCACTTGAGCTGTTGACCAAGAGCAACTTTTACAGGAAACTTAGAGCAAAGAGACAACCTTTTAGTGTTGAATATTTCTGTGCACTATGTGAAAATGTATTGCTGTTATTGATGTAATAAAGAGCTGAATGGCCATTACCAAGGTAGGAGGTAGAAGCAGAACAGTCAGATACATAGGACTCTGGGAAGAAGAAAGATGGGGTTGCCAGAAGATACCAGGAGTCCCAGTTGGATGCAGAGGGAGCAGCCAGAGTATAACAAAGTAAAGGTAACAGAGTCAAGTTAAAGAAAGTCGGTGAAAAGAACTGGGTTAATTTAAGCTATAAGATCTAGTTATACACAAGCCTAAACTATCAGCTAAGCTTTCCTAATTAATAAGAAATCTCCATGTGGTTATTTGGGTACTGGCGCGTGGGACAGAAAAATCTGCCTGTACTTTAGTGTTATAGTTACCTCTATTTTCATAAGAAATATGATTCACAGACATTGTATAATCTCTAATATTATTCAGTAATTAATGTTAGACATTACTCAAACATTCAACCTGTAGAATTTCCTCTTTGAGTTATGAAAACTACTTAAGAGATATATTTTAAAGATATTTCCTTTTTCCTGTGGGACATTATCCCTTAATGATAAAGTAAGTAAAAGTAAATATATAAATTACTAGTTACTTTGTTGTATTAGGTTTCTCTGGGTCCCGGGCGGCCAGAGATCCGAGACCCACAGACCTGCCGTGCCAGACCCCTCAGCTGCCCAGCCGCCCAGGTCCCCCAAAATAACTCAGAGGCTTATATTAAGTCCATGCTGTTTGGCCTATGGCTCAGGCACATTGCTAGCTAGCTCTTATATCTTAAATCAACCCATTTCTATTAATCTGCGGGCCACGTGGCGGCCCGTAGCTCACCCGTGCTCTTTACATGTCGTTCCTCCGGCGGCTTCAGCTCGGTCTGCCTCTAACTCCGCCCTGCTTCTCTTACCTAAGCTCTGATTTCTCCTCCTACCTATTCTACGTACCTGCCATGGCCCAAACCAGCTCCTTTATTTAAAGATACAGCACTCACAAATGCATTCCCACATTACTTCTGTAAGCTAATAGTCCTATTATATTCTGCATCACACATTTTCAAATATCTTAGTAACATTTAACTTTTACTTTTCACAAAGTGGGGTTTTACTGATGCTATATGCATGCCTTTTATAGTAATGTTTTTACTATATTAATAACAAACTTGAAAAATAAGTAAATATTCACTGAAATCGCAGTGTTTATTGTATATTCCAAAATTAAATTTTAAAAAATCCATTTTTAAATCTGATTTTTTTTCAGAACAGTTACTGTTTTTTAATATTTGTGTGTGTGTATGTTGGTGTTGGCTTATATGCCCCACAATATACCTGTGCATGACAGAGGACAGCTCTGGGTGTCAGTATTTATTCTCCTCTTTGTTGGAGATCTGACCTCTCATGTTTTGCTACAGAATGTGTCTATGGGTTTCTGAATCTTCTCCTGTTTCTATTTCCCCTCTCACCACCAGATTGGTGATGAGTCCATTCTCCAGCTTCTGGATTTATATAGGTTCTAGAAATGCAAACTCAGATTCTCATGACTCAGCAGCAAGCACTTTTTCTGCTAGAATAGATTTCCAGCTCTTAAAGTTAATTTTTATAACACTAAACGTGCTTTGTTAAAGAATTAAATTAAGAGTAAAAATGTTATGTATCAATGTTAATAAATATGACAGCAAAATAATTTAATGTCATACTTATACATTTGCAGGAATAAGTGTTTTCATGCACATTTTTATTTTCAGAAAATTTCAAGTACTAAGGTAAAGCCTTGTGATTAGTGTACACAATAATATTGTTGCATTAATATCTCCTAGAGAGATATAACTGTTTATTCACCTGAAATAGGTTACCAAGGACAGGGCAAATTAAAATTTCCTGTCCTCTACTACTAGACCAGATATTGATGTATTTACTCTGTTCTTTAGTTGCCATTGCTACCAGGCCAAATTAATCTCTATTCTAAGTAGGCATCACGCTATGATGTGCTACAACAAAATGCAAAACTTGTTACATGTATGTAATTCAGTAGTGAAATAAAAATGGAAAATGAATGATTTCATGCATTTCATGTAGCTCTGCATGCAATCCATAAATGTTTATTAAACTATATTACTATATCTCCAGATACAGCAGAAGTATAGAAAATATATTTACTGTTATATTTTAAATTCTGAAATCAATGGGGGGAAATTTGAAGTTCTTTCAAATACTATGTCCAAAAAATGATGGAAACAACACTCATAAAATACAGCAGGCTTATCATTTGAAGGGATAGGAAAATAATGATGCATAAAATATGGAGTAAGCTTGGACTTGAGTTTGTGGAATTTGAGATGAGAACGGAGTCCTAGAAACAAAGAACACTTTGAACAAAGAGCTAAAACTACATAAAAACCATGAACAATTATATAAGTGAAAATAATTCTAAATTGGAGTTAGATAAACTGATCAGTATTAGAGCATAAAATGATAGAGAGAGAGAGCCTAGTTTCTAAGAGAGAGAGAGGCACTGGGGATCTATATGAAACTTTCCTCTGAAAACCTATGGGTCGAAAACCACCTTTGTTCCAAAGGTTAGATGAGAAGGCTTTCTTTCCCTTCTGGGCCGTGGCATTCAATCTCTTCTTGTATTTGGAACTGAAGGATCTTTCTCTCTGCTCAGTGCCGACATCTACATATATGTATGATGACTATCTCTTGCTTCTTTGAAAGATCTTTGGGTCAGAAAGGCTCCTGTGAAACACAAATTCTGGCCGGTATTTAATGAAAACTCAGAGCTAAATATTGGGGGAAAGCTGGAATATCAGAGAGAGAAAACAGACCCCAGTCAATTCTCACCCAGGCAACTTCTCAAGGTAAAAGCTGTCTTCCAGAGTCCTCAGCCTGGCTTGTTGCTTCTGCAGAGTACCTCAATGTCTGCCTACGCCTGCCTTAAATATCTTCTTTGTCCAGTTGTTTCAGTTCTGGGTTCAACTCTACATTATGATCCTAGAATTAGGATTATGTTGGTTGTTAGGCCTTGAAATCAAAGAAACACAAAATGTCACAACCCGCAGGACTTCAACAGGGTCCCTGTCACCTGTAGGGAGAGACTGGTGTGGGGGAGGGAGGCGCAGAAGAAGGACCACAGGTCTTGTAATCTGATTGAGTGGTCTTGTCTTTATTATTTCCGGGCTGCTTATATATGCTTTCGCAGGGCTGTAGGTTGCAGGGAGAAGGGAGAGCTAGTGAGGGGACTTAGTGAGGGGGCGAGACTATGGGCCGTGGGCCAAGGTTACTGTGTCAGGCAATTATGAGCAGTGGTCAGTGAGTAATCATGAGCCAGGATTAGTGTGTTAGGCCATTATGAGTCAGTGGTCAGTGTGTTCCCTTGTGGCTTTTCCAAGAACTGTCTTGATCTAAAGAATGCTGTCCTATCTGAAGAATGACAAAGAAGGGAATTCTTTAGTTGACTCTTGGCTAGTGAACTGACTCCGGACATATTCTTCCCTTTATTTATACTAAAAGATGGGCAAAACTCAAGCGAACTTGAGGACATTAACCCTAGAGGGGAAGCAGAGGTCCCAAGCCCTTTTCTTATCTTATAAGGCTGCTACAGAAGATGATTCATGCTGCTCAGGCTGATGCTGATTGCAGCCTCTACCATCAGGGCCAGCCGGCATGTTTTGCAAGGAGAAGGGTTGTTGCATACTGAACCTCTATGCTCTTGGGCATGCTTCTTGAGAGACCCAAACACAGAATACTTGGTCCTCTCTCTGCAGTTCCAACTGCACCTCTTTGAAAGGGTGCCTGCACCTCTTTGAAAGGGTGCCTACACCTGCCCTGGTGTGTGCCAGTTTGGGTTGTGACACAGTCCCTGTAGGGAGCCTATCATTTCCAGGCTCTTCAGAGCCTTGGTCTGACAGTTTAAGGTGATGATAGTGGACCTGAATAGGTTTAGATGCCAAGGAGTCAATCTGCTATTTAATGAAGCCAGTCAGTTTATTTACAATCCAAGGGCCAAATGAAATTAAAAGTAATAGTCCTACACGGGGTCCTAGGATTGAGGCGAGCAAAGTGGTCAGCCAGGGGGAAGTGGAGAACCAGGTTTTAAACCATCCAACTTCCTTTTCTCTCCCCCTTTTCCTTTTCTCTAGGCTCTCTCTAATTTTAGTCATGCTATCTCTTGCAATTCATGTATTGTCTGTATAAAAACAACATTCTTCCTTAAGGGCAGCACAAAGTCTTCCTTGTTGTAAAAAAAAGTAGGTCTAGTCCTCGTCTGTTCTGAAGGACTACTTCAGAGAGGGATACCAGGGAATTCTCTAAAGCAGAGATACCCTTTTCTAAATTCTGAATATCCTCATCTATGGTGGAGCAAAGGTCTGAGTAATGATGGTTAGTAAGGTGATGTGGGAATGTCTTTTTGTATGTTGTGAATAGCAATCTTTAAATAAAGGAGCTGTTTTGGCCCATGACAGGAACCATAGAAAAAGTAGGAGGAGGCATCAGAGTAGGTAGGAGGAGCAGGGCGAAGTCAGACAGAAGGAGCCAGCCGCCCAAGGAGCAACATGTAAGGAACACAGGTGAGCCATGGGCCACGTGGCCGATGAATAGAATTGGGTTGATTTAAGATGTAAGAGTTAGCTAGCAATGTGCCTGAGCCATAGGCCAAACAGCATGAAGTTAATATAAGTGTCTGAATCATTTCTGGGGGCCTGAACAGCTGCGGGCAGCTAAGAGGTCTGGGGCTGCAGGTCTGTGGGTCTGGATCTCTGGCTGCCCGGGACCAAGAAACCACATTGTAACAGTAAGGACCAAAGAAGCAACTCCTGTCCCAGCGCCTGCAATCCCTATGCCAAGCAAAACTGCCAAGGTGACAGTAGAGATAGGTTCCCTATGAGAACGGAGAAGATCAGGCGATTCATTCCACAAGCCAGCAAATTGTTCCTGTGTACAATAGGTAAGGCGGGGTACAACTTGGACCATAATGCAGAACTTTGGATCTCACTGAATCAGGGAGGTATATATACAAGTAGTTAAGCCGTCTAAGAGACCCACCAAGTATCTTCAGCTGGAAGCAAATGGGATGAGGACGTGGTGTTAATATAATGGGTTTCATTGCAGAGACGGATATATTCTAGGGGGGCTCCTGACAACAAAAAGATCTCTGTCTCCAGAATTATGGAATCAAAAGTGTAGGTCACTATTTGGTTTTTCCCCTGCTGGGAACAAAGTTTTGAGTTACCACTTACGGACCCTCCTGTCTTGACTGTGGGTGATTCTCTTCTCTGATATTTCAGGCTGATTTTATTTAATATAAAATATATCACCAAACGTCTGTCCTGCTTCAAGGCCCCCATAACAGGCTCTTTTGAAGGGTAACTCTGTCCATGCCTTTCAAGGAACTTGCTGAGTTTCTTTTTGAATAATAACAATTGGGTTTGGAACTTGTATTTGTTACGTTAATTTCCCATAGGGCTTCACTCACTTTGCAATATATTAGATTATAGTTTGTTTTATTGTCTGTGAGCATGTCCACGGTGCTAGAGAAATCAGCGAGAACAAACTGGGACAGCTGACATTACACAGGACAAAATATGACACAGGACATTAGTTTTCATTTTTTTTTTTTTTTTTTTTTTTTGCTGTTTCAACATGATCTCAAAACAAAGCCTTGAAGCTCTTTATGTAGACCTGGGTAGCTTTGAACTCAAAGAGATTGGTCTGGCTTTGCCTTCCAAGGACTAGACTAAAGGTGTATGCCATAACACCCAGCACAAAATATGATTTATTATGGTCTTCCCAAATGATAAACTCACAGACCAAATCCAGTCTGTTTCCCTAGCAACTCGGGAAGAGAAACTCCATTAGAGTAAATGTAGATCTATCAGGATAAAAGACCAGAGTCCTGATATACGGAGACATGGAATACACATTAGGTCAAAGAACATGTTTATTAAACAGATCTCACATAAAATATAGGGTAATTAAAAGAATTTTAACTGTCCTAAAATGAGAATGTTCTTAGCATGTGATTGGGGAAATGGGGTAATGGTGTCAGACTAGGTAACAAACAGTCTTCCTTTTGGGGTCCAGTCATGAGAGCCTAAGAGACTGAATGAGGAACTGGGGTATGTACATGTCCTAAAGCTGGCAAAAGGCTAAGTTCTGTAAGACTTGGGCTTTTCTTTTAGGCCTGGGACTGTGCAGCCCAGTGTATGTTCCCTGTGGGTATGTGTTCTGCTTCATATAAATCTGAGGAGTGTTCCCTTTAAGTCAAGACGCAAGTGACTATATTCTTTCAAGATGATAATTTACACAACAGAAAGCAAACACTTTCCCTTAAGTGTCATAATCTGCTTTTTCTTTTAGGTCTTTTCTTTGAGTTTCAAATGATGAATAGAACAGAGAGACAGACTAATTTACAGATTCTTGGTGTTTGTGGTGAGGTAATTGTGGGGTCCACAGAGACCCAATAGTGTGGCCTTATTCCATCCCGATTCAAGGTCAGAGAATCTGAGTTTGCCTCCTCTCACCCCCCCCCCCCATTCCCTACCTCCCCACTTCCTCATCCTCACTCCAAGGCTGCAGAACAAGATGTTTTGGCCAAAGGCATGGCTGCTGGATGTTTTGAGTATTAAGGAAGTGTGTACACTTGTCTGTACTTTGAATCCATTGTGTCTTTGAGAAAGAGAGTTCTTATGCCTCCCCTTTGCTGGTGTATAAAAAGCCCGTGACAAATAAATTTAGGGCTGGCATAGTATTCACTGAGAGCCCTCGCAACACAAAGTTTTTAGTTTCCATCTAATTCTTTCTGCCTCTGTGATTTCTGAATCCACCCTCCCCTCATATCAAGGACCCTTCAAAATGTCAAGGAACACCCACAGGTAATAGAGACAAGACAGCTCTCTTCTGTCACTTCCAGCAGCCCAAGGAGCTCTCCTGATCTTATGGGGACCTAGATTAAGGCCAAGATGAGATTCATAGCTTTAAACTTGGAAAGAATTATACGTTTAGCTAGTATAATGAAGCAGAGTTGGAGGCTTGACCTTAAAAGTTACGAGGTAAAATATTCAGAATGAAGCAGACCATGGGTGTGGGCTTCCCAGAGAGAACAGCAGAAAGTATGACGTAGCCAAGTGTGAGCATGGTCCCTTTCCACAAGGTAGAGTTGAATAGCTGCTTTAGCCTTAACCATATGTACAATTTTACATACTCTAATTATATCATTAAAAGTTGGTAAGTACCCTTCCCTCTTCTCTCGTCTTTTGGAAATCAAAGACTGAGGTAACCCCAAGATGGAACAACGGTTTGAAATATAACTTTCCTGTAAATAGAATTTCTAAAAACATTTCCTTGACTACTTCAGGTTTTCATCTGGGGAAGACCTCATGCATCTGGTAATTGTTCTGGAATTTTCACTCCTCTGTTGACAAGAGGTTTCAACCACATTCATAAGTAAGGGGCTCATTTTCCTTCTCAGGCTCCCTCACTTTTCTCTCCTGCCTCATTGGGAGGTTGTAAGTGGATAAGTCAACAGGGGCTAGCATTCCTTTCCTCGACCCTCCTGGCTGCTGGCTGCTGGCTGCTGCTTGTTAGGGTCACTGGGATTCAGATGGAAGATTTCCCACAAAGCAGACAAGCACATGGAAACTGAGCACAGGCAACATGTTTGTATTTAGACTGGCATCTTTGTCTCAGACCCATTTACTTTTCCAGAGTATTCAGTAAAGGTTATAAAATCACTATAGAATTTTGATCAGGCAAAGGAAGGTAATGTGAAAGTGTACCTGGGAAATGTCCTCTTTTATTTTCTTTTTACTTTAACTTTGGAAAAATAAAATGTAAGATTAAATATTTGTGATTTTCAAAACTCCCAGTCAGGAACCCAACAACCAACTGATCTCTTATTGTTCTTGTTGACCAAAGTTCTGTTCTCAATTTATTTAATTTTTGAGCTAGGGTCTCAAGTCACCCAACTCACTGTGTAGCCATCTCTGACATTGAACACTTGACCCTCCAGCTTCATCTTCCAAAGACCTAAGAGACAGGCGCACAACAGTAGGCCGGCAACAGTCTCTTATGAAATATTTAGCCTGCATCTAGTTACTGATAATAAACCTATAAAATAAGAATATATGTATATATATATATATATATATATATATATATATATATATATATATAACTAGCAAAGTCCTCACAAAGTAAACATGACCACAAAAAGAAATATTTAACATCATGCTAAATACCACTCACTATCAGTTATTACACAAAAGTAGGCAAATATTATTTTAGGCCACCGTGGAGTTACAAAGCAAGTTATTGGGGTTTATAAATTGTAGAGGGGCCCTCACTATGCACATATCCTGTCAGTTATCAATGTTCATATCTCATCAATAATAGTTACATTAAAAATATTATACAGTATAAAATAAAATATATTTTATAGATTGAAGTTTTGTATTTGAGCTTCAAGGTGTGATATAGCAAATGAGTTTGCTATTTTCACCCCAGGCAATGGTCCAGCTTCTTAAATTTAAAGGTATAATGAATGTTTTATATTGCAAAAAATTTAGCTTTGTGCTTTTAAATAAAATAATAACTACAAAGTTTCTTTGTTTCTACCTTTATGGATTTTACCCAGAAGTTAATCAAACTTTATTGGATGTATTTGTCATGGGGTGACCAATGACTATGTTTTTCCTACCAGCTCTGTTAATGAAAAAAACAAAACAAAAGAAAATAGGACTGAAAGGTAAATGAACATCATGTTTTGTGATGTCACTTTTCTGAACTACCAGATATTTAGTTTAAAAAAAAAAAAAAAAAAGCATTCTTTGCTGACAGGGTATCTTCTTGGGAAAGAGGGTTATAAATTACAGAGACATACATGGCTCAGTGTGCAGAGCAACTGAAAAATACATTTGGAAACAGTTTTGAACTTGATGAACTTCACTAGAGAAAATAGAATCTTAGAATTAATGCATGAAAGGATTGTTTACAGAAATTTGGAATTGGGGTTGGGTTGGGATGCTGAGAATTTAACTTATGAACTCACAAATACAGGCATATGCTTTACCACTGAGATATATTTCTAACCTTAGGACACAGTTTTTTATTTTAGAATATATATATATATATTTATGTATATAAATACTTATATACATATACATACATATATACGTACATATGTCTAAGAGCCCAGCAGTGAGGAAGCTGAAGCAAGAATGTAATACCTGGGTATGTTTGAGATACAAAGTGAAACATTGTCTCCACATTCACAGCCATCTCATTTTAGTGCTACATTAGAATTGTAGAAGAAGCTTGTCTCACTGGGAAGTGAATAGCTATAGCAAACAACGTTTATCATTGACTGAAAGTATATTACACATATTGTGTAAACAAGTATCAAGTGAATTAAAATTCTTTCCAAAGTTCATTTGTAAATTATTGCATGTGTGCTGATAATCCCTAGAGGTGAACACACACATCTGCTTTGCTTAAGTTCTCATTTTGTTACTTTTATATTAATAAGTGCATATTAAGGATGAGATAATGGCAGCTAAGGCTTGAGGCTATTCCACTGACATTGAGTGGACTGGTAAAATGTATATCCCCTGAGAATCATATACAGAAAATTATATATATTACCCACCCATCTAAGGCTATGCAAAAGATATTTTTTTTTTAGTTTCCAGAGGATGGAGGTAGGGAGAGAGAAAGAAAAAGAGAGAGAGGAGAGAGAAAGAAAGAGAATTTCCTGAGGACAGTAGTTTGAACTTTTATTTTCATATACAAATATTTTACAATAATTTAGAGTAATGTGAAACTCCCACATCAGCAATCCGGTGTTTTGTGTTTCCTGAAACCATTGGAAGCACAACCATAAACAGCCTTTCACCTCTCTCCTGGCTGGCTTCCACTTGGAGACACAGACAGGTATTCATCAGCCTCTGAGAACTGGAAATGCAAAAGAGCAAACCTGCTTGGCAGGAGCTCAATTTCCCGTTTATTGTTTTTTGAAGAACTAGATCTTGATTTTTTAAGTCATATTTGTGGCCAGAAGAGTCCAATCTATACCAAGCAGAACTGCTTATTCTAGTCTCAACCAAATATCATTTTGGAGTAAAATTTATGCTCAAAATGTCAAACATTTTATTTTCAAAAGACTTTTATGTTTATGAATTCCAAAATTTCTCCTCTTTTTGGCAAGAACTTTTGACATTGGATTTTGGGGAAAGAACAAATGTTTTTGAAAGGAAAGAGTTGGGAGGCTCATTCTAGACACACTTACAAAATATATCTGTTGAAATCTATGATAGGTGAAATTAAGAATCCAGTGTTACACAGTGAGATTGTAGTTTAGAAACTGATATTATTGACTGATGTCAAAAAATAAAGTTGCTTAATTATATGTAAGAAAACATTTTGTAATTAAGTTTAAGCTGAATGAAACATTTTATACAATATTTTTCTTGTTTTTTTCCAATATGTTGTAAAGCAGAGTAAATCGAATATTTTTGAAATCAAGAATCACCTTATAAGATTGACTCACAAATTAATTGAAAGAGGGCTGAACAGTTACTTTTCTTGCAGAAGGTCTGAGTTCAGTTGCAGCACACACATCTGGCAGCTCATAGCTGCCCGTGATTCCACTTCTACTATACACAGTCACTGCACATACATGGTGTACATAATACACTCTGGCACATCCACATCGAGTACATAAACAACACATGCACATGTAAGAAATATCGAAATCTATGAAACTTTTTAAAAAAGAAAATATAACTGAAGTTAGGCTTCTTTAAAGTGGCCTCCATGGTAGTTTGAGAAGATAATTTACACAGTGTGCTTCAGCTGTGCACATCTTCTCAAAACTCTGCCTAGGCTTAAGCTCTACATTTCCTGTCCCTTTTTTCCAGTCACCTTTGTGAAGACACTGAAACCACCAGCTTTGTTTTAATCTTGCCTTTTTCTTTGTGGAAGGTTCTTAGAACATGATTTTTATGTTTCCTCACTTTCTTGGCTTTGGCTTTTCCATTCCTCTCCAAATAGTTTTTCTTTTGTTTTACAAGTGTTAGGAGGCCATTTTGCGTGGTCAGGAACCACTAAGTTTCGGCAGGCTCTTTTTGGCCAGCCTCATCTGAGTTATTCAACTGCACTTGGAAAAGTTACTGCCTCAAATCAAATTAGTTGGAAAATGTTTTGATGTCGGAGGTCATTTGAAATGTTCCAGGTTTCAAAGACTCACCACAAACAAATAGCTGCTAAAAATTAAATGAAGCAATAAGAGAATCTGAAACAAATGTAAAAATTATCTGAGTATGTGAGATAATCTATTTTATACAATGCATGACTCCTCTGTTGAGGAGCATGGCACCAAGTTTCCAGCTCTCTGGCAATAGCAATAAATACCTTCTTTAAAATGAATTAGTTTGGCATCATAGCTGGCTTCTAGACATCTAAATAGCTCATTTGTTCTTCAGGAGAGCTCTTAGGATAGATTTTTATAGATGTGCTTCTTAGTCTTTTGTCAACTTATCACAAGATAAAGTCATCTAGGAAAAAGTAGAGCTCACTTAAGAAAATATCTCCATTTACATTGGTCTCAGTAGTCAAGCCTATGGGGCATTTTTTTGATTAATGATTTGTGTGGGTGGACCCAGACCATTATGTCCGTATCACTCCTGGGCTGGTGGCCCTTGGATGTAGGAGAGGTCAGGATAAGGGAGTTAGGAGGAGCAAGCCAGTAATCCAGTTTCTTTCGTGGCTTCTGCTTCGGTTCCTGCCTCCAGCTCCCGTCCTTGAGTTATACCTTCATGTTCTCTAATATAGGAATATAATTTGTAAGCCAAACAAACCATTTCCTACCCAGGTTGCTTTTTGCCAAGTTGTTTCATCACAGGAATAGCAACATAACTAGGGCAGTAGCCAATGTTTAGATAATGAGTATTTAGTTAAACAGATTATTTTCATATCTGGAATATGCATTTTCCTTCCACTCTCCATTCTGGACATTTATTTTTCACTCCACTGACTGATCTTCCCCAAGTTCTTTTGCTTCTGCTCCTAGATATGCCTTTGGCAACAGTTTGACCTTTAGCCGTGTTAAAAGATGGAGTAACTCCTTTTAAAATGTTAAAGAATTCATTTGAGCAGACAGTTATTTATATATGCAGCAATGGCAAACTGTAAGTGCTTTGGGCTTCACCAAAGAAGTGTGCAGGGATATCTTTCATAAGGAATTCACAAAAGTGAGAAAAAGAATAGTTTGTCAGCTAAGAAGAATCACTGTCTTTCTGGTTGTTTTTAAGCAATTATGAGTAAATTTGTTTTTTTTTAGAGTGTGACAAACATTTAGTAAAGTTGGATTTTGCTTTGCTTCCATTTGGAGCTTGGGTGATGCACTCCTCCTAGTGTGGCATGGCCTTCCTGTTAACAACTTTAACACCTGCCTCATACTGTTGCTTAAGGCTTAACTGAGGTCACATACACACACAGCTTCTCTACCATCTATAGAGTATGAACATGTCACTCCCAACATTCAGCATAAACAGGAGCCCTCCTAAGGCCTCTATGCTCAAAGAGCCTGATCTTGTTTTTAAATACTTTCTAATTGAATTCCTATACAAGTCAGCACTCTGTTGCTGCAATAAATATCCGTGGTGAAACAATTTATAAAAAGGGCTCATTTTTACCAAGTGATTCAGAGTTCAGGATCATTTGGTTTCTGACTGTCTGTACCTTTAATGAGGTAGCATGACATGAAGGGAATGTGAACTCTGCTCAACTCATAGCCAAGAGGAAAAGATAGATGAATTTTTTTAAAAATGAGCCCACTACTGTGGGAGGTTGTGTTGTTTCATTTTAAATAATTGTCCCAACCACTGGTTTAATAAAAAGAGCTGATTGGCCAAAGGCAGGCAGGAAGTGTAGGCGGGACTACCAGACTAAGAAAAATCTCTGAGAGCAGAATGCCAGACAGAGCACCAGAGAGAAGCTGCAGGATGCAGAGGACAACCATGCAGCTTTAAAGAAAGGTACCGAGCCGCATGGCTGAACAAGAGACATGGGTTAGATGAAAGAGAGAGTTAGCAAGCTATATGCCTGGGCCTTAGACTAATCAGCCTAAAACTATTGGAAGCATCTGTGTGTCTCTGTGGGACTGCGGGGCTGTAGGACTACAGGTCTGTGGGCCTAGACCTTGAGGTTAGGCCTGAAAGTCTGGGCCAGAAACCTCATACTACACACTACCCTTTCAGGAATATGTTCCCAGTGACATAGTACTTTCCACCTCTTTGAAGCTTCATTATCCCTCTCCACAGCACCAATAGCCACAATCCTAGTCAGTACAGCTGGGCCTTTGTAGAACATTCTGAATATCAACTAAGCAAGTCCTTTTCACCTTCTTATACAAGGCATGTTTTGAAAACCTGTTGCAGCAAGGTTTCCTGGTCCCGGGTGGCCAGAGGTCCAGACCCACAGACCTGCCGCGCCAGACCCCTTCGCTGTCTGCCACTGCTCAGCCCCCCAGAAATAATTCAGATACTTATATTAAGTTCATTGCTGTTTGGCCTATGGCTCAGGCACATTGCTACTTAGCTCTTACATCTTAACTCAACCCATTTCCATTAATCTGTCTGCCATGTGGCCCGTGGCTCACCTGTGACCTTACATGTTGCTCCTTTGGGCTTCTGGCTCAGTCTGTCTGACTCTGCCCTGCTTCTCCTACCTATGCTCTGATTTCCCCTCCTACTTTTTCTATGGTGCCTGTCATGGGCCAAAACAGCTCCTATATTTGAAGATTGATATTTATTCGCAGCATACAGAAAGACATTCCCACATCAAAAACCATTGTGTGTTTAAAGAATCCAATAGTTAAATATTAATTATATTATAAATGAGGCAATATAAATGAGCATTATTAACAAGCATTTTATGAGTTTATTACAGACACACACTCACACATCATATCACATGTACACACACAAACCACACACAGGCCTTTCCACACACCTATAAACCACATACCACACATATATACACAAACCACAAAACCCACCACACATACCACACACCCCCAACATACACCCCCACCACAAACATTACACTCATAACCACACACCACACAAATACACATATACACACACTATACATAATCACACCACATGCACTCTTCACAAATACTACACATACATATATGAATATCCCATGCAGACACACACACACACACCCCATACTTGTTGTAGTGGGTTTCGGGTCCCGGGCGCCAGAGGTCCGGGACCCACAGACCTGCCGCCCGGGACTGCTTAGCCGCCCAGCCGCCCGGGTCCCCAAAAATAACTCAGACGCTTATATTAACTTCATGCTGTTTGGCCTATGGCTCAGGCACATTGCTAGCTAGCTCTTACATCTTAAATCAACCCATTTCTATTAATCTGTTGGCCACGTGGCTCGTGGCTCACCCGTGTCTCCTTACATGTTGCTCCTTGGGCGGCTTCAGCTCGGTCTGCCTCTAACTCCGCCCTGCTTCTCCTACCTAAACTGATTTCTCCTCCCACTTCTTCTATGGTGCCCGCCATGACCCAAAACAGCTCCTTTATTTAAAGATTGAGATTCACAGCATAAAGAAGGGCATTCCCACATCACAGACTCACATAAACACATATATAATACCATACACACTATTCACATACCACACAAATACATATACTACTTACACATACACACCACACCATACACACACGCAGTCTCACACAACATACAGACACACACACACACACACACACACACACACACACACACACACACAGCCTTTACCTCTCCTTTTTGAGTCCAAAACAGGGAGTGAGAACTCAGAGAAATGAGCCAAAAATTTCAGAAAATGTAAACAGAAGTTTACAATAAAGAATTAAGGATTTCAGTGTGTATACACAGGTGTACACATAAATATATGTGGAAGCTTGGAAAATAAAATGTTATGTTACTATCATCCTAGAAAATTATTGCCTCTGTATTATAAATGAGCTTCAAGGGAAAACTTTCAAGCTGTTAACTAAACTAACAGTTTTCTTTCAAGAATTTACCAAACAATGTGCTAAAATACTTCAGTCTAGTATAATAAAATTCAGATCAAGTCAATTCCAGATATTTAGACTTACTGAAATAGTTTTAATTATTTTAAAGTGATAAACTCTTTCTTGCCCCTCTGTCTAATTTATAGGTTGATTTCCGGGTTCCCTGGCAGTAAAAATTACCACACATAGTAGAATCAGCTAAATACTTCTCTAGATCTCACTGTTTCAATGACAAACCTTGGTACAATAGTTTTATGTGAGCATTTAAAGTTAGGTCATTAACACTACTATTCTTGGGATATATTCATTTTTATTGTATGATAGCTCTTAATGAAAATTATATTTGGAAAGTTGTCTCAGTCACATTGTGGATAAGCATTCAAATCTGGAAACGTAGCAAGCTCTAAAGGTGATGTTTAGTGTGTATGGGTCAGCAGAGAAGAACCATGGTGGTTACAGTCCATGTTTATTGGAATAACCTTGACTCATTTCCAGCCAAGGGCATTGGCATCTGGTTTACTGTTCTAAAAAGCAGAGAGTAGGTATCCTAACATGTAGAGAGCAGGTATACTCTATCCAAGGAGGATACCTCAGCTATCAACAGCCTGGACTTTCTCTTGAAGGACACTTCTGATACACTTGATAATGTGTGATATCCTTCAGAATAAAGCACATGGTGATTATTTTATGGTATTTGATGATCAATAGAGAGGACAAATTTTATACTGAAAAGAATGACAAAAATAACCTCTCTGAAAGAATAAATGTCACATGGGATGAACCAAAAGTGAGAGGCAGAGAAATGGAGTACAGTTTATGCATATGCACCTGTTACTAAATGAAGGGGTGTGCACACAGGCACAAGAATCATCAGTGCATATTTAAATATATTGTGGCAAAGTAGATGTTTTGAAAATATTTAGCAGAAGTCATAGATCTTACACCCAGGGAAGAATGTATCTCACCTCAAATTTCCCAACCTGCAAGTTGATAGATAGTAAGATAGTTCACAAAAAACCTTAGAAAATGTAAAATCTCAGTATTTTAATATAATGTATATTTGTGGGTGTATTATAGTTAAAATCATAAAATATACCTAAATGGTTATTAAGATAATGGCTATTATGACAGCAATTAAAATGTCTGATTCATAGATTTTAAAAACTCATTGATTTACTATAAATTCACTCTTTGTAAAGACACTAATGATATATAAAATATGTATTTTAATTTAGTGTTATATACAAATAAAGTGTAGTATGAGGTTTTTTGGCCCAGACTTTCAGGCCTAGCCTCAACGTTTAGGACCCACAGACCCACAGTCCTGCAGTCCCGCAGTTCCGCAGTCCCACATAGACATATAGATGTTTTTAATAGTTTTAGGCTGATCAGTCTAAGGCCTAGGCATATAACTTGTTAGCTCTTTATCCTTTATCTAACCCATTATTTTTATCTTGTTCAGCCATGGGGCTCGGTACCTTTTTTCACAGCAGCATGGTTGTCCTCTGTTTCTTCTGGTTTCTCTCTGGCGTTCTGTTAGTATGAGGTTTTGGGCCCAGACTTTCAGGCCTAGCCTCAAGGTTTAAGACCCACAGACCTGCAGTCCCACAGTCCTGCAGTCCCACAATATAGTGTTCTTTGTGTTCTTTTATCTATATGTTTATCAGTTATTTACCTTTATTAGATATAAATTGTGTTTTGTAATGCAATAGTGTTTTTTTATAAGCATAGAATTTGCCATACTGAAGACAATTTGAACCCTTATATTAGCCACGTTTGGACATGTCTTATGCTAGGTTTCTTATAAAACCTAGTCTGAAGCAAATGCTGCTCAAAGGTACAATCTGAGAGCCACAAATGTAAGAACAAAAGGAAAATGTGACACACACACACACACACACACACACACACACACACACACACACACACACACACCCAAAACAAACAAACAAACAAAAAACTGCTGAACTGTTCACAGCTATTCACATGAACCAGATAATATATCAGTTTTAGTTCTTGGTGAAGGAAGAGAAAGACATTTGTTTGTAAGCTTCCTTTCCCCTTTTCCTTATTTAGTCAAATTTGCTCTTAGAGGATTGTAACACCTGGGAAGGGTTAGTGTTTGTCTAAAGAGCTCTCCATTTTAGTATGAAGGAGTTGAGAGGAACTCAGACCTCCTCATAGCTCTGAATAGTAGTGGGATTATATTTTGTCACACTGTAAATATTTATCCCTCCTACTGCTTTAATAAAATGCTGATTGGCCAGAAGGTAGACAGGAAGTTGGGTCAGGCTATCAGACTAAGAAAAATCTGGAAACAGGAAGATCAGAGCAGAGATGCCAGAGAGATACCAGCAGAGACGCCAGCAGAATCAAAGGAAAGAAACCAGGATGCTGCTTTGTGAAAAGGTACTAAGCTACTTGGCAAATTATGAGTTAGTTTGAGTTAAGCAGTAGCAAGTTATATGCCTGAACCATAGGTCAATCAACACGAAATTAATGTAAGCCTATGTGTGATTATTTGGGTGTTAAGAAGCAGTGGGCTGTGAGTGGGTTCAAACCTAGGGGCCAGGCCAGAAAGTCTAAGTCAGAAACTTCATACAACACTTAATAAATCTCTGCATTAGTTACACTAATTTTAAACACATTGAAATTATGGGCCCATTTGTTTAGCTTCCATGGTTACCTCTACAGAAAAAAATGATAGCCAGTAACATTAAAAGATGAAAGGATATTCTGACAATGGGAGATAAAGTAAAGGAGTAGGAAAAATATGTTCTAGTTACAACAAGAATCATTTATGCTAATGAGAAAATGATGGTGCTGTTAACTGAGTCCCCTGCCCAAAATGTTTCAGGCAACAAAGGACACGGTCAGGACATGAGTGATGTGTTTCTAATATCAAAGCCTGTGCTGAGAATTGAACATTAGATTGTTTCCATTTTATCTTCAATAGCATACAATACACAATTATAAAAATGTTGCAACACATCCATTAAGTCATAAGCCTTTATAAAGAAAGCTACAAATGAAAAATATGACATTTTTTAATATAATTGTAACATAAATATAGAAGATATACACGAAGGTTACTTTCCATCATTTGGTATAATGGATCTGGTCATAAGTGAAATTTAGTAAAGAAATGGATAACAGAATATGAAAAACATGCTAACAATAGGGAAGGGAATTTATGTTTTCATAATGTGAAATGTGTGTTGAAAAATGCTGTGAAATGATTCTGTATGCTGTGAATTTGTGTTCCTCTCATTGATTAATAATAAAACTGTTTTGACCAATAGCCAGGCAGGAAAAGATTAGGCAGAAAAATTAGACTAAGGAGGAAATGAAGAAGGCAAATGGAAAAAGAATTAGACGTCCACAATCGAATAGAGGTAAAGATTACAAGCTTCAGGGCAGCGCATAGGTTAATAGAAATGGGCTAAGTTTTAAGAGCTACTTACTAATAAACATGAACTAGTAGGTGAGCATTTATAATTAACATAAGCCACTGTATGGTGATTTGGAACTTGTCAAGATGGAAAACTCTGCCTTTGTTTATTAAAAAATGTATAATTTTGTGAATTATTTTGGAGCCCAGACAACACCATATTAGATTACACAAAAGAGAACAGGTGGTTATTCCAGCATGGAAAAGAACAGATCACAGATTCATTTTTGTGATCAGCTTTTTTTATATTATTTATAAAATAGTGAATATTTCAAATAGTTTGAAATTATCATATTTTTTATGATGTCAAAGTCAATATGCATCACCTAAAATTTAAAAATATATTTTAAATATTTTTCAAATCATTGGCCTATTTGTACCATTGTATATGGGGTACTTAATTATTTTTTAAAATATTATTTTTTTTACTTTTATCTTTTCTTTATTTATAAAAATAGCCTTTTATTTTCCTGTATCCCCCTGCTCCTGCTTCCTTCTCTCCTCCTAATCTCTCCCAGTCAGTCTTTGGTCTCACCCTCCTCATCCTCCATCCCCTCCCCCCAAAGGATAAGAAGTCCCAAAGAGGGTCAGCTCAGCCGATTTCCTCATCCCAAAGTCAAGACATTAGTCTCTGTGCACTAGGACTCAGCCCCTTCTACCTGCTGCAAGGTTAAGGTCACCTTGGACTGCCATCTGCACTATTGTGGGTCCGTTGTTTGAGAATAATTTCCTAGGACTGCTATTCCTTCATAGAATAGCATAGAAAGGGGGCTGAGTGTCATAGCATAGCCAACAGGAGGATGTCAAATTGGCTTGTGTAGCATTTAGAAGTAGAAAGGACTTTTGTATTAAGTCATAAAGTGACCCCTCCAACTGGGGGGAAGGAATAGGTGTGGGTCTGTGTTCATTGAGGGCCAAAGTAGAACTAGTCTCTATGGGAATCCATGTGGGGGCGTGGGTGGAGGCATGGGTAGATGCTGGCTCAGGGTTGGGGTTTATGACTTTGTTGGGGCCTATCGGGATGATATTTAGTGGGGTCAGGGTATACCAAATGGTGAAGGTGATCACTGGGTCATGCCCTGTATGGTACAGGCAGAGACCCCAAGTCTTACCCATAGTCAGGTCAGCCTGTTTTCTCGCAGCAGTGAACCTAATCACCAAGGAGTTGCAACAGCCCCCAACATTTACCCATAGGTGATTAGAAAAGCATCTTTTGTCATAGCATGGACCACAGTCTACCCAGGCCCCATTTGCCTGGCATATGCTGGCCCCAATCATACTTCTATCTCTTCCACGCACTGTAATTACATCAATCTTAATGGGGCCTTCCACCAAATATGCCCTGTACTCTCACATCCCTAGGCAGCACAGTAAGCATCCCCTCCCACATTTCTTGATTTGGGCTCAGTTGTGAGAATGGCCTGGACAGACATAAAAATGTTCATCCCTGGTTCTTGTTCTCTGACCTGGAGAGGCACAGCCATAACCCGGGAAGGGTTCCTGGTTGAAGGGATTCCAGGCTTCCCACACCAGGTCACAAAGGTCTACATGTAAATCTGGAAACCACGTGTCCTTGGGTTCTTTCATGGAGGAGCTGGAGTTGGTGATAACGCATGTTCCTGTGTTGATTATCATCCAAGTCTGGTTCCATGGTGTATGAGGGTTGGTTTTGCTGGTGGCATTGGTCACAGCCACAGAATCAGTAAGGCCTTGAACATGTTGGCAGCAAATCCTGAGCCACATGGGGTTCACTGGGTCAGGTTCAGCTGTCCAGGGGACATCTTGAGGTTCGGGATTCTCAGGGTCTCTGGGAAAGAGTCTGATATGGGAGTGGTGGATCCAGGGAGCTCTCCCATCAACCTTGAGTGCAGTGGGAGTCATGAGGATGACTAGGAATGGTCCTTTTCATCTAGGTTCCAAACTCCTTCATTAGTCTCTGTGCACTAGGACTCAGTCCCCAGGCTGGAAGCTATGTGACTTGGGGGGAGAGACCAATGAGTATAAAGCCTATAACTGGGGCCACATGTCTTTCTGAATGTCAGCCAAATACTTCAGACTCTTAATGAGGTCTTCATCATGCAATTGGGACACCAAATCTGTCTGTAGGCTAGGTATGAGAGAAAAAGGGTGCCCATACATAATCTCAAAAGGGGTGAGCCTCAATGGTACAAGGAGTTCCGTACTAGGAACAAGGCAAAAGGTAGAAGGGTGACCCAGTCCCCACCAGTCTCCAAGGGCAATTTTGTAAGGGTCTCTTTTAAGGTATGATTCATTCTTTCAATCTGACCTGAACTCTGGGGACAATGGGCACAATATAATTTCCATGAGGTCCCCAGTGCAGTAGCTACACCCTGACTTACCTGTGACACAAATGTGCAGAAAGCCATACCTGAAGAAGATCTCTTCTAGGATCTTCTTGGCCAGCACATGAGCGGTTTCATGTTTGGTGGGATAGGCCTCTGCCTGTCCTGAGAAAGTATTTATAAAGACTAATAAATACCTGTATCTTCCTATTTTTATCTTGGTAAAATCTACCTACCAATATGTACGCAGATGACTGCCTCTCAGCTAGGTTCCCCTTTCCTCCTTGAAATTCTGAGAGTTCACTAATTGGCAAGCATAGCACCTGGCCACAGTTTGTTCTATCATACAGGTGATGTGTCTGATCTTCAGTGGTGACCTCAAAATCAATTATTTTAATTTTCTCACCCCCATATGGGAGGTCTGGTGGAGCCTCTGGATTAGGTGTTTCCCTGAAAGTCTTGGAAGGAGCATCTTCCTAGTGGGTAAGTGCCACCATCCATCTATCTTGTGTGCCCCTTCTATTAGTGCCTCCCATTTCTCCTCATCATGGTCGTACTAGGGAGAGGGTAACAGACCCCGTGGCCCGGGATCAATTGTGCAGACAAAATTTCAGTCCCCTTGGAATCTGCCACTTCCTTAGCAGTTTTGTCCGCAAGATTGTTGCCTAAGGACACAAAAATCTGTCCCCTTCTGATGCCCTGGACAGTAGATTACAGCCAGCTTCCTGGGGAGCCATAATTCTCACAACAGCTCTAGTATCTCATCTTTGTTCTTAATTGCCTTTCCCTTGGCTGTGAGTAAACCTCTTTTCATATGTATTGCCCCATGTATATGGAGGGTAGTGAAGGCATGCCTGCTGTCTGTATAGATGTTCACCTTTCTACCTTGACCTAGTTGTAGGGCTTTCGCTAGGGCCTTCTGTGCTGAGGTACTGGTTGGTAGGGGTGATGCCCAAACAACTTCAGAGGTTGTTGTCACTGCAGTCCCAGCAGACGTGCCCATCTCTGTTAACGCTACTCCTGTCTGTGAACCAGGTGACCTCAGCATCTGAGAGTGGAACATCTTATAAGTCTGGTCTTATTCAGTGAACTTGAGCAGTTGTGCAGGAGGGCTTTCAGGTCTGGGTCTGTCAGCAGTGTGGCTGGATTGAGGGTCTCAGGTATCTGAAAGATTATTTTGGTGGGGTTGAGAAGTAGTGTCCAGTAATGGGGCTGCTTGAGCACTGATTCCAACGCATGGGAGGGCAGTTATTATGACTCTGCTCCAAAGTCAGTTTGCCTGCGTCTCTAACCAGCAGTGCTATTGCAACAATAATACGTAGGCAGGGTGGCCACCCAACCACCACTGGATACAATTTATTTGATAAAGTAAACCACAGGTCTTTTTCAGAGCCCTAGTCTGGGCTAGGACTCCTTGTGCTACCCTTTGGTGCTCATCAACATACAAATAGAAGAATTTGTGGATGTTTGATAATCTTAGGGGGGGGGGCTCTAATTGTTTCCAACTTAAGGGTACCAAATACAGTCTGCCTTTCTTTTCCCCAGGTCATATGGGGGCCCCTCTTTTATGGCCTCATATAGAGGCTTTTGCCTGTTAGGTGAAACCTGGTATCTACAGTCTATACCATCCTGCTCTTTCCAGGAATTCTCGGATCTGTTTCACTGTCCTGGGGACTGGTGTGTTTAACACAGTCTCTTTGCAGGCTTCTGAGAGCCACCTCTGCCCCACTTCAAGTATATACCCCAAATACGTGACTCAGGGCTTATACAATTGAGCCTTCTTTGGACATGCTCGATACCCCAGGTCCCCCAGTACCTTCAAGATTATCTCCGTTCCCAGGAGACAATCTTCATATGTCTCGGCTGCTACCAACAGATCATCCATGTACTGCAAGAGGGTAATCTGTATGGTTTGCTTTGTATGGTACTCACCTAAATCTTCATGTAATGCTTCGTCAAAGATAGTAGGGGAATTCTTAAATCCTTGTGGCAGTGAAGTCCATGTGAATTGTCCGCTAATATCGATCTCAAGATCATGCCACTCTGAAGCAAAGTATGCTTGGCTGCTCGGGGCCAAGGGGAGACTAAAGAAGATATCTTTCAAGTTCAGGACAGTATACCATTTCTTTTCAATGGGCAATGTACTAATCAAGGTATAGGGGTTTGGCACAGTGGGGTGAATGTCAACTACTCGTTTATTCGCTTCGCTTAGGTCCTGGACTGGTCCGTAATCCTTAGAGTGGGGTTTCTTTATGGGGAGTAAGGGGTGTTCCAGGCTGATTGTATGGAACACAGAACTCCTTGTTTAGCAGCCGCCTTATGTGAGGCATGATTCCTCGTCTGGCTTCCAATGTTATGGGGTACTGGCGGACTTTGACCAGGTCAGCATTTGCTTTTAGTTCTACAAATAGGGGGGGGGGGCAGTGTTCTGCCAATCCCGTTTCCCCCACCTCGGCCTAGGCAAGGGGAAACTTTTTGAGCCACATCTGGATCTGGAGCCCTGGCTTTAGCGCCCTCTGATGGAGTCAATGTTCTTTGTCCAGGGGGATGGCTAACATGGCATGGACTGGCTTGCCCGTGGGGTGAGTCACCTGGGCCCTTTCAGCAGAGAAACTTATCTGAGCCTTCATTTTGTTTGTAGGCAAGTCATGCCCCAATAATGGGTATGGGCACTCAGGAATGACTAGGAACGAGTGAGTTACCCGTCTCACGCCCAAGTCTACTGTTCTTCGGGCAATCCATTAATAGGGTTTAGTACATGTGGCGCCCTGCACCCATGTTTGTTTTGATGACGGGGGGGGGGGGGGGGAGCTCCTGGGGTGAGGAGCACTGAGTTTTCTGCCTCCATATCAACCATAAACTGAACGGGGTTCCCCTCCACTTTCAGGGTTACCCTAGGCTCAGGAGGGGGACGGAGCCCTGTCCCTTTCAGACACTGTTATTTTCTCCCAGGGTGAGGATAGGGGCCGCAGTCCCATGATCTGGTGGTGGTGGGAAGTTTGGGCCTTGTTTCCCGGGTAGTCTATAGCCCAATGCCTGTCTTCTTTACAGTAGGCACATTGGTTCCTCCCTAGTTTGAGTCTGGGTCTCTGACCTTTAGTAGTCCTGCGATTTCTTGTCCCAGTAGCCAGGAGTATCTTTTCCATCTGTATTTTCTGCCTCTCCAACATGTTCGCCAAATTCTTCTCTTGTCGCTTCTCTCTCTTATCTTTCTCTCTTGCCTCTCTCTTTCCCTATGTTCCTCTCTCTGGTCTCTAGTCTCTCTTTTATTGTAAACCTTCTCTGCCACTGCCACTAAATCCCTTAAAGGATTTTCTCCTAATCTTTCTAAAGACTAACTTTGCCTTTATATCCGGTGCTGCCTGATTAACATAGGCTAGAATGACGCCTGTTGAGCTTCCCCTGACTCGGGGTCATAGGGAGAGTATTGTCTAAAAGCTGCCATTAGCTGCTCTAAGTAGGCAGCTGGACTCATCTATCCCTTGTCTTACATCATAAATTTGTTCATATTAGGCCAGCACGCCAATAGATCCTGACAGTAGACTGGAGACTCCCATTACTGCCTGCCACGTTGTAGTCCCAGTTGGGGCGGGTGGAAGGGAAGGCTTCAACTGGCAGAGCTGGATCTGTCAGCAGGGTGCCATGTGGGACCAGGGACTAATTTCCTGGCATTCTCTAACACTCCCGTTTCTCCACTCCATTGTGAAGAGGACTCCTATAAGTTGCTGATAGTCATCCCATGTGGGCTGGTGGGTAAACAAAACAGTTTCTAACAGGTTAATCAAGTCTCTAGGATCTCTTGAAAAGGGGGCATTTTTGGCTTTCCAATTATACAAATCACTAGTAAGAAAAGGCCAATAGTGGAAGTGTTGATTCCCATAAATCATCCATGGGCCCTTCAGGTCTAGTGGGAGCCCCACTGTGGTGTCAGGCTGAGGTGTTCCACCCCTTCTGCTGTGAGTGGAATGGGCCAGTCTCCCCCATCTCTCTCTGGACCTCCCCTGATCCTGGGGGTGGGGGTGGGGGGCAGGGGCCAGCTCTATTGGCACAGTTGGTTGTGCCCTGCGGGCATAAGTGGGTGGGAAAAGATCAGTCTCAGAGGTCCCCCGCCCTGTAAGACAGGAGGGGACTTTTTTCTTTCACCTTGTTCCAGCTTCGAGGGTTTTCTGGTTCGAGCAGTCAGTACGCATGTGCCTGGAGCAGAATCTGGTGGTAAAAGCCTTAACCCAGGGGAGGGGTCCCTCTAGTCCATCTATCAATCCTCTCCAGGTGACTATCTAGGGAACCTGGTCAGGGTGACCAGTGCAGGGTCGGAACACAATCTCCTCTACCTGGTGGATAGTCTCCGCATCAAAGGTGCCACTCGCTGGTCAGCCGACATTAAATGTCGGCCACTCGGCTGAACAGAAAGTAACCTGTCTTCGCTTCTTGACAATCACACTATTGTTACTGGTGATAGCTTGAACATCCTGCCAATGAGCAAGGGTTAGGTCTAGGGGTGTGGATGGGGTAGTCCCCATTGTAGGAGGAGGATGAAGATGAGGCTAAAGAGAACGGACTATCAAGAGAAGGATCGTGACCAAGAGGAAAATGGACAAACAAATTTAAGACAAGCAAATCTTAACAATGTCCCTAAATGGAACACGAGACAACGGTCCTCAGGGAAAGGGTTCTCAAAACCACTCCAAACTGGCTGTCTCACAACCAGGAGATGTTTCTGGTCGCCTTTCACTGAAGGTCGACGGAACCAAATGGACGCCTCAGGGGGCAGCCTTAAATGGCTCGGGACCAGGAGGCCACTTGCCCAAGTCGAGATGTCTCTCTCCCACTCCAGGGTCACTGTACCAGCACATCTGCCCTGTAAGAACCTGCAAGTTACAAAACCCAATTGATCAGTGCAAAACGAAGCCAACACAAAGACACAGACAAACACAAGCGAGCTTACCAGTTACACAACCACCGGACACTCAGGGGTCCTGGTGGGGTTTCTGGGGATCCTGGATAGAACCCCCCAAATGTTCTGCCCAAGGCATGACCCCGAGAGAGACCACTGAAGACCAAGGCTGCCGTGATACAAAAGCAAGGTTTATTGGGAGAGCTCAATACAAGTCGACAGGGAACTCATTCCACACGCACTCAGCAGTGAGAGGGTGGAGGAGTTGTAAGGGTTGGGTGACTGCTAGTTTTTATTGACAAAACCACAAGCCGGGTGACTGGGTACAGGTGGCTTTTAGACTGGTGGGCTGCAGGCATTGCTGAGAGGAGTGGGGAACTTAGCAGGGGAAGCTGGGTGGGGGTGGTTTTTCTGTGCTTGTCATTGGTTGGCTTATTTTCAGGGATTTTTCATAGTCACCACAAAGACATTGGCTTGTTCTCAGGGATTTTTCAGACCACAGACCACCAAGATTTTCTGCCCTCCACCCTTAGAGACTTTCCATAGTTGGCCACAAGGCCATCATTTTATTGCAAGATATCTTGTTTATGTGACTAAGGGTGAATGGTAGAATTTTCCACTGCTATTCTAAAGTTAGGAGCTTTACTGAAATCTGTTCTTTTTCATTCCTTCTGTTCTTAGATATTCTCTCCTCCCTTCTCTGCTTCAGCCTTCATCAGTTGCTGGATGAAGGATCTACAATGACAATTAGGGTTGTCATTCATTTGATTATAGGAGAAGTCCTGTTTAGGCACCCTCTCCACTATTGCTAGCTGGGGACATCTTGTGGATTCTTGGATGTTTCCCGAGCACCAGGTTTCTCTCTAACCCCCCAATGGCTTCCTCTATCAAGATACCTATTTCTTTGTTCTCCTTCACTGTTGCTCCACTCACTTAACAATCACATTCTCTCATGATCTTTACCCACTTCCCCTTGCTCACTCTCCCATACGATCTCAATTTACTAAAGAGATCTTCTCTATAGTCCCTTCCCAGAGGGATCCCTGGATGTCTGTCTTATGTTTCTTCTCTCACCTAGATGCTCCCTGTTTGAGGATTGCAGCATTATTATCTTTTGCTTTATGCCTAAAATCTACTTATAAGTGAGTACATACCATGTTTATCTTTCTGGGTCTGTGTTATCTACTTAGGATAATCCTCGCCAGATCCATCCATTTGCCTGCAAATTTCAGGATGCCATTTTTTTCCCTGCTGAGTAGTACTCCATTGTATAAATGTACCACAATTTTAAATCCATTCTTCAGTTGAGGAGCATCTAAGTTATTTCCAGGTTCTTGCTATTATGAATAATGCTGCTATAAGCATAATTGAACTGATGTCCTTGGGTAAGAATGTGCATCCTTTTGGTATATGCCCAATAGTTGTATTGCTGGATCATTGAGATTAGTTCCCAGTTTTCTGAGGAACCACCATACTAATTTTCAAAGTGGCTGTACAAGTTCATATTCCCACCAGCAAAAGTGTTCCCCTTGTTCTGCATCTTCTCTAGCATAGGCCATTATCTAAGTTTTTGATGTTAGCCATTCTGACAGGTGTAAGATGGTATCTCGGGGTTGTTTTTATTTGCATTTCTCTGAGGGCTAAGGATGTTGAACAATTCTTTAAGTGTCTTTCCGTCATTTGAAATTCTACTGTTGAGAATTTCCTTTTTAGCTCTGAAGCCCATTTTTAATTGGATTATTTTGGTTTTGGCCTTTAGTGTCTTGAGTTCTCTATGTATTTTAGAGATCAGTCCTCATGACAGCAAATATTAATGACTAGTCTTTTCTTTTGAAGACTCAAATGCAGCAAAGCAAACCAGCATGCTCATTTCACTGAAAGTATATTTGTGACATTTGTGTTTGCATTCCCAAAGTAAAATTAATTTAGCTGGTACAATAATTGATTCAAAAACAGGTAGATAGCATACTGTACATACGTTCAGACAATCAATCTCCATAGACAAATCTGTAAAATATAAACAACTGAACCTATTCCAGACTCATTAGGAAGTATAGTTTGCTGGAGATTTCCAAACATCCATTTTATGTACCTGGACATCACAGACAGACATGGTATTTTCCAATTAAGGCCCAAGCTGCCTAGATTAAAGCCACTGTGCATTCCTGCCTTCAGAATTGCCACTGACCAGCTGTCTCATATGTGCCTCCAAATCTCCTCTTTTCGGTCAGCATGACACTGTACAGTTTGGTTTCATCTCTTCCACCTGATTACGTTGAATGGCAAAGGACCAGATAACCATGTTTCAGCAGCTCACAGGTCTCCAAATTGGGAAGAACAGGATTACAGGGCATCATTGATATATGACACTAATATAATGTATAAGGTCCTTGAGTTTGGACTGGTCTATGAGGAGGGGAATTGGATGGTCTTAGTTTGGAATGAGTTCAACTTTCATGTGAGAAGAGAATAAATGTCTAGAAAGATACAGTGGCTTATAGCAGCTGCCCTATGCCCAGAGGTTGACTTGTCCTGTTGCCTTTTTATTTATAGTTTTTTGTAAGTTAATTCTCATTCAACACTTGACTGCAATTCCCTAATAGTCTCTAAGGCTTAAGTAGCTATTTGAGATACTTCGAAATTCTTGACTAACAGAATCCATGGAAAATAATAATCATTTTTGTTTTAGGATAAGAGCCAGCAGATCTTTGTAGTTGGTTGGTTTATATTCCTCAGGGTTTTTTTTGTTTTTTTTTTTTTTTTTTTGAGGGGAGGACCTGCTATCCAGCTCCCAAATAAATGCACATGAAGACGTATCCATTCTTACAAATGACTGGCCTTAGCTTGACTTGGTTATTGCCAGCTTTTCTTAAATGCTCCCACCTATCCTTTGTTTCTGGGCTTTTACCTTTCTCTATTCCTGTATACCTTGTTTACTTCTTACTCTGTGGCTGGCTGTGTAACTGGGTGGCTGGCCCCTCATGTCCTCCTCCTTTTATGGATCCTTAACCTCTTCTTCCTAGATGTCTCCTCCTATTCATTCTCTCTGCCTGGCAACCCTGTCTGTTGTTTCCCTGCCTTTTTATTAGCCATTGGCTCTTTATTAGACCAATTAGGTTTTTTTAGACAGGCAAAGTAACACAGCTTCACAGAATTAAACAAAATTCCACCATTAAACCTATGTTCCATATAAAAAATGTAATACATCTTAAAATAAATTCCATGAGATCTTTCTCTCTACACAGCCTAAATATTTTAGGCTCTGCAAGATCTCTTTCCTAAATGCTCTATGCTTCTGTTCAGAATGAAAATCAATTTAGAATAAAAAAATCAAAAGTTATTTTTATATGAAGTTTACATATTGCTAAATAAAACGTTTTTTATTTCCTTTTATTTCCTGAAATAGTTAGTCCCAGTCTTAATTTACAACCCATACAGAAGAAGGTGTTGGACTGGATTAGGCTCTTCCTTTTTTAAAAACCATTAAGTTTGGGTATAGTGTGTTAAACCACAAGAAGATGTCAAAGTTGCTATTAGACTTGCTAAGAAAGGAGTACCCCAGGCATAAAGACCCAAAGCAAAGTTTTAAAAGCACAATAGTTACAGTATCAACTCAATTCCTGAGAGCAAATCAGAACAAACAAGGCTGCTACTCCACAAGATGTCTGTAGTAGGATGTTTCTGACCCGGACTTTCAGGCCTAACCTCAAGGTGTAGGACCACAGACCCACAGAGACACACACAGATATTTACAATTAGTTTTTAGGCTGATCGGCCTAAGGCTCAGGCATATAACTTGCTAACACTTTACCCTCAATCTAACCCATGACTCTTATCTTGTTCAGCCATGGGGCTGGGTACCTTTTCTTAGAGCAGCATAGTTGTCCTCTGTTTCTTCCCGTTTCTCTCTGGCATTCTGTCCTGTGCTTCCTGTTCTCAGAGTTTTTCTTAGTCTGGTAGCCCCACCCACACTTCCTGTCTGCCTTTGGCCAATCAGCGCTTTTTATTAAACCAGCAGGTGGGACCATTATTTATAATGTAACAACATAATCTCCCAATTTCAAGGAGACTGGCTGAGATGACCCAGCCTTACAGACTACTCCACTAAAGGCTTGTCCATAATCCTACATTTTTCTTTGGATTCCCTTGAGATTGCCAACGCCCCCATTCAGCAGGAAGTAGCCTAGAGAACAATGTCCACATTCCCAAAACATGGATTATGGATGTTTGTGTTTATTTACAGTGTTGTTTATAAGTTGTTATAGATAAAGGGGGGAAAGAATATTAGATTTGGAGTTCTTTTTGTTTTAAGAAGAGAAAAGGGGATATGTAGGAGATTGTACTGTTTCATTGTAAATAATTGTCACACCCACTGGTTTAATAAAAAGCGCTAATTGGCCAAAGGCAGGCAGGAAGTGTGGGCGGGGCTAACAAACTAAGAAAACTCTGGAGAACAGGAAGCACAGATCACAATGCCAGAGAGAAGCCAGAAGAAGCAGAGGACAACTATGCTGTTCTAAAGAAAGGTACCGAGCCACATGGCTGAACAAGATAAGAGACATGGGTTAGATGAAGGGTAGAGAGCTAGGAAGTGATATGCCTGGGCCTGAGACCAATCAGCCTAAAACTATTGAAAACATCTATGTGTCTCTGCAGGTCTGTGGGTCTATGGGCCAAAACCTTGAGGTTAGGCCTAAAAGTGTGGGCCCGAAACCTCGTACTACAGATGTCAGCCCTCTGTTCTTTGTCAGGTCAAGTTTTTCTAAGATACTTTTTCCTCAGATTTTCCGGAAGTTCCCAATGATGTCTTTCTCAGTGGTAATACAATTATAGAACATTATATAGCCAAAGATAACCTTGAAATTATTTTATTTCCTCTTGTTTCCAGATCCCTGAGATTATAGGCATGAGCTACTATGATAGATTTTATGGGAGCTGAGTCCAGAATTTGAGGATGCTATGCGAAGGATCCAAATAAGCTATGTCTCTAATATTCCATCGTAAATTTTTTCAGTAATTTATCTTTACCATGTGACTTTATGATATCTATTGAGCATAGCATGGGTCAGAGACCTCATGGTAATGTTCTGTTTCCTTAAATTCTATAACAATAATGAAAGTTTCTTTTAGTAAAGGTCTTACCTCTCTCTGATTCTGTTTTTTCAGTAATATATTGTCCTTTGAGGAGTCTCCATGTTTGTATATATGTATACATGTGTATGCTGTAAATTCATGTGTTAATATACATGTGCATACACACAACATTGTTAGACTTTTAGACTTTACATACTAGCAGTTTTGACAGTACTATGAATAGTGTTATCTAAAGGAGGGATCTACATTATATCATCAAACTTTCTTTCACTATCTCTGTTATAGCCTCACGGTGCACTGAGTGTGAATATTGCCTTGTGCCCTCTCAGAAGCTTTCCACATCCATAGCTTTTATAGAGGATAACTTTGTACAGAAAGAAGGTTTCTCTGTCTTTCTTATTCTTCATTCTTTTCTTTCTTCTGTTCCTTTTCTTCATTCAGGTATTTATTATTTTCTTTATTTACTTAGGAATAAATAAGGAGCACTGGCATTTTACTAATTGTGGGGTTCACTGTTAGCAATTTGTGAAACTAACTTGATGACCATTACCGCCCTTAAAACACTATCTTAAAAATATATGTATTGGTACAGGAAGGTATCTCAGCAAGTCAAGACAATTGTGTTTTAGCCTAGAAAGTTCCCTGAATCCATATAAAGTTTAATAGACAAAACGAACTCTCCAAAGTTGTTCTGTGATCTCCACATGTGCAGGAGGCGTTTGTCCCTACCTTAGGTCATATGCAGACACACAAAAATTTTTAAAAAATTAAACCTAAGTACTGAAAGCTATCAACAGAAATAGAGATGAATAGAAAGCATTAGAGAATGTTAAACTCAAATTACATAAAGGGAATTTTATTCAATTTAAATATTATTAATGTATATAGTTAAGCATATATCTGGCTCTATCTAAGAAAAAATAGTATCTGGAGCATGCATTTGATACTGTATGTATAGATACTTCTGAGTCTTGGCCATTCTAGAAAATAAAATTCCCATAAGGTAGGGTAATGGAGAAGGGTAATTTAAAACTTTCTTTGGTAAAATGAATTTTCTATACACTTCTTTAGCTTATTATATATCTATTGCTGACAGCCTAGAGAACAAAGACAAATAAGCTATACTGGGCACAGCACTAGGCTCATCCACTGCACAGTGGAGCATCATATTAATTACATAATTTAGAAAGTGGCTTTCATGTTTAGAATGAGAATGCTCCCAGCTTGTGCTAAATATTTATTTTAAAGGCATTATTAACTTTGGCCCCTATGAACTCAGTAAAATAGAGAGAGGATAAGAAGCAAAACTATTTTAAAACTGCTGACGTGCTTCTACATTAATACCCTTTGAAATTGTGCCTTTCCTGTCATTTGCACCCAACCTCACAGTTGGAGAGCTTTTGCTAGGGGAGAAATTCACATCTAAAGAACGCAAAATTTTCAACATTTTTAAGTAACCTACTAATTAGTTTCGATAAAATTGAAATAATGGACTTGTCAGGTGTACAATTAGTGAATATAAAGTAAATGTCAGCTGAAAAGGTTCAAAGGCGCCTATCCAGGATCCTGGGTTCTGGCTCCGGAAGGGGGAGTGGCCAACCCTATTCATAAGGGCCTGCTGGTATCTTGGAAAGCCCTGCTTCCTGGTTCCAGACTGCTGGAGAGACCGGTTGGGCGTCCATGGTCCACTGCATGGATAATCTAGTCTATCAGGCGTCTATATAAGCTGTTACCTGTATCGTGAGTGTTGGCTTATATTTTAATGAATATTGATCTTAGATTAGTATATTTAAAAAAAATTTCTGCCATCACTCAACCTGTTTTACTTTATCTGTTTATATTTCTCATAACAGTCACAGCAGTGCACATTGGTCCATCAACAACAATACAGTCACAAATGTATTTAACTAAATCAACTTTTGTTCTTTCTTTCTTTATAATAAATAAATAAAATTTAAATTTATGTATAGAAAAGACAAAATTATTTTATAAAAAGGGGTTCTTAAATGATTTATAGCTGAAGTCATTTAAAGCTTTAGATCTATGAGAAAATAGTTTTGAAAATCTGAACAAATTCTGCAGGGAGAAATTGTGGCAAATGTAGGACTGAGGCTACATTTTACCTGAAGGATAGTACAAGAAAAGAATTACTTATCTCAGAGACTCAACATGCTTGGAACAGAAGAGCTGAGAAGCCATCCTGGGGGGATTACAATTCATAGGAAGTATGTCTAGAGCAGCAGGAGATGTTTGGAAAAGGAAGTCGGTGGTAATATTGTAACAGAAAACAAAAGACCTCCTGCCAGTTGCACTGGATTCAAACCTTGGCTTAGTGAGTGATGAAAAGTAGCTTCCCAGTTGCATTGTGAAATAATAATAAGGAAGTGACATGAAGGCAGACATGCAAATTAGAGCCAGCCCCTGAGCCCAGAAAGTGAAAACAAGCAGGCAGAAGGTAATAGAAGTACTCCATTCATCCCCTCGCTTCCCTTTACTTTTGGCTCCTTGTCATTGTTTTACAGTAACTCCTTCCTTTCCTTGCTTTTACTTCACATCCCTTTGCCAAACTTGATCTGCTTTTATGATTACTATTGGTCTCCTTTGCTAGAATGATAACGCCTCGGAAGAATTTGGTTTCTGGCTAGTTTATTGAACCACTGGGTGTTGGTTTTTTTGTTTTTTGTTTTTTGTTTTTTGGGTTTTTTTGTTGTTGTTGTTTTGTTTTGTTTTTGTTTTTTGTTTTTTTTTTCTGTCTTTTTTCCTAGACGGGAAAACATATGTGCCTTTTCTCGAACTCAGGGCTTTCCTTATTCCTTCTTTAAAGTACTATTGCCCATCAAGTGGCTTCTTACTGCCATGTGGCTGTCTCCCAGGCAGGCCAGGGTAACTCAAACTGCCATTGCCTTGTAAGTTAAGATGCCTCCCCACACACTTATTTGAAACCATCTAAGATATCTTCTCCATTTTACTCAAGTTTATACTTTTGGTATCTTTCAGATGAAACTTAAAAATCTAGCCATTTAATTTTCATGGATTAATAATTCAATTTTTAATTTGTGACTGAATAAAACTATGTTTTTTCCCTACCTTCTTCCAGTTTTGTTCATTAAATTAATACTTTTTTTTTTATAACGTAGCAGGTGTAAGACAAAGTAAAAGATTTGATTCTGAGTATGTGTCTAAATTTAACATTATATGAGCTACATAAAATTAAAGATATTTCATTGTCCAAAACTATGTGTTTTTTAAATTTTCAAAAATGTAAAATTATGTGTTTACAAAAGAGAACATATTTCAAGTGCACTGCATTGAATATATATATATGTCCCATGTGCACCCACCTGCCCACATGCACACAGAAGAAGAGTGACTCATAAAAATGTTCATCACCATCCTGTTTAATCAGTTACTCTTAAAGTATCCATTAGCAAAGCATTGTTTCTGTAAATTATACCTCTGGAAAATATTTTCTTTTTTATGAGAATGGAACAGCTAAAATGAAAGTCTAAGCATATTTGGTTTTTGTAAAAAGTTTTTGACAAATTCTGCACCTGTGGACAAATATCCAGCATATTTTCAGCATTTATCATGACTAAGTCTACATTTTTTTTCCCTCTTCAGCTCAGTCCCCCGCTGTTTCCCTAATTAGAGACCAAGCCATTCCCCCAAAGTCTCCTTTGCTTCCACAACTGACTGTGAAGTTTCATGTTCCACCCTTTTGGCCCAGTGAGGCAGCTATAGAAGGTTGCACAGTTAAGAGGGAACTGAAGCCTCTGCAGAACGTGTATTTGTTACATAAGTAAATATACTGTATTTCCTTATGGAATTTGCCATTTTTATTCCCAAAGCCTTGAAAAACAGCTCTCTGCAACAGCAGCTAAGCATAGTGCAGACAAAAAAGAGAATGAATTGGCAGAGCAAACTCAAAGACATTTGGCTGCAGGTCTATAGACAAAGGCAGACACCACTAGGGTAAAAAGTAGCAGGTGGGAGCCTTTGGAAGGATGCATTGTAGGAAAACAGCATGTTTTAAATGCATTAAAAGATGGTTGTGTATATAAAATCCAAATATTTATGTTACACAACCAAAGGAACTATGTTTTCTAAAATTAGAAATAGGAGTTGTGGAATGAGAAATCAGTCAGGGAGAACTGACTGGCCTGAGAAAAGACCAGGGATTGGGGATGAAGCAGTCAGTGTCTGGGAGCAGTGCATGATGGCAGTCTATGAAACAAAAGAAGTGGAAGTTTACAATAGCCTCGACAATTGCTTCTCGTTAATACTTATAGAGAGAAAAAGGAAAGGTTGCCGTGTACTTTTGATAGTGTACTTTTGATAGTTGTCGAGCCTAATTGTATGTATTATGTTAGCAGAGTCCTCCCTTATCTGATTATACTTCAGGATAATGCTACTTGTGTTCTCTAAAGAGTATGCTGTTCTTTACTGGAATTACTAGTTTTTTCTTTTAAACCATCCAAATTAGAATTTTGCCCTGTGTCAGGATGTGTCTGTTCACCCCACCTGTGTTGGTCCACATCCAGGTAACAGCTCTGAACTGAGAGTCAGAAGGGTGGGGTCCTGCTGTACCGCCTCTGCTCAGAGAAGGAAGGACTCAAATCAAGGGACTATGAATTGACCAAGGAAGTAGCGAGAAGGCTGCAGAGGGGACAAGAGGACATTAGCTTCAGAGATCTGGGATTGTGCCGCATTCCAAGATGCCCTAGGTTCAATCCCCAATATTGGAAAAAATAAGAAATACTTAAAACTACTGAACTTCTAAATCATGAACTGTTTCTGTTTTTATCTTGACGTCATACACAAACTATCGTCATGAAAATAAAGGTGAAAGATGGAAATCCAGTAAGCTTTTATCTAAACCAAGTTATTTTTCAAATAAAAGAGGATACAGTTATGTTTTCCCCATTAAATTTATTCTATTAGCTTGCAGTTTTTATGTTTATCTGTATACAACTGTTAAACACATTAAAAGAGTAGCTTTTCATGCTTTTATATATATATATATATATATATATATATATATATATATATAATTACATATACATATGCTAGGCGCGGTATGGTTCTTGCTGAGTCATTCTGACTTGGCATTACACTGAGCATGTCAGATATGCTATTGGCATCTGATTTTGCTCCAACCAGCTCTGGAATGCTTATTAGGGCTTGTGATATACACCAATCCTATAGTGCCCCGTGAGCTCTACCCAAGCAGTAGCCTATCACGTCACAGCACATCCCACCATTTTTTAATATTAATAGCTGCCTTCTAGGCTCTCGGGGTCCTTCTCTCCAGCTCTCCTATCAACCAAGCTGAACTCCAATAAAGTGTGATTAAGAAGAACCTCTGCGTGTGGTCGTACTTCACTCTGCTGGCCAGAGGCCGCGCGCTACATACATACATACACGTTTTTATATCTAATTATTTTTAAGAACTTAGTAACAATTAGTATAACATGCCACAAATATTCTTTGCGATATCTTCAAACCTTGTACTGACTCCACACACTCTAGATAATGAATCCATAAACAATCTTTATAGTTTCTTTTCAAGTTTTCCCATATTCATATCCAAAATAGATAAGTAGATTTTTACACACAAAATTAACAATTTTAAGAATCATGTGTGGGTTCTCTCTAGTAGCCTCCTAAAATGCAATGAGTCTATTTAATAAGAGAGATGGTGCACTGTCACCAACACGAACTCTGTCTTATTTACCACAGCTTGACAACTTCAACTATCATTAGGAGTCACAATACTCTTTTACAAAAAATAAAACAGGCCACTTAAATGAGTCCTTAAAACACTGACAAACTGTGTGTAGTAATTTTGTTGTAAGTTAATAGTGCAGAAAGAATTTTGCAAGCTGAAAACATAATAATAAAATCATAGGTTTAAAAATATTTTTAGTTTTTAAACTTATTTAAAAATTGTGTGTATGTCTGTGTGCACACAGAGCCAGACCCAAATGCAAGCGTCTCTGAAGGCTAGAGACTTTGGATCTCCTGAAGCAGGAGTCATAAACACTTGTGAGAAACTCCTTGGTGCTTGGAATGAAATGCATTCACCTTCACGGGCAGTGGCTTCAACCCATCCTTCCAGGTATTCTCAGATTTAAGTTGGACTTTAGCCTCCAGGCCTTCTCTCTTCCCTTCCATCAAGCTTGTTGTAAGATCCCTTATTTTATTGTGCAGATTTTTGAATCATAAATTGTATCCAGATGCATTTCCCTAGAACTCAACATGGACAGCTTTGATAGTTTGCCAGTGACCATATTAATTATCAGTTTGTTTTTGCTGAAGAAATCTGTTGGATTATTCATGGCAAAGCTGTTTCCTAAATGTTATAGTCAAGCTTTAATCATTAATAATATAAACTCCTTTATTGAGTCCATTCTGTAAATGAGGATCAGTGGTTTACCAAAAATGAACTGCAGTGTCTCATCTCTAGCACAAACATTGTGTCCTAGAATCTTAAAACAAGTAGAATTCATTAAAGAGAACATTGATTTACACATTTTAATCACTAAATAGATATAAACAATACAATATATCATGAAGAGTTAAAGAACTAGAAACCTTGATTTTTCTTTTTCAAAGGGAGAGCAAGAACTTCTAAAAAGCAGCCTTGTAGGTATACAGAGTAAATGATGCACAGTTAGAAATTCTTTTCTGAAAAAGTTACATGGATCCTCACATTATTCCACCAACTGTTTCTCAGAGCACAAAGGTCAAATACCACAACCAGGAAAGTCAAAGTCTAAGGGGGAAAATACTATGAGTTTTAAGGTAGACTCTCATTTGATAGATTTATTACATAAAGATTTAGTAAATAAAAACATAACAAAGTTGTTAAAGTTCTTAAAATAGACAGTGAAGTGTGTGATGTCTTCAGTGGAAATCTTGACAGGACTAAAAGCCCACATTCCTGTTCATCTAGATTAAAGACATTTGGGCCATATTTTCTTTGCATTATGCTTCAATCAATTCTGTGAATTGCAGGCAGCTGACAACAGAAGTGGTTTCTTACTACAAAAAATAAGATGATTCTACTGGAACTGGTGATTTTTTTGGGGGGGGGCATCTTCAATAGGGAAAACAGCAGAACAAATAGCAGACATTCAAACAAAAACAATAATCTTGTTTCTCTAAGGGTAGTGTTTTGTGTTAGCTCTTGAAATGAATGCACTGTGTTGGTGTTTCCACCCCCAGATAATGAGGTAAATAACATATCTGAATGGTCATCTTATATAAACATAAAAGTCTTTTTATATTTTATTAAAATTTATTTGTCTCTTATTTATTACCTCCAAACTGCTGTTTCCCATCCCTTATCCTTTTCCAGCTCTCTATGCCCCATCAACTTTTCCTTCAAAAAATGGCAGGTCTCCCAGGAATACCAACCAACCAACCATGGCATATAAAATTGCAATAAGACTAAGTACCTCCCTTCATATTAAGGATGGGAAAGGCAACCCAGTAAAAGGAAAAATGCCCCAATGTCAAGCAAATGAGTCAGAGACAGCCACACTTCCACTATTAGGAGTTCCATAAGAATACCAAGTTACATAATCATAACATACATGTAGAGGGCCTAGGTCAGTTCCATGTACACTTTCTGATGGCTGGTTTCATCTCTGTGAGCCCCTAGGAGCATATGTTAGTTGGTTCTATGGCTTTTTTCATGGTATCTTTGACCTCTCTGGCTCTTACAATCCCCCCCCCCCCAACCTTTGCAGGATTCTTGAGCTCAACCTAATATTTGGCTATGAGTCTCTGCATGTCCTTGCATCAATTGCTGGATGAAGCATCTCTGATGATGCCGTCTATGAGTTTAGCAAAATATCAGAAGAATACTTTCACTGACTTTTTTGCTTTTTGGTTTTTTCTAGTAGTGTTTGGTTCTATTCTAGAGCTCTGGGTTATCCCATATCTCATTGGTGGTCCTCCAGACAGTGTCGGGGTAAGCTGCTATGGGTCCCAGGCAGGACAGATTAATAGAAATGGGTTTTACTAAGATGAAAGAGCTAGCTAGCAGTATGCCTGAGACATAGACCAAGCAAGATGAAATTAACATAAGTCTTTGTGTGATTATTTGGTACTAAGCTTCAGTGAGATAGTGGGTGGGTCTGAACTGTGGGCCTAGTTGAGGCTAGAAACTTGGTGTTACACAATTCCCCATGGTGTAGGAAAGAAATATCTTCTATTGTGCCCAGACTCAACGATCCCCAGAAGGACTCCCAGTAACACACTGACTCACAAAGATGCAAAAGCAAGACAAGGCTTATTTGGCACATACCTGCAGCAGTGTCCAAACTCCTAACCATTACATCTAGGAGAGAGGTCCTTCCCCTGTGCAAGGCAGGGCTTTTAAAGGAAAAAAAAAAAAAAAAAACCACAGGAATACTGTCACTGAGAAGTGCTGGGGAGTGCTTGGGAGAGTGGCACTGTTATTGAGCTGGTATCTAGAAGAATTTTCTTCACTAACATCTTTTCAGCGAGGTGGACAGTATCTAGCTAATTGGTTGTCTTAAGGGTAAGGGAATACTTGTGGTTAGGTACTCAGAAGCAGGCTTGAACTTCAGGAAATAGAAACTTAACTCCTCAAAATGGCTCTGAGTTACAAGATAGAGGGTTCTTGTCTTTCACATTCCCAGTTACAAGATAGAGGGACCTTGACTCTTACACCAAGTATCCCTCCTTGAGCCCTCCTTGTTACCTAACTGCTCTGAATCAGTGGATTGTAGCATGATTATCCTTTACTTAACAACTAATAACCACTCATAAGTGAGTACACACCATTTTTGTCTTTCTGTGTCTGAATTAGCTCCCCAGGATGGATTTTTCTAGTTCCATACATTTGCCTACAAGTTTCATTATTTTTGACAGCAGAGTAATACTCCATTGTGTAAAAATACCACATTTTCTTTATCTGTTCTGTGACTGAGGGACATTTAACTTGTTTCCAGTTTCTGGCTATTGCAAACAAAGCTGTTATGAACATAACTGAATGTGTCCTTGTAGTATGATTGGGCATTCTTTGGAAATATAATCATCCCTCCTCTCTATCCCTCTCTCTCTTTTTCTTTTGTTTTTCTCCCTCATACCCACCCCTGAATAAACTCAAATGTTGCATCTGGTAGTGTGTGCCTGATCTTGTGCACAAAACCAAGATTTTAGTGTTGTGTCTTGGATAGGCTCTCTCCTAGCCTTAGGTATACATAGGCTAGGAGATCCTGATCCAGGTCTCATTACCAGGGAACCTTCCATCTACCCCACCGCAGCTTGTTCGAACACCACCTGTCTCGATTGGTAAGTTTCTCTTTTCCAATCGGAGTAAACACCAAATATTGTCTCCAGAAAACACCATTGATCGTCCACCTTTCCAGTAGGACTCTAGTCTTGTAGAGGACCACCCCCACCCACAATCTGCATTGGCCGCAGCTGTTCCTTCTCACCTGACATTCATTTCTGGCCTTCCCTGCTATTGAATCCCAGTCCGGATCCTTAGACTCTGTTCCTGGACACTGTCCCCAGGGCCCAAACGCCTAATGTAGGTTCTGACAAGTGTCCATAGTGGTTGATGCTATTGGGGCTGCCCTAACCTGACCACCACCATCAAGAAAGGGAAGCCTCAGGGTATCAGGGTGGTCCATCTCCTTTCTCGTAGGCAACAATGGCACAATACTCAGTCCTTCAGGGTTTTGGGATTCTATCTCTCTAGCCTCTCCGTTGTCAGGGTGGGAAGCAAACAATTCCTGCCTCATCAGATGCCACTAGCCACTTAATTGCATTTTCAGAGATATCCCTGTCACCCACTCACTTTTGGTCATGCCAAGCTGCCTCATACCTCTAGTGGAAAGAGCTTTTGAAGCTAAAGTAGGAGATTTCGTTTTAATCATCACATTCACCTGAATCCAGCCTCACCAGCCCTTCCCTTGCTTCTCTTGTTCTCTGCTCGGCCTGTTAGCGCCAGGCTATGTGGCTCTCCTACGTGGCCCCCAAGTGTGGGACACCCAGAATCCCTCTGTTGTTAGGCACATTTCTCTAAAATCCCCATTCCAGCCAGCCTCTCAGAACCAAAGTTGAGAAGTATTTTGCCTCGGCCCTCCCCTCCTCTACAGACTAACCCTCCAGCCTCTGCTTCTGGAGAACGGAAAACCCAGAAGTCATCTTACCGTCGGAAAGCAGTTGACTGCTACCCCCTGAGGACCAGAGAAAAGGAACCAGGAGATATTTTTAGAGCCAATACAGGTAAACAGACTGTTCCCTCCCACCCCCACGACCAAAGGAAAGGAATCAGAAGCCATTTTAACCTCAGCAATGGGTAAACGAAAAACATGGGACATTTTAACCTCTTGCTGTCCCCCAGACTTAGCAGAGATCCACAAACTTAATTGTGCAGCTGGAGTCTCCTAGAAGAAAGAAACAGAAAAGCAGTTATCTTAAGTTTTATTTAGAGTATAGACAAAGCCTAGCTTAAGGTTATATGTGTCCCAGTTTCAAACCTTCTTTCTCTCCCTCCATTTTTCTCTTCTCTTAAACTTACCTCCAGATCCTGTAATAGCAGAGTACCCTCACTATATGTGTCACTTCCCAAGGTTCTCTTAATAACTCAGTTCTTCCCCCAAGCTCTAGAAAATCAGAAGTCATCATTTCATGCCTTAAACTCACCTGGACTGCAGGACTGAGCTGCAAACCCAGCAGACTGACCACCATAAAATACAGCTTAAGACAGCTTGAAGCAGCCTTAAGAGATCTGTCAACCCTATTCAATTTCCCCTGTACCATCCTACATAAACCCAGCTTTCTTTTTATAATAATCAAAATGGTGATATGTAATAATTCACAGCACTTAGCAGCCATGTGGTAAATCCAACATGGCACCTGGTAAGATAAGAATTCCTGGCATGTAGCCCCCACGTGGTAAACCCAACTTAGCATCAGCATATATACAGCCCCTAGGTGTGGCTAATAAATCTGTGCCCACCTGCTCTCTTAAAAGGAGCCACTGCATGAAAGTCCATTCTCTCTCAACTCCCCCTGCCTTTCTCTCTTTCTCTTTTGTTTCTCTCCCTCATATCTTCCCCTGAATAAACTCACATGTGGCATCTGGTAGTGTGTGTGGCTGATCTCACGCCAAAAACCAACAACCGAGAGTTAGTCTGTCTTGTGGTACATTGGTTCCCAATTTTCTGAAAACTTGACAGCCATATTGATTTTTAAAGTAGCTGTATATGTTTTCATTCCTACCAGCAGTGGAGGAGTGTTCCCCTTGCTCCACATCCTCACCAGCATGAGCTGTCACTTATGTTTTTAATCTTAGCCATTCTAACAGGTGTATGATGGAATCTCAGAATCATTTTGATTTGCAGATCCTTGATGACTAAGGATATTGAACATCTATTTAAGTATTTCTTATCCATCTGAGATTCCTCTTTTGAGAATTCTCTGTTTATATCTGCACCCCATTTTTAATTATTTGAATTATTGATTCAATTTTTTTAATTTTTTGGTATTTTGATACTATGTTCCTGAATTCTTTGTAAGTTTTGGAATACAGTCCTTTGTCAAATGATGTTGGTAAAGATCGTTTCTTATTCAGTAGGCTGCCAGTTTGTCTTATTGGGCATGTCCTTTTCCTTACAGAATATTTTGGTTTCATGAGACTCCATTAATTAATTATTGATTTTAATGTCTGTACAATATGTGTTCTGTTCAGGAAGTTGTCTCCCGTGTCAATGTATTTACTCATGCTATTTCTCACTTTCTGTTCTATCAAGTTCAGTGTATATTTATTTAGTTGTGGTCTTTGATCCACTTGGACTTGAGTTTTATGTAGGGTGATAAATACAGATTTTTTTTTGCATTCTTCTACTTACAGATATATAATTAGTCCATCACCATTTGCTGAAGATGCCATCTTTATTTTATTGTAAAATTTCAGCTTCTTTGTTGAAATCAGGTGTCCATGGGTTTTTATTTGATTCCATTGATCCACTTGTCTGTTTTTCTGCCAATACCATATAGACTGTGTGTAGTAATGCTTGAAAGTAGGGATGGTTACACCTCCAGATTTTATTTTTTAATTACAGGATGGTTTTAGCTATTTTGGATGTTTTTGTTTTCTCATATGATGTGTTGTTTTTTTCAAGGTCTATAAAATCGTGTTGTGATTTTAATGAGGGTTCCTTTGAATCTGTACATAGTTTTGGTATGATGGCTATTCTTACTACATTAATCTTACTCATACATGTGCATGGGAGGTTTTTCCATCTTATAATCTTCTCCAGTTTCTTTCTTTAAAAACCTGAAGTTCTTGTCATGCAAGTCTTTCACTTGCTTGTTTAGTGTTACACCAAGATATTTTAGTGGCTATTGTGAAGGGTATTCTTTCTCAGCCTGCTTATCATTTGTGTACAGGAGAACTACTGAATTTTTTTTAGTTAATTTTGTATTCAGTCACGTTGCTGAAGGTGTTTATAACCTATAGGAGTTCACTGGTAGAATTTTTTAAAAATACTTATGTATACTCTCATATCAGTGAATAATGATACTTTTACTTCTGCTTTTCCAATATATTCTCTTGACCATCTTTAGTCATCTTATTACTAGAACTACAAATACTATACTGAATAGAAATGAAAAGAGTAGACAGCCTTGTCTTATTTCTGGTTTTAGTGGACTGCTTTGAGTTTCTGTCCATTTAATTTAATGTTGCTTATCTGCTTCCTGCATGTTTCTATTATTATATTTAGATATGTCCTGTCTATCCCTGATCTCTTTTAAGACTTTATCATGAAAGGGGTGTTGTTTTGTTGAAGACTTTATAAAGCATCTATTGAGATGATCATATGGTTTACTTATTTCAGTTTGTTTATATGTTGGATTACATTAACAGATTTTTACATGTTGAACCTTCTCTGCATTTCTGGCATGAAGTCTACATGGTCATGGTAGGTGATCTTTTTTATGTATTCTTGGATTTAATTTGTGAGTATTTTATTGATTATTTTTACATCAATAATGTTCATGAGGGTGACTGGTCTGCAATATTCTTTCTTTGTTGAATCTTTGTGTGGTTAGAATATCAGTGAGTGTGGCTTCATAAAAAGAATTTGGCAATGTTCCTTCTGTTAATATTTTTTGTAATAATTTGAGGAATATACATATTAGCTCTTCTTTGAATGTCTGGTAAAATGTTTTATAGTCAGAAGTGTCTGGCCTGGTCTAGCTCCAAGATCTGGAGTAGCAGTCCCAAATAATCACACAAAGTCTTATATTAACTATAAGCTGATCTATGGCTCAGGCTTATTACTTTTTAACTCATACTTTGTTAGCTCATTATTTCTATCTATGCGGCTTGGTAACTTTTCTCAGAGCAGCATTCTTATTCTGCTTCCTCTATGTCTCACTGTTATCTCTCTCTCTCTGCTCTTCCACTTTCTAAAATTTTCCTTGTCTGGTTGCCCTGCCTCTACTTCCTGTCTGTCTACTTGACTAATCAGTGTTGTATTAAACAAATCTTTACAATGACAAATATTTGCAGTGTACAAAAAATAATGCCACAGCATTTCTCCCTTTTTTCTTTTTAAAACAAGAACCTCAAATCTAATCTCCATTTTATAGTTTTTTTCCTTACCATTATCTATAGCTACTTGTAATCAACACTGTAAATAAAGACAAACATCCATAATCTGTTTTTAGAGATGTGGGGATAGTTCTCTAGACTACTTTCTGCTGAGTAGGAGTGCTGATAATCTTAGGGAAATTCTGAGAAAATTCAGAATTATAGTCAGTTCCTGATTGGAGTATTCTGTGAATCTGGGTTATATCAGCCAGTCTTCTTGAAGCTGTTCTGGATGCATGGCTCAGAGAAAATTGTAACAGAGGTGCTCTGAAGTGTTTGATCATCTGGGCCGTCCATTTCCATCTGAAGTTTTTCAGGGAGTCTTCCTTAATAATTTTTTTTTTTTTAAATCCAGAATGAATTCACAGCCTCTCATTTTCTATGGAAATAAAAACAAAACCTCTTCTCCAAGATAACATATCTTTTGACTTCAATTTTAAAGTCAAAGCCTTTTTAAAATATATAGATTGGATTAATTCAGCACCATTTGTAATCACATGTGCTTTAGCAGCTCTTGCTCCTTCCTCAGCAGTCAGACAATTCAAAGACAACATAATATACAGTATCCAGACTTTCTGTGTATTTTCTGTCTTTATGTGATATGTGTAGAGTGCTATTTGTACAAATTCTCAGGCCACAAGTCTCTCTGTCCTCAGTCTGAAAGGTCAGTAGCAGGCCAAGGAAAAACGTCCTGACTCCTCCAAACTTATCCTGTTTCCTGCTGCCAGCTGTCTCACTTCCTGTTTTAACTTTCCTAGTGCTAGGATTAAAGGTGAGCATTTTCCAAGTACTAGGAGTACAAGTGCTGGATTAAAGATGTTTGCCACCACCGTTGCCTATTGTTTTTAGGACTTGAACTCACAGAGATCCAGAGGAATCTCTGCCTCCCAAGTGATGGGATTAAAGGCATGGGTTACCACCACTCCCTGACTTTTATGGTTTTGCTCTGTGGATGGTTCTGTCTTTTGTTATTTCAGACTATTATTATTAAATATATCACTACAGATTGACGTTGTTTGAATTTGATTTTATCATGAAATATCTTATTTTCTCCATCTATGGTGCTTGAAAGTTTTTTTCTGGGCATAGTACTCTGGGATGACATCTGTGCTCTCTTAGTGTCTGTAGAACATGGGTCCAGACTCCTCTGGCTTCTCCTCTGAGAAGTAGGGTGTAATTCTAGTAGGTCTGCCTTTGTATGATATGTGGCCTTTTGCTCTTGCAGCTTTTAATATTCTCTCTTTGTTTTGTGTGCTTTGGGTTTTGATTGATATGTGGTGAGGGATCTTTCTTTACTGATCCAATCTATTTGGTGTTTTGTAAGCTTTTTATAGGTATGTATAGGCTGAAGTTTCTGCCCTGGCCTCTGATGGGGTAACAGGAGATCATGGATTGGGTGGGGTACAGTCTTACATGGGGTACAAGATGCTGTCCTGGCCTCTGGTGTATGGGAGGCTTCCACCAGAGATGAGGGCTGAGATATAATGACAAGGAGAGGACTGGAAATATATTTTGTTTGCTTTTAGAATAGCTATAGTAGCTTGCTTGGAGCGGACATTTGCTTGGAAATATTGTTTCAATTCTTTATTTACTCGAAGGTATGTCTATTTTTGATGTTGAGGTATGTTATTGTATGTATCAAAAGGATGGATCTTGTTTTCACATGCATTTTGTTCTATTTTTTTAATTAGAGAATTGAGTCCATCAATATTTAGAGATATTAATGACCAATGATTGTTAACTGCTCTTATTTTATAGTTGGTGGTGTGTGTTTCCTTTCTTTTGGTTTTGTTGGTATGAAATTATTTATTCCCTGTGTTTTCATGGGTATAGTTCTCCTTGTGCTAGAATTTTTCTTCTAGTACCTCCTCTAGGGCTGGATTTGTGAATAAATATTTTTTAAATTTGACTTTGTCACGGAATATCTTGTTTTATTCATCTATTGTTATGGAAAGTTTTGCTGGGTATAGTAGTTTGGGCTGGCATCTGTGGTCTCTTAGAGTTGACAGGACATCCATCCAAGACCTTCTAGTTTTTAGATTCTACTTTGAGAAGTTGGGTTGTAATTCTAATAGTTCTGCTTTTATATATTACTTTGCTTTTGCCTCTTGCAGCTTTTAATACTATTTCTTTGTTCTGTATGTTTAATGTTTTGATTGTTGTATAGCTGGGGACTTAATTTTATGTTCTAGTATTTTTAGTGTTCTATGAGACTTTTGTATCATTATAGGTATATACTTCATATGGTTAATAAAATTTCTACAATAATTTTGTTAAAAATATTTTATGTGTCTTTGAGATGGGATTCTTCCTCTATTTCTGTCATTCTAAGCCTGGTCTTTTCATATTGTCCCAGATTTTCTGAATGATTTTTGTTAGGATTTTTTTAGATTTAACTTTTTTTTTTTTTTTTTTTTTGACTATTCTATTTCCTCTACTGAGTATCCAACTCCAGAGAGTCTGTCCCAGCCTGCAGGGTTTACAACATGGACCCAAGGAAGGGAGCAGACAAATGAAGGGACAAGAAACACATAGAACAAGAGCAAGACAGCATTCTGATCAAGCTCTGAAACTTTGTTCTTCTCAGCAGTACATATAGTCTTTTAGGGGGAAGGGTAAGCAAGGTTAAGCAGGTGAGGAATTCACAGCTGGCAGCTATTCTGCCAACAGGATGTCTTGTCATGGAGACCTTTCTAATCTTAGCTATTGTTCAATACCAGGAAGGTTACTGAATTCCTGGGAGGGGACTCATCTAACAGCAGGCTAACAGCAGGGGAGGCCACCTGGCTTCTGAGGTGGGATTCTTCTAGGGAAAAGGAAACTTAATATGCTGGTCCCAAAATGGCATTGTCATTGCTAAGGTTTTTCTGGTTCCTGGTAAGAGTCTCTCTTTCATCTATTATTATTATTATTATTATTATTATTATTATTATTATTATTATTATTATTATTATTTTGGTGATGCTTCCATCTTTAGTTCTTGTTCACTTGCCTAGATTTTTCCATCTCCATTATTCTGTCAAGTTATGTTTTCTTTACTGCTTCTATTTTTCATTTTCAGGACTTGAAGAGTTTTTATTCATTTTTTTTCCAACTGTTTTTTCCCCCTCTTTGTTCTCCTGGCTTTCTTTGAGGATTTTTTTTTTCATTTCTTTTTTGATGGCCTCTATAAACTTTATTACATTGGTTTTTCGGCCATTATCTTGTGCTTCAGGTGTGTTGGAAGATTCATGGATTCATGGAGTAGATAGAATAGCTGGGCTTTAGTGGTACCACATTGCCCTGGCTCTTGTTGGTTGTGATCTTATGCTTGCTTTTGGGCTTGCAGACCTTGACAGTTATCCTTAATTCCTCCAACTTGATCCCAAAAGCAGGAATGAGGTGGGTGTGCAGCACAGGTCTGACTCTCTGCATCTCTACCCAAGTCTTTAACAACTATAGAGACTTTAGTGTAATAGTTAAGGTCTCTATATCATGACAGTGAAAAATTTAAAGAGGCCATAGAGGGGCGGGCCAGATATAGAAGAGAGTCTATACCTCTTGTTTGCTGAGAAGGTACTTCCTCACTAACCCCCTCCTGAGCAGCAGAGGATGTGCTTCCTGAATTGCTTGGCCACCTGACTCCCTGTGCCTGCGTTCCTGAATTCCTGATGTAGTGACCTGGGTGGGACCACCCAGGAAAGCCCTACCATAAGAACTGTTACAACTTCTCTATCTCATGAGCCCGGATGTACCCCTTCCCTACCCAGAATGCTGTAAAAAACTTCTGTCCTAGAAGCATTCGGGGCTCTTGGCTTCCACAGTGCCATGAGTCCGCACGCGTGTGTATCAGTATATCATTAAACTCTCTTTTTCTTTAAAGTTAACAATGGTCTGTGGTCATGGTCTTGGGGCATCTTCACCACCCCCCCATTACAATCTGAGAGTAAATAAGAACAGTTTCTATCTAACTTACTGATAAATAAGAAAACATACACACCTTCTGATGGTATTTTTTTTTTCTTCTTCTTCAAATTGATCTCTGACTGTCTCTATACAGTTACACGTCTCTACACTGCCACATTCTGTACATACATCTACGTATCTTTCTTTGCAGATAGGTGGCCATTTATCTCTATACAGAGTTACATCCATTTTCACATGTCTACATTTATTTCTTTATCAACATTTCTCTTCTACATCTCATTTTATATGTAGTTTCTTCTTCCTTACCTTCACACAGTTTTAATTCTCCACATGTAATAGGCTGGTGCCCCAGGGCACCCCAAGACACCCCAAGACACCCCAGGACCACGACTAATGACCACTGTTAACATTAAAGAAAAAGAGAATTTAATGAATATGAATATGAATACTGGGATACACATGTGTGGACCCCTGGCACAGGCACTGCAGAAAAGCCTGGGGCCCCGAATATTCTCGGGGGCAGGATTCTTATACCCTATTCTAGATAGGGGAGGAGGTATGGGCGGGCTTGGTGTGCTAACAGGGCGGGGCCAAAGGTTCCCTTAGGACAGAGTTTAGGAATGCAGGCAGGCAAGCTATTTCCTGTATCACCTGAAGACATTCATTTCATTGTACAAGCTTTAAACAGTTAACAGTTAACAATTCTCATGGTAGGACTTTCCTGGGTGACGCCACCTAGGTTGCAGGTGGGATCCCACAGGAATGTAGTCTCTGCTTGGAAGGTCAAGCTACTCTACCAGGTGGGTCTCAGGAATTCAGGAAGTATCTATCAGGCTCAGGCTGCTGGGTGTGTCTCAAGCAGCCATCTGGATGTTGGCTAGTTTCAGAGACCTCAGGAAGGGATGGAGGGGGAGAGAGTTACAGGATTTTTCTATTTTCACACACACGGTCTTAACTATAAATCTCATATCCATAGTTCTCTCACCATATAACATTTTCCACTATTCTTACACACTCCCATATAGCTCTTTGTATATTTCCTTTACATGGCAGCTGCTTTTTTATACTGTTTTATCTTTCATACATATATCCTTCTTTTACATCATGTACTCACTCTCTTATTTATTCATTCTCTCACATATCTCTCACTCCATCTTTAGGCCCCTTCTTCTCTTCCTTCTCCATCTTTTTCATCTTTCACTCAGTACATATCCACTTCACTTACATACTGCATAGCTTTCTTCTCTACATTTATGCCACTGCCTCTTCTCATCCAAACTCTAGCCACTTACATATTATTACATTTTTAGTGCCCAACCCATTCTCATAACACATGAAATCACACAGTTATTCTCAGACTAGTAAGATCACAGACTAGCCAGTGTTAAAGGCTTGGTCATGCACATAACTTTTTCTCAGGTAGAAAATGACATTGAAATTAGGACTTAGCATTAACAGGAGCAGGTTGAACCTTGAGTGGTCAGAGTACATGCAGAAACCCAACTATTGCAGAGGGCTATGTCTCAAAGCAGCCTGGCCTTTATCTAGCAATAAATAATACCTGGGAATTAGTCTTTGTATATTTTCTGCAGGGGCAATTTAGTATGTTTGAATTTATTCTGAAGTTCAAAATTAATTAATTGTCTTTGAAGCTAAAAATACTGTTACTTTTCTGTGTCATTAAAGACAAATATTCTGTATTATTTCTATATATCATAATTCATTAGCTTAAACATAAATTATCTTTTCTGACTATACACAAATATAATTATGCCCCAAAATGTAGAATGTAGTACAAATGTGCTGTGGAAGGAACCGTACAGCTGTTCTTACTAGAAGGCATTACAGTGGCACCAGAGAAAGTTACAAACACCAGTTATCACCTGTTAAATACGCCCATGGCCCTCAGCAAAACGTATGGATGATTTGTTTGTTTGTTTCCTTTCTTGTCTTTGACCTGAATAGATTGTGATTCTGGTGACAGGTGAATCTTTAGGTCCAGTAGGGTGTCTGCACTGGGGTTTTGGCATTATGCATTATCTCTGTGGTTGAGGATGCTGGTGCTGCATCTTGAGTTCTGGGATTCTGGGTGCCAGAATGCCCTATGGAGTGTTGCATTGGCATGGCCTCTGAGTTTCCAGATACTAGAATGGATTATCATAAAGAAGATGGCTTCTGGGGTCTAGGTATCATCATGGCCTCCAGTAGAGGACTGGGCTTCTTCCAGAGTTGTGGGCCAGGATATGGAGACATGGGGCGGGGGGGTGGTTGTAATGTGTGTTGCTGGTCTATTTCATAATTCATCAAGATGCGATAATTAATTGACACTAATTTGAGATACTAAATTTATATTTCACAGTTATTTCTATAAAGGTTTGAACTAAAAAACCTCTTTCATTTCTTATAATAGGACTTTAGAACTTTCTGGAAAGAAACATTGTAATAAATAAACTGTTAGTAGTTAAATAAATTAATTCAATTAATTAAATGCTATATGGTACTTTCATATATTCTGGCTTCTTTTGTCTCTCTCTATGATGTCCTCCATTGTCTTGGTTATATGAGACCTTTCTGAGAAAAACAGTTATTTCTTCTAGGCAATGGCCAATATGTCTCTATTATAGGTATATATTTTACTCAGTATTAACCTTAGATTACGCATTTCTAACGTTCCCTACTGTATGATCATGAGATAACGAAGTCTATATTGCTAGATGAAAATGAAGACACAATGACAGGAGCTGAGAGACATAGAAAATAATGACACAATTGCAGTTTCCTGCCTTAGTTAGAGTCTCTACTGCTGTGAAGAGAACCTATGGCCACAGAAACTCTTATAAAGGACAACATTTAATTGTGGCTAGTTTACAGGTTCAGATATTATTCTGTTATTGTCATGGTAGGAAGCATGGTGGCATAGAGTCAGACATGGTGCTGGAGAAGGATTTGAGGGTTCTGCATCTACACTGGCAGGCAGCAGGAAGTGAATATCACACTACTCCTGCCTTAAACATTGAGATCTAAAAGTTCACCCCATAGTGACACACTTCCTCCAACAAGACCATACCTTCTAATAGTGTCATTTCCTATGAGACTATGGGGGTCATTTTTATTCAAACAACCACATGCCCCTTCCTTATTATCAATGTCAATTTAGAAAGATCTCGAATATTTATTAAGTTCATCATTACATAGGTGGTAGAAAATCAAAGTATATCCCAGATTTTAAAATGTATATGTATATATGTAATGTATATGTATATATACATATGTATATGTATTATATACATATGTAATGTATATAATATATATATATATTCAGTAGCATTTTAAATCCAAATAAAATAGAGTTACAACAAATTACCTATGAAATAGAGGAGAATTATAACTGCCTCCTTATTAGGCAGACTCTAAGTTTTTATCCATTTGCTTTTAAAAACTGGATATGGCAAAGAAAAATATAATTTACATTTAGGCTTACATACTCAACATTTGCCTATTTGCTTTTCACATTCCAATGTCTAGACAAATACCTAAGACAATTTCTTTTGGGGTCAAACATTTTCATCTTTGGCAAGAACTTAAATTCAGCTATATTCAAATTCAGGAATTCCTGTTGAAAGAGATACAACATTCAACTATAAAACCTTAATGAAGGAACAAGTTGTTCTTTGTGCTTTGTTGTTGCTGTTATCTGTGACTGAATGTCCTGTCTCTGGAGGTGAAATGCCTGTGTTAGCATTTTGAAGAACAAGCAGGATGGCTTTCTTGCGTTTGTAGAGAGCAGCTGCGTTTGTGGAGTTGATGAGTCCTTGGAACAGTACTGTGAGAGTCTAATATAGACCACCACAAAGGAATAGCCCCAAGAAAGGACAGAAATAAATATCTTGGAATAAGGCTACTACCAGAATAGAATCTCAAGTTATCTGAGATGAAGATTTGGAAAATTCATGCTATGTCCCCCCTATTAAAAAAAAAAAAAAAAAAAAAAAAAAACCAAAACAACAACAACAAAAAAAACCCCTGAAAAACCCAAACCTTAAAATACATGAAGTAAGAAACGGGGAGAAGAGAGCAAATAAATTTAAATTTGCATAGTGTAAAAAGACAAGCTCTGAGGATATGGCACCACATGTTGATCATGGCCAAATCGCATTGTACTACACATTCTGGGTGGCCTGAAATCCAGGAGCACTTTACTAGGAGGTCCCTTGAATTAGCCCTATAGTCAGGTACCCTTGCTTTTTGTTGCAATCTAGAAATTATAGCTCAATTTCCTAAAGTCTATAGAAGAGCCAAAGTTTCTCATTACATATAGCTACTAAGTACGTAGGTGCATACAGAGCATTTCATCCTAGAACTAGACAACAGACTAAGAAGGAGCTAAGGAATGCAGAGGGAAATGAGCTCAGTGGCAGGCTTACAACCCAGAGACAGATATTTGTTCATGTGGAATTTGACCAAATTGAAATGAGTTTCTGGTGTAAAGGAGTACACATGTGTACAACAGTGTACTTAAAATGAAATGTGGATAAAGCTGAGACAAATTCTTCCATCACAGATGTCCTGCAGTTCCACATCAGTGGATTTCTCTCCAGATAGACTCCCTGTCTTCTCCATAGCAATTGCTCACCACCTCCACAGCCTTTGGTCCAGGCTTGGGAATCTTCTCAGTCCGAGCTCTCCAATATTAGAGAGGTTGTTTGCTCCATGAACTTCATGGCCCTCCCCCTTCCAGGATGGGATGATTCGTTTGGGTTCACAACACAATCATTGAAAAGATTAAATATTTTACTTTTTTTGACTATGAAAATACTGTTTGCTTCATTTGTCAATCATTAATACATAAATAAACATAAAGTTGAGTTTAGGAATGAAGACATGGTTCATTCACACAGAATAAAATGCATAATTTTAACTGAATTTTATATATTGTATTCTGACCAGTCTAAATGCAAGGATTGATTAACTAAATGTCTGTCACAGTGTTTTGATATCCAACTGCTACATTTCTTGAGTCTCTATCCTGCCACTGGCCTCCAACACAGTGCAGAATTAAAGTATCGGTGTCAGCGTTTCCTTATTCTAATATTATCAAGCCAATTTCAATCTCTCACCACCACTTACATTAGTTTTATAATTTTTATGGTATTTTTCTTATACTTGGAAAATTTTCTTTTATTTCTTTCTTTTGAAAATTATTTTTAGGATAATAAGCATAAAATTTAAACAATTTCTCTAAAATTGTTAATATGGTTATATAATTTCCTTACTGATATTGAATTGTATTTATTATACTGAGAGTTCATCTGATTTTTTCATTGCCAGATAACTCTTGGTAATGATATTTTTATATATTTCTCAAATCAACATTTTAATATTTTAGGTCATGGGAAATTTTTGTCAGAACTTTCATGTAATGATATTTTCTAACTTTGGAGATGAAATTGTCCCAACCCATCATAAGAATGTACAAATCTTTTTTAGACTCTTAATATCAATTTGCTTAACTTGGTATTTCTTCCTGGTTGATTCTCTTTCTGGTTGACCCGCAGACTTTAGTGAGCCTTCATTTTTGAAAATTTTAAATTATAATTTCAATTTCTTTCTCAGTGTTCTCGTGTTTGCTTTAGCAAATTTTATTTTCAAATAATAGGTGTATAATATGTACAATAGCTATGAGCTATTTAGTATTTTACTTTTATCCTCTTCATTTCTATGTTACCTGTGATCATACAACCTTTATCATATTTAATTTTATTTGTTAGCTTTTCATAGTGAAGATAAATGTTTATCAATATTGCTAATATTTGTAAGTATTTAACTTGATCTCATTTTATATCTTTGTTGTTTTTCTATCAATATTTTAATGATTTATGCTTTGTGTTATTTTGTCTCTTAGAATCCTTTTGCTTTAGTTTGGACTTGCTTTTTCTAAATAATAGCCACAGGCTTAGAGACATCATCCTACATGTTTCACTATGTTGTGTTTAATTCTCAATCAATTCAAAGAATTTTATATTTTCCTTATATAGCTTTCTTTGATCCACATGACATATAACTACTGTAGCATCACTTCTAAAATATTTATAAGTACTTCAGATTTTGATGATACCTAAATTAATTCTTTTGTATTCAGAGACTGGACAATGGATGGCTTCAAGCAATTTAACTTCTTTTTGACAATTGTTTTTATTTGGAATAAGGATAATTTTAGTGAATATTTAATATAATCTTTAAATTCTTTAAAAAAAATTTTAAAAGTTTTTCTTCCATGGAAGCAGTTACCAATAGATAATATGCATCAGATATTATGTTAATACTATAGCCATGTGTACCATGATTATTGTATGAACACATGGCTATAGTATTAACATAATATCTATATTTCTAGACTGTGACCTAAACAAGGATATGTTTAATAAAGTTAGCTAGCTTCAGGTAACATTTATACAATGAGAACAAAAGACCATATGAACTAATGTAGAAAATAAGCACATAGATTTTACAGTGCAAATTTTATACTTTCTTACATTCTTTATGAAATTTTTTTTGGGTTTCATTTAATAGTTATTAAAATAGATACAAAATATAAAGATGAGATTTATAGCAATCTAAATTTGTGTTAATAGATAATATGTCATTTAAATTGTTTATTTTGGGTATATGAGAAATGGAAGCAAGATAGGGAACTTTCTTTTCCTTCAGATATGATTCTGGAAATTTTTAGTCCCTTTCTTAAATAAATCAGAATAAATGTACTCTAAAATCTTGGTCAGTGTCTCATACTATATTTGTGAGGTATCTTGATTGGAAAGAGAGTGGTTTAATGCCTGGTCTTCAGGCAGTTCTACAGCCAAGAAAGTGAAATGACTTTTAAAATAATAAAATAGATCTTTGTTAAACTAAAAAGAAAGCCAGTTATAGTATAATGTGCCATTAAGTCCAGCACTTGAGAAGAATAAACAGGTGGATCTCTGTGAATTCATGGCCATCCTGGTTTTTATAGCAAGTTTTAGGTCAGACATGGCTGTATACGAGACCTTGTCTCAAAAGGCTTCCAAGCCACACCTCCATATATTGGGAAAACAGATGGAACTAATACATCACAGTGGTTATGTTCATAAATGACCCTTTAATATTGTATGAATTGTATTACTTAAGTGTTTTTATTTATAATAGTCTTATGCCTACCCATAAATTTATTACTATACTGATGTGGTAGTTTGACTAGGCATGGCCCCCATAGACTTAGACGTTTGAATCCTTGGCAGATTTTTGAATCCTTGGCGTATAGGAAATGGCACTATTATGAGGTATGGACTTTATGGAGAAAGTGTATCACAGAAAAAGTAAACTTTGAGGACTCATATATGCCCAAATCATGCCCAGTGTGGTAGTCTTTGCTTTTGCTCACTGCAGATGAAGATGTAGAACTCTCAACTCCTTCTCTAGCACTATGTCTGCCTGCATGCTGCCATGCCCCACCATGATGATGATGATGGATTAAACCTCTGAAATTGTAAGCCATCTGATTAAATGTTTTTCTTTATAAGAGTTGCTGTGGTGATAGTGTCTCTTCACAGCAATAGAAACCTAAGACAACTAGGAAAAGAACATACATGATATATAATGCGGAATACTATCCAACAGTAAAGAAAAATATAACCATGAACTTTATAGGTAAAGTATTAGTAAAGATGATACAGAGTGAGGTAACTCAGACTAAGAAAGACAAATGTTGGATGTTCTCTTTTGTCTGAGGATCCCAGCATAACATCTTATGAATACATATTGTTGAATAACAACAGAGACAAGTAAAATAAATATTATATTTGCTGGTTTGGAAGCGGTAAGACCAGTAGAGAGGGTACAGTGCAAGTGACCTGTTTCAGGAAATGGGAATGAAAGGGGAGAATCTAATTAGGGAGAGGGCAGAAATCTAAATCTAGAAGGAGAGAGGAATTAAAATCACAGTAAAGATGTTTACCTAAAACAAATAAAAACATAGGTATAAATAAATATCCATGTATAGTTTATATGAAATTTACTTTTCTGGGCTGACAGTGCTGCCTTCAAGAGCCAAAGATCATCTAACAAAAACCCCAACATAGGCATGAGAAGCCTTCTATTGAGTTGTTTGTCAGGACTGGTCGGACAGGCTCATCAAGAATTATAGTCTATTGCCTTTGACCTTGGTTGGCCTCTAGAGGTAGAAGGTAAGTGCCTACTGCTGAAGACACATGTATTTCCAAAACAGGGCCCAGAGGCCCCTGGACTGGAACTGATCTGAATTCCTCACTCCAGAGGACTAGTTCTTATGGTACCAAAAGGTACCATGAAAGCTTTAGAGGAAGGTTAACAGACACCCTGCCTGGCTGTGATACCCAGAAAGCATAACAATGATTAACGTGGTGTGATATCCCTGAGAGTGTGGAAGTGGCACATACATCTTCACAGTGGCCAACAGCACTCTAACTGGATTTAAGACCTAAGACTGATTCAACAAGAGGGAAATAATGCCTGGTATTGGAGACATAGATAATTACCCACTACAAGAGAAATCATGATTTCTTGGAGAAGAACCTGCAGCTGCTAATTTACTAAGCCTGCATAATCCCTAAGTATATTGTAAATATCTGGTCTCATACCCACAAATAAGAAACCCCAACTAGGAAACTTTTCATCGCAATATCAGCTTCCAATGCCGAAGACCACATCTGTTCAAAATGCAGTAGCACAGCCCAATTCAAACTGATAGAGACACAAAACAACTACAGAACCTAAGGTCAAGGAACACTGTAGAAGAGGGAAGTGAAAGCTACTAGGAGCAAGAGTAACAGAGAGTTTGCTGTGAAAGTGTGTCTCCTAGAAACGTCAGAAACTACACCTGTACAGAGCTGAGCAAGTACACTAATACTATGCTAATGTGGACATTGGAAAGCCCAGGAGGCCTCACCCCTACACAAAAAGGCAGAGGCAAGTGAAGAATGAGAAAAATGGTCTTCTCCAGGGAAGAGCAAAGTAATTGGTCATTAGAACCAAGTGGTCATACCTGAATAAAGAAAGGTAATGTTATACAGAATATGCAGGCTGTATTTATATATTTAGAAATATACATATGTGTGTGTGTGTATATATATATATATACATAGGAGTATATATGTATATACACACATATGTAACAATGATAAAAAATAGAGAGCATGATTTTAAAGAGAGAAGGACAGGTATAAAGAAGAATTTGAAGGGATGAGTGGGAAGGGGAAATCATACACTTACAGTATGAATCTCAAAACTAAAATAGTCTTACTAAAACAGAAAGGAACATAGCAGGGATGGTGGTGCAATCTTTTAGTCCTAGGACTTAGGAGGCAGAGGAAGGTGAATCTGTAAGTTTGAAGGAAACCTGATTTACAAGATTAGTTCTGAGTTCCAGGCCAGCCAGAGCCACGTAGTGAGACCGTATCTCAAACAAAAGCAAAATAAGTAAAAAATCGAAAATACTCCAAACCCTAAAGCAATAACCACAACTACCACAAAAACTCAGAAAGAAAAGATCATAGATAATTATTATCATGCCTAAATGCATTAGGTTTTGTTTGCTTCAAATGAAGAACTGGACAAAAAAAAATATGATTTTTCTAACTTGGACAAACATTATCTTGTCTCTGTTGGCATTTACAATTCTTTGAAAATACATGAAGGTTTTATGGTTTAGAGATGGTATGAAAGAACAAACAAACAGTGGTCTTCCAGCTCTGGATGTTAGTTAGTAGGATGTCTGTGAAGAAAAGGTCTGCCCACTTAAATACGCTTACCTTCCAGCTGCCAGTGTCTGCTCTTCGGCAACCATCCAATATAGGTTGAGCTGGCTATGATTCGTGTTCCTCTGCTGTGGAATAAGAAACCCACTGTGGAAATCTGAATGATGCTAAAGTATCAAAGAAGAATGAATATTTTAGTTTTCTCCAGATACAGGATTGTACACATCAACATTAAAAATTTCCCCTGCAATCCTCTCTGACATCTCAGGGGAGAGTCACAGGCTCAAACAGGCAGAAATTAGATATCTCTATTTTATTCTATTTCTGATTTTGAGAGAGAATATACTGTCAAGTCTGGGCTATCCTGGAGTTTTGATTTACTTGCCCATGCTTCCTGAAACCAGTGAATCCGGGGTTTGCTTTTAAGCTAAAGAAATGTGGATCCAGATGTCTGTGTTTGCCAGTATGTATCCAGTGCATATTTTAAACTTCCATGCATACATTTATACCTCATGTGAAACACTTAACCTTGAGAATAGAGACCATTGAGAACATATGGCATCACAATTGTTCTTGATTATTATTTCTTGTGTCACTTGAATATGATAACATATCAACAGGGACACATATTTATATCTCAGATCATTGGTGTTATTTTTATTAATTATTAGTAGCTTCCTGAATAATAAAAAATCCCATTTGCACAGAATTTGATAATTGCATTCTAACATTTCATATTACTAATTATGTCTTCTTTACGTTTTCTTTAGAATATCTTAAGCTCTTTCTTAAGCCATTCTCAGCTTTCAAAAGAGCTTCATCTTTGGTCTTATCATACATAGTATCACGTGTTTCTCAGGCCTTCTTCACTACATGTGATTCCTGTTGGACATTACCTCAGAAAGTATATCAGAAACTAAAAGCACATGCCTTTTCATTTTCTGCTTGACACCATTGAAACAAAATAATGAGACAATTTGCTTATATCAAGATGAAATTATCATCAGGTCAGTGACATTTAGATTATTATTTACTATCTTGATCATGTATGCCTATGATGAAATCATAACAAAAGTTACTCAACTGATGGCATTTTTAGGAGTTTGCTATTATTCTGGTGAATTCACAGGCAGTAACCTTTATTTTCATTGTATTTCTTTACATTCCGTCACTATACTGAGAATTCAGAATAGGTACACATATAGTTGTATGACTTTGTTTAATAGATATGAATATGTCAATAAATAGATGTGAACATTTTTATTCATTTTTATATTATACATTTCACTTTTTGTAAAACAGTCTAAATTTTTGTTTTCAACAGTAGCACACAGCCTGTTCTGCATGCCAGGGGGCACTATAGTTCAAGTTTAGTTCTCTGATTGTTATGATAGCTTAAAGTTCTTCAGTTGCTCATGGATGACTTTCATAAAGAAAACATTCATGAGTGTCTGTGTACTTCACAGCTATGGGTGGCTGGCTTTTGATGTGCCAGGCTACCACTGCCAGATAACAGGTTTTTGGTTCTGTAAATATGTTCCTATTTTAAAATATAAAAGAATTCTGTATAAGATAGTATAAATTTTGTCTTGTGAGCTATAAAGACATATCTTTAAATCAGACACATATACAGTTTCTTTGACTATTATAAACATGTAAAGGCATAAAAAAGGCTCAAGTCTCCTTACATCTAAATTGACATACTGAGTCTTTTGTGTTAAATGTACTGGATTGAGACTTTTGAATTGTAACTTCTCAATAGAGAATGGTCTCAGGCTTTTCCTACTTTCTTATATCCAATATTTTATAGAGTAGCATACTAAAGAAATAGTGAATCAGACATTAAAAATTAGGTTTTAGATGTCTATCTTAAGTTTAGTGCTATTGACCGCGTCTGCCAACTAAGATTTAATTCCAACACAGTATCTCAGGTCCCTCATAGTTTCTTTTACGGGGGGGGGGGGGGGGGGGAGGGAGAACCTGAGCTGTCATTTTTATGTGTCTCTGAGTGGGGCTTTTGGTGGAATTAGCATTAGAAGGGTACTTGTGTAATAGTTTAAACTTTGTGACTTCCCTGGTGACTGCATTGTCTGTTATATCTGACAGTACAGTCCTTTTAGGTGCTGCGTTGTTCTCAGAATTGTGTCTTATAATCTCTCACAGTTCAGATTCTTGAGAAATATATTATTGTAATAAAACTTGTGTTCTAAAAAATTTCAGAGTGAGTTGAAAATGTAATTGATGCCTCTTCAATAAATTTATATTTTATTTATTCATTGAAAATTTAATGCATGTATTAAATATATCTTAATCGTATTTAGTCAATGCTAATATCCTCTTAAATAATTATGTTAGAAGTTATTTAACTACATTGAAGTGAAGGAAAATTACTTTCTTTTGGCTATAATTACAGAGATTCAGACTTGCAATTAAATTAAATCTTTATTATTCAAGGATAATTAAATTATTTTTCTATTTGTCTAGAAAAGTTTTATAATGAGTCTTTTTATGCTCCCATATAATGATATAGAGATTATTTTATTAACTATGAAATCTCATCTTACAGCATATGCTTATTCCTAACTAGCTCTTACAACTTTAATTAGTCCATTTATTTTAATCAACATTGTGTTACATGGCATTACCTCTCTTCTGTCTTGCACCTCCTGTTTCCTCTCCATGTCTACTCGTGTCTCCCATGTGCCCAGCCAGATTCCTCCTTCTCTCCCTTTCTTTCCCAGGAAATCCCACCCACACCTCCTACCTAGGTATAGTTTTTTATTATACTAGTTACAGCAAATACACTTTTTCACAGTGTACAAATATACTGAACATTTTCCCCTTCGTCTAAATAAGAAGGAAATGTTTTAACATTGTAAAACTACATACAATAAGGACAAGAATTACATTCACAATGTTTAGTACATATCTATTTGAAAAATTCAGAGAAAGTACTATATTATTTATCTTATCTTAGTGAGTCCAAAGTTTTATATCTAAATATTTTTATTATTACTTGTATTAGCATCGTAAGAATCTTTTTAAATCGAAAACCATCTTCTTAGATGAACTTAAACTTTTGTTTTTCAACCTTATCAAGTTTAAATCTCTTGTGTAAGTTTTTTCCCTTAATTTAGTAAGAAGGAAACTGTATACTATGTAGTCTTCAATTCCCATCAGAGACCTGAGAAGAATATAAAACTATCTGATAAAATGGAAAGTGTAAGCAACATCCAAAACTCTAGAAATGATAGAAATATCTGGATGTCTAGATAGTCACCAAACTTTCCTCTGCAACATCAGGGCATCCATCTTTGGCATACTGGCATAGAATATCTAACATACTTTTTTTTTTTTTTTGTGAAGCAGGAGTTTTGAAGGTTTGTCCTAACTTGTCTTGGCAAAGTATGACAGTCTTCTTCTTTTATGTATTGCTTTTTAAATTTGGACAGCATATTGTCAGCAGCCAAGGCAATGAAAGTTTCTTGCTTAAATGGTTAGCTAGACACCTTGAAAGGAAACTGTATTCTGAGGTTCTTGCATGTTCATCATCCTTTGCCAAGAGTAAACAGGTTACTGTGATGAAAAACCTTATGCTCTTAAAACATTTTAAATGCCATATTCTATAGATCTTTGAAGTGTTTGTTATAGATGACTAACTCCTAACCTGCATTTCTTAATTATCCTAAATAGTTTACTATAATAATATTCAATGATTAGACTTTACATTACATTTTTAAATGAACTTCATAGGTACAATACCTGAATCAAGAGAATATATATATGTTGTAGTGAGGTTTCTTGGTCCTGGGTGGCCAGGGGTCCAGACCCACAGACCTGCAGCCCCAGACACCTTAGCTTCCCGCCACTGCTCATGCCCCCCAAAATGATTCAGACACTTAAATTAAGCTCGTGCTGCTTAGTCTATGGCTTAGGCACATTGATAGCTTGCTCTTACATCTTAACTCAACCCATTTCCATTATCTGTCTGCCACGTTGCCCATGGCTCACCTGTGTTCCTTACATGTTGCTCCTTTGGGCTTCTGGCTTGGTTTGTCTGACTCTGCTTACTTCTCCTACCTATACTCTGGTTTCTCCTTCTACTTTTCCTATGGTGCCTGTCATGGGCCAAAACAGCTCCTTTATTTAAAGATTGATATTCACAGCATACAGAAAGGCATTCCCACATCATATATATATATATATATATATATATATATATATATATATATAATATACAAAAATAATCTTACATTTGTATCAATATTTAAAAATCTATACCAATTCAAAGTATTTGAGACTAGTGGTTGTTCAAAAAGTAGGCTCAACAATCCATCATTCCTAAGTTCTATTATAAGTTCTGTATAAAAGTGCGTCGGTGTTACTCTGATTCACATTTTTTTCCCTTAGAAGTCTAAAGCATGCATTCATCAAATCAATGCTATTACATTTACCAGGGATTGTAATATGCATGCTCAAGAGGATTTAATGAAGCTGGGCCAGAATTTTATAATTCTATTAATTGCATCTATCCTTATTTTTCCATGTAGGTCAACCCCAATACCACTGGTGGTGGCTATGCCTCCTTCTGGCTTCAGGGCAAAAAGTTAGGAAGATACATGCTAAAAATTCATCAGAGTTACCATATAACATCAACAAATTTAATCTATTTAATTAATTAAGTTTTGGCTAATGCTAGAAAACAAGGTGAAATGTCAAAAAGGGTGGCTGTCTCATGATATGTACTTATGAAGAACTTGGGGGAAAGTCAGAGATACTGTAATGTTGGGTGGCAAATATAGTAGAGGGAAACTAGCATGTTTCATTACCTTGCATCTTTTCATTTCCTGAGCATGTAAGCCCCACGGTATTTTTAAGGCAGCTTTAGTCCTCTTTTAGCTGGCATTCTTAGAAAGAATGTCTATCTGCTATTAATTGCTCATGTTTTACATTACATTGGAAAACAAATGTAAATCATATCATTTAACGTGAAGTAATTATATCTGAGTTAAAAATACTACAGAGGGTAGAGTAGGACACAGATGCTAGGAAAGGAGAAACAGAAAAATGGAAGGAATTTAAGAAGGAAGCAGGGAAAAGACAGGAGTAGATAAGAGCAAGATGTTCAAAAAGTCATATAGAAACATTTTATTAAAAAATATATACATAATTACATAGGAGATGATGCTATCAGCCAAGAGCAGTAGATTGGTTAACCAAAACTTGAGTGCCTGGAAAAAGAAACTTCCCATCCTGTTGTTCTCCAGTGGAGTTAAGTTTCAGAAACACAGTTTAAAGAAACTGAGCTGAATCGAATCCAGAACTCTTTGCCCCAAGGGCTAGATTTCGCAGTATCCAAAGGAGCTATGTAAGCGGCCAAAAGAGAAAAGCAATCAATATGTTTACCTATCTACAAAGACTGTAATCCATATAACAACAATCAGCATGGCACTTTGTTTCTGGAGGTGCAACATGGAAACATATTTGGAGCAACCAACAGCCATCTCAAATGACCCCAGGCCTGCTTACTAAGGAATTCATGTTGGCTACTATAAACCTGGCATCTTCTTAGGTCTGGTAAAATTTTGGACCTGATAGGAGAGTCTGATCCTGCTACTTTTAAAAACTAGTATCATTTCTAGATAAAAATCTAAATACTTACCTTCATACCCACAAATAAATGGAACTTTCACCTCTCTTCAAAGATACTTTGCTGTGAAGCAGAGACTGTTATAGGAATCTACAACTGCAAAGAACAACAGATCATGGGTACATAACCCAAGTTAGTACATCAATAACACAACCCATACACATAAGGCTCATAGAACATCATGGAAGAGGTGTGGTATGAGGTTTCTGGCCTGGCCTAGCCCTGAGATCTGGATCAATAGTTCCAAATAACAGAAAGTCTTGTATTAATTACATGCTGTTTAGCCTATGGCTCAGGCATATTACTTTTAAGCTAACCTGTGATTAACCAAGTGGCTTAGTTCATTTTCTCAGAGCAGCATTCTCATCTTCTTTCATGTGTGGCTGTCTGGCATCTCTGTTCTGATCTTCTTCATCCCAAAGTTTTCTTAGTCTGGTAGCCCCATCCATACTTCCTGCCTTCCTTCTGGGCAATTAGCATTTTATTAAACCAGTAGGAGGGACAAATATTTACAATGTATAAGACCATAATCCCCACAGCACAGAAGAGGTGTGATCGTAAGAGCCATGACTCCTGCTTGGAGATAATGTCTTGTATATATGACCAGGAAGCAGAAAGCTATACCTATAAAATATCAACAATATGCTCATTTAAACAACATCCTTAGATGGACAGTGACAATTGACATGCCAGTGTGAATAGGGAAATCAAACAAGGCCCTTGTCTCTTATGAGAGAGGAAGAAATCAATCTTTATCAAGGTTGAACACCCTCATGGGTTATCCAATGCAAAGTGTTCTGTCCTAAACTCATAAACATGTAGTCAATCCTAAATGTACTCACCAGGGTGTATGCACACACACACACACACACATATATATATATATATATATATATATGATCTAAATATATATGCATGTAACAATAATTAAAGAAGAGGTCATGAGTTTGACTGAGAATGACAAGGTATGAGAGTAGTCACAGGGAGGAACAGTTGTGAAAATGATCTAATACAGTACTCACATGTGAAATTCTCCAAAAAATCAGATTAAAAAGAAATGTATTTTTCTATAACATACCATGTAAGATACAAGATTCAGATTTTGTAAGAAAGAGACCGATGTTCAAGGAGAAAAAAGTTTTGCTGTAATTAAGAAATAACTTTAGGAATTAAGTCTCAAACTAAAGCAATGCATTTAGGCATCTATATATAGAGAGAGGCAAAAAAGATTAGATTTAGTTCTTTGGTTTGTGACTGACATTGAGTATGATGGATGAGTAATTCTCTGAGTTACACAAGTATTTGACTAACTATGAAAGCAGGCAGTGTCAAATGCTTCATCTTGTCAGATAAAGCACAATAAAAAATTACAACCTCTTTATATTTGCATGTGAAGCACTACCTACAGATTTATGTGTTTGAGCACATTTCTCCCAACTGATAGTGCTGCTTGAGACACTGTGAAACTTTGTGGACGCAGGGCTTATCAGAAAGATATATGGCCATAGAATCTTAGAGGTTTAACTTAGGAGGTACAACACGACATTGTTTCCAGTTGAATTTCTCTGAGTCTTGATTGGCCTTGGAAATATTGGTAGACTGCTTCATGTTTCCTCCACTGTAGACAGAAGTTACAATTGCTGGTATGAACAGTGATATATCCTGTCTTTCTGTCAGCCCATTAAAAATAAATGCTCCAAGTTGCTTCTATTATATATTTAACTCCAGAAATAAAAACAGAAACCAATGCAAAGCTCACACTTAACTAAGGCCAAAGCCACTCTTAACATAGTTCTTTGTGGGTAAGGTCAACTGAAAACAGACAGTCCTAGGAGACCATAGTGTAGGTAGAATATGTTTCCTGGTTAAGTTATAGAGAAATTTAATGTAAACCACTTCTCAAAGTAATTCCAATAACCATCTATTGAGTTGGAACCTTCCCAAGTTCTTAAGCATGTAAGTCGGATTGGTTACCCATATTTCTTTAGGGTCTTCTTGGTTAGGATCTTGAAATATAGATAACAAAATCAACTCTAACCATTTTTAAGCAAAACAAGACTCACTGAAGGTTATACTGTGGTGAACAGAATCCTTGGAGGACTAGAAGGTGGGTGGTATGGTTAGATAAAAGGCTGCCAAGGAAAACATTCCCTAGAGACTCTCTTGGTAGAAACCCTAAGACACTGGTGGATGCCATTTGGAACCCAATATAACAAGAACCAGATGCTTAGGGGGGTCAAATGATTCTTCTTGAGTTGTTCTATAACAATGCCTGTCTCTTCTGTAGTCTCAAATTAAGTTCTCTTTCCTCATTTTCTGCCAGAACGTCTTCTTGAAAATCTGTAGCACTCTGGTTGCAAATGTTCTATAAAATGTATTTTTTAAAACATGACCATTTTGGCAACAATGATAGATGAGAATTGGGATCCATTCAGGTGAAATTTAATCTGTGTCAGCTATTCTGATCATGAAGCGCAACCTCCTCAAGAGTCTATATCTCAGCATTTGCAGTAAGTGAACATTGTAATATTTTCCATTGGGAGTTGGGATATAACAAAATAAATCCTCAAATCACTATAAACCAAAGAGACTTATTTTTCAATATTTAAGTATTGAACAAATTACACAGAGCAGAAAGCCAGGCACACATCAATCTGGTGGTTTCTCAATCACTTACTCCACCTAGAAATTTAACAGAGAAAGAACTTAACAACATTTCAGCGTCTACCAGTTGTTAAAACATATCCCTGAAAACAGATAACAGAGACTAAACCTTTAAAGTTGAATTTTTCTATGTGTTCTTGCTAAGAATGATCTAGACCACAGACACACCTTTCAGAATGAAACATTCTTCCATGTTATCTTGATTCTGAAAATCTAGAGCTTAACTGGTGCCAGGATTAGCTATCCAGGACATCTCTAGGTTTTCAAGCGCCAGGACTCACATGAGCAAAGCAGGAATTGTGAAGATAGATATATAACTGATAGTTAGCCAGAAATGATGGAATTACATCTTCATTGTCCTTGAATATTTTATTATTCATCTGCACTGCAGGGACAAGTCTAGTTTGAAAGAGAATTGGGAACAAAATGGCAGAAACCTGGGGAAAGAGATGAGCTGATGCACCATCTCAAGGACCAACTGACTCAGTAGTCCATATCTGTGCACAGGTACAGGCAGCCCTAGTTTCTGAGAATATGTCCTCAGGAGAAATCTTTATTCATCTAAACACAAAACAAGGCCAGAAACAGAAACATTGTCAGCAGAATCCCTAACAGAATAGAATGTGATGAAGCTCTTGGAGACTACCTGGAAAGCCAGTGATGTGGTTCAAAGTGACTCTCATCATTTCAAGAAAATTACTCAGTGACAGTATTACAAATCAAGGAGTTGTTTACATACTCATTGTGTAAAGAAAGAAACGTCATACATAGGAAAGGGGCATAGATCTTTTGATTATCTACACAACACCAAAATAGCACCTTTAGGTTACAGGAATTCTCCCTAACAGTAAATTATCAGGCTATCCATATGGAGGTACAAACAGGATTTCTTTCTCAGGACCACACCAGTTCTCCCCTGTGGTTTATCCAACATTGAGAGCAACAAGAAAATTTGCACATGAGAGAAACCAAGAAAGACCACATACACAATCTGAAGAATGTCCTATGATTTTAGGTGACTCTGTCACATCTTGGCCTATTCAAGAAGATACACAAATAAAACCATTTGTTTATTCTGAGTGTCACAGAGGCTTCTATCAGACACCAAACATATGAGTACAGTAGGTAATTCACACAAAAAGAATTGTTTTCTCATGAAACACAGACAATGCTTTGGCTGCGAAACCAAGTGCAGGCTCATATGATATTTAATTTAGGAACATCTCACCCAAAAATTACACCTTCCTCAGGAGAGAGTCTATGACTTCTGTCTCATTATAACACACACACACACACACACACACACACACACACACACACACACACACACACACACAAACACAATAAAACCTTAAAACATGAATATGTTTGAAAAATCTTATAGAAAAACATGAGAAGTAAAAATTATTTTTAATTCATTCATTTAAAGTTACAAATCACTAAGAAAATTATTTAAACTGAGTGCATTAATATATCTTTTTATTAGTTTATTTAATATTTATTCAATATTCTATTGACAGTGCATGCTTAGAAATATCTTAACTTAAATTTTTATTTTCCCTTTTTTTTTAACTTGTAAATTATACAAATCTTTCTAAGCAAAACAATTGAAAGATTAGCATTTGCAAAATCCAAGTGGGACACTGGGGAAGCAATGAAGGAATGCTGAAAAACACAAGGAATCCATCTCCACCCTGCAAACGGCTCCAAACTGTGGAAATAACCTTTCGTGTATGCAAAGAGAATTTTACAGAGATGAGTAATATGCTTTTCCTCACTTGGTAGTGATTATCTTTTCCCTTGCTGGATAATTCTAGTATGAGCTTATAAAAATAATTTATTAGGTGCTTACAGTGTACAATACACTATGCTAGAGACTAAAAAGAATTCTTATGTAAGTCCCACAAAATGTTAATCATGAACTAAGGATTGAGGCATGATAAAATTCTACTTTTACTTACGTTTGACATACAAAGAGGAAAATTTAACTGGGATAATTTAAAGCCACATTCAGCCTATTTTTAATAGATACCCTTTTATCAATGATATCTAAAAACTATTTTTTTAAAAATCTGCACTCACCATTTTAAGGGAAATTTGTTTCAATGGTCAATATCTTTTTCTAAATAAATACAGTATACATAAAATCAAAATTTAGTTCTTAGATACATTTTAAGCAATCATATCTATGGTCATAAAAGAATATTTTATTTTTCATTTGTGATCTGACTTCCCTTTTAACCTATAAAAATGTAATGCTACTATTAGAAAATCAAGTAGTATATTAATTTCATACAAAAAATGTCTCATCAAATCTTCAGTGTTATCAAAGCCAGCTTGCCAATATTATAATAAGATTTTTCTTACAACTATCAAGTTTCTCAATACACACCTCTGATGTGAGAATGTCTTTCTGTATGCTGTGAATATCAATCTTTAAATAAAGGAGCTGTTTTAGCCCATTACAGGCACCATAGAAAAGGTAGGAGGAGAAATCAAAGCTTAGGTAGGAGAAGGGCAGAGTCAGAGGAAAACCAAACCAAAGCCCAAAGGAGCAATATGTAAGGATTACAGGTGAGCCATGGGCCTTGTGGCAGACAGATTAATGAGAATGGGTTGAGTTAAGATGTAAGAGCAAGTTATCAATGTGCCTGAGCCACAGGCCAAACAACATGAAGTTAATGTACACATCTGAATCATTTTAGGGGGACTAAGCAGCAGCGAGAGGCTAAGCGGTTTGGGGCAGGGCAGGTCTGTGGTCTGGGCCTCTGGCCGCCCAGGACCAAGAAACCTAATTACAACAGATGGCTTCCCAATGTGAATCGAATATCCACTTAAAGCCTGAGAAAGTTTTAAAAGGGTTCTAAATCACAGAAACTGAGCCAAGGCAGCTTCCAAATTGTGTATCTGAAGCGGGTCATTGTACAAAGAAAGTATGGTGACTGGGTCACATTCAAAATGGCTCTGGTGGACTGGTGGCAGATAGTGTAAGTGGAAATCAGGCCGGTTCCTGAAATCTCAAAGAAGACTCAGTAGCATGTGATTGATTTAAGGTTTCTGTTTATTTTGAACAAAAAGGAAACAAAGACGGTTTCTTAGTAGCAGCATTTTCTTGGGTCTGCTCTGTTTGCTGGCCACAAACACATGCGGTTCCTTTAAGAGAACTTACTGATTCAGCTTTACCTGCAAAAACTATGTGGCTCTTTAAGAGAGTGGGAATATTTTAAAAGCTCTTATGGTTGGAAGATGACTAAGGATTCAGAATAAAACAGATTCAGATGAAAAGAAAAAACTGTAAACGGGTTACATTGTGTGTAAAAGGTAAATAGGCTTCAGAGAGAAAAGAAAGAAGGTAAAGGAAATCTTTAAAAAAGAGAAATAGAAAGATAAAATTATAATAAGCCAGGTAAAGATGGAAAATAGACACAAAATCTGGATTTTGGTTGTTATTGTGTTTTCTTTTAATTTTTTAACTGTTAATGAGCTAACTGCAGAAAAACAATGGATTGCAAATGCAAAGGCTACTAAGTTAAACAAGAATACATATTTTAAAAGTATTTTGATTTTGAAATTTGTGTCTAAGGATTTATTGCTTTGGAAGAGTTCTCCTTTTATTTCCACAGAAGATGAGAACCCGTGGATTACTTCCAGGCAGATATGGTTTCATCAACCAAGACCACCTGAACATTCTCTGATGAGAAGACATGTCCGTATCAGCCTCAATAGTGTAAACTATGACCCAGTCTCAAGAACCCATGAGATTGTCAATGTCCCTAATCAGCAGGAAGTAGTAATGGAAAACTATACCCTAATTCCCAAAATATTGTTTATAAATATTTGGTTTCATTATAAATGGTTAATGGTCATAGTCAATCTCTTTCCAAGAAGAATAAAGGCATATGGTATATGAATGATTTTTAAAAATTAGATTATTTAATTTACTTAGATCAGGAAATCAGCTGCTAATCTCAAAATGTTTTGCATTGGTATGGACTTTGGATTACTGATAAAAATTTAAAATCAATTCTCTTATGCTGTATTTTTCTACTCTTGCTTAAGGTATTATGTTCATGTAACTGATTTTAAATTGTAATGTATAATTAATAAATTCAGGTTAATAGTCACCTTTGATAATCAAACATAGGTTAGTTAGGATTTTTAGGTATACAAAGATATAATTCAATTAGGTAGGTAATCTTCAAAAACTTCTAAGACCTACAGAATATGGCATTTAAAATGTTTTAAAATCTTAGACTTTTCTGGACAGTGAGACAGGTCTGCTCCTGGCAGCACCAATTTACTTCAAGAGAAAAATAGGCATTGAAGAAACTCCATATGGACATTAGTCTCTTTGTGGCATCCATTAGCTACTGGACATAAACTTGTTCTTATATTGACTGCTTGAAAGCATGCTATTTAAACTGGACATGCAGGTTCCATAGGAAAGTGACCTCTGAACTTTGGCAGAACAAGCCAAGAGGATCTTTCAGTTTCCTGCATTGCAGAGAAAACAGACATTCTTCAGGACTCGAGATAAAGCAACTGATGAATGGGCAGAGAAGACTTTCTGTTTCACTGAAATGAAAAGAAACTCTGGGCCTGTAGGCTGAAGATGGATGCCCCAACTTTATAAAGGAACTTTGGGTGACTGTCCAGGCAGATAGGCGTCATCTCTGTCCTTTCTAGATTTTGGAACTTGCTTGAACTTCTGGTTTACTTGGGTAAATATATCCTTTTGTGGTCTTTGATGTAGATGAAGATCAGATAGTTATAGGTATAGTTTTTCTTGGTCATTTGAAAGGTATATTGGATATGAAACTTTAGATTTACAATGATAAGGTAGATGACAGACTATTTTCTTTATTTTGTAAATACAAATAGACTAGATATTGTAGATGTGATTCTTGCTTGATGGCTATTTTGTTACATTTAATTTTGTTATGTTAAAATTGAAACCTTCCTTTTTGATTAGACAGAAAGGGGGAAGTGATGTGGGAATGTCTTTCTGTATGCTGTGAATATCAATCTTTAAATAAAGGAGATATTTTGGGCCATGACAGGCACCATAGAAAAGGTAGGAGAAGAAATCAGAGCTTAGGTAGGAGAAGGGTGTTGTCAGAGGCAGACCAAGCTGAAGCCCAAAGGAGCAACATGTAAGGAACACAGGTGAGCCATGGGCCACGTGGCAGACAGATTAATGAGAGCCACAGTGACTGACCTACATAGATATGCTCACTAGTCTAATAGTGAAATGAACCTTCCATGGTAGGGCACAACCACATTTTGATGGAGCTAACTCCTACTCCACAGATGTTTGGAAAGGGCATTGAATGTGATAAAAACACAATTTTTGCAACTTGAAAGAGCTAATAACATTTTTAAAATGCAAAATTAAATTTATTCTTGAGAGTCTAATACATGTGCTTCATCAAATCCACCTTCCCCTTCTTCCTTTTCAATTCTTTCCATATTCCTGAACATTATTTATCCATCTTCTTTCTCCTTATACTCACATATATATTCTCTCTATGTAAAGCCAATATCATCCCATACATACATGTTTATATGTATATATGCAAATATTTCTGAAATACATTTAAAAAGCCTTAACATTTTTATTTAATTTTTCAGTTTATACAACACTTACAAGACTTCTAAATACAACTGACAAACAACGTACCATTTTTAGGGTGTTTTGTACCTTGACATTGCTATGTGGGATACATGATTGGGTCGAGGCCACTGTCTTCCACTCTTTTCTAACTCAAAGTTTAAAGAGGACTGATATATTATAGACTTCTTTTGTTTGTTTGTTTGTAGACAATCTGAGTGCCTTTCCAAGGCAAAGATTAAAGTGAGAAAAGCTATCAAAGCTACACTTATTTTGTCAACCATGGACTCTTTGCCTTCCTTCCATTAAGTATGGCTGTTTTTAAGAACAAGAATTTCCATTAGGTAAAAATTCTGGCTATGATATGTATGAGAAATAGACTGAAACTCAAATAATGATGCTAAATCTTCCTGAATATAAACTCAAATGTAAGGAAGAGATAATAATGTTCATTATACAACAAAGTTACAAGCACACAAGAGTAATATGTAAGATGGGCTATTAAAGTGTGTGCAGTCTGAAGGAAGAGCTAAATTGCTTCTGAATATGATGTCACAAGTTGGAATTCTGTCCATGGGGCAGACATGAGAAGTGAAAGAGATTCAGGGAAGGGAGGGTTGTCTTCTTCTGCCTATACCTTCTATTGCTTTTTAAAAGGAAAAGTACTTGCATGAAAAATTAAAAAATCAATTATTATAATAATTTGTTTTATAAGGACTATGGAGCCAAGAAAGTCTTTTTTAAAATGCACTTTCAAGTAATATGGTAGTATGTCATTGTTGTGAGCTGATGCTAAGAACATTTAAAACATTAGACCTGGCCCAGGAGATTTAATGAGAGGCTTTGGCATGATTGAAAATAGACCATTATCTTTATTCTAGTCTAGAGAGATGCAGAAAGTGTTTATTTTATATTTATTTTTAATTAATGGTGAATAAAATAATCAGTCTTTGACTCATTTGGTAAAAATAAATTAAGTTTACAGTACTGAGTAGCTCTATTTGTCAAACACAAAACATTTAACAGTAAAAAAAAAAATACAATTTGTTTCTAGTTAAAACTTTCCTTTGATAAATTCTTGTCTTGATACTTTTTATCTGAACTAGGTAAAGTATTTAGGTCACGGGTCATTAAGTTCTTTAAGATCAATACATTTAAACATTTACAATTGCAAGGTCCAATAATTTTTAAAGATTTTTTTTTTTACTATGCGTCATTAGCAACAAAAATTACCATAACCCAAGTTACTTATTTCAAAAAAAAGAAAAGGCTGAGAGAAGGTAGAAAATGAAGAGGAGGAAGAGTAAGAGCAGGAGCGATCAGAAAAGAGGCACCAAGGGAGGGGAATGGTAGGAAAATAGGGGGGACAAGTGAGGTAGGGAGCAACATTCCCTAGTTTGTATAAATATCCCCTTGCTTAAGGTTTATTTATCAAAATTGCCATCTCCAGACTGGAGCTATTGGAAGATACAGAATCTTTAGGAGGTGGGTGTAATCTAGAAGGAGATCTTAACTCTCTAGAGGCCTGTCCTAGAAAAGAACTGTAGAACCCTGGGAACTTTCTCTCTCTCATTCATACCCGGGTACTGGGTGAAACTTCGAGCCTCATTATATTCCTTAGTCATGACCAGATGTCTTTTCCACACTCTCAAAGCAGTGGCCTAAAGCAGGGTATCTTCAGGCCTTTCCATTTGCAAACTTCTTACTTTTCACCAGAAAAGGATTTACATAGCTTTGGGTATGCAGATACAAAATAATAATAATAAAAAAGTCCTCATAGGTTATCAACTTATTTAAAAGAATTCATTTGTGTGCATATAGTTTATCTGTTCACTAAAAACAAATGCAGATTCTTAGGCTAATAAGATACATTTTCTTGTTATTTGTACATAAAAAGTCAAATCTTGGAGGAGTAGCTGAATTTTACAACATAGGCATTGTCAATATCAGAGTCAATGTCAGAGTCAATTAATAAATTGATTTTGTAATTGATAAATGCAAGGATGACACTTTGCACAGTATGTAACACAAAAGAGCAGAACGTTGTATAGAAATTGTTGAAGATCATCATCTCAAGATAAATTTGTTGAATAAGTTTTACAAAATTTAAATCAGAAACTTGGACTGTTCTTAAGGTCAAGCATTCAGACACAATGAGAACCAAAGCTTTACTCACTTGGTTTACACCAAGGACTGAGGGACAAGTCTTTGTTTTCCATATTTAATGAACTGTGTTCATAAAAACAGAAAGGTATACACCCTAGGCATTGAAACTCCTAACACACAGTAACTGAGAATCTGGATGGAGGGTAACTTTGAAAAAATAAACTTATAAAAAGGTTTTGTTAAGAAATATTACAGCTTAAATATTTTAAGCACAGATTTAAAATCAAATATTTTAAATAGTAGTTGAATAAACAATGACCAGTACTTCTAAATGTTCTCTTAAAGAAAAATTTTCTCCCTTCCTTCATTCCTTTCTTTCTTCCTTTTGAGAAGGTGTCTCAGATATTCCAGGCTGGCCTCAGACTTGCTATTTGGCTGAAGGTGATCCTGAATTCCTGACGCCCCCTTGCTCATCTCCTGAATTCTAGGATTACAAGCCTGTGAAGCCATACCCATTTTATGTGGTGCTCGAGATGAAATCCAGGGCTGTGTACCTGCAAGGCAATCACAATGTGTGACAAATCCCCAGCCCCCAAAATTACATTAAGAATTTCATTTAGAACCATCAATGTATTTCTGATGCCTTTGGCTAAATGTACTTGCCTGGCACCTGAGAACCTGAGTTCCATCCCCCAGAACACGATGGGAAAAGAAAAAAAAAAAAAAAAAAAAAAAAAACATAATTGCTAAAAGTTGTTCCCTGACCTTCTCATGTATGCCATAGTGCACTACTGCACCTCCCCCATCATATACACATCTACACAATAATTATAAAGCATAAAACAAAAAGTAAGAGTTGCATTGAACATTGCTATTTCTAAAACTCATCTGAAAAAGTGACTGTGTGTGTGGTTTGACCTATGTAAAACTGATGAAAAAAAAAATCTGTGTTTTGCTTGGAGTTTTTATTTAGTGGTTCCTTGGAGCTGCCATTTATTAGTAGATCATTAGACTTTATGTATAAGTTCCTGGGATCCATCTATAGTCCACACACAAAACAAAAAGCAAAGAACAGCAAATAAACAAACTAAAACCTGCTTCTTATGTCGAAGTGGATGACTACTCTATGGAGCAGAGTTCAGATGTGGCCATCTAATCTCAGTGCCAAGATTACAGCTCATTTTACACATCCATATTCATAAATATGCATTCTGACACTCTAAATACAAAGGGATGTTTACATCTCTGCATGGAGCTACTCTATGACATGAGCAAATACAACTTTCTAAAAGTCCAGATAAATAATTCAGATAAAGCTTAGTTCATTAGGTTTTATAAATGTTATAATTGTTTCCATGTAAACCTTCCATGTTAGTCAGACTCCAACAGGAGATCGTGTCTGTGCAGAGAATGAAATGCACCTCCTTTGGAATAAATATTTCTCCCTCTTCTAACTAGCTGTTGGGAAACACTTGGCTCTTTCTCCTCGGAGCTCTTTGCATTATATCATAGTTAGGCGTGGTTCTAAGCAGTCACTTACTCTGTAAGCAGGTTTTGAAAACTTTTATAATGAAATCCCAAGTGCACCGTTATCCTTGAGATGAGAGGAAGGCCATATGGTTATAATGTGTGCTGTCAGTGTTTCCTTCAGTTTTGCAAAGGAATGCTGGCAAAGCTTCACCTGGCATTGAAAAAACCTTAAAAGTACTTTTTAGTAAATGCACTTTTCACAACCTATAGGAAAATGGTGACTATTATATGAAGTTAGCCACTAAGCTTGCTATACATAGGTGTTTTCTAATAACTCAAAAGACAAATTTAGAGACAATTCTCAAATATAGATTAATCTTTAGTTTTCTTTTGAGGGGTGATATATAAAAATACTAGAAATGTATGAAAAAAATAGAAGCACAGTGAGTGAATTCAATTTTAAACTGAGTCTTATCTGGTTCTATTGTCGATTGTAGTTTCTACTATGCTAAACATGAATATTCTTATTTTTTTTCTTTATTGATAAATTTAAATTCGGTACTCCACTTCAAATCTCTTCTATTAAACTGCATAGTCTTTGAAGTTTAATGTCATGCTGTGGTAGTTTGAATGCGATTGGCAAGCATAAACAACTCATAGGGAGTGGCAGCATTGTGAGGTGTGGCTTAGTTGAAGTAGGTGTGGTCTTGTTGAAGGAAATGTGTCACAGTGGGGGAAGGCTTTGAGCTCCCTTTTTCTTAAGCTTTGCTTAGTGTCACAGTTCAATTCTATTGCTTTCTGATTAAGATAAAGCCAGTACCATGTCTGCTCTCTTGCTACCATGATCCCCACCATGATGATAATAGACCGACCCTCTGAATTGTAAGGGAGCCACTTCAATTAAATGTTTGCTTTTATAAGAGTTGCCATGGTCATGGTGTCTCTTCACAGTAGTAATTTCCTAAGACAGAAGTTGGTACCGGAGAGAGGGTATTATTATTAGACTATGGTTTTGTTTGAAGAAATTTGGACTTTGGTACTTTGGGTTAGAAAATCAGCAAAATGCTTTAAGTACTGCTTAATGAACCACACTGGTAGGTGCATGAAAGACAGTGGTGCTAAGAGTTATGGGAACTGTGGAAGCCTAGCTTAAGGGGTTTCAGAGGAGAAAAATTTTAGGATGTTGCCTAGAGATTGTTCTTGTGATAATGGTGGTAAAAAAGAGGCTGTCTTTTGCACTGTTGGAAAAGCCTGCCTGAGGCTAAAGTAGAGTTTTGGATCAATTCCACTGGTAGAAGAAATCTCAAAACAGCTTAGTATAAACTCTGCTCTGTGGTTATTGATGTTCATACTTACAAGGATTTATAATGAAAAGGGGCATGCTGACCAAGTGAAAATACAGAATAATATACAATACAGAATGAGCACCTGGAAGTGGAATAGAGCTAGATCCTAGGTTTTAGTAGGCTAATGAGTTTAAGGAATTGAACAAAGGAAATAGTAATCTCAGGGCAGGCAAGATACTGCCCAACTCAGTTTCCAACTTATGAAAAGAAATTAAAGAAAGCTTAGAGCCCAGTGGAGTGGTACACAACTGTAATCCCAGCACTCAGAAGGCAGAGGCTGGTGAATCTCATTCTGATCTACAGAGCAAGCTGCAGGACAACCAAGCTTAGGCAGCAAAAGTAACATTCAAACCCAGAAAACTGGCAAAGATGTAACTAATGAAGAGGTCATGTTTTAGCTTCAGCAAGCAATGTAACTTGGCAGCTTCAACAACATGGTTATGGATTTAGAGTTAAGGATACAAGAAATGGGTTATGGAATTTGCCCCAAAGATAAAGCAAAGTCACTGAGGCCAGGTATGTGTCAGGGGTGTCCATAAATGGAGGCCTAGAGAAGACATTGTGAAACTTTGAAGTTGAAGCCTGCATTGTCTTAGAGAAGCCAAGATGTTAGAGATGCCAGCAGAGTCATGGAATACTTGCTTAAGGGAGCTGCTAACAGGGAGGGGAACAAGCCCAAGAGAGAAAGAAGTGTGTTACAGTCAACAAGGCTAAATTGAGTTGGAGATCTAAAGGGTGACTTCAAACAGGGAGATAGAGAGTTTGGATTTTGTCCAGCTGTTTTGCAGTCGTGCTTTGGTAAGGTATTTTCTCACCATTCTCCCTTCCCTATGTTTTGGAATGGTAATGTTGGAAGTATATGATTCTTTTTTGTTGTTGTTTATTTTATAGGGGGTTACAGTAAGAGATTGTATGAATCTCAGAAGAGACTTTATACTTTTAAATATTGTTGAGACTGTGATAGACTATGGGGACTTTTGAAGTTGGATTAAATGCATTTTGTGTTATGATATTGTTTCCAGCTTATGGAGGTCAGAAGTGGAATGTGGTAGTTTCAATGCAATTTGGTCCCTATGAGTGCATAGGAGATGGTACTATTGGAGGTGTGGCCTTCTTGAAAACAGAGTGTTAATGTGAGAATAGGCTTTGAGGACATAAGCTTTGCTCAATGTCACCATCCATTTCCTGTTGCTTTGTGATCAAGATGTAGCAAGCACCATGTCTGTGGGCACACCTCCATGCTCCCTACCATGATGATAATGGACTGAACCTCTGAACTGTAAGCTGTCACCTCAGTTAAATGTTTTCTCTTATAAGAGTTGCCATGGTCATGATGCCTCTTCACAGCAATATAAACCCTAGAGAAGACACATGATTTACTATTTATATTAAGATTACACATAGTTTATATTAGGACTCAATAAATTTTTTGTGTGTTGGTCTAATTTTATTTTTTTAATAATAAATTGTGCTAATAGTAAAATATTGTTTTAGTTTTACTTCTTGCTCTTATACTCTTTACTAAGGCAGGAATGTAGGTCAGGCTTGGAGAGTGAGTACTGGTCTTAAGTATTATGAGTAGAGTCTTGAAATAGATAACACAAAATGTATTTAAATCAGCAGTGTGACTAGAAGTAACTTTAATGATGGGGAGATAATATAACTACTACGTTGTGTGTAGTGTAGACTTAACGAGATAAAAGACTGATAAATAGGAATCCATTAAGATAGTGCAAAAAAGGGCAGGAGAGTGTGCAACCAAGAAAATTATCAGAACGGAGAGAGTCTTGCTAGAAAAGAATAATATGAGGAAGATGTGAGGAGGGCAGTCTTAAGAAAAAGTTTTTTTTTTTTGTTTTTTTTTTAAAGTTTATTGTTTAAGAGTTTCACCCCCCTCTCTCATACACACATGTATATTCAGAATGTAATGTGTTTTGACCAACTCTACCCTTTTATAATATTACCTCCAGATAACCAGCCTCTCATCACTTTTGGGTAGTAGCGATCACAGTAAAACAAAGTTATATAGACATACCCAGCACTGTTCCTACTTTATCCCCTGTCATCATCCCCCAGCTTCCCCCACCCCATACCCCATCCATTCCTCAGAGAGGGTGAGGCCTCCCAGGGTGAGTCAAAGGTTTGGCTTATCCAGTTGAGGTAAAATCAAGATCCTCCCCCACTATCAAAGCTGAGTAAAGTATTCCTCTCCAGAAAGTAGCCTCCAAGGAGCCATTTCATGCACTAGGAATAAATTCTAGTCTCACTGCCAGAGGCCCTACAAACTGTCCACTCCATTCAACTGTCATGCATATTCAGAGGGCCTAGTTCAGTCCCACGGAGGTTGCCCAGCTGTCATTTTAGAGTCAGTGAGCTCCCAAATAGCATAGGTCAGGCTCCTGGGATCGCTATGGGTTTCTTTGTCGTAATTTTGACCTCTTTGCCTGTATAATCGCTCCTCCGTATCTTTGACTAGACTCAGAGCTCGACGCATTGCTTAGTTGTGGATCATTGCGTCTGCCTCTATCAGTTCCTGGATGAAAGTTCTATAATGACAACTAGGGTGGTCATCAATTTGATTACAGGAGAAGGACAGTTAAGTCACCCTCTCCACTATAGCTTGGAGAAGCTGGGGTCATTTTCGTGAATTCTTGGGTGTTTTTCTAGCACCATGTTTCTTTCTAATCACACAATGGCTCTCTCTATCAAGATATCTCCTTTGCTGTTCTCCCTCTCTGTCCCTTCCCCAACTCAACCATTCCATTTTCTCACATTCTCTTCCCACTTCCCCTTACTCTTTACCCCCTATAGTTCCAATTTACTCAGGAGGTTTTATCTATTTTTCCTTCCCAGGGGGATCCATGAATGTTTTTCTTAGGGTCCTCCTTGTTACCTAGCTTCTCTGGAGTTGGGGATTGTAGCCTGGTTATCCTTCGTTTTCTGTCTAAAATTCACTTATGAGTGAGTACATACCATGTTTAAAACAAAGTTTTAAATTGCCAGTTAATCCCAATTTTTCTCTGGAGCTTTAAAGTTGGCTTTCTATGTTCTCTTGTAAATTGCCCCATAATATTTTAGGTCTTTCAATTTTAACTTTAATATATAAAATTGAATTTCAATGTTTATTCTCCATCTTTATTCCTTATCTGAGAAATACAGCCAGATCTTTGTTTTTAGCAGCTCTCTGGGAATTTCCTTAAGTTAACTCACTTTACTTTGCTGCCCCAAGTGCTCTTGAGTCTCTGGTTTTCCCATATTTCTTGACTTAGTGCTTACCTCTCTTCAGATGATCAATCGGGACAAAAAGGAGAGTAATCTTTCTGAAATCTGAATATAAATGGAAGGCTGCTAAAAGCCTGAACTCTACATTTTGCGAGGACATCACTATGGTGTAACAAATGGAGTTTGTCATGGCATCAACTTTTCATTAGTCACCAGTCTTCCACTGTCTCCAAATAGGAGGCTTTGCTGAGCTCAGAACTAAAATGTCTCGCAGTTTTTACTGCTGTGATAAAGCACTCCAGCCAAAAGTGAACTGGAGAGGGAAGAGTGCATTTCCACAGTATGCTGGGCCCTAGGCATGGATCATTAAGAAAGAAAAGGCCTTGGAGCATCCTCTCAGTTGAGGAGCTCCCTTCCCAATGACTCTAGTTTGTGCTAATCTGACAGAAAACTGCCCAGCACACTTTTTTTTCTGAGATGACAAGTCTCCATCATTTCCTCTACACACCTTTCATTTACAGTCAGCTAATGAATCTCTTAGGTATCTTCTCAATTGTGAGAAACATAATCCCTACCCCACATATGTTTGTCTAAAGTTTATAAATGCCTGCTATTGTATCTATCATCTTTCTAAATGTTCACTTAAGTTCTTGGCCACTTTACTAAAGTAAATTTGCCTAGAGCTATGAATGAAATGCCTTTGTATCCACCATATGTGATGGTGTCGACGTCTATGCTAATAATGCATTGCTCTCTTTTGTGGATATGCTTTTTTCCTTCATTTAATTTCTTTTATATTTTAACAATAGGTTAGCAAAAACAAAATGTGAAATATTTTAATGTATGGACATCAAAAAACATTTCTCATGATTATTACTTAAGAGAGCAAATACTGAATTGGTTCCTGAAGCAAACATAGTGCTTCATCCTTGTGTACAATTGCTTTTCCAAAATTAACACGGATTTCAAATAGGTTTTGTGGAGGCTAATTTCTTTGGAGTACACAAACTAGATGGAAAATAAATAAATAGATAAAATAAGTAAATAAATAAAATCATATATGCTTAGAAAATGCTATTTAACTTCTGAGGCTGAGAATTATCCAATTATATCTTCTATATACTCAGAATTATTCAAACTTAAATGAAATAACAGCTAGTAGTATTTGAAGTGACTAAGTCAGTAGCCATTTGCTTTTCAGGGACTAGGAGTTGAGATGAATCCTCAGAATCTGTATAAAAATGCTTAATATGATGACACATGTTTGGAATTCTAGCACTGACTGAGGAGGCCGATACAGAAGGGACAGCTTCCAGGAAATGAGAAATCCTGTTTCAAAAGAGATTAATAACCTTTGTGAGTATTGATGCAGCTTCCAATTGCACATATACTTGAATGTAGTGTACATGTGTACACATGAACTTGCATATACATGCATCCATTAAAATAATTTGAGCACACAGCATTTTGTAAGAGTATGAGTATTGCCCATGCTTATTAATTTTGATTCTGAGAATTTAAAAATTGTGAGCAGAAAAAACTAAGTTTGTTGACCTTAGGATGAAAAGCTGTAAGCTTCAATGATAAGAAACAGTTCAGAGAAGAAACAGAGCCATGAATATGAAGTTTTAGAGAAGTTTATAGTCTTAAACTGAGTAGACAATTCATGTGAAACAATTCAGAGAGGTATGCATGCTCTGAAGAAAGCATTCAATAGGTAAAATCTAAGATTCTAAAAATTATTTTTATTGCAATAGCTACACAGATGTCCATAAGTATATGAAAAATATTTTTAGTAATTTACCAGTTCAAATAAAAAATTATAGTACATTGGAGTGTCTGAGTAATGGCCTGCATAAGAAAAATAAAATGGACTGTGAATCTGATCTTTGTGTGATACCTGTCATCACTGGATTCAACATCATTTATCACTCTGGGTCTTTTCCACATTATATGTGTTTTGACATTAAAACAATGAAATAAAGAACACGGATTATGAAAAGTCAACACTGAACTAAAGCAAATAATAAAGTTATATAAAATATTTTTATGAAAGGTGTAAAGTATGATTATTGCTCCTACTCTTATTTACATATTGTCAAGAAAATGTCTTGAAACTTTTAAACGGATTAACTTTATGTATTAAACATTTGCACAAAGCCACAACTGGCTGATTCTTCAGAAAAATGTGTTAACCACAGGAAGAATATTTATTTTTCAATAGACTATTTTGTGTGTGTGTGTGTGGATGTAAGCCATGATGTAGAGCCATGATGTGGAGCAACACTATGGTTCAAAGGATGATTTCATTTTGATGTAGGCCCTTGCCAAGGATTCAGCCAAGGGCTTTTCGTTCTTAGTGTTTTTCCAAATGTCTTTCACTTAGGATTTCTTATATTTTAAGGCATTCACAAATGCATGTGATACACAAAATACATGAATATGTAATTGAAGAATGTAATTTTGTTATAACAGAACTTTATATACTGAGAGAAATTTCTATTATACACATAGTTTTTAATCATTTTAGATATTGCCCATTTTATAGTTTGCCTACATTCTTTGTGAAGGTATACTCAGATTTAAAGTGATAAAAGGTAATATTAGAAGATAAATAGTACATTTATGATGATGAAAACCATACACCAAAGCAATGCTTAGTGATAGGTCAGAATTCTAAAACTATTTAACTATTTTGACACCAAATGAATGTTTATATAAGGAAGGTATTTGTATTTGTGTGTATTCAAACCAATATAACCTAGTAACTAATGGACCACTGAAATTCTTTCTGCCTTCTCTCTCCTAGGCTTCCCCAATCTCTAAGAGGAGAGACTGGATAGAGATATTACCTTAAGGTAAGAGTTCCAAGGTCTTTCATACTCTGAACAATGTTTATCGGAATAACTATCATGTGTTCATTCAGTTTACTTATTTATCTTCATACCAGGATTTCAGTATGTTGTTTTAACTATCAATTATAAGTAGTCCTTCAGTTTATATAAAAAATAAAAAAAAAATACATCTTCCAGAAAGGTAAACATATTACTAACAACATATTGCCATGTTTTGAAAATTCAAGACTAACTAGATTATAGACTTGTCTAGGTTAAAGGGTAAAACCTTTGCATGGGGTTATATAGTCCTGTGTAGGCGGAGTCTCTCTAAAAATGCACCAATCCAAGAAAATATTTATTAAAACATAAACCAACACTCATGATACAGGTAACAGCTTATAGTGGTGCCTGAACAGGGACTGGAGTATCCTAGCGATGGACGATGGATTCCAAACTGGTCTTTCCAGCAGCCAGGAACCAGAAAACGGGCCTTCCCAGGGTCCCAACAGCCCTTATCAATGGGGTTGGCCACACCCCCTTCAGGAGCCCAGAACCCTGGATAAGCATCCTTGGATCTTATCAGCTGACACCTGAATCCCACCACAGTCCTGTAAAAAAAGAAACTGTAGAAGGAACTTCAATATGGAAATTTTGACATCTGAAACAAGAGGTAATTTAAAATCAAATACTGCTTACTGTGACTAATTTGATTTTTACTGCAGTTTACCTGTTACAAGACAGAACTCACCAAACTTTGAAGTATGTACCTATTAGTAGTTATAAAGCACGAAGCAACATAATGCTTTATTTTAATAGAAACCATGGATTTATGAGTTAAAGAACCATCTAGTAGACAAAACCACACCTTCCTTTTCAGTAGGAGCTTCCCCTTGGTAACTACAGTGTAAGTAGAGAAAATAAACTCTTAGGCCAACCTACAGCCTGCATTCAGAAACTTCAGTATACAACATTTAGCTGTATATAAGAAAGGCATACTAAAGCTCATAAAAATCAAAAATAAAATGTGTCTAGTGTCCTACATCTCATCTGTGGTTTCATATTGTATATTTTTCAAAAGTTATCTGAAATATTAGAGGAACAGAGTAACTCATAGCCAAGCCATGAAAGTAAGGGATTGGTGACTCACATTTTTAATCCCATTAATTGGAGAGCAGAGATCCTCTGTATCTCACTTCAGGGCCTAACAGCCAGGCAGTGGTGGCTCACACCTTTAATCTTAGCTCTAGGAGAGTTGAACCAGGAAGTAAGCTCTTGGGAAAAGAAAGAAAGGAGGAGAAGGCAGAAGTTCTTCCCTTCTGCCTGAGCACTGATCAGTCTGAGGACTGCAGATAGCACCCAGTTCAGCCTGCGCAGGAGAGCATGCGTGAGCATTGGCTGTGGTTTCTTCCCTCTCTGATATGTCAGCTTTTTCCTATATCTGGCTCTAGGTTTTATTATAAAACTAAGTAGAATTTGTGCAACATTCATCTGAAATACAGAGCCAGTCTTCAACTGTGCACCTGGTAGAGTTTTCCTAAAACTCTATTCCAAAGCCACTATCTGACAGATGATGGCAAATTCTCGATTGACTCCTCATGATTTTCTTCTGTTATAAAATATTCTTCAAAATAAAAAGAAGCAGTGGGTCTGAGTAAAAATGTAATCAGAGAAGAATTCAAGAGTCAGTGTCAGATTATCTACATCAGTAAGATAATTTTGTTTACATGGTGTTTTGTAGCCAAGTAGAAAACTTCTTCCTTGATAACTTTACACTAGTTAGCACAAGATTTGAACATTAACAAAAAAATTCATGGCTGTAGAACAAATTTATCAACATTTTGCTATTTGATACTTTTAAGTGAATTTATTATTCATTTCCTTCCATTATTAAAGTCTAACCCCCAAAGTCTATACACACACACACTTACACAAAAGCATACACACAGATACACTCGCACACACATACACACACACACTCTCACACACATACACACATACATACACACACATACACACACATACACTCACACACACATACATATACACACACATACACACATACACAGACACACATACACACACTAACACACATATACTCACATACACATATACATATACATGCACATTTGCATGTGTGTGCACACATACATACACACACATACACTCACACATACATACATATACATGTATACACATACATACACATATACACACAGACACACACATACACTCACACATAGATACATACATATACATATATACACACACACAGACAGAAACATAGACACAGACACAGAGAAAGACAGACACACAGACACAAATATGGTAATTCTCTTTTTCTTTAAATAATATTGGATTTTACTGAAAACTTAAAGCTCAATTATTTTAATTATATAAAATGTGCTTTATGAAGATTTTTTTGGAAAAATTAAAATAAATGACATACATGGCAAATGAAGATAATCTAGAGAAACATCAGATAGGCGTTCTTAAAATGATAGTAATTTAGAAAAAGGCTCTCAATACAAAGTTATCTTAGTAACCAAATAAAGAAAACCAGTCAATTACAGTTTTTTAAAGCTCTGATATTAAAATAGTATTCCGAATTGCGTACAAAAACAGCACATTTACAAATTTGAAAGCCATTTCAAGAATGCATTTTGTATTTCTATTCTAGGATTTAAAGAACATGACTATAAATATAAAGTTGGCATTTGTGTAAATTATTTTCAAACAACAGCTTGGGATAACACATCACAGCTGCTACTTGTGGTATTTGTGTGTGTGTGTCCTTCTATGAATGCATGTTTATAGTGTGCATTCAAGTGGGTAAGTGAGAGAAAACACTTTAATAATCTTTATCAGCAATCTAGAAATAATACAACGTTTATAAGAAAGCACTGGGCCAGGGTTTAAAAGCTTTTTTCAACCTTGTAGTATGGTCAATGTGTGAATCACTTAATCTTTCTCTGTTCTCCATTTTCTAAATACAAGAAGTAAATTGGATTAGATTGTATTTGAAATTGTTTACACCCCATATCCCGGCCATTGTTATTGGCTCTGGATTTTTTTTCTTTTATGTTTTAAAATAATTTCTAAATGAGAACCCACCCTCTACCAAAACCAAAAAAAATACAAAAAATAATTCAAGGACCTAGAGTAGAAAATAAGACAGACACAACCAGATAAAAGCAATGAGCAAACCATCCTTCTCCATATCTCCCTCCCAGATGATATTATGTTCCAGTGAAAGTGTGTTATCACCATTAGAAATACCACTCCTCTTCTAAAATAAAATTACTTAAAGTTGTCTACTTGACTGTGTCAGTTACTTCTCCATGTTTGTGTGAACAAAACTTAGAACAGGAGGCAGTTTAAGGAAGGAATGTTTTGCTGTGGCTTGCAGCCTGAGGAGATGGGGTCCACAGTGAGGGAAGCATGGTGATAGCAGTTTGAGGTCCTGGTTCCACTGCACCTTCAAGAAGTGGGAAGCTCACGTGAGACAAGTTTCTTCTGTTGAAGTTCCTAAAATCTTCCAGAATACAGCTACCACGTGGGAATGAAGTGTTCAAACACATGATTATATAAAAAATGCTTCACATTCCAGGGAATAAATGTTTGAGGTCAGTTCTGAGTGGGGATCTGTGAAATATTTTATATTTTGTATATTTAATAAAATTGGTCTGAAATATCAGAGGACAGAATCACCCACAATTAGCCATGAAAGTCAGGGAGTGTCTGTCAACACACCTTTAATCCCATCACTCAAGAGATCTGTGAGTTCAAGGTCTAACAGCCAGGCAGTGGTGGCGCACACCCTTATTCCCAGCTCTTGGGAGGCAGAGGCAGGAGGATCTCTGGGAATTTGAGGCTAGCCTGCTTAAAAAGAAAGTTCCAGGACAGCCAGGACTGTTACACAAAAAACCCTGTCTCATGAAAAACAAAACAAAACAAAACAAAACAAAACAAAACAGGCTGGAGAGAGGATGTGCCAGCTGGCAAGATGGGTCAGAGGGTAAAGGTGCTGGCTTCCAGCCTAGTGCATGGCATTTGAGCTCCAGAACCCACATAATGGGAAGAGAGAACTGACTGTCTTCTGACCTCCATTCTCATGTTGTGAAAAGTTGTGGCACAGGCACACCTACACAGCACACAGGTACATAAATGAAGATAAAATTTAAAATATTTTGAAACAGAAATAGATGCAGATATTATTACCATTTTTATGAATACTACAAAATCAAATGTACAAATTTAGAATACAGATAGATATCTCACAGAGTTGGAAAAATTAACTTATATTTTACTACAGAGTAGCATGGATTAGTCACAATTGTGCTTACACGTGCTCATTTTCATGTGTGTGCGAGTACACATGAGTGTGTGAGTGGAGGACAGTAGCCAGTGTCAGGTGTTAGGACTTTGTTCCAGTCCCTTAAGTTGCCCTGAGTTCTGATGTCGTGCTCCATTTAGGAAAAATTTCTACTCTGACTCCTTGCCTTTGTGTCTTCTCTGTTGGGAGCATGATCTCAACCCCTTCTCCCTCCATCCCTCTCTCCCTCCTTTTTCTCTCCTCTTTCTCTCTCTGTCTCTGTCTCTCTCTCTCTCTGGAGAAGCCATCTGAGAATCGCCTTGTTGCTGCTGCCTGTCTCTGCCTCCTACCACACGGGGCATGAGGTCTCTATAGCCATCCCCCAGTGACCCTGGGTAAACTGAGTATCACATCAGATCACAACATGATCACAGCATCAGGCGCCTCCTTCAACCATTCGTTGCTGTATTTTACATTTTGAAAGAGGGCCCATTTTTGACCTGGATCTATTTGTGTACAGTAGCTGGCCAGGAAGACCCAGGCGTTCTCCTGTTTCTGCCTTGCCAGCACTGGAATGGCAGGAACAGGGTGTCACAGCTGGATTATTTTTAGCATGTATAGAAAGCGCTGCACTGAGTTGATCTCATTTATATTCTTCTACTTTATATCAACTGGGTTTATAGCATAAGTTTGACACGTGAATTTACGAGATAGAAAAGAGAGGACATGGGTCTGTTGGTCAAGAAATAATGAGTGTTATTTCTGTTCATCATATTTAAATAATAGCTTTCCCCTGATTTGTTTTTTCCAATCTGGTTAATAAAGCAATTGGAATAATGTCTAAGAAGTTTTACTGGTGTACATTTTGTAACTGTGAGATTACGTAAAACATAAAGTTGGGATTTGTAAATATTATAAACATATAGCATATGCATTTTATTTTAAAATTTACACTGAAGAAATTTTTAGTAATTTACAATATTTAATATTTAAGAAAAAATATATCTTGTCTTTCAAATTATAAGCCTATTTCATACATATTTGAGAAAGAAAATCTATACATTTTGTAATAATTTAGAGAAATATATTAGAAACGTTTTTGCAGTCTTCTAATTTTTAAGAAATATATTTTTAATAAACAAATAATTGATTTTGGATTATTTATTCCAGGAGTAACTAATCATTTTTCCACTACAATTCCTAGTTGCCTTACATTGCTATCAAAATTCTTAAGATTTTTCCAGATACCACACATGTGCTCACTAGTAATAACTATTTTATTTTATTTATAGTTTAATTATAATTTTTTGTAAGAAGTGCTGTATTTTGAAACTAGGAAGATCATAACTGATTTAATAAAATTTTCAACATGCAAAAATTTATAAGCTCTCAATTCTTTTTCCTAAAAAATTTAAGTATGATATTTATAATTTTAACACTTTTTAATAATATACTTTATCAAAATGCTTAAGCATGTTATTTATTCACAAATACTGTCAATAAACTTTTTAATTTTAGTATTGCTTTAGATTTACAGAGTTAATATAAAGATACTGCAAACAGTTTTCACATAGTCCAATTGTAAGTGCCCTTCTGATTAGTATCTTACATTTGTTCTATAATTTGAAAGAAAAATGTATGCAAAAGGCATGTATTGAAGGCAAGGTGCTAAACTTTGCAATAGGACAACATAGAGACCCTTTGGAGTGGGGCCTAGTGAAATGTTAGGCCATTAGGAGGGGTCTGGAAAAGAACAATGGGATTCCAGTTTTTGTCTTTGTTTTCTGCCCACCCTGAAGCCATCAATTGTTTTCGCTACCTGAAATCTTGTTTTGTGCCTGGTAACAGAGATAACTGAACATGGATTAGAATTCTGAACACTGTGGACCAAAACACATTTTCTCCTCTTTTCCACTGAATATTTCAAGTATTTTGTTCTTTGCAACAACAGAATGTGAACCAACAGTATAGTTCATGTGACACGATTGACCAGCCACCACTTTGACTTGTTAATTAAAGTCCATGCTGTGTGTAACACCTTCTTTCTCTCTTGCTTCTTCTGCTACAAGACCCCTTTGCAGGGTCCCACATGCATCAGTTATATCAAGTGAGGTTGTTCTATGCTATTAGACATACCTTGTTATAGTGATGGGGTTTCTTGGTCTAGGGTAGCCGGAGGCCCAGACCCACAGGCCTGGCATGCCAGACCCCTTAGCCACCCACCCCTGCTGAGTCCCCCAGAAATGACTCAGACACTTATATTAACTTCATGCTGTTTGCCCTAAGGCTCAGGCACATTGCTAGCTAGCTCTTACATCTTCACTCAACCCATTCTCATTAATCTGTCTGCCACATGGCCTGTGGCTCACCTGTACTCTTTACATGTTGCTTCTTTGGGCTTCTGGCTCGGTCTGTCTCTGACTCCGCCCTTCTCCTACCTATGTGGTGATTTGCCCTCCTACTTTTTCTATGGTGCCTGTCATAGGCCAAAACAGCTCCTTTATTTAAAGATTGATATTCACAGCATACAGAAAGACATCCCACATCAATACCTTGCTTGTGCGTATCCACAGTGTGTGGAGAATTATTTAGCAGATACTTCGAGGGAGGAGGAAAGTCCCTCAATAAATGCCTGTCATATTTTCATTTGTCATAGTAACATGATTACAAACTGTTATGTCCTGTTTTAAAAATGTGTTTTTATAATATATATTGCAAACTTTGTATATGAACACTGTGACATCATTCCCCTCTTTCTACCTTCAAACATTTCCCAAGATCCTCACCCCAAATCCATGCTTCCTTTATTAATGTTGTTACATATATATACGTGGACATATATGCATACAGGTATATAGAATCCATAGGAACCATTTAGCATAACTCATAGGTCCACATGTGAGTTCACCCCTGGAGGAAGCTAATTCCTCCACTTATTGACCCATTGACATCCTGTAGTTCCTTTAAGGGATGGGAATGTCACACGCATATATACAATGTGTTTTCTCTTTTTAATAGCCTTTTTGTCATTTGATTACTGATATATTTTAAGATCATATTTCTGCCTCTATCTTATTTTCCACTCCAGCTCATCTCTGGTATTTTCTTCATGTACTGAAACCAGTGTTCACCCCATACCCTTAGTTTTGATGGTAAGTTCATATTTCACAACCATAGTCCTGTATGGAACCTTGGCTCAGCCCCACCTCCAAGCTCCCTTAGGATGAATCATTCTCTTCCTTTGTTCTTGTGTTCTCCACTAACTTGTGTTTACCCTAGACTTCCCAGAAATCCCTTGACAAGAAGCTTTTCATATTCTCTGGACATGAATCACAATCAGACCATCTATCTGATATGTTAATAGAGTGAGATAGCTTCTACTTCTGTGAAGAAACCATAGAACACTGGACTGTGGATATGTACTCACAAATAGCATTTTAACCTGTCACCAAGGATACAGTACAAATGGTACTAACCAGTTTTAGCTTTTCAAATGACACCATACAGTAAAATCAATGTGATCGCCTCTTTTTAATCCAGAGAGAATTCTACCGAAAGACTTCTGTTTTAAAAAAATGAATAAATTAATATGTGGACATATGTAATCTGAATAAAATTGTTCAGAATAATGCAAATTAATTGCTAGATGTTAACACTCATTGGTGTATAGGCTTTACTACAGTAAGGACACATATAAAATCAAGATGATAGATCACATTACCCTGGGTTTTCTGATGATAGCATGTCACTGCATATAGACAAGAGAAGTACTGTGTCCAATTAGTTTCAATGCCTTTGTCTGAAAGTGATACTCAGTAACAAAGAACTCGCTTAGGATGTGCAAGGCCCTGGGTTCAATGCTTATCAGTAACAAAAATTATCTTTCTTAATTTCTTAAATCAAAAAATAAAGAAATACACTAAATTTTGAGTAATGCTGAGAATTTTCCAACATTCTGACAAATAATATTAAAAATAATAATTAATATTTTTGAAGGCTTTACCTTAAAAATTGTAACTTCATCATTTATGTTAAGTTTGATGTCCAACTTACTACTAGAAACTTATTACTCTTTCTGGGACATAGAAACAGCAAAAGGCTTAAAATAATTGATTAAATGCTATAAAAATAATAGCAGAATGAAATAAATTCAAAGTAGTGTGGATATATTTGCTAAATGCATTGGGAACAGTGAAGTCAGGAAATTAAAATTTCTTAGTATCCTATGATGGGTGGATAAAGCATGAAAACATGAGATGGCAAAACTGCATAGTGGAATTAATCATTTTTGTGTGCCTTAAGTATTCTAAAAGTTTGTAAATTTGATTGATCTTATTTTATAAGGGTTGTTACTGTAACAACATATTGGTAATAACAAAGTTAGCATTTCAGCATATGATTTATTAACAAAATGTATTTAATTCCTTTATGTAATACCTTCATTTTTCAGTCAATTGTTTTATAGTGGACGCCTCCCAAATTAGGAGCTTAAGGTCTAAGAAAAACCATAAAAATTCTTCTCATATTAATTTAAACAGAATTTTCAGCATAGTCCTTTTATATTCTAGTGATCAACTTCACTGCCCATATTAAGTTTTCTATGTCTTCTTCATTGATTCATTACTTTATCCACTCTTACTACATATAATTTCAGAGTTTTTCCATTAGGTTATGGTCCTTCTTAAATTCTAGACATCCATTTTTTTATGCTTATCACATACTCTTTTTTAAACAGGAAGCTGAAAAATACTGCCCCCAAGTACTTTGAAACATTGACCCTTCCCTTGTCTTTGGTCATCACATGTACTGTGATGTTTCCAGGGAACGGAAGGACATGTTTTGGGTTCAAGCCCTTGCTATTGTTCATTTGAGTCATGTCAACTCTGATATTCAGTCATGTCAACGTCTAATATTCAGAAGAACAGTGCCCTTAATCTAATTGCTTATAGACTACTTAGTGCTGTAGTAAATAACTGCATCTTAATTCTTTCTCTTTTAATTAATTAATTTTATTTTATTTTCTGAAAATTGTCTTTTCCCATACCCTCTACTGCTCCCTCCTCTGCCTTTTATTCCAGTCTTCCCTCAGCCTCCCCTCTTCTCATTCACTCCCCAGAAAGAAGCAGATAATCCCAAGGTGAGTCAATTTAAGTCTGGTATATCCATCCAGTTGAGGTAGGACAGAGTCCCTCCCACAAGTATCAAGGTTGAGGAAGGTGCCCCCCCCACACACTCCCACTATACATGGGCTTCAAGGAGCCAGTTCATGGACCCTGGATAGACTCTGGTCCTATTACAAGAGGTTCCATAAACTGCCCATACCATTCGACTTTCATCTATGTTCACAGGATCCAGATTCATCCCATGAAGGTTCATCAGCTGATATTTCAGAGTCTACAAGCTCCCAACAGGATGAGACTGCCTACTCCATGGAAGTCATGATCCTGATCCCACCACTCATGAAATCTCTCCTCTTCCTCTCTCTTCAGTTGGACCAGTAGTTCAGTCAGTGCTAAATTATGGATCTCTGCATCTTCCTCCATCAGCTGCTGGATGAAGGTTCAATTAGGGTGGTCATTCATACGATAACAGGGAAAAGCAACTTTAAGCACCATCTCCACTATTGCTTTGAGTCCTAGCTGAGCTCATCCTGTGGATTCTTCGGTGTTCCCTAATACAAGATTTTTCTCTAACCCTCCTAATCTCCTTCTCTCAGGATAGCCACTTCTTTGCTCTAAACTCTCTGTTGCTTTTGCCTCCTTCTCCCCCACTCTACCATCCCATTCTCTCATGTTCTCTTCTCATCTCCCTGTGATCCACCGACCCATGGTCACAATTTTCTCAGGAGATCTCTATTTCTCCTTCTCGGGCATATCTATGGATGTCTCGCTTAACCTCCTTCTGTTACCTAGCTGCTAACAAGAATGTGGATTATAGCCTGGTAATCCCGTCTAAACATCTGAAATCCACTTATGAGTAAGTACATATTATGTCTGTCTTTCTGGGTCTGTGTTACCTTACTCAAGATGATATTCTCAAGATCCATCCATTTGCTTGCAAATTTCAAAATGTCATTTTTGTTTTCTTTTGAGGAGTACTACTTTGTGTAAATGTATCACTTTTTTTTTTTTCAATCCATTCTTCAGTTGAAGGGAATCTAGATTGTTTCCAGGCTCTGGCTTGCGAATAATGCTGCTATGAACATAGTTGAGCTAATACTGATGGGCTAAGAGTGTGCACCTTTTGTGTATATGCCTAATAGTGGTATTGCTGGATCATTGGGGAATTGTTTTCCAAAGTGGTGGTACAAGTTTTACACTTGCACCAGCGATGGAAGAATGTTCCCTTTGTTTCACATCCCCTCCAGCATAGGCTGTCATCTGTGTTTTTGATCTTAGCCATTCTGACATAAGTGATAATAAGATGATATCTCAGAGTTGTTTTTATTTGCATTTCTCTAATGACTAAGGATATTTAGCAGTTTTTTTTTTTGAGTGTCTTTCAGCTGCTTGGAGCTCTTCTGTTAGGAATTCCCTATGTAGTTCTGAACTCCATTTTATATTGGCTTATTTGATATTATTTGGCCTCTAGTTTCTTGAGTTTTTTTATATAGTTTAGAGAATAGTCCTCTGTCTGATAAAGGATTGGTAAAGACCCTTTTACATTCTGTATACTGTTGTTTTTGTCTTATTGACCTTGTACTTTGTCTTACAGAATCTCCTCAGTTTCAGGAGGTCCCGTTTGTTAATTGTTGCATTCAGTGTCTATACTACTGGTGTTACATTTAGAAAGTGGTCACCCATTCCAATGAGTTCAAGAGTATTCCCCACTTTTTTTCTATCAAGTTCAGCATGCTGGGTTTATGTTGAGGTCTTTGACCCACTTGGATTTGATTTTTGTACAGGGTGATGGATATGAATCTATTTGAATTTTTCTACATACCATCATCCAGTTATACCAGCATCATTTGTTGAAGATAACACCTTTTCCCCATTGGCCTCTTTGTCAAAATCAGTGCTCATATGTATGTGGATTAATGTCAGGGTCTTCATTCAATTTCATTGATCCACAAGTCTTCTTCTGTGCCAGTACAAAGCTGTTTTTATTATTGTAGCTCTGTAGTTGATCTTGAAATAGGAGACAGTGATGCCTCCTGAATTTCTATTATTATTACACAGGATTGTTTTGGTAATCCTGGGTTTCTTATTATTCCATATAAAATTGAATGTTGTTTTTTAAAGGTCTGTGAGGAATTGTGTTGTGATTTTGATGGGGTTTGCATTGAATCTGTAGATTGCTTTGGGTACGATTGCCCATTTTTACTATGTTGATCTTACCTATCCAGGAACATGAGAGATCTTTCCATTTTCTGATATCTTCTTTAATTTCTTTCTTCAATGATTTAAAGTTCTTGACATACAGGTCTGTAATTTCTTTGGTTAGAGTTACCCCAAGACATTAATGTTAGTTGCAGTTATTGTAAAGGTTGATATTTACCTGATTTCTTTTCAGTTCTTTTATCATTTGTGTATAAGAGGGATATTTATTTTTTTAAAGTTAATCTTGTGTTCTGATACATTGGTGAAGGTGTTTATCAGCTGTAGGAGTTACCTGGTAGAATTTTAGGGGTCACTTATGTAGACTATCATATCATCTGAAAATAGTAATAGTTTGACTTCTTCTTTTCCAATTTGTATCACCCTTATCTCCTTTTGTTGTCTTACTGCTTTAGCTAAGACTTTGAGAACGATATTGAGTAGATATGGGTAAAGGGGACCACCTTGTCTTGTTCCTGATCTTAGTGGGATCACTGAGTTAATTTCCATTTAGTTTGATATTGGCTGTTGGCTTATTGTATATTTCCTTTATCGTGTTTAGGCATTTATCCTGTACTGTATTCCTGATCTCTCCAGGACTTTTATTATGAAGGAGCATTCCATTTTGTCAAAGGCTTTTTCAGAATTTATTGAGGTGATAATGTGTTTTTTTCTTTCAGCTTGTTTAAATGACAGACAACATTGACAGTTTTTATATGTTGAACCATCCCTGCATTTCTGGGACAAAGCTTATTTTGTCATGATGGATGTGATTTTTGATATATTCTTAAATTTGGTTTGCAAGTATTTCGCTGAGTACTTTTGCACCAATGTTCATGAAGGAGATCGGTCGGTAATTCTCTTTCTTTGTTGCATCTTCGGGTGGCTAGGGTGTCGAGGTGAGTGTAGCCTCATAAAAAGAGTTTGACAATATTTCTTCTGTTTGTATTGTGTAGAATTATTTGAGGAGTATTGGTATGAGTTTTTCTTTGAAAATCTCGTAGAATTCTGTACTATTTGTACTTGTAACCATCTGGCCCTGGGCTCCCCCCTCCCCTCCCCGGAAGACTTTTAATAACAGCTTCCATTTCCTTTGGGGCTATAGGTCTATTTAAGTCATTTATGTGGTCTTGATTTGACTTTGGTAAGCAGTACCTGTCCAGAAAGCTGTCCATTTCTTTGAGGTTTTCCAATTGAGTGGCATACAGGTTGTTGAAGTATGATTTAATGATGCTTTGAATTCCATTGCTGACTGTTTTTATGTTCCCCTTTTTATTTTTGGCAATTTTTTTTTATTTATATGCTCTCTCTCTGCCTTCTGGTCAGTTTGTATAAGGCTTTGTCTATTTTGCTGACTTTCTCAAAGAACCAACTCTTTGATTTATTGATTCTTTGTATTGTTCTCATTGTTTCTATTGTTTTGATTTCATCCTTGAGTTTCTTTAACCCGCCTCTATTCCTTCAAGACAAGTTCACTTCTAATTTTTCTAGAACCTTCATCTGTGTGGTTAAGTCTCTTGGGTGGGATTTCTCTAGGTTTTTCATATAGGCATTTGGTGTTATGAGTTTTTCTCTTAACACTGCTTTCATTGTGTTCCATGAGTTTGGGTATGTTGTGAATTCATTTTCATTGAATTCTAGGAAGTCTTTGATTTCTTTCTTAACTTCTTCCTTGACCCAAAGGTGGTTCAGTTTAGAGACGTTCAGTTTCCCTGAGTTTGCAGGCTTTCTGTGTTTTTTGTTGTTGTTAAGCTCTAACTATAGTCCATGACGGTCTGATAGGATAGAAGGAGCTAGTTCCACTTTTTTTGTATTTATTGATATTTGATTTATGACCAAGTATGTGGTTAGTTTTAGAAAAAATTTCATAGGGTGCTAAGAAGAATGTTTCCTGTGTCTGTCTTTGAAGTTGAGGTGTGCCTCTTTTTTATGCAGCAGATAATGGATTCTGTTTATTTTTTTCCATTGTGTTAGCCTGTATCATCTTATAGGTGAATTGAGTTCATTTATATAAGGGAGATTAATAACCAGTGTTTGTTACTTCCTGTTATTTTTGGTGGTAGTGTGTGCCTGTATTTTTCTTCTATGGGCTTTTTTTCCCCTGTGGGATTATCTATTGCTTGTGGTTTTGTGGGTTTATCTAGTTTTCTTAGGTTACAGTTTACCCTCCAGTGTTTTTTTTTTTAATTTTAATTTTAATTTTTTATTTTTTTGTAGGGCTGATTTTGTAGATGGGTATTGTTGAAATCTGATTTTGCCCTAAAATATCTTGTTTACTCTATCTATGGTGATTGATTTTTTGGCTGGGTATTGTATTTGGCTGGCAACCATAATCTCTTAGTGTCGTATAACCTTCTGGTTTTCATAGTCTTTATTGAGAAGTTAATCTGCTAAGTTAATTGCTAATCTGATAGGCCTGCCTTTGCAAGATACTAGGCCCTTTTCCTTTGCAGCTTTTAATGCTTATTCTGTAGGTTTGGTGACTTGATTATTATGTGGTGAGCAGACATTTTTGGATGTGTAGTTTATTTGATGTTCTATAAACTTCTTATATTTTTAATAGACATTTTCTTTATATGGTGGAAATTTTTTTGCTGAATATATTTTCTGTACCTTTGAGTTGGTATTCACTTTCAGTTCCAATCATTCTCAGGTTTTATCTTTTCATGGTGTACCATATTTCCTGGATGTTTTGTGTTATGACTTTTTTGTTTTAGTTTTTCTTTGACTGATGCATCTATTTCTATTATCAAATCTTCCACACCAGATATTTTCTCTTCCATCTCTTGCATTCTGTTGGTTATGCTTTGACCAGTATTTTCAGTTCATTTATTCATTTTTCTATTTCCAGCATTCCCTCAGTTTGTATCTTTTTTTTATCACTTCTATTTTAATTATTAAATCTTAAGATGCTTCCTTCACCAGTTTGATTGTTTTTTCTTGGTTTTCTTGGCTTTCTTTATCTTATTTCAGGAATTTGTTAATATCTTTCAAATTTTTGTCTTTTACTCTATTTCTTTAAGGGAGATTTTTATTTCTTTTTTAAAGGTATCTATTATTTTCATAAAGTTATTTCTAAGACCATTATTTTTTCCTGCTTCTTATACATTGTAATGATCAGGTCTTGTTGTTGAGGAGCCACCAGATTTTGGTGGCGCCACGTTGTTCTTTAGGTTGTTATATGTATTCTTGTACTGGAACCTGTTCATTGCTTCCTTGAGTCAAAGCAGGATTTGTCTGTAGCACAGGGAACTGATTTTGGGGAAGTTTGTTCTGAGCGTGTCTGTGTCAGGGAGCCTCTCTTAGTCCAATCTGGGCTCTTGATCTACTTGGAGATAGAATATACTCTGTGTCACAGTGAGCTGTTCTTGGTGTAATAAGAGCTGGCTGGTTCAGTGTCCCAGGGATCCAATCATGGTCCAGTATGAGCTTTTGATCCAGAAGTAGCTCTTGATTCTATAGGAGGTCTTGATCCAATAGGTACTGGTGAAGTGTGGGTCTCAAGTATTCCTTTTAATCTAATAGATAGATGCTGGTGAACCATGCATCTCAGATAACCCCTAAGGGATGATTAGGGAGAGCGGCTAGAATGGGGTTTGCATAGGATTTGCTGGAGGTATCCAGCAAATTGGATTTTCCTGGGGAGTTCTGGGCTACAGGATTTTTCCCCTGCTGATCTGGATTTAGGGGAGAGATTATTAGGGTGGGGTTCCTTAGGTTGTATCTCACGGTCTAGGTCATGGATAGTGAGATCTCTGACTTGGGTGAAGTGTCATTCACCTCTTGGTCCCATAGGTGCTGAGGATCTGTGGGTCTCAGGTAGCCATGAGATTGCAGGGTGATGGGGTGGTTTGGGAATTGTGGCAAGATTGGTAGATGGAGCTGTCCAGCAAACTGGATTTTACTGGGGAATTCTGTGTTTGAAAGGCTTTTCTTGCTGGATTTAGGGGAGAAATGAGTGGGGGTGAGGTTCACTTTCGAATTCTTGGTATTTATGTAACTTGAGCAAAATCAAGGACTTTTCAGAACAAACCTTTTAGCTCTCATTCTCAGTACTACAAGGAAACTGATCACAGGATGCTCTTACATTTGAACTGTAGTTCAACATAGTTGTATCCCAGAATGACCTAAAATGTATGAGCAGTGCAAATATTGTTATTATGGGTATGGTTAAATGTCTTCTTCTTCACAGGTTTGCAGCCCAGTAGGGATAACAACAAAAGCAGGTAAATGAGACCTAGAGGATGTATATGTTTATAGTAGGACTGGACATGTGTAAAGGGTAGACTATACCCTACAAATGCTTTCTATCATGAGCACTAAACCAGTCCTGTTTAACACGTGTCCTGTGGGAATGTGCAAGGAATTTTCCAAAAAGCAAGATGACAAAAGATCTTATTTGAGATGTATGGAATATACTTAAAAATTGAGGAGAAATATCCAAAGACACATTGCAATGCCATAAAAAGAAAACCAAAACTCGCTCTTTGTCAACAGAGACTGACAAAAATCCTATGAGTTTTTTTCTTGAATTTGCCTGGGCCAAATAGTACATCCACACCTGATGATTCAGGTTCTGCGGAAACAGTGTCATTTCAGGGCTGCACAGAACCTCTACTGGCAGTATTTGTTGACCATATAACAAAGCTGTAAGAGAGATTCATATCTTCCAAAGGAGAAATTTGGATAAAATTCATAGAAAAAATTACCAACTAGAAAAAAACCACTTAAGGTTTAAAACTTAGAAAATTTTAGAAACATTTTCCAAAATTATTTGGTTTATTTTAGATATATTCATTATCAACAAGATCCTTAAAGTAAACCTATTTTTTTCTAGGCCTTCCCTAAGTGATTTTTTTTCTCCTGTAACTAAACTAAGGCTAAAATATAAAGAAAGTCTTATTTTAACTATAGGCTTCGGAACTAATTTCCTGTAGTTAGATACCCTGTAGTAGATGGAAGGTTAACTTTTCTATAGACTGTATAATACTTCAACATATTTTTCTTTTTAGTAGAAATATTTAAAGAATATTTTTTCAATGAGAAAATTGTAGCAAAAAACTTTGGAGAAATAAAATCAAAGATAAAAATTATGTTGTTAACTACTCAGAAGGGCAAAAAGTCCCAAGGCCGGTCAGCTTAGCATGACACCTCTCAGGTGCACCTTTGTGCACTCAGTTTCCAGGTCTGGCTCATTTTCATGCCATCCTGATGAATTCAAATGAAAGTCACCTTCAATCTAGTTCTCTGACCTGCAGTAAAGATTCTTAGTTCTCTTCCCCTCTGACATTATAGACTTTAACGCCACAGCTCTGCTTTCTCACCAAACATCTACTACACCCTTTCTTCTCCTTGATCTCAGGCCTTGTACTAACCTCAGAAGCCATCAAAAAAGAACTGACATAAATGCCCCCGCCCATCCATTTTCCTTTCATAATTAATTTCTTCTATAGGCCATCTCCACAGTTAGCTCTGGTATCTTCCGTAACTTCCTAATGTTGTAGAATTTTATTGTAAGACATGTTACACTTGTCCATGCTGTGGAACATTGGTTTAGTGTTGCCAAGATGTGTTGCATTCTTCTATGTTGCATTTGTTTAACTCTGTTGTTACTTTGCCTTTTTAAAACATCCAAGGGCCTAGTAAAGACTGGAATAGCCAATAGCAAGGCAGAAGAAAGGAGAGTTGGGGCTGACAGGCAGAGAGAATACATGGAAGGAGAAATCTGAGATTCAAAGAAGCAGCAACAAGATAAGGAGAACTCAAGAGGCCAGGCCCCAGGTACACAGGCAGTGACGGAGTAAGAAAAAATTGATATAAAAATTGAAAAAGATAAAAGCTTAGAGACAAAAGGTAGATGGCTAATTTAGGTTAAGAACATCTTTTTTTTTTTTTTTAAGTCAAGCTGGAGCCATGCATTTATAAGAGCCATGCATTTATAAGTCTCTATATGAAATTCTTTGGGATATGAATGGCTGAGCCCTCCAAAACATAAAAAATAACCAATAACAACAAGCCATGTATATACATGGCTCCAAAAGATTGTTCAAAAATAATCAAAAGTTGCCTTGCATTTATAAATATTAAATTTAACTGGCTCTTCAAATAACAACAACAACAAAAAAAAACATCTGGAGAAACAGCAATGAGCAGGCTATGAAAATTATGGCAAAATCGCCTCATACCATTAACATATTTTATTTTATCCACAGAGCACAGTATTTCTCCTGAAATTCTATGAGAATGAATTGAAAATTCATTATTTTGTAAAAATATCAGAAAAAACAAGCTACCAACATGGCATTTACACAGCTTGCTGGCAAGAAAAAAAAATTAACAGTTTCTATGTCAACACCTCTTTATTTCTGTTGCATTACACTATAACTGATGTGATTGCTTATAACCTTGATTAGAAGTTTTGTGTGTGTGTGTGTGTTAGAGAGGTATGTAATGTTGGTCCAGTGTTGCTTTTTATTGTATAAAAGCTGATGTTCTATGTTAGGAAGCACATTTCACATAAACACATGTCTCTGAACACATAATGACAATTAAAATACAAAATAAATTTAAAACAAAGTTCAGCTTTTTAAATCATAGTTATAGTTAACACCTTGTCTTTTGCCTTTCTCATATTTATTATCCTATTCACATCCATAATCTTTGTGAGACAAGTATATTTAAGAGACATTAATTTTCATTTGAAAATTATTTAAGTCATATTTTTGTTAGGCCTGTAATTAATCTTATAAGAACAAATGACATTTTCTTCAAGAATATTTGAATTTTAAATAAAGAATACATAAATTAGCCTCACTCACTTATGGGAAGTTTCTATGATAAACTTCATTTTTGAATGCTGTCTAGAGGAAAGATTCTGTGTAAATAAACAATATGATGTCAGTTCCTTTAGGTCACAGATCATTGTAAACTACACTGGAGAACAATGAACCAAAGGGAAAAGAAGCGGTGTCTGAAATCTGACTTAAGTAATCCTTATCACATTGGAATTATTGTAGTAAAAAAAATCATTATAAATAGGGTATATTTATTTTCTCATATAAAAAAGTCAAACAAAATTTTTCTTGGTATCTGATATTGCAACAGAATATGCAATGTTACACATAAGGTAGCAAAACTTTTCTAAGTAAAATTATTAAAAACTTTAAAAAGCTCCAACTTTTAATTCCAAGTATCAATGGGTAAAATATATTCAGTGTTCATATGTTAAAACTACTCATCTTTAAGCCTCCAGTTTAAAGTTATAAATCTCTTACCAAAGGAAAACCATAGGATGATTATTTATATTTAATGCAGCATTAAATATAAAAGCTTGTTCTCTGTTATACATGGGAAAAGATTTAGTGGCCCAGAAACAATGAAAAATTTCAAAGGATCAACAGTGAGAAATTATAATCCAAGATACATGTAGCCATTTTCCATTTTACTTGTCCTGTTGTCTTCTTTAAATTACTTACATCACAATTTATTTTTCGTCAATTCATACTTATCTTTGGAAAGTGGTGTAAGTGAAAGAAATTTATAATTTCATATAACCATATTTATGTCAAATAGCATAGTAAAATTATTTCATGACATTATTATAAGGGCAATATATTTATAGTCTGTCAGATTCAAATCAACATTATGAGATTCTAAATGGAAGGCTCCTTCCAATGAAAAATACTAAAGATGAATGCTTAGTAAGCATTAGTCACCAAGTAAGGTAAATGTGTGCTGCTTGGTAAGCTATTGGCTCTGACTTATGCTAGACATTGAATTCCTTCTAATAACTCAAGCTCAACACAATTTTCCTTGAAGCATTATTATATTGAAATGGCTGGTGACTGGAAAAATTTAATTAAACTATGCATTTTGGAATAGCTTTAGTGTCAGATTCATCTGCATTTTCTCAAAAAACCAATCATTTTCATTGAAGAATCATACCTAATAAATTATTATTAGTTCTAGCTTAAGCTGAATTTATATGTGTACAAGATTTAAATATGGCTCATCTAAACTACCCTTTGAAAATGTATTTAACTAGGTAATGTGTTTTTAAATTTTAGAAGTGATAATGGTTTCTCAGATTATAGAGATGATCATTTATGAGAGAGAAATCTAAATCATTAAGAGGTTAAACTTATGCAAGCATTGTTTCTGAGCTAAGCTTGCTGCTAGATCAATAACCACACTTAGCAGTTTCTACCTCCAACTTTGTCCTACCTAATTCATCCCAGAGCTCAAATCCTCCTAAGAATCTAACCTATGAAGTGATAATAGGATTGAAATATTTCTTCAAATATCAATTCCCCAATTAAGTAAAAAGTAATCTAAGCCTGTAATCCTAGCTTCTCCCAAATGTGTCACTGAGAACTAATCTTCATTAGAAAGTCTATCATTCTGTCACTGAAATACAGTGTCTCACATCTTCATTGTTCACTGTTTCTCCCTTTAAACGCTTTATACTTTCAAACTTATCCATTCTTAAAAATTCAGTTCCCTGTTTCTTCATGAAGCATTTTCTCTCCAGAACAAGATTGATTCTTTTTTTTTTTTTCTATTTCTCAGGAACTCCCTGTACACTCTAGAATTAAAACATCATATTTTGACCTGACACCACTCCCCAAGGCTGTACCTTCCTTCCTGAAAACGTAGTGAGATCAGGCAAAAAATCTCATATCTATTTAGATTTGTTTTGTATCATCCAGTATGTATTAGGGCTTTATGAATTTTATATAATAATTTGTGAATAACTGATATGTAACTAATATTATGAGTTTTTAAAATAAATTATGACATGCAACTAAATTCTAATGTTATTAATATAGTTGCTGAAATATTTTAAAGTTTGATAATTATTTTAAGAAAATACAATTGTGGAATTGAATACTATTTAGCTTGTGATGATGTATAATTTGGAAAATTGCTTGCATCAATTATTGTATCATTCATACAAGTGAGAAAATTATACAGGTTTTAATTTAATTTAATTATAAGCATTTCTTCAACAATTTACAAAGCTGGAAAGCTTATTTAAAGTAAACTGAGTCTAGGATCTCATATGTCTTAGTTCTAACACAAAATGAAAAGAACTCTTAAAGAAAAATGTTTTATGGGCAGCTTCATGGCAGATTTTTCCCTTTGAGAGTCTACTTTGATACTGAACAATGGCTTGGCATGGAACAAAGATGAGGTCATTACACTTCACAGAAACTGTATCTGGATAATATTGAACTCCTTAGGGGTTGTGATTAGTAGAAAGAATAAAAATAACCATAATTTTTTCACCAATTAAATATATTTTACAATTAAGTATATTATGAATTTTAAAAGAATGAAGAAGCATGGTGGGTCCATTTTATATGCAGTTGGTTTTGTTGCTGGTGGTGGTGGTTTTTGTTTTTTATTTGTGACACATGGGCTCACCTGCCTCTGTCAGTGTTGCAATTGTGCCATGAAGATCCCCCTCCCCAGAAACCACTGAGAAGTCAGGTAAATCTAAACATAGTTCTATTAATTTTATTTGTGTCCAGTATTATGAAGAAGCATATTTGGGGTTCTGTTTTAAGGCTAATGTTTTCTTTGCATTTTATGTTAGAAGTCTATCTTGAAGGTGACAGATTTTCTGGAATATAGGACACACTTTGGAAATGAGTGAATGAAGAGTATATTTCCCAGAACTCAACAACAGCATAATGCCAAACAACAAACGGCTAAATTGATCAGAATACTAGTTATTCCACAGAAGTCTGTCTCAGACAAAGACAAGGATGAACAAAACATACAGAAAGCAGCTTCAGATTTCTGTTCTCAAGAGAAGAAGGATTTGGCTTATGTCAGCACTACTGTCTGCTAATCTCCAAGCCTTGACTCTCAGTGTAGGCTCACTAAAATTACCTTAAAATTAGGCAGGGGACACCAAGGAATTCTGAGTTATTTTGCCATGACCACAGTTATGTATCTGTTCCAAGAAATACGGTTGTCACCTTCTGAAGAATGTATCTATCCTGCACATCTCCGTCTTTATCAAGTAGAAGGCAGGCTTGTGTTTAATGTAGGAATATGACTAGTGGTTTTATGTACATGCACATTGTTTGATGTCCTGTACAACTTAAGACACTCAGTTTGAGGCTATGCTACCAAATGCATTTTAATATGCTTTTATAACCAGAAGAAAACCCATGTCATATTTAATACAACCAAACATTACCAAAGTTATAAACTGTTTCACTAGATTCTACTCCTTGTCATTTCTGCTTACATTCCAGATTTTTACATTCACAACTGTCTTCATTTTTTTTGTCTCATACTAAACTTAGTTTTATTAAGTGATAGACAGAATAACTTTCTAACACAGCACAACCCTCTACTTCTTTAGAACACATACTTCAGTAGTATGACTCACTGAAAGAGAAATAATTATTAGAATCAGGTGTGAATTTCTTTCCAATGGTAATTATTTATCTCTTCAACACAGACTACAGTAGAATTATGCTCTGAAAAAGACAGACTTATGATTTTCACCAGTTGTCAGGAAGTACTCACAAAGGAGTTTTTCAGTCAACTAAGTCTTAGGTACCTTCCTGCTGATGTTGGCCCCTTTGCCTCAGCCAGAAGATTATTCGCTCATCAATTCTCTATTCTCCTGCTGAAAATACTGGAAGAAGGAGTAAGACTGATAATCTGTACTCAGACTCATTTATTACCATAAAACGTTGTTCACTCTTGAGGAGTCAGAGTAACTTTATGTTTAAGGGTAGATTCTCAAAGCAGAGAACCCATATTTCCTTGCATTACTTGGTGAGCAAGTAATATATAACTATATAACTTCTATAATTTTTATGATTCTAGGACAGTTTTCAGTCTTGGAAAATAAAGATCATTGGTCACCTTATTTTGAAAACTATCCTTTATATCTTATGTTGTTACAATAAAATAATATTTAATAGATCATTTGACAATTTTGAAGGTAAAGGATGTCAATTTTCTTGAAAAGTATATATGATGACTATGATCATCAATGTACTATTACAAAGAATATAGTTAACCATTCAATTGTGAAGATGTTGTTGCAAAGTTATTTAGTAAAATTAACATTGATCATCAACTCACTTTCAATAATGGAAGTGATGCCAGGTAATCTGGGGTGCCTGGGAGAGATTCAAGAGCAGAACTGAAATTTCTTTTGGAAAAGACAAAATCTGCCTTCTGTCAGCCCTTCCTTTCCAGGAGCCTTTACTGTTTAGCTAACCACATCCTCCTCCTTACTTAAGTCAATGCCTTGCAATAAATCACTCTGTCTCTTTCCACAAAAATCAGTAGATTATTTCAGGCTATATCCTGGCAGATATAGTAATGTTGGCTTGGTATTCTTGCAAGAATATGACTAATGTAGGATTTTGTTTCTTAACAGGGTGTCAGCTCTGAAGTCACCACAGATAGCAGCTGACATCACTTTGTTCACTTATCATGAGTCTTGGATTTAAGTCATCATAAAATGATCATTTTACATAGTAATATCTACCTATCTACTATCTATCTATCTATCTATCTATCTATCTATCTATCTATCTATCTATCTATCTATCTTTAAAAATATGGCTTTCAAAGTTTGCAACTAAAGTTTAAACTGGTATAAGAGGTAAAGATAAGGAATGTTGCAACATAAATAAAAATTTTAAAATGATACTGTAGCAGAATAATATCACTGATATTGCAGTAGTTCTGGAGTATTTTGAAACACAGTAAGAGGAGGGTGAGTTGATATTTAAGATGTTCCTGGGAAATATAATATAAATGGAGATTCTAGAGTAAAGGATAACTGGCAGACATGTAACCACAAAGGAAGTAGTCTCAATGTGGAAACCCCAGCGTGCATGGTTCCTGGCCATAAAATCCCCAATAGGAGATTCAAATTTGAAAATAAGAAAGCATATTTTTTAAGCACATGGAAGGAAAACTGTAGTTTATTCATGTGTTCCGCATCATGTTTTAAAAATATTTGGTCTATAGTCAAGATTAGAAATTTTATCTTATTTTATTCCCAAGGAATTATATCCTCAACTTCTGGCCATTTTCATCCCACCCCTCTTCATATCTTTCAAGATTCTTCTTGATCAGTTACTTAAGGATGCATCAAATGTCACGATTTTCATTCCAAAACCATGAGAGAAGTGTGAAATAATTCTCTCTAAAGAAACTGCATTCTCTATTAAAAATTCTGCAAATTGCCTGACCTTGGATGCTGTTGCTATAGAGATGGAATGCTTAAATTCCTGAGCTAAAATTATCATGGGCTATCTTGGGTCCTTTAATAACCATTTACCTTAACTTTTCTATCTGACCTGGTAACTGATAGATCTTGGCATGTATCACTCAGCATCCCAGACATCTTTAACTCAGAACATCTGAAACCACTAGACTTTTCTGCTTTGCTATAGCCACATTAGTCAATGTTCCAGCCAATGGAAGTAGTAAATACATTGCTTTATGACTCTCTTTTAGCTGATGATTCTCAGAGTTCATGTTTTGTCTTCTGCAGCGAAAGATAATTTTCATCCCTATTTTGTGGTCATGATTACTTTTATTTGACTCAGAATAAACATTTTCTGTTTTATTTTATGGTCTATATTGATAACAGATACTAATATGCATTTGATAAACATTTATATGAGTTCAGTCAGAGCAGTTAATAAGTCAGTGTAAATCTCCTATCAAATCTCTGTATTTCAACAGAGAACAAATGAGGTATGTAAAATAAGAGAAAGCTGGAGATGCAGGTACCCTAAAACTCAGGTCATGGACTGAAATAAAATAATATATGCCAAGTGTATTTGTCATAGTGGATGCCCAGTCTGGAGTTTTGCTTCTAAGACTATAAAATACAAATAGCTTTCTTTTTTCTTTCTTTCTTTCTTTCTTTCTTTCTTTCTTTCTTTCTTTCTTTCTTTCTTTCTTTCTTTCTTTCTTTCTTTCTTTCTTTCTTTCTTTCTTTCTTTCTTTCTTTCTTTCTTTCTTTCTTTCTTTCTTTCTTTCTTTCTCTCTCTCTTTCTCTTTCTTTCTTTATTTATTTTTGAATTTTCTTTTATTTTGAGGAAAGGCCATGATTCTTTTACACATAACTATGTGAAAAACCTGGATGGGGTGTGCTTTTTTTCTTTTATTTCATCATCTAAATGACCTACTATAATGGGATTATGTTGTTCCATTGTAAATTATTATCTCGCCTACTGGTTTAATACAAACTCAGATTGGCCAAAGGCAGACCAGGAAGTGTGGGCAGGGCTACCATACTAACAGAACTCTGGGAACAGGAAGAAAAGAACAGAAATGCCACTGAGATGCCCGAAAAGGTAGCACATGCTGAGGACAACTATGCTGCCCTTATAAAAGGTACTGAGTCACATGACTGAACAGGAATCATGGGTTAGTTTAAGGGTAAAGTGTTAGCAAGTTATGTGCCTGGGCCTTAGGCTGATCAGCATACAATTAATATAAGCGCCTGTGTGTTACAGTGGGACTATGGGACTGTGGTTCTGCGGGTCTGGGCCATGAGGCTAGGCTGGAAAGTTCAGCCACAAACCTCTTACAACAATCTACCATCTACCTCTTAAAATGGCTTGGTCATGTCCCGTACATGGGTTCTTAAGACCTAAAGACAACACCTCTAGGCCAAGGTAAATAACGCTTGATACTCAACACATATATGTTTATAAAATGCATATTATATATATATACTATATATATACTATTTTAATGCATGAGGTCCTGAAAATAATTACTATTGTATTTGAACATTATTACATATTTTTTATGTCTTGGTAAATATCTTCTTTTCATATATTTTTGTCTTTTATATTTTAGCTTAATTTGGGGAAATGAAGTACAAAGACAGTTGAAATAGTGTTTATTACATCTAACAAAGAATCATAATCTAAGTTTTAATCTATAGAAAGGAAAAATCTGAAATATCCCAATTGTATTGTGTTTAAATCTTGTCAGGGAATGTGTTAAGACCTCATCAAATTAAGTTAGACATTCAGATAGTCGGGTGAACTGCTTTTGTTGCAGTGTTACAGAATGTCCGAATGAAGCATTATTGTCTAATATAAGAATTAAGTGGTGGTAATGCACAGGTCTCTGTGGTCCTATTGGTCCTCTTTTCTGAAAAATAATTTTTTGAGGGCAGAAAAATAATTTACTCTAAATATTTGTTTTGGTTTTTTTTGGTGTTTTGTTTTTTTATATCAATAAAGCACTCGAGTCATATTTTCGGAGAGGCCTCTGCTTCTCAAATGTTGAGATTACAGATGTGCACCACCCTTCACTGCAGCCTTGCGTTTGTGATCAAAGACAAGGTGCCATGACTACGTAGAGTGTTATTTTGAACTTGGAGTCTACTGGTCTTCTGATAACCTAAACAGACAGTTCATGGTGGGCATGGTGAGAGGTAGAGCTCAGCACTGAGCTTTGCATTTGTCTACGGTGATTAAAACAAGTGTGAGGAGCAAGCCTATATTTTAAATAAAATCTATTTCTGAATAAACTCTGATCTTAGGCAGAGTTTTTTTTCTTTTATCAGTAATTTTCAATGAATTAAAATTTAGATCATTCGAAATGTAAGAGACAATATTTCTGTTATTATACTTACATGTAAGTAAAAATGGTAGCCATGTTTATAACTTTGTATGTGTTACTATGACAGCTCTCTTGTGTGTGTGGCTTAGCTATATTCTGACTCTCAGAAATTGGCCATGATGTATTTACCTAGTTTATTTCTTATTTGCTTATGTGTGTTTCTTGTTAAACTCAACTCATAAAACTCATAATCAACTTCTTAAAATGTCTGTCCACAAGACATAGCTATGTAAACATTTGTGTTCTAATGAACAGAGTCATAGAAATACCTGATAACCACCCACAAAACATGCATGCTTCTGCTAATATTTTAAAAAGTATTAATTACTTTCCAGGTTGATTGCCATTTTTATGTCTTTTCACATTTATCTATAAATATTTAGTTCTATTCATAGCACCATGTTGTAAATCCATAGGTATATCCTGAGTGGTATATTAAGTGACTCAGTTGCTTTTTCTCTGTGTATTTGTTCCTCAGTGACACACATTTCTAATCATTTGCTCTGAGGATTACTTACAATTGTTCCTATAGTCACAATGGCCAGCAAAAAACAAATGGATTGTTGCTCTACATTGCAGGGATGAGAAAAATCAATAATACATATCTGTCACTATATCATATATTATAAAGGAACACTGTCTCAGAAGTTACTAACATACTATTAACAAAATTAGACTATTAGTTTTAAGTTGCTGTAGTGTGAACATTTCATAAATATTAACCCGAGAACCCATTTGGACATATGTTCTGGTAGATATTATGAAACTATCATCAAATGGAGAATAATTAATTATTAAAATTTAGTAATTTCATTTCTAAAAAAATCATTAAATTTTTTTAGTACTTATAACTACATACTTATGTTCAAGTTGTTTTTGGGGGTATGTATGTGTGTGTATGTTAGCTCATGCAAAAACAGGTGTTCTTTTTACAAGATAAAAATCAGTGAATAAATTCTGGCAGGCTCATACTTTATAATTTAGCACTATAAATTCGTTAAATGAGAGTCACATGTAATGACATGAAAAAATAAGAGATGTTTAATAAGCCATGGTTTTGCTACTAAGTTTAGATAGCATTCAGTTTGGCTACAAATGGTGCCCATTATGGGATGAACACCCACATAAAGCCTGAGAAAGGAAAGCATAAAAAGGGTTCTAGAGCACAGAAATGGAGCCAAAAGCAGCTTCCTAACTGTGTCTCTGAAATGGGTCATGGTGCAACGGTGGCATGGCGCTAGATCTTGAATTACAAAATGGCGCCATGGCAGGCAGATTAAGCTGTGAAAAGGCTGGTTCCCAAAGTCTCACAGAAGGCTCAGTATAAGCAACAAGCGGCATGTAACTGCTTTAAAGTTTCTGTTTATATTGAACAAAAAAGTAACAGAGTCAAAGATGGCTTCTTAGTAGGAGTATTTTTGGGAGCTGTTCTGCTGGCTGGTGGTGAGCAGATGTGGCTCTTTCAAGAGCAGCTTAATGACTCAGCATTAGTGGCAAAAACTATGTGGCTCTTTAAGAGACCCTGCTGCCAACGGAGCTTTCAGCAGTGGGTGGTGCTTTACTTGATAGTGTGGACCCGAAGATTCCCTAGAGGTGGGGTGATAAAAAGTTTCACAATATTTAAAACTGCTTCCCAGAATTTGGGAGGCAAGTGTGGTTCTGGTACCTCTTCCATGATGAAAAGCTGCTGAACAGGGCAGAGTCAAAAGCAAAGCAATGCTTCACAGTCTAGAATTTAAAGCTTTTATGGTTAGAAATGATTAAGGATACACAATAAAATAGATTCATTTGAAAAATAAAAAACTCTAAATAAATTACCAAGTGTGTGAAAAAAAATATATATAAGCTGGGAGAGAAAAGAAAAAAATGGTAGAGAAATTCCATTAAAAAAGAGAAATAGAGTATAAAAATATGATAAGCTACAGCAGCGTAAAAATGGAAAATACACAAAGAGTCTGTATTGTGGTTATTAAATATGTTTTCTTTTACGTTTTTTAACTTTTAATGAGCTGACTGCAGAAAAACAAGTGATTGCAAAGGCTGATAAGTTAAACAAAAATATGTATTTTAAAGATATCTTGACTTTAAAATTTGTGTCTAAAAATATATTGCATTGGAAAGAGGTTCTGTTTTTGTTTCCTCATAAGATTGCCAGCACCCTTTAACTGGCAGTAAGTAGTAATGGAAAGCTACACCCAAATTCCCAAAATTTTGTTTATAAGTGTTTGTTTTAATTATGAATGGTTAATTTTAATAGTTAATCTCTTTCTTAAAAAGAAAGGGGGCATTTGGTATATGAATGATTTTAAAAAGATAGATTATTGAATTTACTTTAATCCAAAAATCAGCTGTTAATCTCAAAATATTTTAAATTGTTATAGATTTTGGTTTATTGATACAAATTTAAGGTTAATTTTGTTATGCTGTATGTATTTTTCTACTTTTGTTTAATGTCTGATGTCTATGTAACTCATTTAAAATTGTAATGTATAATTAAGAAATGCAGATTAATAGTCACCTGTGATAACCAAATTTATACTCATGTTTATTAGATTTTTAGTTATACAAAGATATATTTTAATTATATAGATAATCTTCAAACACTTCTAAGATGTACAGAATATGGCATTTAAAATATTTTAAAACCTTAGACTTTTTTGGACAGTGAGACGTATCTGCTCCTGGCAGCACCAATCTATTTCAAGAGAATGATAGGCATTGAAGAAACTCTGTATGGAATTTTCTTTATTTGTGGCAACGGTTAGCTACTAGACAAGAAACTCTTCTTGTATTGACTGCTTGACAGGATGCTGTATAAACTAGATATGCAGCTTCCGTAAGAAAGTGACCTCTGAACTTTGGCAGAACAAGCTGAGATGGTCCTTCAGGTTCCTGCTTCACAAAGAAAACTGTCAGACATTCTTCAGGTCACAAGAAGCAACTGATAAACTATGCCAGAATTTCCTCCTTTATTGAAAGGTATGCCGGAGACTCTAGGCCTGTAGGCTGAAGATGGATGATACAAAATTACAAAGGAAATTTGGGTGATTGTCCAGACAGATAGGTCTCATCTCTGTCTTTCTAGATTTTGGAAGTTGTTTGCACATCCTGTTTACTCGATTAATATATCCTTCTGTGCTCTTTGATTTGGTTGAAGATTGGATAGCTATAAGAATAGCTTTTCTTAGGTATATTAGATATGAAACTTTAGACTCACAAGGGTATGGTAGATGATAGAATATTTTCTTTAATTTTGTTAAATACAAATAGACTAGATATTGTAACTGTAATTCTTGCTTGATAGCTGTTTTGCTATATGTAATTTTGCTATGTTAAAATTAAAACCTTCCTTTTTTATTAGACAGAAAAGGGGAAAGTGGTGTGGGAATGTCTTTCTGCATGCTGTGAATAAAGGACTGTTTTGGCCATGGCAGGCACCATAAAAGTAGGCGGAGGAAATCAGAGCATAGGTAGGAGAAGGAGGCCAGATTCAGAAGAGACACAATCCAGAAGAAACAAGTAAGGTAACACAGAGGAGCCAAGGGCCACATGGCAGGGCAGATTAATGGAAATGGGTGGAATTAAGATGAAAGAGCTAGCTAGCAATATGCCTAAGCTATAGGCCAAACAGCATAAAATTCATATAAGTCATTTTGGGGGGGTGGCTAAGCAGCAGCAGGCAGATCTGGACTGCTGGGCAAGTTTGGGATAGAAACCTCCTGTTGCAGCAAAGCACCATGACAAAAGCACCCTACAGACATAAATGTCTATTTGGTTTACAGGTTAAGGAGAATCTGTTATGAGAGAAAATAAAGCAGGAGCCTGGAGGCAGAAGTGAAACAATTGTAGAGGAATGCTCTTCAGAGACTCCTTCCTCCTGGCCTGCTCACTTAGCTTTCTTATACAGTCTGAAGGAGGCCATTACATACAGTGAGCTGGGTCCTCTTACATCAATTAACAGAAAATGTTTCACAGGTATGGCCATGGACATATATGACAGAGCAGGCAATTCTTCAATTCCATTTTCTAAGTATGTCAGTTGACATATGAAGCCAAGTGTGACAACACCTGTAATTTTTGGAGATTAAGTCAGGACAGAAAATTACAGAGCAGCCAGGGATACACAGAGCATCAATATATATATATATATATATAAAAAAAACACCTTTTAAAAGTAAAAGAGGATGGTTAATGAAATGGTATTATACATAAGCTTCTTATATTAAAAGTGTTTGAATTTTTTATATAAAATCATACTGAGAAAATATTTATGCAAAGTAATTAATAATAAATTCCTTTAAGAAAAAATGTAAAGTTTTGTTTAAATAGAGCTGAACAGATATTTAAGATATTCTTATAATTTATACTACTTGAATAGTTGTACAATATTCAGAATTACTTGACTTTATGGAATTGGGTTAATAAAATAATTTGAGGGAATAAATGTGCTCATAGTGAAACTGCATTTTGCTAGAGAAATATTTTACTGGCTAATATATATAAATGCATTCACAAATTTCAAGAAAAAAATTTAGTTGGTATTCATCACCCTATTTATCTAAATTTAGAACAAGTGGTTGATTCAGGTGCTTTTCACAACTGTGTAAATTTCTGTGACATCATATAGCCATAGTGACAGACTAACTCTGTCTTTTCTAATAGGTATACTATAACCGTACCAAGGAAACTTTTTTCCAACTAATGATCCATATAAATCAGAGTATGGTAAGACCTGAATTGTATTCACAATGAGACCAATTGTTCTGACTTTAGTTAAGAGTTGGGAAAAATAAACCCTGTGGAGGTTGAGGAGACGGCTCAGTCAGTGAAGTCCTTGCTTCACAGAATAAAAGCTGAGGTAAATATCTCCATTCACAGCCTAACTTGGCAGTGTGTGTCTAAAATCTGAGACAGATCTGAGGTAGGAGACAGCTGGGTAGGCTGACTAGCCAGCCTGGCTGTCATTGAGCTCCAGATGCAGTGAGAGCCCCTGTCTCAAAACACAAGGTGGAGAGTGACTGGGGAGGCACTCAGACATGGACTTCTGACCTCCACAAGGATTCACACATGGTCACATACACACAACCATATACATAGACACACATATGACACACACATTCCTAGATACACAAATCCAAAACGTAAAGCCACTATAGAAACATCCAGTAGTATATCAAATAAAGCACCTCTCCATTTAACTCATCCAATTTTACTTTCTTGGTCAGAAACATCATAAGAACTTAGTTCTTATTTGAAATTTTACTGAAATAACAGTAAAAAGGTGTAGAAAATGTAGATTTTTTTTTTAAAACAAGAGAAAATGGTAGACAAGTGAGTTAATGGACAGAGCCTAGAATTCCAGAAGACTACAAGAGACCTACTGCATGGTTCTCCACCATGAGTGACAGAGCAGAGAACAGTGAAGTTCTGACAGAGTGTGACTAAATCAAGCATAGCAAAGACTAACTCAAAATACACTTAACACAAAGATGGGAAAGCTAATTTGCAAACTAATCAAACCTAATTAAGTGTTAAGCACTAACTATGTAACACTTTATCCTTGCGCTTTGACAAAAAGATTGTGTCAGTACTCAGTGTGTGTGTGTTTGGGGGGGCATTGGCATTATATTATGGTTCATTTGAAGCTCAGAATAATTTAACCCCATTTTTAAAATTTTTGAAAATGTAAGAATACTTCATAGGACTCTGAGATTAGTCAAAACCAGCAGAGTATTAAAAATCATTGTACATATTGTGAGTATTAAAAACCATCCTACACATATTGGTGAGTACTGATGGTTCTATTGTAGTTAGAATATGATAAAGTCTGAGCAAGAGGTTATTTCCTATTCACACAGCTGTATAGACAAAAATCAACAGTATTAGAATGGAAGAGTCATTTGCAAATACTTTCTCAGTTAATTTCTGTCATATTCCAGAAGGCTGAGTATATAGCTTGTAGACACTGAGGACTAAGTGGACAGACACTGAGGTAGCTCTTACTGGAACACAGAGTGATGAGCAGACCTTCCAACATGCATCAGAAAAGCATACAGCAAAGTTTTACATGCTACTCAAACAACTACCCTATTGCATGCATGTGCTGAGTGCCCAGTATACAAGTATTGGCAATTTAAACCAGCTCCTTATGCTCTTAGTGTGGCAAATGTTTTAACTTCTTCACTACAATACTTAACACAGCTTTTTAAAACCGAGGTAAGCTTTAGTTGAGCATTTGATTGATATAGCAATGAGTCAGAAAGGCTGTTGTAGTCTATGGCTACACTGAATGGCTCTTTACTGAAGGCCAGGATGAACTCTTTGTTCTTTCCAGGTCTAACTTATAGTCTGAGCAGCTTGCATAGGAAGTTCTTTGAACTGAGCTAAAGAATAAGATTGGGTTCTTAATCTGTTCTTCGATACTACTCAAGCACTATCTAACTCCCCTGATTTTTCCGTTTTTTTTCTGATCCTGTCTTTAGTTCTCCTAGACCACAGTTTTCTGTATACCATCCATGGAGTTAAAGCTCCACTTTGATCTGCACACTGTAATTGCATACGTGTCCTAGTTGGAGTTACTTGAATGTGCTTTTATTAGAAATAAACAGTTACTGATACTTAAAGGTAGACATCATATAAAATATATAAATGTGTCAATTAAAACCCAACTTAAGGATTACTTAGTTTATATATGAGAGAAATAATCTGATTTGAAGTTTGTGAAATAAAATAAAGTACATTCATTTGAAATAAAGCTTAAAATATCCACATCTATTAATTAAATATGATAAAGTTATTAAGATTTGTTTTTACTTTGAAGAACTTTCAGTTCTTGAAGCAATGCAAGTATATTAATTAACCTTCAAATACATACAATACTATCAGTATTTCTAAGTCAATTTCAAATGTGAAATTTAATCAGAAAAATATGACAATGTGGAAATTTTAGTTTAAAGATTTTAATCTTTAAAATAAAGACGTTAAATATTATCCAATAACCACTTTCTTGAACCAAGTTTTTAAATTCATATTGAATGTAATGTCTAAGTCAAACAGTCCTTCTTTTATACTATTTAACTTTTTTTTCATTTATGTATGTGTGTGTGCCTGTGACACAGGTGACCACTGAAATCAGATGATCACCAAAGCCCTGGAACTAGAGTTACAGCAGCTGTGAGCTGCTGTCCAATATGAACAACATGATCTTCATTTGGATCTCCTGGTTGAGAATTACTTATTCTTTGTTTTAAAAATATTTTTATTAATTATTTGACAATTTAATATAATGAACTTTAATTATATTCACCCTCCCCCAACTCTTCCTATATTTATTGTCTTCACTCTAATCCTCTACCAATTAAACTTTGAGGTCCCCTACCCTCACTCCCGTGGAGTTTTTTAAGTGTTGGCCAGGGACTGTTGGGTTGAAACCTATTCTGGATTATGTTCGTCCTACCCAGGGATACACCATTAAAGACAACTGACTGCTTCTTCCAGCACCTACCACATGCCAATAGCTTCTCAGCTAGTGGTAAAATTTTGTGCCTACCTCCCCTATTCATGCTAGAATTTTGTCTTCCTTGAGTTTACATACATCTTGTGCATGGTGTCATTCATAGTCATTGTAAATTCATATATGAAACTGTGGTTCAAAAACACTATTTCTCTAAAGATATCTACTACCTATAGCTTTTTGGCCCTGTTCCAGGGAAATCCCCAAGCCTTGGAAAGGGTATATTTATGCTCTATTTAGGGTTGGTTGCTGGATCTTAACTGCTGAACTCTCCGGTCCCAGAAGATATTCTTTATATTTTTAATGAAAACTGTTTGTTAAGGCTAAAGCTCTGATAATACTGATTAACCAATAGTGTTACAATAAGTGTTATTTTTATATAATATTATAAATTGATTATATCCTGTATTTATCTGAGCTATGAATTATGTAACATCAAAGTTTAAAAATGACAATTTAGTAGTATTGTACTGAGAATAAAGAATTTTCAGAATGTGTTCTAAAATTATTTTAAGTTCCATCCTTCAAGATATAGAAATTAATTACAATTTATTAAGAGTAGTATTTATGTACAGCAGAATACGGCAGGAATGATGGGCTATGCCATTGCATTGAGCAGACTAAATAATTTGCAACTTCCATTTTTATTATATTGCAAGATGCTTCTTTCTGAAAGGAGTCACCCCCCTTAAGAAATGGTCCAGGGCAAGCAGACCAGGAGGAATCTGCAGCCCAAACCAGTGCCCAGAGGGTGAACCCCAGAAATGAACTTGGAGGTAATTGCTGCAGAATTAGGTGAATCTGTAAATAACAGCCAGACTGCCCCCCTTCTGTGAGGCCATGAGCCAGAAGGACACACTCAGATTGCTTCCAGATTCTGAACAGAAGAAAGTTCTGAGATAAGCTCTTGGTGTGAATGCTGGTAAATCTGGGGATTAGAAGTGAACTCAAACACTACAATTTATCAAAGTTTTGTGGATCAGTTTGGTGGGACCATAGAGAACCCCCCCCCCCCGCTTTATCATCATTTGTAATAACTATGTGCTTATTACAAAACAAACAAAAATACAGACAAGACAAAACCAAAAAATAAAGAATATTAATCAATGTGTAATGTGTGTTATTTTATTCAGATTGGTTTTAATGCAAAAATGTTTATGAGAAATCAAATAAAGAATCAAAGACAAAAACAAAGCACAAATTTGTCTCATAAGAAAATTCTCATTTTTAGTGAGATTCACAATAATAAATTTCAGAACAGTCAATTGCAGGCCAAGGATAACAGATTGACTGAGGCAACAGAAAGTGATTATTTATGTGAAAGATAGACAAAGTAAGCAGAATGTATTGTGCGCTCAGAAAGTAAACACAATGGCCACTAAATCACATAGAAAGTTTATTCATACTACCTTGGGTATTACTTTTACTACATTTAAAACATGCCTTAAAAGCTTTGATCTCCAAAATGCAAAATGTCCTTCTATTTTTAAACAAAATGAAATTCTACCATTGTAAATTATGTTCTATTTAACCAGCACCACAATTTCAATACACTGGCTAATTCTTTTTCCCAGTAGTTTGCTATTACAAGCTACTTCCAAGTTCCTTGCTGAAAATTTGCCACTTTGGAATATATTCCACAGGCAAATCCCCAGCTGTGAGATTACTGTGACCAAATGTGAAAACATGCTTTGTACAGTCTGATGGATGGCACCAAAAAGCCATGCGGAAAGTTCACATTAATTCACACGTCTGACACATTGTGAGTGACCATTTCTTCAAATAGTTTTACTGACTCATTATGAAGAGCTCGGCATGTATTTAGTCAGTTGGTAAATGAAGACATTTTATAATTAATTATGAGTAAAATCTAGTATTCTTATTAGATTATATGTTATTAGCTATGCTACATCTTTATTTTGCACATTTGTTCTTAGATCACTTGCTTATGTTGTATTCAGTTCTATGAGCTGTAAAATAGTGACAGCTAGTTACCCAATTTTACATAATTTTTCAAGTTTCTTGCCTGTATTTGTTGTTGCCTTCAATTTCTCATTTATTTTGGGGCTCCTTTTAATAACATTGTCAGTCTTTTCCAAAATATTGTCTGAGCTTTGGTAGTTAATTTTAAAGAATTTCCAAGACTAAGAAGTTGTCAGTAAATAGGAAGAAGGGTTAAACTTGTATAAGTTGTATAGGGCTGGCGAAGCAGGGGGAACTGGTAATGCTGGGAAGCAGAGGGAGCCGAGGAATCGGCCCTGAGTCTGTGGCATGGATATGTATGACATCGATATGGAAAAATTCTATAATGTTCTTTAAAGAAAGCTTTGTTGGCTGGCCCAAAGAAAGTTTTCTCTAGAGCCTGCCAACTATGCACTGAACAGGAAGTGAGCATCTCCACTTCCCAGCGACACCGAGTGTGATGTCCTTCCACAATCCTCGGTAACTGCCCACCCCCTCACCCAAACCCCTATGATTTAGCAAAGGAACTAAGGGTTTCCACAGGCCAAGTCTTTCCCCAATCTTGAAAATTGTACTTGGTAGACATCCACTTTTTTCAATTAGTCTGAAAATTCAAACTTTACAAGTTTTACAGCAGGGTACATACAGGCACATCTAAGAAAACAATGAAGGCATTATAAAGAAAGAGAAAATGCCTGCATGAGTGTGCAATGTATAAAACCAGGACATGATGTTAAGATATTAAGTCAGGGTTTAGAGGAACACACATTTTTTCCTAATATATTTCAAAATAGCAAATGTCTGTAAAAAAGCAATCCATCCTCACTCCTCCTCTGCTCCCCACCCTTCCAAATGCTATGAGACAGGATGTTACAATAGGAGATAAGTTATGTACCCATGCATTTTGAGTTCTGCTAGTTTTCATCTTTGTAGGTCATATATTCAGGTTTCTCTAGAGTAACAGAATTTATAGAATAAATATATGTGTATAGATTTTTATATTTCATATATGTATATAAATTTGTTATATGTGTATACATATAGTATGATTATATATGTATATATACATATATGTATATAAAGGGGATTTATTGGAACGACTTAAAAGCTTTAGTCCAACAATGGCTAGCTATGAAAGGAAAGTCCAATAATCCAACTTTTGCTCAGTTTTTAAGGCTGCGTGTCCTAGATGCTCTTCAGTACATTCTGGAGTCCCAAACAAGTAGGCTGTTATTCCAGTGAAGGAATGGACTTGCTAGCAAGGCAAGAGCAAAAGTTTTCTTCTTCTTTTATTTTTATAGATGTCCAGCAGAATGAATGGCCAGATTAGATCCGGATTAAAAATCTTGACTAAAGATGTGGCTTTTCACCTCGAAGATCTAGACTATAAGTATATCTTCCCACTTCAAACTAAACAAAAATTCCTCATTGATGTGTTCTCTATTTTGAGGTTTTAGTTAATTCCAGATGTAGTCAAGTTGATAACCAGGACTAGATATCATAGTAGGTCCATCATCTTCTTTTAAAAGAAATGACTCTTAGGGTTTCTTTTCCATGTTTCTTTTGTTTTCAAAACAAGAGTAACAAAGCAGATTATAAAAGCGAAGGGAGATGATTCAATGGTGTCAGAGATGCTAATCGTGAGAGGATAATGGAGTGTCTGGCACGAAAGCAGGAATGACTAGGGAAGAAATATGGAAATGGAACATAATGACACACACATCAGAATCAATCCAATTATTTCTATATTGACAACAAGAAGAAAGAAAAGATGGCAAATAGCACGTGGACTCACTGAAAAAGAAAATTTTTTAAATTATTTTGAATTCGGAAATCTTAAATCAAAAGTATAATTTTTGGAGATGGTACAAATACAGACTTGGAGAATTAGGGATGTGAGAGAATCCAGAAAATAGATTTCTCACTTAAATAATTTTAATACCATTTTAGATTCAAAACTTAGAAATATTAGCCTCAAATTTCTAAACTGGCTTTGAACCTAGATAATAAATAAAGACAATGAATTCTTAGTCTGTTCTATCTTATTTTTAGTGGTTTATCATTCCAGGAAATGCTTTTGTAATGATTGCTAGTAATATTGAAGTAGTTCTAACTTCATTTAATATTTTTCATTAATACATTTTCCATTAGGTGAAGGAGGTCAAGTGTTGGGAAAGATAAGAGTCATTTACATATTGGTTGTTAAAAAATCCAGTCAAATATGCAGCTTAAGATATTATACTATCTTAAAACTAAAAGGAAAGATTATGTCATGAAATAGACAAATATCTAAATTATACAGTATCTGCCATTTTAAGATACAGCATCTGTCTCATTAGAAAATCTTGTCTTGAGGCTCAGAATGCCATATTGTTAGCCAGAATCTAGAAACTACTTCAATGTATGTCCTACAAGGACTGAATAAAGAAACAAAAAAGTGATTGGAGGATGGAAATTCTGTGGCTTAGGCAAAGGGACTGAGGAGAGATGGGAAGAGGAGGGTGCAGCTAGCTTGGAAAGCAAATGAAAACATAAATTTATTTAGAAAATAATGCAATATTGAAAAGACATCTGAATTAAAGTATTTTCTCTCATGGTTACATTATTTGTTAATCTTACCATTTTAATTTTATGCTTTAATTAATAAAATCTATATTTTATTTATATTTTATTTTAATTTAGATTTTTTTATACTTGTAAAGTGTGTTATATTTCTTGAATAGTTTACCGTTTATCACTTAAGTTTACCTTCCTGTGTGTATATGGACTCTTTTGTGTTTGATGTTCTGAGTTCTTGTACCATACAAAACACATATATACACAATCTGATTTTCTGTCATTATCATAAAAAGTACCTGTCTTGTATTTTTTGTACTTTATCTTATTAAAGATAAATCTGGTTTTAGTGAACAATGGCTAGAATAATTATTTAGAGACAAAAATATAGCATTTGGGCAACTTTGGTAATATACTAGTCTTGAAAATTCTGCTTAACAATTATACAGTTTTATAACAATAATCTTGAGAATATTTTTCTAAAATGAAACTGATTCTCTAGAAATATTCAATGTGTGCTTCACTAGAGAACGCAATGGTGATAATTGTGAGATTATTTGGGGAATCAGGTGTCACCTCTCACTTAGAATGTTGTATGTGTTTTTTCAAAGTAGTAAGGAAATATAATTCAAATCAAAAAAATAGTACAGTTCAGGGACAAATTGTCAATTGTGATGAGAGATTGTATGAATGAGAAAATACCCAATGGCTTGTCTATGTATTATCTATTACTTTATTTTAGTGTTTTCTAGCTTTGTTGAGGTTTTATACATCAAAATTATATGTAGTAATGTTGTACAATAAGATGCATTTATATATGTATATTTTCATAATCAATTTGATAGCCTGCCCAATACCTCAAGGGACAGCCTCTTTATTTTACAGTGAGGCTACTTAAAATCCACTCTTAATAAACTTTAATGCAATGCAAAACAATATATACATATATATGTTAACCCTTTAAACACAGACATTTAGAATGTGCTTATTTTGAACACTTTGGCCAAATTATATTGTTATTGTCACTTCAACCTTTAGTTTCTCATAAAGCATCACTTATCTGTACATCTGTGAATCTGGTTGAATTTCACGTATGAGTGAGATGATGGACCATCTTCTTTCCATGGTTAGCTTATTTCACTTAGCACGGTGCTCTGCATGTGCATGTCCATTTGTGATATCATGGATATGATAAATGGTCTTTCGGTGCAGGTATTGGGATAGGAGTTTGTTGCATTTACTTTCCTCATTGACCTATTCTCTATTTTCTCTTTAAGTTCTTATAACGGGCCTGAAGAAATGGCTCACTGGGCAATAACACTTACTGCTACACCTGACAACCTGAGTTTGAGCTCTAAAACTTCCCAGGGTGAAGGAAGAGAGCTAACTCCAAAAATTTTTTACTAATGTATAGGTATATGCTGTGGCAGTAACCTCTTGTCTCCCCCACAGAAATAAAAAGTAGAATCTTACAGTCATCATCTAATTAAAACAAAGCCCAGTATTTTAACTTTTATTCACACTGCTATATAAGTGCTATTACCATGCATATACATATGTATTTAAATATATATTTCATTTTTTAGTTATATTTCTTGTTATTGTGTTGAAATCCCATGACCAAGACACCTTATAGATGACAGAGTTTATTTAGAGCTTACTGTTTCAGATGGATAAGAACTCACCATGATCATGGCAGGGAGGTGTGCCAGCATATAGGAATCTAAACTGGAGCCAGGAGTTAAGAGGTGAGGGCTCACCTCTTGAACTGTAAAGAGTAAGCAAAAAAGACAAAAATGGAAATGGTGTGTAGGTTTTGAAACTTCAGAGCTTGCTGCCCTTGGCATAATTCCTTCAGCATGGTCACATGGTCAAACCATCCGATTTTCCTCAAACAATACCAAACTGGGAATCAAAATTCAACTGCCAGAGTATATGGAAAGACATCTATTATTCAAATTATATAAACTATCTATCTATCTATCTATCTATCTCTCTCTCTCTCTCTCTCTCTCTCTATCTATCTATCTATCTTTCTTTCTTTCTGTCTATCTATCTATCTATCTATGGAAATAAAATAAGTTTTGGAATATTTGTTAGTTATATAATAACTAATTTATACCTACCGACAGACATTTATTAAGACAAAAATAATAATTAAGCCAAGCTTAAGTACTGTGCATGTATATTTGAAAGAAGATACACATTCTTTTTATTAGAGAGAGGTATTACTGTTCTCCTGACCTTTTATATACTTCGTATTTCAAGTGCCAAATAGAACCATATGTAGGAGTACAACATGATCAAAGTTTAAAGAAACAGAACTCTTAAATAATATACACAATAAAAGATAGAACCCAGCTGTATGCTATTGCAAAATCATGAGGATTCAAGAAGAGTTTTCACTTCTACTTTATTATTATTATTAACTTGGTAAAATTGGATTCACTTTTCTACCTTAGTATTTATTTTCTTGCCAAAAGTATACCAGATGGAAGAATGTTGTGTAATTGAAAACATTATTGGTATGTCTTTCAGCTAAGATGTATTATTACCAATATAATTGTACTTTCTTTTGTATCTTACCAAAGTTATTTTTTTTCTTTTCATGTCAAGGCATGTGACATTTTTTTCCTGTCTATTTTTAGAATGTCATGCTATATAACCTTTCAAAATAGCCCCTTCCATACAGTTCAGTATACCTTTTCAGAACCAAGCCACATATGAGTTATATGTTGATACCAAGTACCAAAAAGATTAACTCCAAGATAGCTCCACAGCCCATTTGCCAAACAAGACATGAAGAAACAGCAAACTGCTATTTTCTTAAATAACCACCTATAGGAAAGTTTGGAGTAGGAGAATTCTGGAGTCTTCAACAGAGCCCTGTAAGTAGATACAAGCCTTATTGAGTATGAGCAACTGAGGCTTCTGTGCATGAACTCAGGAGTGCAGGAGGAAAGTTGGCTTTACCTCATAAAGCAAAATGTCAAACCACAAATCAAAGATTCTTTAAGCTTTAAATGTAAAAGCAGAAATGTAATACACTCAGCAGTGTTGAAAGAACTTCTGAGTACACCCCATCTTTTAGATAATCTCTGAGTACCAGGATAGCAACTGGCAAAAAATTCACATACACATGTAGCATTATGTAAAACTGTAGAGAAAATTTATGAGAATTTCTAACCCACCATACATCTTACCAATATCTTTCAATAGTCAAGGTTTTACTACATTTAAGATTAGCAAAAGGAAACAAAGACTGTGTGCCATACTCATGATGGCCGATGCTCAGATGGTCAAAAGGCAGACTATATAATAATCAACCGTATTTGTGTTTCATTTGTATTATCTCTGCATTTGCCAGGCTTTCTTGACTGATCAATGAAGAGATATAACAAATAAAGACAAAAGTTCAACTCAGCCATGTTAAATCTCAGCTGGTTACAAGCCTGCTACCCAAGCAGGTACATGTGTGATTTGTATCATTTGCATATGTGAATATGTGCAAACATGCTTTACCTGCTTTATATGTGATCACATCACAGATTTATAGAATTCAAAAATGAGAAATACAACATCAACGTATTTCCATAGTAATAAAAATGAAATTCTTTTTTCTTCTTGATGATTATAGATAATACTGTATGTATAGGACTGCTGTTGTGAATCTCTGTCTAGGAATAATTGCCTGAAAGTTCTTTGGTCAAACTCTATGCTAATTTTCAGGTTTAGGTACAGTGCAATTCTTTCACTCTTTAAAAGAATGAGCTCCATGTAGTATACTCAATGAACAGTGAGGAAGGCAGTTGCTTCTCTGAATCTTTATTAATTTCTAACTTTCTTTCAGTCATGAAGTGTATTGTAAAATTTCACCTCTCAGATGGGAAGTTTTCGATCAAGTCAGTCATTAAAATGGTTGAGTGGGAGTTGAATAATCCGTTTATATAATTGTATTTTGATAACGATATTAGGTCTTGCCTTTTAAATTGCTTTGAACAGCATATGAATCCATGTCCGGCAGAGTCTCTGCAATGCATGATGCATGGCCTGTGGAGATGGTCTTTCACTCAGCAAACACTAGTGGTCTTGGGGAGAATGCTGCTGAGACCACACAGCCTGCACACTCTCTTCTCTCAGAATAATTATTCTCTTGCCACATTTTTAGGTTCACTTTGTCAGTCATACATGGGGCAGATGTGATCATTCCTAGAAACCCCATTTTTTCCCTCCAATATTTTCTTTTAAAATTCTTTAGGAACTAATACGTCTCAGGTTTCTTATACAGGATGTGCCTGGCTCAATATTTAGCCACACTAACAAGATGCCGAGCATAAGTTTGGCCTTAAAAGTTGTTTGGATGTAAAGTTTGGGGAAAAATACTTTTTTTTTCCTTTGGAGGTTAATCCTGGAGGGCATGAAAAACATGTAAAGTAAATAAATGCTTCTTGAACTGTTTGGGGCTGGCCACTTGTGTGAAACTCATCTGGTGGTCAGAAAATTCTTCTGCTGATGTCCCTACTCCATTTGATGACTGTCCAGGCTGTAGTGGGGCCATAGAAACTTTTGAGAAGTAGTCTGCAACTAAATAAGTGAAATACATATAACAATGTGTGTTACATGTATTAAAAATAATCTCTGTATTTTTATAATCTAACACTAATTCTCAATAACAAATTTGGTTGTGTTCCAGAAACTTCAAATTCCAAAATAATCTTACACACATCAGTCAAATAAATCTGATAAGAATAGGTTATTGACTTAGAAATTCTATTATTGTGTAATAATTTATAAAATATTATCCTATGGCATTAAATTGTAAATTATTGCATACATATACACATAAGTGCTTACACAGGCTCAAGACCCAGAGTTCAAAATCTCAGAACCTATATGAAAGCTAGGCAGGTATGGCTACTGCCTGCTACCCCAACACTCTGGAAGCAGAATGTCATGCTCAAAATGCCTGTCTGGAGTAAGCTGAATTGGTGAGTTCTAGATTCAGTGAAAGACACTGTCTCCATAAATAAAACTGGATAGTAATGAATGAAAAAACATCAGCTTCAGGACTCCATATGCACACACACACACACACACACACACACACACACACACACACACACTTGATATATACCAACATATGGCAAAATAAAGCAGATAAGACACATGGTTAGCCAATTTAAAAAATGTAGAGATGTAAATGACCTAAAAGTCATGATTCTCTGAAAATCAAATTCACTTTTAATTCTACCTTCAAAGTAGAAAGGCATTTTTAAGTAGACAACTTAAACTAATTTTGTACTAAGAGCAGGAAATTTTGTATTACTAATGACAAAATAAGACTCCATCATTTCTCCTTTGTATCTGCAAAGTGCCACTCAGTTCCCTATACCGACAACATCAAGTAAACAGGCCATTTCTGGGGTCTGCAGTAACAAGGAACAGATGAGACTTGGCCTCACAGGACTTGCCCTAGGTGAAGGACTGCTGTTCTGTCCAGAAAATCATGGCCTAGGAATGCTGGAATGCCTGACTATGTCATTAAAAAAAAAAAAAAAAACTAAACTTTTTTTTTAACATGCTTCTTTAGAATAGTGGCCAAAATTTAAAATTATGTCACATAGTTGATGCTTTCTACACTGTCTAAAACAAAGAGGAGGTTTCAAAACAGTATTTTATTTTTTATTTAGTGGTGTCTGTGTGTGTGTTTCTGACTTCTGGTCTTCGAGCTTGGTTACAAGTTTCCTTACTTGCTGAATCACCAATTCTGGCTTCTGGTATTTTACACCCAAGTAGTATTAAGCATTAATACTGAATACAGAAATTTTTTTTACATTTATTCTTATTACACTTAATTCTGTAGATGCTTAAGGTCAGCTAACTAACCTTCCTATAATTTAAAACTTTAATTAAATTTATAGTGAGAAGAGGAGGAGCTAAGATTAATCTTCATCATTTGGGCAGGATTTTGTAAGACCTTAAAAAACATGTAGGCATAGTAACAACCAGTGAATGTCACAGTATATTTTAGCTTTAAACTATTAGCTTTATGCTCTTTTACATCATACAGTTAGATTCTTATAAAGGTCACAATAAGAAAGGACATATTCAGCTACTATGTACTTGTGTGTAATTCTTAAAGAGCCATGTGTAAATGTTGCTATTAGAGTGTAACTCTAATTACCCCCTATTTTCTTCAATATAATTCTACATATAAGATTATTCCTAGACTAGCTGGTGAAATTTAGGCAGTTCTCCTCATTTATCTGTTTTTGTTTTGATAATCAAGGTACCAATGATCATATGATCATTTTCAGTGATCATGAAATAATATGGAAATAGAAATCCAAAAATATGCATTCATGATATTATTTAATACTTAATGCCCATTGCAAAGAAGTACTTTTTTAATGAGGCTGTCAAGATGACTCAGTAGACAAGAGCACCTGCTGTGTAAGCATTAGGATGTGAGTTCAAATCCCAGAAGTTTTACAAAACTGGAATGAACCTGTAATCCCAGTGCTATGCAAACGGGAGTATCCCTGCGACTGGATTCCATCGCACTTAGTTCTAGGTTCAGTGAGAGACCTTGTGTGGGAATATATTTGTGCGTACTGTATCTTTAAATAAAGGAGCTGGTTTAGGCCATGGCAGGTACCATAGAGGAAGTGGGAGGAGAGTCAGTTCAGGTAATAGAAGCAGGGCGGAGTTAGAAGCAGACCGCGCGGAAGCCGCCGACATGTAAAGAACACTGGTGAGCTACGGGCTGGGCCCACGTGGCCCGCAGATTAATAGAAATGAGTTGATTTAAAATGTAAGAGCTAGCTAGCAATGTGCCTGAGCCATAGGCCAAACAGCATGAACTTAATATAAGCCTCTGAGTTATTTTTGGGGACCCGGGCGGCGGTGGGTTCCTAGGCGGTCTCGGGCGGCGGGTCTGTGGGTCCAGATCTCCGGCTGTCTGGGACCAGCGAACTAACTACAACAACCTTGTCTTTGTTAAAGAGTTGAATAATAAGCCAAGACTTTTGACATCCTCCTCTAGCCTCTGTGTGTCCATAGGCAAATGGATTTGTACACACACATGCATCACACACACACATGCACACATACACACGGAGTGAAAAATACATATAATCATTTATCATGAAAGAAATAAAATAATTAGAATATAATGATGTTAAAATGAGGTTTATAGGTAGCATATATTAAATCCATGTATACTTTGGATAGTTTCATAGAGAAAACTATGAGCTAATGAACTTGGCATTGTAGAATCCTCAAGAATTTTAAGTAACTGTTAAGTAAGTTAAGACTTAGTTAAGTAGAAAACAATATAAAAATGAAAATTACCAAAATATAAGCTTCCAAGTCCACAACAGATTTGTGGGTAGCACATTGGTACATATGTCGTCAGGAAATGATGACATACTATTAACTAGTATTGCTGCTCATGTAAGACTTGGGAGGATTTGGGTCTGTTGAATGCAATGTTACATAATAATGAGAAAAGGAAGGTAAGCAGAACTGAAATTAAAGTAGCACAAGTTACTATCCACTGTTTTCATTGTACTTGGATTTGTCTTGTTTCTGTTCGTAATAGCATCTTGCTAAGAAACCAAAATAATTGTCGTTTAATAAGACTCCAGGATTGACGTGGGAATGCTTCTCTGTATGCTGTAAATAACAACCTTTAAATAAAGGAGCTGTTTTGGGCCATGACAGGCACCATAGAAGGAGTAGGAGGAGAAATTAGAGCATAGGTAGGAGAAGCAGGGCAGAGTCAGGCACATTGAGCAAGATGCCCAAGGAGCAACATGTAAGGAACACAGGTGAGCCACGGGCCACATGGCAGACAGATTAATAGAAATGGGTTGATTTAATATGTAAGAGCTAGCTAACAATGTGCCTGAGCCATAGGCCAAACAGCATGAAGTTAATATAAGTGTCTGAGTCATTTCTGGGGCCTGAGCAGCAGCAGTGGGTGGCTAATGGGTCTGGTGTGGCAGGTCTGTGGGTCTGGGCCTCTGGCTGCCTGGGACCAAGAAACCCAACTACTACATAGGATTTTGCTTTGGATGGCTGTTTTTATTGTACCCCTCTCAAAGACTTAGAAATTTTAAGGAAAAGACAGAGTTTTGTGTTTCTCTGTTTTTCTTGTTTTCAACCTGTCTCTTTCTCCTCTTCTCATGCTAGGTATATGCACACAAACCTGGTTTGAGCAGATTTGTGAATGACTTCCAGAAAGGTCTAAAGCTACAATTCCTGTATAAATCTTATCTGCCACATCATGGCAGTGGGCCGGCTGAACTATTATGGAAAAAGGTTGGCTAAGCGAGATGAGCAGGATGGTGCTGTTTGACCCCAACAGGGAGATGGTTCTTATGGAGCTGGACCCTGCTGGCAGGGTTGTGAAGGAAGTGCTGTAATGGAAACTGGCTGAGTCATAACAGAAGCAGATATCAATAGGCATCTTACTCGTATTTGATCATCTGTTCAAATGATCGAACAAAGTTTCTAAGTCTGAGCAAAAACTAGATACATTTATTTTCATGTCTAAGGACAGAGTTAAGTTTCTGCTGTCAGTAAATGTGGGCAACAGAGTTCAGAATGCACAACAGAGATTAAAGGGAAAAGGCTTGAGATTCACAGACCCATATATAATATTCAAAGCCATGGAGCCAGACGTATTAACAAGTTTGTGAAGATAGAAAAGAGTTCATCTCTAGACTGACTTCTGTAGCTACTGGCCTTTGAAAATTAAGACAAACAAAAGGGGATGGTCTTAGGGCCAGAGGGAAAGCAGGGCAGTGCTGTGTAGGAAAGTCATACGAAGGAAGATTTTCATGCTCTTCATCAAATGCTGTTAGAGATAATGGGAAGGTGTGGATCTAGCTTTATCCGCATAGCCATTATCCTCAGCAAGAACAGTTGGAGTTTGAGATGGCAGGTCGAGGTCCAGACAGATTAGGATTAAGAGATATTAGTAGAGGAATAACTGGAGGCAACAGTGTAGATGATCTTGTCAAGGGATTTTGGCATTAATGGGCTAAAAAACACCTGATTTCAGAGAAGGGTGTTCTTCGTTACATTGGAGGAAATCAGTACATATTCTTTCTTCCTTCTGTCCTTCAGTTCAATTCTTCATGATGATATTCAGAACACACCTGCAACTAGCTATCTAAAGATCTCTTGAAGCAAATAAAAATTAGGGAGAAATGTTTTCATTTAAATAGTTGAAATGTGAATCATCAGCATTTTCAAATTAGCATTTAAAAATCAGTCGTCCCAAGCCAGGCATTTTCAGCATTTAATTCAGTACCATTAGAATACACACAGAAAGATGAAGTAATCTGTACATTTATCAAAGTGTTTCTAAGTTGAAGACACAGCTCAGTTGGCGAAATGTTTGCCTTATGAGCACAAAGTCCTCAGTTTGAACCCAGCACTGTATAAACCAATCATCGTGGCATATGCCTGCATTCCTAGCACTTGGGATGTGGAGGCAGGAAGATCAGATCAACATCACCTGAAGCTCCAAAGTATGAGACCAGTATGTAGGAATATTTACCTACCTACCTACATACATATATAAACGCACACACATACACATCATTACACCACCACCAACAACAACATTAGCAACAACAAACTAATGAGATTTGCAAAAATGCACAAGGGTGGTGCATAGACTTGTTTGGAGGCAGGAAAGAGAAGAGGGAAATGATGAAATTATAGTATATTCTCACAAATAAATAATAAAGAAAACCCTTTTTTTGGCCCTGCTCACAGGAACCTAAGAGGACAAATAATACACCTTTCAATTTCTGAAAAACAGAAGATGATGCCTAAGCGTTAGCTAATAGTGATGATGGTAAAGCAGTGATCAGTTTCTTCTTACCTCATTTCTAACTACAAGACAGTGCATATGTGCTAGCATGATTTTAGAGTTGCTTTTAATGCTTTTAGAATGTAAGAAAATATAACCTGGAGGAACAGGATAAGGCCTAATCCTAGGAGAGAGACAGAGACAGAGACAGAGAGACAGAGAGACACACAGAGAGACATAGAGATGCAGTGAGACACACACACACAGAGAATGGATGATGGATGCTACAGGTTGATTCTGAAGGGAGTAAAATGAGCTTAGACATGGTTTTCTATCTGGTAAGTGTTTTCTTTTCTTTTCTTTTTCCATTCCTCTTTTTGCTTAATACTATTTATTTGATATTATACATAGACCAAAGTAAGTGCCTTTCAAGGTAAAAGGCAACATCCTTTGACTCAGAAAATTCTAATTGAAATGACATCATTAAGTCAAGAATAGACAATCGCTTTCTGACATTTATCCACTGCCTGTAACAAGCCAGTCAATAAAACTGAAACACAGGTGAGTCTTCATGTTTCTGAGACAGTTTCAGATTTTTTCCAAGATTTAAATATATGCATATGCCTAGTTATATAAATTTAAGTATAAAATCATTCAATAGTTTTGAGATGATATCCCCATGGAACACTTGGGAGGCACTGAAAAAAATATTTCTTCTTTGACCTCTAACCTTTAACAAGAAAAGTGTGTATTTAAAAATTTGTTCATGCTGTAGAAAAAATAAGAACAAATTTGTATGTACAATTAGGCTGGAGATTAGAAATCCCAGAGGTTAATGTAACTCTAGAGTATCTTAACCCCTAGAGAGGAATAATAAAAGCAGTAACTTCTTACAATATAACCCAGAAACTTTCAAAGTCTTCCACAAATAAACTGAATAAAACGCTGAATGAGGCACAGCTTTACTCCTCCATTTTAATGAGGAAACAAAGCTTACCATGTATGTTTTCTAAGATCATAACACTAGGAAATTGTAAAAGTGGGATTGAGGCAGTTATAAATGACTATAAATCTAACATCGTGTCATAAAACAAAACTGTAAGTCATAACAGAATGAGAGGGCTGCCAGGGGATGGTGTGATTTATGTATCAATTGGTAAAAGTGATCTAGGATGCTATGTCTTAAATTTAATTTTGTTAAACTCAAAGCAATTTATTTTAACAAACCAAAGTGCAATGTCAGTTAAAGTGCCCGTGTTCTATTTCCCATTCTGTAGGTCTATGTCTCTTTACATAGACAAAAGCATTCTATAGGCTTCCCAAGGTAGGCCACGTAGGGCATGGATTTTGGAGACTCCTCAAAACCATTTTCTATATTTTCTCAGATTAATCATTGCATATGCTAGAGTGTATTCTTGTCTTAACTTTGTATCTTCAAATCAGAGAGTGTGTTAGCTACTAAAAATGGTGAATATGAATAACAACAAAAACATTAATAACTGATAACTAAATAAATACAATGATAACCACACTAAAGCAATTACTTTAAAATAAAATTAACCAGTATTTTGAATACTGCCCTTAATTCAGTCATAGAAATAAGAATCAGTTGTATAAAGTATAAGTACAAAGGATAGGGCAATAAAAATATTAAATCAATAATATTTAAGTCACTTCAGAAGAGGAATAAAAAACCCAAAACATATATACATATATATATATAGTAAAATAGTCAGATTAAAAAATTAAGTGAGCTCAAAATTTATAAAAAATCATGACACAGTTTGATTAATCTCATTCTGCTTCAAACTTTCTCCAAGCTATTAGTTTACCTATCCATTTTTGGGTTCCCTGTCTCATTCTTTTCTTTTTTTAAATTTTATTTTATTTCATTTTTCATTAAAAATATTATCTCCATCAATTTATGTCTCTGCTCCCCCTTTCCTCCTCCTCTCAATCCCCCCCAGCTAGCTCTCTGACTTGCTTCTCCGCATCCACCCATCCCGTCCCCCAAAAGGAGCAAGAAGTCCCAAGGTGGACCACTCCAGGCATGTTCGAATCACTCATCCCAAAGTCAATGCTGGGCTGGGTGTTCTTCTGCAGGGAATGGGCTCCAAGATGCCAGCCGATGAACAGGAACACAGTCTGATCCCACCCCTCATGGCTCCACACACTGCTCATGCCAGTTGAAAGCCTCCCACCCCCAGAGGGACCAGTTCCCCCTCCCAATGGATCTCCAGTGGCCATTCCTGATTCAGCGAATCTGTGGAGCTCCCTGTCTCATTTTCATTTGAAAGTAATAACCTGGACAATAACTGTCTTGGGAAAATATGTTTAAAAGGATCTATACAGAATAATAAAACAAGATTTTATAATGTGAATACCTTTTCTCAGTATACATAGTATATATACATTTTTATCTTGAGTGATTAGCCTCAGATGGTAGAATGCATTATTTTGTTTGTACTTTGCTTGGACTTTGGAATTTTTGTCTTATCACCATTGCATATTATTCCTAAACAAATAAACTCTCTATATACTACAAAACTATCCGATTAATATACATTATCTGTCGGGAAATAGAAAAAAAAAAGTAAATACTAATAAATCAATGTCTCAACTGAGAATATAAATAATATTTCACAGAGGCTATTTGTTTGATAGTTTCATGAGTGATAGATGAGACATCATACATATTTGAGCTTCAGAGTTATGAGCAATGCTTAGGGAAAAATACATGTTCAAAATTCAAATTGGTCTTGGTTATCTGGAAAAGGATCATAAATAAATATAATGGTGTTAAACTCCAAAGTCATTGTAATACATCTTTACGTGGGGTGGGGAAAAGCAGAGAGGATCTACAATTCAACAAAAGCACGAGGTGGATTCATCTACACTGTGCTGTTAAATGGATATTCTCCTAGACACAGTGGAATGCAGATGAGCAGGCTTTGTCACTGACCCTTAACTGCTTCTTTTCCATAGAATAAAGAAAGAAAGGAAGAAAATAAATTACAAAATACAGATTGAAATGTCCTTTCGCTCTGAATAGAGGCATATCAGAGCAGGAAAACATGAATTAAGAATTCATGAGTGATACAAGTGACCTTCCCCACAAGCAGACATATTGCTACCATTATTACCTTCTTATTCCAAACTACCAAATGTAGCAAGGCAAATATATCAGCATACCTAAAATGATAAGTGCTCTGTCCAACTGGTCCAACTATATTTGCATTTGTAGTGGTGGGTGTATAAATGCTTAAAAGTTATATTTTTTTTCCAGTATCCATTGTGCATTCCATTAGGGCTTTCTAATACAAACAGGTAGGTTAACTCTTGCTTGATACGATATCCAGTCTGTATGATCTGGAATTTTAGCTCATGCTTGCTTGTTTAAAACACACTTATTAAAACCACATACTAGTGACCTGTTTGGATGCAGCACTAAAGCCAGGTCCTTTTCTGTGCTCTTTCCCGTCTGCACTCTCTGGGTCTGGCCTACTTGCAAGCTACGTACCTGTCAAGATTTCAAAGGACAAGCACTTTAAATATTCACATCATATCACTGAAGCCACATCTGCCAATGACACCTGTGATAGATGATCCTGTAGGAGACCACTCAGAAATTGTCTACTATACTGTTCAATCAGACTCTAGACCTTATGTGGCTGAAGGACACACAAGTGCAAGTTGATTGGATAGGAAAAAAACCCACTTTTCTTTCTAAATGGTAATCAAGGGAAGAGAAGTACAAGACATCATACTTATAGAAATCCGATCCTATAGGTAATATTACCCATTTTCTCTAAAATACTCTTAAAATTTTACATTCGTCATGTACTGTTGTTCAGTTCAGCTACCCCTTGATAGTGCTGACAATATCCTTAGGCCTTGAAGATGGACTCACTATGATGGTCCAAATTTTGTGAAGTTCTGTGATGCTGCAAGAGAACAGAAATTTTAAGAGATTTATTTGAAACTTAAGAACTTCATTTCTATTACTGGGTTAGTTAATAGCAGTAAAAAGGTGAATTGTGTGATGATTTCTGATGTGTTAGAGAATCACTGTTTGTGTATAACTAGAGTACACCTAAAACAAAGACATACTTTTTCTGTAAGATCAAATTTGAGACACCCACCAGTAGCATCTAGTCATTAGTGGGAAATGAAGCAATTTAAAATTGTTAGTAAAGTGTATACTACAGAAAACTTGGTGTCCACTGTGACTGAACACACATGGAAGTGCACTTAGATGTAATACCTGCAATACTTCCAATCCCTTAGTTAACCCCAATCAGGATATTTACAAATCTCTGATCTCAGTGTCCCCAGTAGATTTGTTGTTCCTGTGAAAGAAAAGCCAGTGTATTTTTTAGAGTAACTACTTACTCTGCTATATCATTCTAGGTTTTAACCTCACAAAGAGAACGGTGCATTTCATGATTGGAAAACAATACTAATGAGTGCATTTTTCTTAACTCACTTATGTTTAGACAGCTAATAGTCATGAGGGAGACGCTGGATGACAAAAGCATAACTCTGACAGTAGGACTGTGTTTATGTAAAGAATGCCTGCTGTCTTAGGGTCAGAGGCTACAGAGCTGTGGTTACTAAGAGAAATTTGTCAGGAAAACACAGCAGAGCCCAGCAGGGATTTATTATGATGAACCATTTCCATCTTTTTGTTTATTTGAAATGAGCTGGATTGTGAAAGTGTTGAAAATCCTGCCTGTCACATAGCTGGAAGGGAGGGTCCTCTATTCAGCACATCATGCTGATAATGATTTCTTGGAAGATGGGATCACTGTCCAGGACAAAGAATAAAGTAAAGGTTTTAACACATAGAGAATTTCAAAATGTGTAAACAGGAACACGACCACATATTTAATACTCAGCATTGCATTCAGAACACACAAACATGGTAATTTTCAAAAAGAGAACAAAAAAATATATTTATCCCTAGGCTGGCCCTCTGCTAGAGGTGAGTTTAATTTTGTCGCTGTATGAATTCTAATTTATTTGCTATATTTTGTGAATAAAATTTTAGAACAAAACACCCTTTTGTCTCTGCTTTCTGCAATTCAATGTTGCTAGGAATTTGAAGACTGTTATAAAATTCCCACAAAGCTCATTGGTGTGTATTATATATAAAGGTATTGTGGGAGTGTCAAGATCATCTGTGTGATGACTTTGGAATGTACTTTCTAGTTAACTTCTTTACTTAGGATTCATACACATTGCACATGTCACCATATCCATATTTTTCCCCACTGGATATAGTATTCACTGTACTATATTTATATATCACGATTTATTGATATAGTCTACCATGTTTCACTTAATGAATGTTACAGTGAATCATTTGACATTATAAGCATTTGTATATCAATTTCCTCTGCTAAACCCCTTCATCATTTAAACATCTCTTCTATATTCTTAGCCTGGCTTCAAATTAAGAGTGTTATATCCATGTATCATCTACAATGTTTCCAATTTAATAAAACTGTCTTTATAGAATTTACACTCTTTGAAATTAAAATAGAGTCCTTGAGAATAATTTCTTTATTCTTTATTCTGATGCCTCCTAAATGAAGACAAGGGAGTAATTTATTGATTGTGCGGGGTGCTTTTGTTAAAACACCAAGACAACAAAATTATCACATCTGATAGAAAGTTTCATTAGACTTTCAAAATTTTTATTCCACATTACTTATTATTAAAAAATACATTTCTTTACAGATAGCAACTGTAAGTACGATGTGAAATGAAACTATAATATCAAATATTTGGACAACTGCTTCAAATTTAAGTGTATTATTGAGATGGTGATGAATTCATTCTTTTAAAATCAAGATGTATTTAAAACATGGAGAATGCTAAAGAAAGAAAATCAAGACAACTACAAAATCAAACTTTAAATGACAGAAGGCAAAGACGAAAACAGAAGTCATAGTCCATGATTTCACTGACATGTGCTGAGTATGTAGTAGAATTATTCAAGTGACAGAATTCAGAAATGTAAAAATGACTTTGGGAGGTAGATGGATACAGGAAGAGAAACATTTTCATACCATATTTTCACTTTCCTACATCTCTGTTCATGAGCACTTTTGGGCACAGACATGTATGCATACATGCATGTATACACACACACACACACAGAGACATACACACACACACACACACACACACACACACACACACACACACACACACACACACACACACACACTTTTTACATTAAAGTTCCTGATTTAAGATGGTTTTCTTTGGTCTGTGTCCATATAAAATTTCTTACCTGTGTGTGGAGTAAAACTAATATGTGTTGGTAATTAACAGAGCACAGAAAATCTGCCCTGCCTCCATGATTTGGTTACACAAGGTTGTGGCCACAAGATTGATGGATTGCTAGAACTCTCACCCTCGTGCTAGGTTTCTTTGATGCTGGAGAGACTCTCTTGACAAGGAACATCTCCCTAGTCCGTGAGACCAATCAAGATTGCAGCCCTAGTATACCGGCCCTTTATGAACTCAGTGCTGTTAATGATTTCAGAACTTAGCTGAAATGTCATGAGTCAAGTGAGCCAGGTCCTGTTTTTACCAGTTGTCATCACCAGTGAGTCTCACGGCAGCCATTTCTATGACAGTACCACAAGGGAGGAGAATAGAAAATGGTGCTTTCCCGGGGCAGTTCTGCTACACATAGGAAATGGAAACTTCTTGGTCAAAACATAAAAGAAAGAGAAGGTCCATACTACTACTTTTAATCCCCCCCACACACACACACGGCCAGTTCCTAACTCCATACACACCTCTTTATTATAGCTTACACACATTTCAGCTATTCTTGAGAAGGGTACAATGAAAGGGTTGCTTAATACACTATATACTTATTTATTTTGAAAGAAAATGAAAGTTGAATCACAAATTAATTAATGAGTAAAAATTTGGTTTTTTTCTATGATTATACTATTGTAGTGGATTTATGATGTTACATTGTAAATAACTGTCCCACCTATGAGTTTAATAAAAGGTGCTGATTGGCCAAAGGCAGACAGGAAGTGTGGTTGAGGATATCACACTAAGAAAACTCTGGGAACAGAAAGAACAGAGCAGAATCAGAGAGAAGCCAGAAGAAGCAGAGGACAACTATGCTGCTCTGAGAAAAGGTACCAAGCCACATGGCTTGACAGGATAAGAATCATGGGTTAGTATAAGGATAAAGAGTTAGCAAGTTATGTGTCTGGGCCTTAGGCTGAGCAGCCTAAAATTATTGTAAGCATCTGTGTCTCTCTGTGGGCCTAAACCTTGAGGCTAGGCCTGAAACTCCAGGCCAGAAACCTCATACTACATACTATTCTCTCCATTTATGTAAAAGGTAAGGCGTATTGTTAAATGTGTTGAAACTGAGATCTAATTAGTTGTCTTCAAGCCTATCTTTCCATGGAGGCTGTATTGCAATGCTAGAAATTTTGGGAAATCAAAAAGTCTTGTTAAAGGGAAATTAATCTGTGCAGAAAAGAATACACACCTAGCCCTTAACATCCATTCAACAATTAGTATGGGCGAATTCCAGTAGTTGTACTCTAAAAAGAAGCAAATCTGGAAGCCAGGGAAGCAATTTTCATGGAATCCCACATGGCTGCTTTCCTGGAGAACTACTGAGAAGCATAATGAGTCTGGAAACCAGTGGATGATAGACCCAAAGGAAATGACACTGTTAAATATCCAATAAGCTGTGTATATTACTGGATGATTAAAATTGAATATTTGTTCAAAAAAACACAAAAGACCAGCTAGGATTCTTCCATGATACTAATCTCTGAATCATAGAGAAGAAAACAGTAACACAGTCTGGAATGCTCCTATAAAAAGGCTGGAGTGTAAGGGTCTCCTCAAATAACTTTCTGATATTTCCCAGCTTCTCCACCTTGTGTATATCAGCACAACCTATGGGATTATTATTTTTTTTTAATCAAGCACCACCTGTTCTTTATCTTTATAGCAATCTGATCAAACTTCATTTTCCTGTTTTAACTAAGATTTTAAAACTCGGGAATGTTCAGCATTAATATGACCACACGTAGTGATGCAAAGAAAACTAAGAAAAAAATGATAGCTGTATTATAGTAGGAGCACATCTAAAATAACTGACAATATAATGATCTAAGAAAGCTTTTGAGTAACCGCTTTAAGAGAGGGTCTTGGTATAAAGAAGTGCAGAAACGCTAAAATACTTCATGCTTTATGATAAGTAAATGTCATTATCATCATCAGTGAGATAGTGGAAGATGAGATTTGACAGTGTGTTCTGGATTCTGTGCAGATGGAAAGTACAGATCTGACAACTCATATCATGATAATTAGGGGAAAGTTACTTAACCTTCATAATTTATTCATTCTAAAACTGAATTGATTGATGTCGCACCTAGTAGAAGTTTTCAGTTATACAAAATGATTCAGCAGTGGTGGCTTATGAAAAATAAAATGGACTTTTCCATCAGGTGACTCCTGCTAAAATTCTTAAACAAAAAGACAGAATACACAAATAAATGAATCAGGTTAGACAATACTATAAAAATATAACAGACATAGAAATGACATAGGAGCTGTTCTAGGGTTTTCAAGATGAAGCACCATGGCAAAAAGCAACTTGGGAGGTGGCTTATTTAATTTACAACTCCATATCATAGTTTATTATTAAAGGCAGAGCTCAAACAGGGCAGCCATGGAAGAATGCTGCTCACTGACTTACTCCTCATAGCTTTCTCTATTTGCTTTCTCATACATACCCAGGGAGAGCACCGTCTATAATTAACTGGGCATTTCTATATAAATTGCTAATTAAGAAAAGCCTTGCAAGCTTCCCCACAGGCCAGTGTGGTAGGAACATTTTCTTAACTTATGTTCTCTTTTCAAATGACTCTAGTATGCATCAAGTTGATACAAAACTAACCAGCACAGGAATTAATATGAAATTATTAGCTGTATGAATTAATAGGTGTATCTACCAATCATTCTCTAGGTCTTTGCTGCCAATACCAGCTGAGACATTTAGAGGTAGTTGACAAATAACCAATAAGTCACCAACCTTTTGAGAAGAGAGAGCCAGTAGAAAAGGATGGTGTCTCCAAGGAGCTGTATTATTACATGAACACCTTATCATGTGGCCAACCATCATGACGGAAAAGAAATGGTCCCCAGAGACATGAACATAGTGTTACATCTAGGGAACAGAATTGGATGTGTGCCAATGGTATGCTCCACCTCAGTTTTGCAAGTCAGTAGTATATCTTCCTTACAGAATGTCAAAAGGCTTGTGACTTTGTTTTTATTTCTGTCTCTCTTCTACTTGTATTTTTCTGGAATCAATGCAACCTGCCTATTTAATTAAGTTTTCAGATTTCAAAAAAGTTGTTTTGCGTACAGTGAACATTATGACTACTGATATACATTGCTAAAAATTGTCTCAGAATTCTAAACTTTTATAATGATTAAATGAAGATAATCCCTTTTCTTCTTTGAGGAAGAAACAAATGCATTTAGCAGAAAAAGGAAAACAATATATTGTTTAGTTGGAAAATGTTAGTTTACTAAATTATATGGATATTTTAATTCTGTCTTTATTAATATTATATTCTTTAATAGTTCCACAAGAAACAGTCAGGAAAGTTTAATATTGATATGCTTCCAAATTCCCAGTGGCAGAACAAATTTTCCTCACATGTAGTGTTTACTTGTGAACTCCAGTTTCATACTTGGAAATTATCAATAATACTTGTTTCGTTGATAAGGAAGACTATGATTGTTTTCCAGAAAATAGTTGATAAAATATCCAATTCTTAAAAGCCACCATCCTGCCATTCATTTCTTTAGAATTAAAAGTAGGCTTCATGAAAAGATTGTCTCCTGGAGGTTACAACTCTTATCAGAAACTTATTCTATGGCAAAGTATCCTGTGAAGTTTAACATGTAGCAGAAACAATTTGTGTGTTTCTCCATTTTGACATGGAAGAATACTAAAAAGACATAACCACAGGCCAGATTCAAGGTGTTTAAAATCATTGATGCATCAGTGTTATCCTAAAGTGGAATTGACTTACTGACTTATTTATTATTCTTTTGATTACTTCTGAAGTTTAGGATTCTCCGAATCCTAAAATATACAGGCTAGGGAGACTATTAAAAGACTTCCTTCAAAAATATGGTACTTTGTATATTGGCAATGGTCATACATGACCCAAAGTTTTTAAGGAGATGCAGTTATTGTTTAATACTCAGATTCTAGAAAGATCAATGACTCTAGGCACAATTGCAGTGAAATAGCTAACTTGTCTTTGCTACTTTTAGGGTGCTTATCTCTATTTGGGGCAATTTTTCATAAAAAAATAGTATAAAATTGTCTCTGGATTTAGCGCAGGTGAACATTGGTATTGTCTCAGACATGGAGACTTTCATGCATTTTTGAACAAATAGAAAGCTCAATACAAAAAATTGAACTGAAAGCCATCTGGTTGTTTGAGTGGACATTGAAGATTCATGACATTTGTGCAGCTGATAAGGTCAGTGACCTTAGGAACTATGATTTGGTTCAGCATTGAAAATGAGTACAGCCACTCCATGTCATGCTGGGGGAAGCATTTGTTATAGTGGAGGGGACAAAATAAATAAGGGTTTTTCCATCTCTGTTAATGAGATTATTATGTCCAACTGAATTGCAGACACATAGGACTGTTAGCCACAGAAACTCTGTGGTTTAGAAAAGAGAAGCAATGAGTAGATCAATTTTCTGAGTCTCCTGCTTCTTCTTCTTTTTTTTTTTCTAAGTGAGCACTGATGTCACTTTGTTCCCAACTATCATTTTAAAAGTATTTTTTACACATATAATGTCGGCTTGAGGGCAGGGACAATGAGTTCTTTAGAAATGAAAAGAATGAATATTGTCCTATAAATATGTGCCTTGTCTGTGAAAATGTCCTCTAGTCTTTACACTGGGAATCTGAACCTGAGAATCTGATCCAGATGAATGGTAATGCTGCATTTACTGGTATCACATTGGTTGTGTCTTTTACTTGCATGGGGTAACTTTCTGATGAAGCAAAAATATCAGCTTGTGACTGTTAATTTGATGGGCAAAAGAGCAGTAATTGGTAAAGGGAAAGTAACTCAAAATTGGTTATATAACTTGAATTGTGTTCTCTTAGTTTTATGGCAGGATTTATTTCTTTTGGATGAGTTCCTATAGACACACATCAAAATTAGAGTAACAGACACCATATGAACATTTGATCAAACTTTATCATTTATATATTTGCCTTTAACAATGTTCATCGTGAGTCATTTGGGAAGAAAGGTAAAATCTGTCATAGACCTACCATGTTTACAATGTTTTATAAAGAAAGATTCCTTTTTAAGCACCCCTGTTTACTAATCTCCAAGCTCTGCTGCTCAGTACTCTCTGTGGACTGTACGGTTCCCACCGCTTTATCCTGCTCAGCTCTTCTCCTCAAAACTATGGGTTAGGACTTCCTTACTCTTTCTCTATTACTGAGAACTCCTTGGAAGTTCTTATACTCTAAAAATAATTTTCTTTTTTGTTTGGAAAAGTAAAATTTAAAGTATAATCAAAGCTCAGTGATTGTACTTTATCTCATCACATAGAAGATCTTTTTTACACATTTCATACTGTGTTTATGTGAACGATTAACAATCACTTCTTTCTCTTATTTTAAGATAATAAGATAACTTTTACTTTGAGATCTGGTGTAAGCATTATTTTTTAAAAGTATTTCTTTAAGAATTCCATAAATTAATACAATTATTTCTTATCACATTTAATGCTAATTAATTATAGGAATTATTCACTAGCAATTGATTATATCAAAAGATTAATATTTATTAAAGGGTTTATATGAAACACTCACTGATACAAGATTGAACCTTAGGGCAATTCCTGGAGGATTGAAATGTCTCACAAGGCAGAAGCTGCAATCTTCCCTCTGAGAATGGGGGGAACAAACAGGAAGGGCAGGCAGCATGCACCCAGTCTTCAAGGGGCACTGGCTATGCCCCCTATAAGGGTCCTTAAAACCTCAAAGCCACGCCTAGGTCTTGCTCAGAAAATACCTGAACCCATCACATCTCCCCCTTGTGTCTAAATATAAAAGTTCTAGACATAAGTATAAAACTATATACAATAGAAACGATTATAAGGTAATGTTCAGGAGAGCGAAAAGGCAAATAATATAAACAAGGTCAAACTACAACTAACAAACAACAGACATAAAGTATATCTTAAATCTTTAGGGTATTAGTAAGTGGAAATATACAGAGATTATTTCAAACTGTTTATCTTGAATAATATGGATCTAATATCGGAACGCTCTTAGCTAAGATATGAGATGGTCATAACCATAACTATCTAGTCTTCAACCTCATCAAAGACCTGAGGAAAAAATATTTTACCTGAATAAGCTGAAAGCATGAGTGAGTAACTTCCAAAATTTAGGAGAGAACAGCAACAGTCAGCTGCCTGGAAAGTCACCCACAGCTTTTCTGCAAAGATGGAACATTCACCTTTTGTGAGTATAGGCCTAGGATATTTGACAGATCTCTTCAGAAGCAGGGCATTTTGAATAATCATCTTGGCAAGTATCAGCAGTCTCTATCCATCTTGCTCCTTTGGATTGGACAGTGTGCTTACTGTCAGCAGTTGAGGCAAAGGCTGTTCTTTGCCTAATAGGCCATTGTCCACCAAGGAATGTGGAGTGTCCTTGATGGCCAATACTATCTCAGGAAAGAAATGGTGCTGCCAGGAGTTATCGTGTCTCTCATGGCCAAATTCTGAATAACAAAATATTAAATGCTATATTTTCTAGTTTTATGAAGTGGTTGAAGACTCCTGTCTATCTGACATATTTTACTATATATCTGAGAAGCTTAAAAAACATGATGGCAAACCTAAGTAACTGTGATCTGCAATTCTTATCACCCTAAAGACTGAAGCTTATATTATAAAAATAAACAATCTATAAATGAATGTGAAGTTCCTGAATAATAACTTCAAGTATGGCAATCATATAAACATTAAACAAAGGTAAATGTATAATGCAAAATGACAAGAGTATCCTAAATATATATCATTATACAAAATATCTAAGCAAAGGTATAAAAAATCTTAAACAGAAATAGAATATATATATATATATATATATATGTAATGACTAGTATAATTAAGCAGAGGTAGAAGTTTCATAGTAGAAACATCAACATTCTTAATATGCATTATTATGCAAAGTATTTTAAGCAGAAGGTAGAAGCCCTTGTAAAATATGGCAATTACAGATTCAATTTTGTATCTATTCACAAATTACCTTAGACATATAAAATAATATCACATTTGTATCAATATACTAGCATCTATACCAGTGCAAATTGTCTGTGTCTCATATTTGGCTAATAAATGTTTACAGGTTGATACAATAATCTACCTATATCTGTCCTATCTATTTCCCATTCCTTTTTTAAAAATGGACTCCTGAATCTATATTATCATTCCCCCCTTAACCCAAATATGACTTATAACCACCCTGGCAGAATGATAATTATCCATAACCTTTGGAGAACAAAACTTATCAGGAGAGGGGTGTAGTTTTTCATAGGATTGCTTCCTGCTGACTTGTGGGTGACGGTATCTCTATGGAGTCCTGTAAAATCTAAGGCAGTGGTTAGGTCCCAACAGACTGACTATAAATATCTATAACCAGTCTCAGAGTACTGGGTAAAGCCATCTGGAATTCTTGTTAGAGATCACAGAAAGCTATCTTTCAACTTTCCTTAATAGTCTGTATTTCAAAAGCAGTCACTGAGTGGTGTACACCAGGTGTTTTTTTGATTTTTCTTTTTAAAAATATTACAGACCAGGTTAAATTGTGTGGTGGGGCCTCGTCTTGTTTTTGGATGCTTTGTAGATTACTTGTTAGAGAATTTGTTGTTTAAAGTGGAAAATTTAATATTGTTAACATCGAATGGAGAATTTACATTTTTAGGAAAAAACTTGTATGCAAAGAATGCTTTAATAGGTCAAGGATGAATAAAAATAGAGGTAGAAGTAGAAATAAACTTACAATAACAATAGTCCCTATATGTGGGCTGTCTTCTGTCTCACACCAGGTGGCTCTTCTGAAATAAGCCAGAATATCTTAAACTTTCCTTTACCAATGAGATTGGGTTTAGAGAAGGAGAAAACCATTTACTTCAACTCCAAAGTCAGCTTGATTCATAATTAATCAGGACCACATTTTCTTTTTAAGTTATAGATGTTGAGCAGTGAAAATTATGAATTTACCCTGTCTTGCATATTGGTACCAATAGACCTTATATTCCTTGGCTTGTAGTTATTTTATAATTGATCTCCTTTCAGCCTTAGGTATCTAGGCATCCAGCATCTTTTTAATTTTTTGAAGGTGGTTATGTCTATTTCTCATTAAGTGGATTTTCCTTACCATGTATCCAATTGTCATATCAGTGAATGAAGCATTACTTCTCCTCTTTAGGAGGAGTCTCCCTTTTGAATCAGATCTTTATTAATTTTGTTGGCATCCAAAGTTTTTCTTTGAATGTTTTTCTGTGGAAACAAAATCAAAACCCCTTCCCCAATGAAGCACATATACTGGCTTCCATTCTGAGGCCAGCACATTCTTGAAATAGACATGTTGGTTTATTTCAGAAAATTTTTTTTCTATTATCTAATGTCTCTCTAGAGCCATTGTTCCTTTCTCATCAGCATTTAGAAAATTTAAGGTTAGTAAGGCATTATGCAGCCTCTCCCTGGGGTTTTTCATTTCTCCTTTCTTTTTATGAAGCATATCTTTTAAGGTGAAAATGAGATCTTCCTACAATTGCTTGTCCTGTAGGATTGTGTGTTATATCTGAAATATGCTTTATATTATAATATCAAAAAATCTGCTTCATCATTTGGGAAACATATGCTGGAGCATTGTAAGTCTTAGTTTGTACAGGCATTCCCATAATGGCCATGACTTCCAAAAGTGTGTAATTACAGAATCAAGCTTTTCAGAATTCGGGGAAGTTGCCTATTGTAGTCCTGAGTGTCAATGGTATGATGTAGATATTTCATCTTTCCAAATTCTGCAAAATAAAACACATCAATCTGCTAAATCATAATGATGGATGGTAGTAGAAGGAGCAAATCAGACATTTCTTTACAATTTCCTTGTGCCAAGTAATGGGAAAGCTCATTTTTAATCCTTTACTATTAATATGATGTTTCTTATGAAATTCTGAGGCCTCCAGCATGTTTCTTATTAATAATCAATCAATTTAACTATTACATTGTGATAGAGGACTTGGCATATCCATGTGGGATCTGATATATATATATATATATATATATATATATATCTGATATATATATTGATATATATATGATGAATTCTATTTCTAATGATATCCTGTAGTTGTATAAATAATGAGGTTAATTCTGTATTATCAGAAATGAAATCAGCAGTTTCAATATATAAAACAACTCTTTCCGCATACTAAGAGTCAGTTAAGAGAGTCTGTAAAGTTCATTAATACCATACTAATAGTGTATAACTCTGACTTTGGGACAAAAATTATACAGGCTTTGAGCCACTTAAATTTTCTGATTTCTAACCTTGTAAAAAGAAGTTTCTGGCCTGGACTTCCTTGCCTAGCCCCAAATAATCATACAAAGGTTTATATTAATTTCATGCTGATTGACCTATGGCTCAGTCAAATTGCTAGTTAATTTTTTCATCTTGCCTCAATCTATTTCCATTAGTCTGTTTAGCCATGTGGCTTGGTACCTTTTCTCAGAGCAGCATGACTGTCTTCTTTCCTTTGCATCTGCTGGCATCTCCATTGGTGTCTCTCTGGCATCTTTGCTCTTCTATTCCTGTTCCCAGGGTTTTCTTAGTCTGGTATCCCCATCCACACTTTCTGTCTACCTTCTAGCCAATCAGCTTTTTATTAAACCAGTAGATATGACAAATACCACTACACCTGCTTTTCCTGATTTGTTTGCATCAGTATAAAATGTAGGAGCTTCAGAAACTGGTTTATTTCATACAGCATGAGGAAAAATCCAGTTAGCTTCCTTTATAAATTAAATTCTCTTGCTTTGAGGATATCTGTTATTAATCTCTTTCAAAAAATTACTGCAGGCTTTTTGCCAAGGTTCAATGTTTGCTAATAATCAACCAATTTTTTAACTAGTTAAAGGTATGACAATTTCTGCTAGGTCCTTTATTGTCAAATGATGAAATCTTAATTTTTCTTTAAAAATCAAATCAGAAATCTTTTCTAAATATGTTTTTAATTTTTTACTTAGCCTATGTGGCAGAAAAATCCATTCTAATATAATATTTTTCATTTGCATTATCACTCCTGCAGGAGAATGCTTATAGGGTAAAATAACTAGAATGCAGTTGATGTCTGGGTCCACACAATTCACATGTGCATCTCAAAATTTCTTTTCCACTAAAGTCAATTCTCTCTCAGTTTCATCAGAAAATTCTCTAGGACTATTTAAGTCCTTATCACCATCTAAGGTTTTAAGTACATTACTAATTCATATTTTTTTATTCCAATAATGGGCATATATAAGAACTATCTCCTAGCAGTTTTTGGAGGGTTGAAATATCCCATGCAGCAGCAGTGATAGCAATCTTTCCTCAGAGAATGCAGGGAACAAACTGGAAGGGCAGGCAGCATGCAACCAGTCTTCAAAAGGTTCTGACTTCACCCACTACAAGGGCCCTTAAAACCTCAAATCCACACCTAGGTCTTCGTGAAAGTGCCTGAATCCGCCACACCACTTCTCGTTCCATCTTTTCCCATGTCTTCTTCTCTTACTACTCTGCAGTTTATATCATCCTAGAGTTAATGATATGGAAATGTGTATGTGGCTGATCTCTACTCCATAAGCATGAGTGCAGGTACATGGGTAACCTGTGCTGAGGGTTCATCTCTAAAAATAATTGACTTTCTCAAAGTAGCAGTTGGCTGCTTTTAGATTTTCAACTAGGGTGGGGTCTTTGAGCTGCTTCCCTCCATGATAGAGTGTTGGCTGATGTGGTCTTGTAAAAGCAACATGTTGAGAGTTTATGAGTGCATCATCTCTGTCCCTGATTTACAGGGAACATCATATAGAGATGACACTGTTTCTCAGTGAGTCATCCTGGTCCAACTTTTCTGCATTTTTTTTTTGTTTGTTTCAAAATGTCACTTGAGTCTTAAGTGTAGCTGTTCTGTTTTAGACACATTCTATTTGTGTATGGGAATACCACTGCCACTAATTCCCTGCAACTTGACCATTTGTTGTTTTGTGTAAGAGCTTTCGCTGCAAAAGGATGTGACATTTCAGATGGTGAGAGCTGTACTAATCTATACCATATTGACTTGAGACACCAAGTTTAATCTTGATACAACTTACTTAATTGGAGAAGTCCTCAGACAGAAGTCTGGCAAAAGCAAGCCAGGGTTTTATGTTCAATACTGGGAAATTTGAAGCAAGAGGAACATGAGGAGATACATGATACATTTAGAACTTTTCTACAAAGAAGTGAGAAAACAGATAAGCTCTTCAGTCTTTAAGGAAAGAATGCTCTAAAGTAACATGAGATGGTGTGGCTGATGAGATTCCTTGGTGACAAGGCATTATGAACCAAACTATTTCCACAAGAGCTAAAGAAACAGATCAGAGACCACAATTTCTAATTTTAATGTAACAATATGAAAAGATATATTGAAGGTGGGAAAAAAGGAGTTTCTGCATCATCCAACTCCAACTTCAAGCCATCAAGATCAAAGAGGAGATAGAATTAAATCCAGGCGTTAGACTGGAAACCCAGTGCCACATTCACTACAGTGAAACTCACTGCTGGAAGATCCCAGAGCATTCCTATGACTCTTACAGGAAGGCCAATGCCCATGGATTGGGGCATCCAAACTGCAAGGGAAAAAGGTCAATAACCTTTACCACTACTCTAGGGTTGAGGGATGAACTCAAAGTCAGTAATATCTCCCTGCCCCACCAAGGAGATGTGAACAAATATTTATTTATCCTAGATGGAATACGAGAACAAATCAATGAAAGGATTCTATGCAGGGTTAGTTTGGTGAGCTAACTATTTTTACTGTGGTTATTTCTAGGAACATGGATGAATGGGGCAGGTGAATCATAGATAAGTGTACCCCAAAATGAATGGAAACTGAGGAAGTGGTATGTCTTGATCTCCCTGCAAAAGTTACAAGATCTAGGGCAGGGAAGCAACTGCTTACTGTTTATCCAACACTTGGTAGGGACCTTATGAATTAGTTATTTTCTGAGCTGCAGTTGGGTGAAAGTCATTGGGAGGGCTTGAATAGGTTTGGGTCCTAGGGAGTGGCACTATCAGGAGGTGTGGCCTTGTGGGAGTAGGTGCGATATTGTTGGAGGAAGTGTGTCACAGCTGGGGCGGGCTTTAAGGCTTCATATATGCTCAAGCTACACCCAGTACACAGTTTTTTTTCCTTTTGCTGCCTTTTGTGGATGTTAAACTCTCAGCTCCTTTGCCAGCACAGTGTCTATCTGTATGCCAGCATGTCCCACCATGACAATAAAAGACTAAACATCTGAAATTATAAGACGGCTCCAATTAAATGTTTTCTTTTGTAAGAATTTCTGTGGTCATAATATCTCTTGATAGCAATAGAATCCTAACTAAAACAGCCCTATTAGATTTTTGAATGATATGAATCTTCATTGGCCCTTTTAAAAGGAATTCTTCAATTTGGAGAAAATGAGAGATAATAGCAAGACTCCTTCCATTGGCAAACAGAGATTGAAAACTAGCTCAGAGCATTGTCTTAAGTTCAGTGTCAGAACTATCACTGGAAAACAGCACTTGCTGCCTAAAGTCCCTACTAAAGATCAGACCTCAGAGACAGAACCTCTATTATAGCATAGAGAACAATATAAAATGTTTCAGATCTGAACTGTTACCTTCCTTAATTGCAATCTTGAAACAGATCTACACGAACCTGTCTTCCTTGTAATACTATAAGGAACTTTGTGATTGTGAGACTCATGCTCAGCCCATTTATTGACATTTTGGTGGCAGAAGCAGTCTTTATATTTCAAATTTAGTATTAGGCAGGTGGCAAGCCAGTATAGATAAAGTTCTAAAAATTATCTGATCTTAGCCATACATCTGCACACTATTGAACATGCACAGGTTTAGGCCCAAGTATTTAGGACCTGAAACACTCTTGATGTTATATAGGTCCTTGAGGCTTTATAGTATCAGTCAAGAAGGACAAATAAATGCCTCTACTAGCTAAACTTGGGAAAGACAGGTTCATCAATAGTAGGAAAATGTAGTGAGCAGGAGATTTTGCCCAGGATCTTCATGCTGGCCTGGTAAAACCTAACACTAGGCAGCTTTCATCTGCAAACCTGCTTGTGCACAAAATGTACAGAAGATTCAATGCTGAGGGAAGACATGTGACCCGAGCATATTACACTGGATAACATCACCCTGGCTGGTGTTTTTGGGGTTTTTTTGTGGTCTTAAAACAATGAACTACTAAAAAGGATTGTGTTTCAATATAGCAAAAGGCACTTATAATAATACAAAGTTCAACACACCAATGAATGGGGAAATGCTTGAGGCTTTCTCTCTAAAATTTAGAATTTCTAGATTTATCACTTTTATTAAAGAAACCAAAGAGAAGAAATAGGGGACAATAAAAGGCAGAAATTAAATCAAAATATTATTTACCAATGACATGATATATATTTATGTGTATGTATATCAACAGCTGCTGTTTGAAAAATTCTGAAGACCACCCATTGGAGATAGCCCAAGCTGATGAAATAGATCTGGGAAAACTGGATGTCCACTGAGGTAGTTTGAATGTAATTGGCTCCCATAATCTATAGGTAGTGGCACTATTAGGAGGGGTGGCTGTGTTAGAATGGGTATGGCTTTGTTGGAGGAGGTGAGTGACTACAGGGGTAGGCTTTGCGGTTTCCCATGCTCAGGTTTTTGTCCAGTGTCTCAGCCTACTTTCTGTTGACTGTAAGATATAGAACTCTCATCTACACTGGCACCAGACTGCCTGTACACTACTGTGCTCCCTACAATGATGATAGTGGACTGACCCTCTGAAACTATAAACAAGCTACCCTAATTAAATGTTCCCATTCATATGAGTTGTTATGGCCATGGTATCTCTTCATTGTAATAAAAATCCTAACTAAAACAGAAGTTGGTGCCAGGAATAAGGTATTGCTATGATAGGCCTGATCGTGTTTTGTTGTTGTTGCTTTTTGTTTGTATTGTTTTAGAGTAATTTGGACTTTTGTACTTTAGGTTATGAAAGCAGTGGAATAATTTAAAAACCATTTATTGGGTCAGAATAGTATGAACATGGAAGATAGGGGTACTAAGAATGACTTGATAAACTGTGGGGAGCTACCTCAAGAGGTTTTAGAGAAAAAGAAATTTACTATGTTGCAAAAAAAAAAAAAAAAAAAAAGATGTTTTGTGATAATTTGGCAAAGAAAAAAAAAGTGCCTGCCTTTTGCTCTTGTCTAAAGAGTCTGCCTGATGCTGCAGTGAAGAACTTGGTTTAATTCCATTGGTAGAGAAAATCTCTAGTATACACTAGTATAGACTCTGTCGTGGGGCTATTAGTGGTAACTCTAATAGAGATCTATAAAGGAAACGAGAAACCTGAGCAGGGTAAATTACAAATATAAATTTTGAGGAGAAAAAGCATCAGGGAATAGAATAGAACTAAATCCTGTGTTGAAGGAGATAAACAGACTGACAAATTGAGTAAAGGGAGTAGTGATCTAAGGGAAAGATTTCACTCAGCTAAGTTTCTGACTTGTGAAAAAGAATGAAAGAAAAGCTTAGAGATAGGTATGGATAGAGAAATCTTTAATTCTAGCACCAAGAAAGCAAAGGCTGCAGATGTCTGATTCTAAAGCCAGACTAGTCTAGACATCCATTTTCAGGGTAGCCCAACTTAGGCAGTGAATGACCAAAAGCTGGTAAGGATGTAATTAAATGGGGGACTTTAGTAGTGGGGTTTCTTGATCTCGGGTGGCCAGAGATCTAGACCCACAGATCTGCCGCCCGAGACCTCTTAGCCGCCCAGCCACTCAGGCCCCCAGAAATGACTTAGACAAGTATATTAACTTTATGCTGTTTGGCCCTGGCTCAGGCACATTGCTAGCTAGCTCTTACATCTTAAATCAACCCATTTTTATTAATCTGTCTGCCACGTGGCCCGTGGCTCACCTGTGTTCCTTCATGTTTCTTCCTGGGCAGCTTACTCCTCCTTAGGCAACCTGGTGGTCCCCCGCTCCCGGGAGCTCACCATATTGATGCCGAACTTAGTGCGGACACCCGGTCGGCATAGCGCACTACAGCCCAGAACTCCTGGACTCAAGCGATCCTCCTGCCTCAGCCTCCTCAGTAGCTGGGACTACAGGCGTGCGGGGACCATATTCCATCCCCGGTAAGCAGCAGAACTTGGAAACACATGGTTCTGGCTTTAGATTAATTTAAATTAATAGATAGTATCCTTAATGGATAGAAGAAATTGCATTTGCCTCTGCACCTGAAGAAATTTGCTGAGTCCAGGCATATGTCAGGGGTGTCCCTATTTAGAGGCCTAGAGGAGAGGTCATGTCTTGAAGCTGTGATGTTGAAACCTGGATTACCTTAGAGAAGTAGCCCCACCCTCCTCCCAATATGTTAGAGGTACCAGAGTCCTGGGATACCTGATAACAGAGAGTGGAACTAGCTCAAGAGAAAGAACCATGTTGCTGCCAATAATGCTGAATGGAGGAGGAGATCCAAAGAACAATTCAACATCCAACATGAAGATGCAGAGTTTGGAAAGTTTGTCCAGCTAGTCTTTGGTCTTGCTTTCATTCAGTATTTTTTCATTCTGCTGCCTCCCCTATGTTTTGGAATGGAAATGTATATCGTGTGCTATTATATGCTGCCATCATCTACTTTTTGATTGTTTTTGATCTTAAAGATAATTACAATTAAGAGACTGCATGAATCTCAGAAGAGTCTTTGAACTTTGCACTTTTAAACACTGTTAGACAGTGATAGATTATGAGGACTTTTGAAGTTGGATTAAATGCATATTGTTACAAGCTTATGGATGCCAAGAAATGTAGTATGGTAGTTTGAATATAATTGGTCTCTATAAGCTCATAGGAAGTGACAGTATTAGGAGATGTGGCTTTGTTGGCATGGGTTTTCCCTTGTTGGAGGAAGTATATCACTGTTGGTACAGCCTCTGAAGTTTCCTATGCTCAGGATATCACCCAGTGCTTCAGTCAACTTCCTGTTTTGAGCAAGATGTAGGAATCTCAGATACTCTTCCATCATCATGTCTGCCTGCTCACTGCCATGCTCCCTGCTATGATGATAATGGACTGAAACTCTGAAACTGTAAAACACTGCTCTATTAAATGTTCTTTTTTATAATTTTATTTACTTTTATTTTATGTACATTGGTGTTTTGCCTGCATATATGTCTATGTAAGGTGTCAGTTCTCCTGAAACTGGAGGAACAGACAGTTGTGAGGTGCCATATGGGTGCTGGGAATTGAACTCAGGATCTCTAGAAGAGCAGCCAGTGTTTTGAACCACTGAGCTGTCTTTCTAGCCCTTAAATGTTCATTTAATAAGAGTTGATGTGGTCATGATGTGTATTCACAGCAATAGAAACCCTAACTAAGACATCCACGGAGAAAAGAAATTATTTATACCATTCTTTGTCATCAATTTGTAAAACTCAAGTAGAAATTAAGTTCTTAATTGACTTGAGGCTACAAAGTACCTCACAATATTAAAATGGCAATGATGAGGTTTTTATTTTTGAGTTTTTCATGAATATTAATGAGGGAATATTAGATTATCTTGGAGTGCAATGGAGCCTATCTTGCCCCCTATGCTTAACTTAAAAGGCTAGGGTTTTATAAATGCAACAGGTAATCAATAGAATTTACAAACTACAAAGGTAAGTTTTGGGTAAAAATATTATAGAGATTTTCATAGAGAGAAAGAAGGCAGAGCCACTGCATAGCATCCCTGGATACTATTGAGCACCTTCACATTTTGAGTTAGTGATGGCTTTAATGAGGAAATGAGCTTGTCAGAACAGTTATCATTCCAGGTTTCAGGATCCCTTTTGGCTTCAGCCTCCTGCTTGGTATGGTTTTCAGGAAAGGGATATTTCTTTATAGAAAAGAAAATCCTTTCCTAACATCCGTAGCTAATGGCCATGGCAAAACCAGGGACTCTTCTAGCTTAGACACTCGTGGCATCTCTGGCATCTGTGGCTACAGGATTCATTCACAAGGATGTTTTTTCTGGCTTTTCATCCAAGAAAGAAACTGGGCAATTCTCTCTGGAGTCTCTTCACTCTAATCTGCCTAGCCTACTTTCATCTTCTATTCTTATGAAGAAGAAGAAAGAAGTATGAAAAATGAAGAGAAAGTTGAAAAAAAGATGGGATTATATTCAGTTTAGGAGCTAATGACATCATGGTTATTGAAGAAGATTCTACAACCACTAATTCATGAAGTCAGTATAATACCTAAAAACAATTTATAAAAATTTTTCTTTCTACAGGTGTCTTCTCCCTCCTTATCAAGAAAACTATGTTTTCAACTGACAAAGATCACCACAGCAAACAACTAATCACAATGCAGCTGTGGAGTCCAGTTCCAGTGGACACATTTATGAAATGCTCTCACACCTAAGGCTCAGGGACACTACAGAAGAGAGGCCAAAAGACTGTTAGAGCCAGTTTGCTGTGAAATTGTGTCTTCTGTTAATGCCAGGAACTACACACCTAAAGTTGTACCAACATGATTGCCAAAATGTGTACTGAACAATGGTCATATCAAGGAATATGCCAAACTGGATAGAAAGGCGTCGGTCCTACAGAAAGAATAAGCTACTGAGGAAACCTGGAAGCAGAAGGTGTCACTTTACTAGGTAAAGAACCCACCGATTGTCCAGTCAGCCCAGATAAAATGGAACAGTGCACGAACTCAATGAGTTATATTTAGGAATATATGTGTATACATATACAATTAATGAATTTAAAGGATAGTGTGGGGTGGATAGTTTAGAAGGCAGGAAGAAAGAGGAGAAAGGTTGCAATTGAATCATAATCTCTAAATTAAAAACCAAAGAAATAACATACAAAACAAATATTGATCTTCACATAGGCCCAGACCTGGGGTAAAAAATCAATGCAAAAAACCAACAAATACAAGATGAACTAAAAAGCAAGACTCAACAACTCTATTGAAGAAAAAAAAAATGCCTTATATACCAAATCGGCCATTTCTAATAACAAGATATTGGAGTACCCTGCATTTAGGTGACAATTCACCATATCTGGAGAGCTCTCTGAGCACTGCCTAATATGGAGGACTCCCTGTCTCCGCCTAACCTTATTGGGAGGATGACTTTCTACAGAGCTCCCTGCAAAGGCTGTAGGACTCAGCAGACAACATTCCCTCCCTCTTTCTTTCTACTTGAATGGGTATGGTATTTGAATTGCTGCTTCATCAATGTTTATCAGTCCTCAGTTAGGTCTGCATATGTTAACTAAGTGTATCACCCCCTTCCTTTGGCCTTTACTCCCCACTGACTGAAACTATAAGCCAATTCTCTTGATTCAATAAATGAGCTCTCTCTCTCTCTCTCTCTCTCTCTCTCTCTCTCTCTCTCTCTCTCTCTCTCTCTCTGTGAAGCAGACTCCAGGAAGTTCTTTCCATTATATTCACATACTTCTGAATCTTCTGACTGTTTTGCTCACTTTGCCCATGTGGCCCAGGGGTTAATGACCATGAGGATAAGGGAGACTCACAAGAAGGCATACAAAAAAATTAAGAACTTGAAATAGTGCCCAACATCAGTGGTAAGGAAATTCAATTCAAATCAAACTCAAGTGAGATTTTACTTTATCCCAGTGACAATGGTTAGTCTGAAAACAAGGAAGGGCAATAAATTCTTACAAGGATTTGGACAATAGAGAGCTCTCTAAACCTTCTATAGGACTGTGAGTTTGTGCGGCCACTCTGGAGAATACTTCATGGGAGACAAAGTTAGACTAGAACTGGAATGGATCTTCTGGTTTCACTAATGGGAATATATGCAAAGGAAATGAGCCTTCCAGAAAGAAACCTGCACTAGTGTGCTCACTGAAGGAACATGCTCTGTTCAGGACTATCTGTCAGTAAATGTAGGTATCTGTCCAGTCAACAATGTAAAATGATGTAATGTGGTGATATATTGTGTATCTAATAAAGTTTGCCTGAAAATCAGAGGACAGAGCCAAAGCCACAGATTTAGTTATGAAGGTCAGGAAGTGGTGATCTACCCTTTAATTCCAGCACTAGGGAGGCAGAGATCAGCCTGGATCTCTGTGAGTTCAAAGCCAAACAGAGCTAGGCTATGGTGGCAAACATTTGTTACAATAAGGTTTCTGGTCCTGTCCGGCCAGAGGTCCAGACCCACAGACCTGCTGCCCTAGACCACTTAGCTCATTAATCTGTCTGCCACGTGACCCATGGCTCACCTGTATTCCTAACATGTTTCTTCTTTGGCACTGGCTTAATCTGTCTCTGACTCCGCCTTTCTCCTACCTATTCTCTGATTTCCCCTCCTACTTTTATGGTGCCTGTCATGGGCCAAAACAGCTTCTTTATTTAAAGACTGATATTCACAGCATATAGAAAGATAGTCCCACTTCACACACTGCTAATCTCAGCACTTGGGATCCAGTGTCTGTGCTCCCAGTATTTGGGAAACATAGAGGCTTTTAATCCCAGCACTAGGAAACTTGAAACAGGAAGATAGGTAGATAGCTGGGCGGGAAAGAGGAGGCAGGAGTCGGCCCCTTCCCTTTTGGCTCAGGACTGAGAAGCATCAGTCTGAGAAATCCTGAGGAGAGGCTAGGAATCAAGTGGCTGTGACTTTTTCCTTTGTCTCTCTGATTTTCAGGCAAGCATATCACCACAATGTAACACTGGTCAGCCATGAAACTGAAATCTTGTCATTTTTGAGAACAAGAGTAGAACTGTAGACCAGTAAGTAAAATGAAGTAAGTAGGGAAGAGAAAGACAGTTTCTCAGTGCTTTATGGTTTCTTGAGTAGAAGACAGTCCATATCATTTACCTGATGTTAAGTCAAATAATAGAGTAAAAATGATGTAATCCTGTATCAAAAAGGCTGCAACCCCTACAATTATGGAAAAATTTGTATTCTTGTTCATTTTATGACAGTATGTTCTAATTCGGGGGCTGTAAACAGAAAAATGTAGAAGACTGAAATAAACTCACACCAAATTTATAAACTGTCATCCCAAGCAACTCCAGTCACAAGCTAATGTCACTATTACCCTGATTTCCTTTTAATTGTAAGCTTTTGGGAATTCCTGCCTTTCCCTTACCCTACATTCCTTTGAATATATAATTAAAGATCTTAACATTAAATCCATTATCAAAATCAGCCATTGGTTCAGCAAGATACTGAATGCCAGATTAATTTGTTATACCTAAAACAAGAAGATATAAAGTAATTATAATGTAATTAAATTCAAATATGATCTTGGTAACATGAAATTGTGATTATCTGTAGAACCTTATTGAAAGCATTCACTAATGCTTTCTTAATCACTTTGTAAATATGTACCTAAAATTAGAATATAGAATTAATATACCTGAGGGACTATTGATAGTTTGGGGGGAGAGAGTCAGTTTTCCTTATGGGTGTGGTCTCTGGTAGGCTGACCTTACTCCAGTGAAAGGCCCCACACCAGTGTGTATTCAGGCAGTACTAATTAGACCTCGGGAGTTGTTTTTTAAAGATATTTATTTTGAAAGGGGTGTGGGTATGGAATATGACAGAAAACGGAGGAGGCTGTTTTCAGTAAGAAGGCCTTTTTTGTTTTTTCAAAAGAGTCTTTTTTCTGTGTAGCCCTGGTTGCCTGGTACTCACTATGTAGGTCAGGTTGTCCTTAAATTCATTGATCCACCTTCCTCTGCTCCCTTAAAGGTAGGATTAAAGGTATGTACAACCACCACTAGGCTTAAAGGTCATTGTTAAAAATGATTTTATTTTCTCTTCAGAAGAATAGAATTATTTTTGTAACTTTTTCTATTTGGAGATTTTATATATTCCATTTTAATCTTTGAGCCACATGGCCCAGGCAAGTAGTAGAAAAATATAGAAAAATAAATGTTAGGTAGAAAATACAAGGATCCATCGGCAAATTATATATGCATATATTTGCATTTATATATACAGAGTTGAAAATTTAAACATGTGAAAATACCTAAGAAGACTCTATTATAAGAGGACTCTATGACTCTACTTTTAAATAAAATTAGTTTTGCACAGTAAAATCTCAAGAGAAATGAAATAACAGATTAAGGACTTATATTTTCAAGGTTATGCAAGGAATTTTATCCTTGCTATGAAATGACATCTGTCTCTGTCTACCTACTTCCTCTCTGGAATACTCTGAGAATATTTCACAAAATGAAAATGTAAAATTATTCAGCATATGTGCATTTATTTGCTCATGCCTTACTGATTTAAACTGCCTCTAATACTCTAAAGCTGAATTTCATAACATGGAATGAATCTATTTCCTGAATTATTTACCCACTATTCTTTAACTAATACCATATAATTTGTGGTATTCAAGAGGTTCAATTCATAAATATAGTAAAATTTGAATTAAGTGAAAGATCCCTCTAATCACATGTAATACCGTCTACTTTGTATCTTAGAAGATCATGCCATCCAATGACATACTTCAAAATGGAAATATTTTGGAAATCATGTGAGATTAGCTTTTGCTTTCTAAAGTTGCAAATCAAAGAAAGGCATCAGCTGCCAAAGGGCATTTAAATACCTAGCCACATAGCTAAAGCCCTAATATTTATCCACATGTTGCATTCCACGGGCTTCAGCTTTCTCTTTTGCTAAGAATGGCTTCCAGATGTCATTATTATTTTTATAGATCCATTTCCAGTTTCAGACTAACCTAAGGTAAGTATAAAGATGTTTTAAAGTAAAAATTCTAATGAGCAGATCGTTTTAGGATAAAGTTTAAAAGACTGTCATGCATTTATTACTGATTTTATACTGATATATAAGGCACATCATTGGATGCTTTGTTGAATTGTTATGAGGCTATAATGTGTTTCAGCCTTTTTATCACTTAAAATATTTCAATGAAATAAAAACAAAATTCTTTTATGTATGCCATCTAGGTGAAGAATAACATGTGATATCCTCATAAAATTGAACATAATGTGAAAAGAATATTATACTGTGCATAGAACAGACTAAGACTTGTTAGTACTTTATATAATACACTATAAGATAAATGATCGATTTTACTAGCACTTACTTACAATAAAAACTGTAAACTAATATTATAATCCTGATACTAGATTACAATAAATAAATAATATTTTAAGTTCAGATTAAACATTAGGTACTATAGCTATAATAGTACGTCAATGTTTATTTTTATTTCAATTCTGTGTTTGACTTTTTTCTCATGAATCATTGGCATATATACAACTTACTTAAAATATCATAGTCATTTATCAGAAACTATTTGTTTTAAATAAAAGTAGTTTTGCACAGTCAATGAAATTATGGGTAGTTTTATACTTAGTTACCTAAAACAACTTTTATCATGCATCAGTAAAGTTTCTAGTACTGTGCAAGTCCTGTTCACAGTTTTCAATAATAATGATAATAAATGGCAATTGATTGCTATGTTATTGAATAGTTAATATTTTTTAGATATTGTTGAAACTTGTACATAAACTAACTCATATAGTTATCATAATATTTCTACAGAGTAGAAACTGTTCTGTTACTCAGTTAACACATAATAATTAGTATGCATCTTTTGTCATTATCTGTTTTATGAACAACAGATTTATTCTTATATAGCATTCATTTTCTATGCTGCTGGCAAGTGGCAATTCAGTATAACATCAGGTAGATGAAGTTATTATTTTGATCTACTGTGGATTTTAGCTTTGAAATTATGACAGCCATCTTTCTGTAATCAATCATAATTATGAAAATCAGAGTAGCAACTGTTTTCTGAAAAATATTGGATTAAAATTGATACAACATTTTAGAGAGCTAAAGAAACAAAAACCATACATTTTCTTTTTGATAGTGAAATGACATCAGAACAATTGGAACAGAAAGGCTTGCTACATGCACGAGCTAGTTAGAAAAATAAATTCCCATAGCATCTGTATAGTGACTAGTAGCAGTGAGTCTAGAAATAAAATAGGTATGGTGACACTGAAAGTAGTCAACACATAGGGTCACATGGGAGTATGATGATTTCAATTCTTTTAGAGCCTTCAGAAAAGATAGACAAGACTAATATTGAAGGACTCAGGTCAAGAGTCATTTGCTAAGGCATGAGTGAATGCACTTAAATATTTAGAGAGGAAACTAAGACACACACACACACCAAATGGGGAGAACCTAGAGGCTGGAAATGGCTTAGTAGAGTGAAGTCAGATGGATAGAGGGAATTGATTTGGTATGCAGAATGTATGGCCTGGTCAGTCCTGGAGTTTGGGGACTGAGTGGAAAGGTTGGATGTGGTGTGAAAGGGGCCTGTGAGTCAAAAATAGGCAGGCTCGGTCATGGAGGAAGTTTAGATAATAGTAGTCACTCAGGCAGTGGTGGCCTGACTAGGCAGGGACATTGGCTGCAGGACTGTCTTAGTTAGGGATTCTATTGTTGTGAAGAGACACCATGACCATGGCAACTCTTACAAAGGAAAACATTTAATTGGGGTGATTTACAATTCCATAAGTTGAATGTATGATTGTCATGGTGGGATATGGAGGTGGGTAGGTAGATATGGTACTGGAGAAGGAGCTGAGAGCAATACATCTTCATCCATAATCAACAGGAAATGACATTGTCACTGAGATAGCACTAGCATAAGAGAACCCAAGGCATATTCCCAACAATGACACACTTCCACCAACAAGGTCATACCTACTCCAACAAAGCCACACCTCCTAATAGTGCCACTCCCTGTGGAGTCATTTTCTTTCACACAACCACAGGAACCCAGGCAGAGTGGAAAAATCAGGCAGGTTTACAACTAGTATATTAGAGAAGAATCCATATTCCATATGTATGGGAAAATATACTGCATGCTTTCTACTAAGTATAAGTAAGTGAATATACCAACCATTACACAGTCAAAATGGGCATAATGTTGTTACTTGATTGGTTGCTGCTACAAAATACTTGACAAAAAGCATTCTAAGGTTGGAGGTTTTCTCATCTTGCAATATTAATACTACTGTAATAAACCTATATGTAAAAAAGCTACAACTGAAAAATAAATATTTAATTTAAGGGTTTATATTTTAATTAATGCTTAGGGCAAGAAAATGTCTGAATGAATTGACAGAAGTTGAACTACATGACAAGCAAAAATATATTGCAGTTTGTACTTTGTGAAATTTTCTTGTTTATCTAAAGATAGTAATATCACAGATTTATAGAAAGAAATTATGTGAAGATTCTCTTAAAATTTTATATGTAAGATTTATATCTTGTAATGTTGATATAGTTATGTGTTTATGATTGTCTATATTACTTTCACGCATGTTTCCCAGTAAATATTTTACATGGTGTTTCATAGTTCCTACATCTATAGCTCAGGGGACATGGTGGAAGAAGAAATGGGTTAATTCTAAGAATCAGATTGTCAGGATATCTCTCCTAGAAATGGCTACATAAACAAGACTAGAATAATGGTAATATCAAAAGACATGTTTATTTGAAAGGGGGAAAATTTAATGGGGTTCAAACACTAGACCAAAAAAAAAATTCTTAGACAACTAATAACTAGAAGAGAAGAATTAGCCTTTCCAGGGATGTGAGACCATTATTGTTTGTACAATTCAGAGTGGTCAGACTTGAAAGTATTTACACATTAACAACAACAACAATAATATATATGTACATATACATATGTATACAGACACATACACGTATGCAGCAATATTTTTTTTAAAAAAGAGGCTATCACTTCATAGTGGGACAGAGGCTTCAAGGGGGATTAGCTGGGAAGATATGGGGGATGAAAGTGGGTGATGTAATTTTATTACAATTTTTAAAGATTATAAAACATGATTTAATAATGAAATAAAAAGATATAAATAATACTTGCATATTAGAGAAAGAGAACAAAATTGCAGAAATGTTTTTACAATAGGCATTGAAAGATCTATTGTACAATATATTAAATTATATCATAAGAAAAAATGCTACATGGTATGCTAGATGCTGATTCAGACACAAATCTCTTCTTGAACTGGATATCAAGGTCAACCTTTTACTGTCTTGAGCACACCACATGAGCAGACAACAGAGTAAGCAGAAGTATGCTTCTTGTAAAATATTTCTACTGTGCAATCTTATAGTCCTTTAAAATCTGACAATTGCTTTTAACCAAAAATATTAAAGACAATTCTTTGTATGTAAAGTAAATGTGCTATCTCTATTCAATCACAATCTTTATAAAATTATTTTTATCTTACTTTATTTGCATTGGCATTTTGTCTGCATGTATGTCCATGTACCTCATGTGTACCTGGTATCCATAGAGACTGGAATAGTGTGTATTATTCCATGGAACTAGAGTTATAGTTGGTTGTGAACCTCCATGAGGATGCTGGACGCTGAACTTGGGTTCTCTTGAACGCATCCAGTGGTCATAATTGCTGAGCTATCTCTCTGGCCACACTATCACTTTTTGAAACACCACACTAAGTAGCATCCTCTTATAATGTCTTTGATTTTTAAAATTTGAAGCAAAGTGTTTAACATCACACCTATTTAGATGATACTTTATATGTTCAAAGAAATACCTAAGAGCACCCTGATTCCACACTACTCTAACACTACTTTTAGGTATGTGGTAACTTGAAATAATCCCTATTTTCACAAAATTTGACACTGAGTCAATGTCACTAAATCAAGTAATCTATTTAATTGCACCATTTCCTCATAATAAATAAATAAATTTGCTTTTGTCTTATAATCCATTGTTTAAGGTATGTTTAGTTTCCATAGCCAAATTCAGGACATAAAAGGCTGCTTTGATTCTCTTTTGTAGAGGAGATCCTAGTCATTCTGGTTTGTTTCTCTCTCTAAGGAAAGGACCTTGAATACATAGCAGACTTGTTAAACCAACTTGCTTTTGTGAACTCAGTTTACAGAAGCATCAACGTTTCTATGCTGTTTAACTATTACTGAGCTTAATAAGTTATATTAAAAGGCACTTGTGATATGAAACATAAAACAAGGTTTTTTTTCCTTTTTATAGTTATTAAATTAGAAAAAAATAATTTTTTAACTGAATAAAATCTAAAGCAGGACAGATGGATCTTACTCAATTTTTAGGCATAATGTAAAATAAAACAATTAATAATATGTAAAAATCCTTTCAATGGTGTCACTTCAATCTTGAGAAAACCCACTTCTTACAGATGCTATTGAATACAGCCATCCTGACATGAATTTCCCTTAGAGTAACCAGTAGACAAGAGGGGCCAGTCAACTTGAACTCTAGTAACCTTTCAATGAAAGTACATGAAACCATTAATAAAGTGGACCAGTTTTGAACAGAATACAATATGGATTTCACTGACTTCTTGCAAATACATTGACAATAACAATATAAAATTTGTTATTAATAAAGGGTGGTATCAATAATGAGTCTAGAATTTATCTTTATAACTAAGTTAAGTCAAGTACCTAATATTCTCTACATCGGGGATGAAAATAAACTTAGGGCATTTTAAACCCATATTGATTGTTCAGCTTGAAAGTTCATAGTTACATTTGAATACAGCTAAGTAAAACAGTGAAATAGTTATATCTTCCTCTGTGCTCCATAAAATAGTAATATGTAAGTGTATATGCATACACAATCTACAGTGTGTGTATATCTATACACACACATCCATATAAATGGTTCTAAAAACATGCATATTATTATAATTTTAAATATTTCCTAACTAGAGATATACTATATCAAACTTTTTTGTAATGCTAGAAAACAATGAGTCACAACTCACATTTACCACACTTTATGAAGTCAAAACTGACACTTGACAATGTATTGTTTCTAAGTTCTAATATTATATATTTGTATTACACATATATGTACATATATGTATATATATGTAAAATTTGGAATTGAGAAAATGACTCTCTTAGATTAAGCCAATCTATTCTTCCCTGTTAGTTATCATGTTCTTTTTAAAGAATTGAAAAATAATTTTTAAAGGCACATGTGGCTCAAATTCTAGCAGTATTAGTAGGCTGATGCTCAAGTGTCTGTAGGAAGTTATTTTCTATGGGAATTTACAAATTCCAAATCAAAAGTCAGAACTTCACATAGACTATCCTTAGTAGTCACTTCCCCTTTAAACTCAGCATCACCACCAACTATGCTTTAATGTCTTAAAATTAAGGTGATAAATCCGTGGCCACTTAAAGGTAGATGGCAAATGTCTTGAAATAATTCTTGTGAGGAGACCAGTCTCTAACTTTAGCACCACATTATGACTGCATCACACATACACACACACACAATTTAAACATTTGTAAGTGTACTCATACTCAATTTATATGTTTTATATTATGCTCAAAATCAATGTGTGCACTTTTGCCATCTAAAAGTAGTGCCTTGAATATGTGAGTCCTAGATGCTCTGTTTCATTTCCTGCCATTTGCTCTGAGGAACAATTGGAGTCTGGCAAATGGGGACTGGGAAAGGAATCAGGAAAGCAATGCGTCCCATTTCCTTCTCTTGGAATCAGTGAAAGTCAACTTACTAGCCGAAAATGAAATCCTACAAGAACCCAAAAGTAGGTCTTTTGTTTTCCTTTTGAATGAGAATTTTTCACAAGGCTACTAGACAACTTAGGATGATCTGACTGAATTAGACAATTTTTAGAATATATATTTATGTACAATTTAAAACTGAATAAAAGAAGAAACCAGGCCATTTTCATAATCCTCTTCCTCAACTCCAGTACAGAATATATAAATAAATAATATCAACAACAACAAAGGCACAGAAAGCCGTTTCCTTCACCCTGTTCCTCTCCCTTCCTTCTATTGTGTCTGGATTCCTTCTGTTATCTTTTGTCTTTTCATTTTTTCCAGGAGGTACCTGGATGGCTTCCATCACCTTATTCTCCGAGGCTGGGTTTTCTTCTACATAAATAAAAATATACTGACATTTTAAAGCTCACTGGTGGATTGGGGTACAGTTCATTGCTAGAGCAATGCTCACCATACTGGAGGGCCTACCGGGCTCAGTTCCTGGCACTTAAAAGTATAATGCTTCTATACAATATATGTCTTGCTAACCATACTAACATACTTCATACCACAAAATCATTTATTGAAAAATTCCAGGATTTATAAGAAAACTACTGCTTAAGTGAACCTCTAGAAATCCGTCATTTTGTACCAGAACACTAACAAACCCATAATTATTTCAATAAAAGAGCTAGCAATTCAAAGGAGAAATAAAATTCCTTGAATGTAATATGTCAGAAAATACAGATTCAGCTGTAAAATGTTAACAAAATCTAGTGTAAAAAGGGGTTATATCTATGGAATTAAGAAAACATATGGATCAAAGATGATAGACTCACACCAGAAAGTCTCCTAAGAAGAAATACGTGGGCTGAAGCACCAGAGTGAAGGTATACTGTGTATTGAGCTGTATTTTTTCAATTTCATATTTAAAAAGTTTTTTCTATATATACCACTGCTCCCCCTCCTTCCCTCCTCCCAGCCCCTCCCAGTTCTCTCTCAGCCTTTCCCCACCCCACCCACCCAAACCATTCCCCAAGAAGGACAAGGAGTCCAACGTGATCAGTTCCATATGACATATCCAGTTGAGATAGGTCTGAGTCCCTCATCCCAGCATCAAGGCTGGGTTAGGTGTTTCTCTGTAGGTAATGGGCTCTGAGATGTCAGTTCATGCACCAGAAAAATAGTCTGCTCCTACTGCAAGAGGCTCCACAAACTGCCCACACCATTTGACTGTCATCTACATTGGAGGGGGGTGGTATTAGTTCCTCTCCCAGAAGGATTTTCGGGGATTATTTCAGAGTCAGTAAGCTCTGAATATCTTGGGTCTGTTGTCTCTGTAGGTCTCCTCCTCATGGTCCTGATCCCTTTGGTATAGAGCTGTATTTATCTGTATAACGCATGATGTGGCACTTGGTGTATTTTTTTTTTTTTATGGTAAAAACTGTTCTGAAAAATTTACCTGGAAATGAAACATTGGCATCTCAGTGATACACAACCTATTTTACCAACGGCTTTCAAGCTGTCACTTAGTGCAGGAATTGCAATGGAACATATATTAATTCTGATTGTGAAATGAAGTTTATATAAGCATTTTATAGGCTCCTCAAAATAAAAAATCAAGGAGAAATGTAGCTTGATGCCTCCAGAAGTACTTGTGTGTTCTTATGTCTGTTTGGGATAACGACACAATAGTCATGTAATTTTTTGTAATGGTAAAAGAATCATTCACTGTTTGAGAATCTCAGAGTTGGATCACTGCTGACCAGCAATAACACTTTCAGCATCAGCTAATTAACTAAAGTTATTTTTAAAGTATCAGAAACATTGCCCTACAGTTAAATTCTCAAGAAAGTCATTCTTGAATGACCTAATATGCACAGTGTCACTCATCCACATAATGCTGAAGTTCCTTCTGCCTCCATGTTAGTAGAGAAGTTTCAAAACTTTCCTACAATAATTATTTTCACAATCACAATGATATATTTTCATCATTTTTTCTATCCCTTTAGAACCAATTTAACCATGGTATTATTCTCTTGTGTTTCCTTTTTCCACCATATTAAGATATATGCTACTCTTGAGAATATTAGTTTAATTAGAGATTTCCCACCTGGGTTCTGATAATTATACATAGCACTATAAATTTGTAAATCTATTCAACATAACTATAATATGTTTTGCACCCAAAACATGGCATTTCATGTTTTTAAAATCAGGGACAAATTTCTGTAAAAAAAAAAAAATGTTATTGGAACTTAATTAAATTTTTCAGATGTCTGTGGAGACAAACCAGATGTTTTGAAATATACACAATTGTATTGTCAAGTACTCTTTCATTTTTTTATTAATAGAATCAGATAACAGGACATAACATTTTAAAAACTGACTGGAAATGATACAAAATACAACTTAGAAATATGCTCTACTGTCAATTCTCTATGTCCCAATATTTAGTTCTATCAGTGTAGTTACATTAAATTTCATACACAAATATTATTTATACACACGTAAACACACACAGACACACACACACACACAGACACACACACACACAGACACACACACAGACACACACACACACACAGACACACACACTGCTTCCATTTGTAAAATAATTAGGATTACAAGTCCCCAGTGACTGACTCTCTTAATCCCTAGAATTAACTAGGTATTCTAACAAGTCATGGTGTATGATACCAGCTATGAGAATAAATAGATAACTTGCTTATCTTTCTCCTCCTCCCTTTAGACCAATATGACTTTCAGAAATGCTGTCAACATATGCTCACTGAGGCTATGATTTAGTCAACATTAAACTGTAACCCTTGAAGAATAACTTTTTAAAATGTTGGAACCTACATTCATGAGATGATTAAATACTTGTAATAACAAAGAGGCACAATATGGTATAAATTAAATTTAGGTACTAATGTTTATTGTATGTTTTTCTATTGGTATACAGATTTGATGTAAAATTTACTGCTATGAATCATTGATATCTGTAATAGGAAGAATTGTATATTAATTATTATTGTAACTAAAACAGAGCTTAGACTAAGTTAGCTGCTATTAAAAAATTCTGGCTGAATAAACAAGTAAATGATTCAATGGAAAAAATTATCAGCTGTCATACATGATTGGTATCACAGATTATAGTTTATAGAAAACTTGGCAGAGTTTTTTGTTTCTTATCTGCACATATAAGTCATCTTCCAAAACTAGTAGGGCTGCATTTCTCCTCAGTATGACTCAGAGTTTAAAGCTGAAGAGAAAATGGGAATAGGATGATGTATTAACTAAAGAAAGCATGAGCTGAAACTCTAAACACTCCTAATCAAGTTAAATAACCCCACAATCCTCATTTTATTCAACCCTTTAGATCACAGGAAGTTTGTGCTCAAATGAAGTCATGAGTTTTTCCTGCTATAATTTTTATTTTCTAAAATGCTGTGTGATACTAAAAACCAAGAATAGCAACTTTTACTCAAGTGATAGCCAACTTTAATTCAGTTGTCCTAAACTACTACTCTGCCAAAGCCTAGGGTTCTGTGGCGTGATAGTATCTAACACATCTTTTGTTGAGGGTGTTGTTTTATGTTCTTCAGGACTCTCTATGTTTTGAAATAGTAAAAACCGATATCTGGTGTCAGCTCTTTCATGTAAAGAGCTTAGAATCCATCACTCTTATCTTTACAACAACAGAAATCTAAGAAAAGTATAAATGCCTGACTTGGGTTTGGAAGAGAATTGACATGACATCTGGTGATCAGGAAAAACAGGCAGACACAGCAGACACAGCCAGAAACTATATGGGGAAAGCTACTGACATTAGGTTCTATTAGGAATGCCTAATGCTAATATTGACAAGTTAGCTAAAGGAGACCACCCAAAGAATAGAAACTCATAGGGAATGTTCTAACAGTCTTCCTGTGAGTAGTTTGATAAGTTTCAGCTTTAGGCAACTGGCTAAGTCTTGATAAGGAGGAACTTTCCCTGCCCTGTGCAAAGAAAACTATGATTGTTGAGTAGGCCTGGGAAGATGGATGGGAAAATATTCTTCACGGAATAAACAAATCACTCCCCACAACAAGTTTCTTTTTCAAGGGAAGAGATTTTACCAGATCATTGTTCTATCTTCGATTAGGTGTTTAGCTGTTTTCCTTCTTCCAATGTCTAAACTTTCTTTTTCAGATAAAAGAAGAAAATACTATGGTCATCTGTGGCCATCACCCATAGACATGGAAGGAGAATAAGATTTAATGCTACCTTCCTACCTTACACTTTTCTAGCTCAGCATCAGTGTGCATAGTAGAAAAAAATTGAATTGTTTCAATTAAATTGAAACAGAAGCAGAGACATTATTATTTATTCTAGAAAAATACCTATGATAAAAATCAAGGGCAGAAAATGGAAACTGAGACTTCTAAAGATACTGTGCAGGAAACAGGCGGAACACTGAAACATGAATTTTTTTCTGGTTTTCTATTCAATACTTTCTCAGTCTCCTAAAGTTTGCAGTAAATAGTCTTTCTTTAGATTTAAATCAAGATATTATGAAGGTCATTGTGAATGGGACCATTTCCTGTTTTCATTCTCTTTAAATTATCTATACATAGGAAGATTACTGATAATATTTTTGTGAGTTAATTTTCTATCTTGCTACTTTGTCTCATGGGTTTATTAGGGTCCATATAACCACCAGGTTAAACACAGACATCTGCTGCTCATGAACGCCATTTAAGTGTTTGGCAGCAGAACTTCTTAAAAAACTCACATGTGTTTTGCCTCTAAGGCTGAGTCAGGAAGCCTCACTTTAAAAAGCCACACCTCTGCTTGCCTCCAGCAAACAGAGCTAGCCCAAGAAAATGCAGCTGCTGCTACTACTACTAAGAAGCAGTCTTTGACTCTGTTTCCTTTTTGTCCTTATTAACAGTAATCTTAAATCCAACACATACAGCACATTGCTTACATTGAGACTCTGAAACTGGCCTTGCTCAGATTAAATTGCAAGCAGCAAACGCACCATTTTGTAATTTAATCTAATACACCAGTCAGTCTCTTTGCCATGGTCCACTTGAGAGATACAACTGAGAAGCTGGTTTGGGCTCTGTTTTTTACTCTCGACTAATTTTAGGCTTTCTTTGGCTTTATGTGGGTATATTTAGTGCTCAAACAGACAAAAAATGGAACAGAGTCAAGCACTGCTTCTTGATAGAAGCATTTTCTAGGGTAGGCTCTGCTGGGGGTGAATAGAAGCTCAACTCCTCTAAGAAAGAATTTCTGGCTCAGCATTATTAGAAAAACCCTGTGGCTCTTCTAAGATGCCCTACTGCCAAATGCTTAAATGAGGTTTATGAAGGTAGTGGTGCTCTACTCGGTGGTAGTGTAGAGCCTAAAATCCCCCAGAGTTGGGGTGGTAAACTTGGCTCCTGCTAGTACTTCTGCCATGAAGCTAAGCTCTCACAGACCAAGTAGATTAAAGATGTAGTCGGAAATAGAGATTTTACAGTAAAGACAAAACAAAACCCTCTAAATGTTTTACAGTGCATTAAAAAATATACATAGGCTTGGGAGAGAAAATAAATAAACACAGAATGTCTCTAAGAAATATATTAAAAAATAATAAGCCAAGTAAAAATGGAATATACATATACTGGATATTGTATGTTATTGTTTTGCCTTTGAATTTTTTTGATTGTATAGGAAGGAGCAAGGTCTACTAAGACATTTTATTGTAAATGTTGCTCAATTAAACAACCTGTATATTTTGAAAGGAGAGGGTTTTTTGGGTTTTTTTTTTTAAATACAGAAAATGAGGATGTAGATTATACTGACTGGCCAGTAGGCAGACAGGACGTCTACCTGGAACCACCAGACTAAGAGAATTCTGGGAAGATGATAGCCAAAACAGCAGATGCCAGCCAGACTCAGGGGAAATAAACAAAATGACAATTCTGTAATGAGAGAAGGTATCAAGCCATGTGGCTAAACATAGATAATAAAATGGGATAATTTAAACATAAGAGCTAAATAATAATAAGCCTGTACTATGAGCCTGTCTGTTACTAGAATATTAAGCTTCCAAGTCAGTTATTTGGGAATTAGTTGCCAGGTATTTGAGAGTTTCTTGCAGGGACAGAAACTCATGATTGCACAGTTGATGTTTTTATGGAATTGCAGAACATGTGAAGGAGTGGTCTCTGATCCTTGGACCTGCTCTTGTTCTCTTTTTGTTCATTGGTTTTTGCACAAACTCTGGTTGTGATAAAGGAAACTCAGAGCCAGATACTGGGGAAAGGCTGAAACATCAAAGAGAGGAAAAACCACAGTGAATTCTTACCAGCTTCCTTGGCCTCACTTGTCGTAACTTCTACTACTTTGTCTGTCTTTCTATGCCTGCCTTAAACACCCTCTTTGCCCAGTTGTTTCACATCCAGGTTAAGATTAAAGGCCTGGGCTACTACTATTTGGTAGTTAGCTTTGAACTCACAGAAACACAAAGAGACCTCTGTCTGGAGTTATAGAATTAAAGGCCTGGCACCACCACTGCCTGCCTGGGAGCCTGGAACTTCCTCTGTAAACCAAGCTGCCTTCAAACTCAGATCTGCTGGGATTAAAGGTGTAGGTTACCACTCCTGGTTTTTCCCTGTGCTTGGATTAAAGGTGTTAGTTACCACTCTCTGATCCTCCTGGACTGATTGTGGGTAGATCTCTTCTCTGATATTTCTGGCTGGTTTTATTAAATATACCGCATATCACCACAGTTGGTTGTATTGTTCAACTTCGATGTGACAGGTTTTGATTTATTTTATTATATTTTATTTTGTTGTATTTTTAAAAAAATGAGTGAATAAATGACAATGAATAAATGAATAAAAATCAGGTTAACAGAGTAAACAAAAATCTGAAATGAATAATTCTGCATGAAAAAAACCATCATTGGGAAAGGTACATTAGCATTATCTGAGGAAAGCTGAAATACTGAGAATGAAGGGCCAGGGATCAGTAAGACTTCAGAAGCCACAAAGGGAAGGGAATAGGTGAAGGAACTTTAAAAATTATGTGTGTGTCTGCAATACATGGGATTGTGTGGGGTTTTCTTTGTTGCTGTTCTTTTATTTTGTTTTGTTTTTGAGACGGGTTTCTTTGTGTAGCTCTGGTTGTTTTGGAATTCACTCTGTCAACTAGGCTGGCCTTGAACTCAGAGATGCACCTGCCTTTGCCCTCTGAATGCTGGGAGTAAAGGTGTGTATCACCACTGCTCACTCCAAATGCTACTTAATTTAAGCCTTAAATTTTGCCTTAAAAATCACCTTTTTACTACATGTGCAGTTTTCTCTACCCTGAAGATCCAACTAATAACTCTGCTTTGCATCTGCCCCTTCATGGTTAGAGTATCTGCTTGTCTCCTTGTCTAGATCACTTAGAAAGATTAGTTCTAATTAGCAGCCAAAAGACAGAAAAAAATTGGACAATTTCAACACTCTCTGAAAGTCTGACAAACTTCCTTTGAACCATATTCTTCTTCACTGTGTGTCCAAGAAGGTTCTTTTGACACTGCAAATGTTTGCTCTCGCAGTTCAGTTAGCCATCTCCAGTTTGTTTAAGTTAGTGACCTTAAATGATGCAAAAATTGAAGCAGCTAAAAAATACTGCCAAAAAAGGGAAGAAAAGAGGATTCAGGAAAATTACGTCTTTCCAGCTACTTATTCTTCAGTGATCCTGGAGTCAATGTCTGGGTTGTTGCTGTGGATTTTTTTTTTTTTAATCACTTGTGTTAATGCTTGAGTATTGCTCAGAAATTGCATTGTTCTCAGAATGTCTTCAAATACTGTCTGAGGCTCTATGAGTTAAGAACCACATGGTTGTTTTTATACGCAAGATATTACCAATATTATCATAATTTGAATAAAATGTATATTTCTTTCATGTCAAGATATGAGGTAAGCTTGGGTCTTCGACTGCAGTATCAAGATGCCCATGTCCTTCTCCTTTTTGTTTTATGACCTTAAAAGTATGATTTTCATGTTTAGTATTAATATGGCTGTGGTGATGGTAGACTGTTACAATAAGGCTTCCTGGTCCCATCGTGCCAGAGGTCCAGACCCACAGACCTGTAGTCCCAGACCACTTAGCTGTCCGCCTCTGCTTAGGCCCCGCTAAAATACTCAGACTCTTATATCAATTTCATGCTGATTGGCCTATGTCTCAGGCACATTGCTAGCTAGTTCCTTCATTTTAACTTAACCCATTTCCATTCCTTCTACGTAGTCCTTGGCTCACCTGTGTTCCTTACATGTTTCTTGTACTAGGAGGTTTCTGGCCTAGACTTTCCAGCCTAACCTCAAGGTCAAGGCCCACAGACCCACAGACCTGCAGATCCGCAGTTCCACAGTCTCACAGTCCCACATAGACACACAGATGTAGTAGTAATGGGTTCTCGGGTCTCGGGCAGCCAGAGATCCGAGACCCACAAACCTGCCGCCCGAGACCGCTTAGCCGCCCAGCCGCCCAGACCCCCAGAAACGACTCAGACGCTTCTATTAACTTCATGCTGTTTGGCCTATGGCTCAGGCACATTGCTAGCTAGCTCTTACATCTTAAATCAACCCATTTCTATTAATCTGTTGGCCACGTGGCCCGTAGCTTACCCGTGCTCCTTACATGTTGCTTCTTGGGCGGCTGGCTCGATCTGCCCCTGACTCCGCCCTGCTTCTCCTATCCAAACTCTGAATTCTCCTCCCACTTCTTCTATGGTGCCTTCCATGACTCAAAACAGCTCCTTTATTTAAAGATTGAGATTCACAGCATACATAAACGCATTCCCACATCACACAGATGCTTTCAGTGGTTTTTGGCTGATCAGCCTTAGGCCCAGGCATATCACTTGCTAGCTCTCTACCCTTCATCTAACCCATGTCTCTTGTTCAGCCATGCGGCTCGGTACCTGTCCTTAGAGCAGCATAGTTGTCCTCGGCTTCCTCTGGCTTCTCTCTGGTGCTCTTCTGGTACTCTGCTCTCAGAGATTTTCTTAGTCTGGTATCCCCGCCTACACTTCCTGCTTGCCTTTGGCCAATCAGCTCTTTTTATTAAGCCAGTGGGTGGGACAATTATTTACCATGAAACTACACAATACCCCTACAGTTTCTTCTTTAAACATCTGGCTCGAGCTGTCTCAGACACCACCCTCTTTCTCATACCTATGCTCCGATTCCTCTGTCTACCTCTATGGTGTCTGCCATGGCCAAAACAGTCTTTTATTTACAACATATATAAAGATATTCCCACCTCATTAAACTGTTTCTTCATTTCTACCATTAGGATGACGTAGAATACTAGTATTATTTTAAGATGTAGTTTCTTTCATATTTTTAATGTATATTTGTATTGGATGGGTGTACATATGAATGAGGCATTTGTGTACCTGTGTGGAAGCCCTCATTGTTCTCCACTTATCTATTGAGTCAGGGTCTCTCACTGAGCCTGGACCTTATGGTTTTCAGTTACTCTGGAAAGATAACTTGTCCCAGAGATCCCCTATTTCTACTTGCTGTATACTATGATTTCAGATAACCTTTATGCTCTGGTTCTACACGGGTCATGATGTTCTGAACTCTAATTCCCATACTTGTAGAGCAAAATTTTATCTATGCATGGAGCCATCCCCTTCTACTTGTGTGTTGATTTTGTAATATTAATTTATTTGAGGGAGGGAGGGGGCTATAGGAGAGTTTGGAAGGAGAAAGGGGGAGGGAGAGATGCTGTGATTAAATTACAATCTCAACAAATTTTTGTTTGCTCAAAAATCAATTTAAATTTCTAAAAAAGTTGAAGATTTGTTTTATTATTCTTAACTATATATATATATATATATATATATATATATATATATATATATTCCTTACTCGTGTGTACATATGTACATATGTGTGTGTGCTTGTGTGTGAATGCAAAAACAAATACCTGAAAAGACCAGACTTCTCAAATCCAGCTGGAGGTGGAATTACAAGTAGTGGTGAGCTGCTTGATATCTGTGTCCACAAATGAACTCAGATTCTCTGAAAAAGCAAAACACATTCTTAACCATGGAGCCATTAGATATGAATCATAGTATTTCTATCTTGAGTGATATTAAACTCGCTGCCTATACTAAGTACAAAGCAACAAAGATGAAGATCTATTGAGATGCTGCCTTTGTAGGTTGTCTTGTGATAAAAGGGAAAAACAGAAAAGAGAGAGGAAAGGAGAGGAGGAGAGGGTCCTGAACATGACAGAAGGACAGAAGGACAGAGATCTTACATCACATGCAGTTTCCATGAATCTCAACCCCCCCTCCAGGTCCTCGTTTATGTCACTGCCTTTTAGTTCTGCTCTGCCTGGTAGATGATGATGTGAAATTAAAGGGTAGATTATAGAGTGAGGTAAGAGGTGATGGCACCATTCTGTCATTGATCAATTTGGCACAATTAGGTGAGGGTCTAAACAAAAATGAGATTATACAATAAATCAAAATAGCACCTCCACTTTTGACAGTTTTTTGATGAATTAATCCTAATTTCTTACTTTATCTATATGTAAACTACAAACATCATAGAACTATTTTTGAGTAAGATATAGTAGTACTTTGTAATAAATGTAACCTCCAAAATAAATTATTCATATAAACATTTTAATGGGTGTGTTATTAGAAATATATTAACAATTAACCTATTTTATGATTTCAAAAACTAATTTGAAAATTGAATTTTAAATACAGCACAATTTAATGGTATCCTTAGATTTCAACGTAACCATTTGTGAATGAATAGTGAAGGGTACATCAATCCTTGTTGGGCTCAGTGATTTACCACAGAGGCAGCTGTGAGTACAGAACTCCATATTAATCTTCCAGGACTTGCTAGGCACCTGGTTTTCTTCTGAAAATTCTGAGGTGATTTACTGTTTTTAACCAAAGTTAGAAGAAAAGATACAAAAAAAGTTACTTAAACAGATGAAAGGGGTATTTATCTAATTTTGATCTAATGAAAAACTGAGAAATCTGCTTCTTTATTTAGTGTTTTAAAAAGTAAATTAAGTCCAATGAAACAGGAATTCAGAAAATGTTCAAGATAATCTGCAAATGATAATTTAGACGTACAAGTTTTTTATAAGAACTCTCAAAATGAGATGTATATATATATGTTTATATATAAATGTTAAGTATTAGAAAAAACTTTCAAATTCTCCCAAACCATGCATAGATAAATATTATATTTCTAATATTTCTTCTTTTATCACTTTTAGGTCTATTGTTTTTACAACGGTATTTTGCATGTTTTAGCAAAGTCAAATCTTGTTTTAAAAGGTCTTTTATTATCTATCTGTAGCTAGATATGCCATCAGGATGGCATGTGTGTTTAAAATAACGAATTCATCATATTTATAAACTTGGCAGTTCATGCTCCTAGATCTGGTTCTATATAAAAATGTGATCGTAAACATCAAGGAAGTATCACAAGCCATGAGGCTTTTCCAACTTGGATTAGCTGCTCTTCACTCTTGACTATATGTCAGATCTGTCTTTATGGCCAACCCCCCCCCAAGTATTCAGCTATAAACATGCAGTTTTAATAAAGGCATATGTTTCCCTTTCTGATTCCTTCAGCTTCTCAGCAATCCAAGCCTATGAAGTACATGAATACCTATGAACTGAAAGATCAAAGAACACAGCAATGCAGTTCTGATATTAGATTTAATTCTTAATTATTATTTTGGTCTAATTAACCACAACAATGCTTTAATATCAGCTGAGCATGCCTCTGGGGAAAAATTAAAATGTTGCTGAAATTACATTTATGTTTTGAACTTCAAATTTATGGAGTAACATTTGCAAATTTAGGCAAAATGTCATAGGGGGTTGCTTTTTATATCCATATGACCCATCATGCTATCTTTTTCATTTAATTTATCACATGAAAAAAATGTTTGATAATTATTCTATATAGTTAATATGCATGCATTTTTCTAGATAGAGTAGACATAAACTAATGTATGAAACAAATTTCAGAAGTACTGCAAATGGTAGACATGTTAACTAAATGATGCTTTTATGTTCTTAGTGTTTTTTTTTACCTGTGGCTTAAATAATGTTTCTTTGAAACTCAAGCACATGCTTTTCACAATTTTTCACTTCCAAGTCAAAATGTGTAAAAAGATGGCCCCTAATTATCATTACCTGGAATTATGAATCAGAAGAATTAAAATGAGTCTGGCAACTTGAAGGAATATTCTAGTGTCATGTGAGATGGCATATCAAGTTAAAACACTCTGTTCACAAACTTGATGACTTGAGTTCGATGCCTAAAACTCACTTAGAGAAGACAGATATGTCATTAGAGCACTCCCATTGTGGTATGGGAAGCAGAGACATAAATGTCATCTGGAAGCTCTTGGACCAGCTGCTAGGCGTAGCCATTGTGCCAGAACCAGAGAGACCCTACATCAACATGGTGGATTGGGTCACCTGATGTTTGAAGGTTGTCTTCACGTCCACACACAAGAAAGCTGTGGGAGGTGTGCCTAGCATCTCATATACATATCACACACAAATAATAACAATAATAATAATTATTGTTGTTATATTTTTAACAAAAAGGTTCATAGACATTATAGAATACCTGTGTAAAAAATTCAACCTTAGTGACACATAGAATATGTTGTATAAAAAGGTAAAACTCACTGACAAGTGTTAGAATCCTATTAAGAATTATAGCTTCTTTCTTTATAAATACACTACTTAATTTAATTTAACATAATATGCATTGCTAATTATATATTACTCTGCATGTTTGAAGAAAAAAGTGGTATTGACATTTTTTTTCTTAATGAGAAATAACATTAGTACATTGTCTCAGCATACATTATGGTCATCTACTGTTACATTGTGTTTTCTTGATCCCGGCCAGCCAGAGGACCAGAAACACAAACCTACAGCCCCAGACCCCTTAACCACCATCCGCTGTTCAGGCCCCAGAAATGACTCAGACACTTATATTAACTTTATGTTGTTTGGCCTATTGCTCAGGCACATTGCTAGCTAGCTCTTACATCTTAAATCAACCTATTCTCATTAATTTGTCTGCCACGTGGCCCGTGGCTCACCTGTGTTCCTTACATGTTGCTCCTTTGGTCTTCAGGCCTGGTCAGTCTCTGACTCCGCTCCTGCTCCTCCTACCTATGCTCTGATTTCTCCTCCTACTTTTTCTATGGTGCCTGTGATGGGCCAAAACAGCTCCTTTATTTAAAGATTGCTATTCACAGCATACAGAAAGACATTCCCACATCACTTCCCCCTTTCTGTCTAATAAAAAAGGAAGGCTTCAATTTTAACAAAGCAAAATTACATATAACAAAACAGCTATCAATCAAGAATTACAGTTACAACATATAGTCTATTTGTATTTAGCAAACCTAAAGAAAATACTCTTATCAACCTTATCCTTATGAATCTAAAGTTTCATATACCTTAAAATAACTGTACCTATAACTATCTAATCTTCAACTACATCAAAGATGAGAGAAGGGTAGATTTACCTAAGTAAACTGGAAGTTCAAGCAACTTCTAAAATCCAGAAATGACAGAGATGACACCTATCTGCCTGGACAGTCACCCAAAGTTCCTTTATAAAATTGGGGCATCCATCTTCAGCCTACAGGCCCAGAGTCTCTTTTTATTTTAGTGAAGCAGGAAATCTGCTCTGCCCATTCTGGTATAGTTCATCAGTCACTTCTCCTCAAGTCCTGAAGAATGTCTGACAGTTTTCTCTGTAAAGCAGGAACCTGAATGGCCATCTTGGCTTGTTCTGCCAAAGTTCAGAGGTCACCTTCCTGCAATCCAGTTTAAACAGCATACTGTCAAATAGTTTTGTCCAGTGGCTAGCCATTGCCACAAAGAGAGTAGACTCCATATGGAGTTTCTTCGATGCCCATTTTTCTCTTGATTAGTGCTGCCAAGAGCAAATCTGTCTCACTGTCCAGAAAAGTCTAAGTTCTTAAAATATTTTAAATGCCATATTCTGTAGGTCTTAGAAGTCTTTGGAGATTATCTATATAATTAAAATATATTTTTTGTATACCTAAAAATCCTATCTAACCTAACTATTTGATTATCAAAGGTGACTATTAACCTGCATTTCTTAATTATACATTATAATTTTAAATCAGTTACATGAACATCATATTGTAAACAACAGTAGAAAAATATATTCAGCATAACAAAATTGACCTTAAATTTGCATCAGTAAACCAAAGTCCATGCCAATGTAAAACATTTTGAGATTAACAGTTGATTTCCTGGTCTAAGTAAATTCAATAAAATAATTTTTTAAAAAATCATTCATATACCATATCCCCTTTTTCTTCTTAGAAAGAGATTGACTATGACCATTAACCATTTACAATGAAAACAAACATTTAGAAACAATATTTTGGGAATTTGGGCGTAGTTTTCCATTACTACTTCCTGCTGATTAATGAGTGTTGAAAATCTCATGGGTTATTGAGACTGGATCATAGTCTGTAGCCCTGAAGCTGATATGGTCATCTCTTTCCATCAGAGGTTTTTTTCAGGGGGTCTTAGTTGATGAAACCATATTTGCCTGGAAGCAATCCACAGGTTCTCATCTTCTGTGGAAACAAAAGCAGAACTCTTGCAAAGCAATAAATCCTTATACATAAATTTCAAAATCAAAATACCTTTAAAATATATATTCTTGTTTAACTTAGTAGCCTTTGTATTTGCAATCCATTGTCTTTTTGCAATTAGCTCATTAACAGTTAAAAAAATTAAAATAAAACACAATAACAACCAAAATCCAGATTTTGTGTCTATTTTCCATTTTTACATGGCTTATTATATTGTTATTACTCTATTTATCTTTTCAAGGACTTTCTCTATCCTCTTTCTTTTCTCTCTGAAGCCTATGTACCTTTTACACACATTGTAACCCATTTGCAGGTTTTTCTTTTCATTTGAATCTGTTTTATTGTGAATCCTTAATCATCTTCCAACCATAAGAGCTTTTAAAATATACTCTTTTAAAGAGCTGCATAGTGAATGCCTCACCTGGAGCACCACCACGGACCACATGGCAGACAGATTAATAGAAATGGGTTGAGTTAAGATGCAAAAGCAAGCTACCAATGTGCCTGAGTCATAGGCCAAAACAGTTCCTTTATTTAAAGATTGCTATTCACAGCATACAGAAAGATATTCCCACATCAATCTACCTCTTACCTTAATTCTAGCTTGGGTAGAACATAGTGTGTGGTGGGATTCAGGTGTGTTTTTATCAAGAATATACAAGTCCAAAGCCTAGGCTTAGATTATGAAGTAATTCAAATTAAGTTATGCTATTTTAGATATCTTATGTTAAAATGAAATAAAATTTGTTTTTAGCACAAAGGTAGGTATATTAAAATATTCTTACAATTACTAAAATCCCCCTTAAACATAAAAGTTTTAAAACCAGATGCAACAATGTATTAATACCTAATTCTATATGCCAAAATTATACTTAATCTCTGATATATGTTATGAAAAATATCCAACTAATGGAGTATGTCAATGATATGTGTAATTCAAAACATTTGTACAGTTGTGCAGTAATAAAATACAGATTGTAAAGTACATTTGTATACATATTATATAATTGCTCACAGGTCTTATCATGATAAGAAAATGTCTAAAACTATGAGTCATTTGTAAAGGTCATGAATTCCTACAAATTAAATCTTTCTATATATGTCTACCTTTTTGTTCTGTCTAAGTAGAAACGTAGGACGTTTTCAGGTCTTCTCACCAGTGATTTTAGAGTATACATATTTCCTTATTGTGACATGATTTAAAACCCTGGCCTACAATTTTTTCCCACAAACATTTGCATCTAAAATTATTTCACACATTCATGCAAACAGACATAATCACATCATGTTCAATATATTACATGACACACGACTTTCAAAAACGAGCTATAATCATTATAATTACTCATACTATACAAGTTGTATGAAATGGCATAAATATAAGAAAGTAAAATTGCCAAAAGCAAATAAAATGTTATGTAAACAATGTAAAGTGTAGGTTAGTGGAGGAAGGCATCATATCTCTTTAACAATATAAGGTCGCTATTTGAAGCTTGTCGTATTTTAGCAGAGACTAAAAACTTTAAACAGCATCCATAGGGAAAAGGAGATTTTATTTTTGAAGGATATGATGCATGAGCAAGTACACCATAATGATGACACCTTCCTTGCTCACCAAACCAAAGGTTGTTCCACATTGTTAAGAAGTGATGTGAAACCTGGAGACAGAAAATGAAGCTAGAGATCTGTGGCAAAGTCCTGCCTGTAGGACACGGCAGAGAAGGGCAACCTAGGAGAAAAACGGGCTTAAAGTGTACAAGACAGGATGTTAGAGAAGGGGAATATCCTGTAGAAGTGACAAGTGCAAAGAAATGGAAGCTTTGGATGTATGATTGATGGTTATTAACTTACAATAGCTATGCACTCAGAGGAAGACTGTGGGGTTTTAATACAGAGAGTGAAAAGGCAAGGAAGTAAATAGCAGGACAAATTGTAGGTCAGAGGTTTTGTGGCTTAGTTTGTATCCAAATTCCTATACTTGTAGCTTTTCCTTGTCACAGAGGATGGCCATTTCAGGCCTGTGTCATCCATTACTAAAAGTTTTTGCTAGTGTTTCCCTCAAAAATTTCATGAAGTTTCCATTGTACAAGGTCTATACTTTGGCCCTGGAAATTCACCCCAATTCCAGTCATTTTCCCCAGTATTCTCTCCCTTTATCCCCTGTCTGATACCTCTTATTCTCATCCTTACCAATGCTTTCTATTCTATTTCCCCTTCCAAGGGAGATTCTTGAGTTTCACCCCAAGCCTCCCTTGTTACATAGCTTCTCTGTTCTGTGAATTGTAAAATGATTATTCTTATTTATAGCTAATATCCACTTTTAAATGAGTATATACCATGTTCTCTTTGGTTTTCGGTTGCTTTACTCAGGATGATTTTTTTTTTTCTAGTTCAATTTATTTGACTGCAAATTTCATGTTATCTTTTTAAAACTTGAGTAATACTCTACGGTGTAAATGTACCACATTTCTTGATTACTTCTTCAGTTGACAGACAGCTAGGTTGTTTCTGATTACTGTTTGTTATAAATAAAGCTGCCATAAACACGGTTGAGCAAGTGTTCTTGTGGTAGAATGAAGCACCCTTTGGGTATATGCCCAGGAGTGGCATATACTGGGTCTTGAGGTAGATGGAGTCCCAATTTTCTGAGAAAATCTTTATTGAGTTTTGTAGAGGCTGTACAAGTTTGCATTTCCACCAGCAATGGAGAGTGTTCCCCTTGCTCCACATCCTCACCAGCAAGAGCTGTCATTTATATTTTTGAACTTAACCATTCTCACAGATATAAGATCGAATCTTGGTGTTATTTTTATTTACAGTTCCTTGATGGGTAAGAATACTGAACATTTCTTTAAGTGTTTATTGCCATTTGAGATTCCTCTATTAATAATTCTTTGCTTAAATTTGTACTTCATTTTTAACTGGATTATTTCATCTGTTAATGTCTAATTTCTTATATTCTTTATATTGTTTTGATATTAGTCCTCCATCAGATTGGTGTTATTAAAGATCTTTTCCCATTTTGTTGGCTTCCATTTTACCCTATTGATGATATCCTTTGCTGTACAGAAGTTTTTCAGGTTCGTAAGTTCCCATTTATTAATTGTTGATCTTAGTGTCTGTAATATTAGCAATCTATTCAGGAAGTTGTCGCCTGTGCAGATAAATTTGAGGCCACTACTCACCATCTCTTCTATCACGTTCAGGGCTTCTGGTTTTATGTTGAGGTCTTCAATACATTTGGACTTGTGTTTTGTGCAGGGTGATAGATTTTTGCAATCTTTTACATAACTACATTTATCCATGCATTACCAACCCCCAAAAGTTTTCCAGGGAACTCCTACAGCTGATATAACCTCCAGAAAACTGGCTGAATACAAGAATAACCCCCCAAAATATTAGTAGCTCTCTTATTCTTATATACAAATGACAAACAGCTGAGAAGGAATTCAGGAAAACAACATCATTTACAATATCCATAAATAATATGAAATATATTAGGGTAACTCTAAACAAGCAAGTGAAAGACCTTCATGATAAGAAACTTCAATTATTTGAAAAAAAGACAATTGAAGAAGATATCAGAAATAAAAAGATCAGTGGGATTAACATAATAAAAACAGCGCTTTTACCGAAAGCAACTTGCAGATTCAATGAAATCCTCATCCAAATTCCAACACAAAACTTTACAGGCACTGAAAGATCAGCTCAGCTCTTCGAGGTGCCTTGGAGGAATGGATCCAAAGGCTTTCACAAAGCACACCATACATACAATAGGGATTGAGTAAAAGGCTTATTAGGGTGAGGGAGGGGTGTAGAGGTGGCTTCTGAGGGAGAGTAGAAGACAGAGAAAACTGTAAAAGGAGGCTTTTGCCTTTTATAAGAGAATATAGTGCATGCACATAAGGAGAGTGTGAGTGAGTGGTCAAATTTTGAGTGTTGCAGCTGGCATGTCCTGCTGTTGTTATGCCCTGAGGACAGGCTGGTGTAAATACCTGAATGTTAATACCAAGCATAGTTAAAACAATCCTAAATAGTAAAAGAACATCAGGAGGTATCCCAATTAGAGGACTAATAACCAAAATATATAAAGAACCCATGAAAATATGTTATTAATATAAATATATCATCATATATTTCAAATTAAAATATAATATAATATAATTATATATTATTATATTATAATATAATTCCAAATAGAGAAAACTCAAATGGCTGAGAAACACTTAAGGAAATGTTATTATTACTCATCAAAGAAATGCAAAGCAAAACTACTTTGAGATTTTTATCTTACACCTGGCAAAATTGTTAAGATCAATAACATAATTGACAGCTCATGCTTGTAAGGATATGAAGCAAGCGGAACACTTCTCCATTGCTAGTGCGAGTACAAACTTACACAGCCACTATGCAAATCGGTATGGTATTTCCTCAGAAAACTGGGAATTAATCTACCTCAAGAGCCAGCAATACCACTTTTGGGTATTTACTCCATTTTACCACAAAGACACTTGCTTAACCACATTTGTTGCTGCTCTATTCGTAATTGGAAACAACCTGTATGTCCCTCAGTTAAGTAATGGATAAAGAAAATATACCATATTTACACAATGAGTAGAATTCAGGTCTTAGAAAAAGACATAATGTCATTTTCAAGCAAATGGATAGAACTAAAAAGGATCATCCTGAATGAGAGAACACAAATGCAGATAAAGAAATATGGCATGTATTTACTGATATCTAGATATTAACTATTGAGTAGTTATAGCCAAGCTACAAATAATTGATACATACAGGAAGGGACTAGTGGGCACACATAACACCCTGGGAGAGGAAAATCAATAGTTTTTTGAGTGGACTGGGGTCAGATGTGGGATGACTTTCTGTATGCTGTAAATTATCATCAGATAATAAAGGAACTATTTTGGCCTGTGGCAAGGCATCTTAGAAGCAGGTGGAAAATCCAAGTATAGATATAAGGGAAGGAGGCTGGAGTCAGACAGAGACACCATGAACTGCTGCATGATATAAAGAAACTAAGGTAAGTTGCTAGCCATGTGGTAAGACATAGATTAACAGAAATGGGTTAAGTTATAAAAGTTAGTTAGCAATAAGCCAAATCCATAGGCCAAACTGCATGTAATTAATGTGACACTTTGAGTTATTATCTGGGGGATTTATTTGGGACTGCTGGTCCAGTGTAGTAGTGAGGATTCTTTGGTCCCCGGCGGCCAGAGGTCTGAGACTGCTTAGGAACCCACCACGGATCAGGCCCCAGAAATGACTCAGATACTTATATTAACTTTATGCTGTTTGTTAAGTTGCTCTTACATCTTAAATCAACCCATTTCTATTAATCTGTCTGCCACGTGGCCCGTGGCTCACCTGTGTTCCTTGCATGTTGCTCCTTTGGTGGCTTGCTTGATCTGCTTCTGACTCCGCCCTTCCTTTCCTACCTATTCTGATTCCTCCTCCTACTTTTTCTATGGTGCCTGTCATGGCCCAAAACAGCTCCTTTATTTAAAGATTGAGATTCATAGCATACAGAAAGGCATTCCCACATCACTTCCCCCTTTCTGTCTAATCAAAAAGGAAGGTTTCAATTTTAACATAGCAAAATTACATATAACAAAATAGCTATCAAGCAAGAATTATAGTTACAATATCTAGTCTATTTGTATTTAGCAAAATTAAAGAAAATACTCTTATCAACCTTATCCTTATGAATCTAAAGTTTTATATCTAATATACCTTTCAAATGACTAAGAAAAACTGTACCTATAACTATCTAATCTTCAACTACATCAAAGACCACAGAAGGATATGTTTACCCAAGTAAACCAGAAGTGCAAGCGACTTCTAAAATCTAGAAAGGACAGAGATGACACCTATCTGCCTGGACAGTCACCCATAGTTCTTTTATAAAGTTGGGGCATCCATCTTCAGCCTACAGACCCAGAGTCTCTTTTCATTTCAGTGAAGCAGGAAATCTGCTCTGCCCATTCTGGCACAGTTCATCAGTTGCTTCTACTCAAGTCCTGAAGAATGCCTGACAGTTTTCTCTGTAAAGCAGGAACCTGAAGGACCATTTCGGCTTGTTCTGCCAAAGTTCAGAGGTCATCTTCTTATGGAACCTGCATGTCTAGTTTAAACAGCATACTGCCAAGCAGTCAATATAAGAACAGGTTCATGTCCAGAGTAGACTCCATATGGAGTTTCTTCGATGCCCATTTTTCTCTTGAAGAAGATTGGTGCAGCCAGGAGCAAATCTGTCTCACTGTCCAGAAAAGTCTAAGTTCTTAAAATATTTTAAATGCCATATTCTCTAGGTCTTAGAAGTATTTGAAGATTACCTACCTAATTGAAATACATCTTTGTATATCTAAAAATCTAACTAACGTGCATTTCTTAATTATACATTACAATTCTAAATCAGTTACATAAACATCCTATTTTAAGCAAGAGTAGAAAAATACATACAGCGTAAGAAATTTGACCTTAATTTTGTATCAATAAACCAAAATCTGTACCAAAGTAAAACATTTTGAGATTAACAGCTAATTTCCTGATCTAAGTAAATTCAATAATCAAATTTTTAAAAAATCATTTATATACCATAGTCCAGATCTGGGGGCTAGGTTGGGTCAGAAACTTCCCTTTTTTATATTTATTTTTTAAATTTTATCTTGATTAAAAAAGGTCATCTCCATAAATGTATTCCCCTATTCCCCCTCCCCCCAATCCCTACCTCAGTCTCACCCTTCTCCATTCACCCATCCCATCCCCACAAAGGGCAAGAAGTCCTAAGGTGGTCAGCCCAGCGTGGCACATCCACTCCATGCAAGTCTGATTCACTCATCTCAAAGTCAGTACTGGGCTGGATGTTCCTCTATAGAGAACGGGCTCCAAGGTGCCAGACCACGAACAGAAAAAAACAGTCTGATCTCACCCCTTGTGGCTCCACACACTGTTCATGCCAGCTGAAAGCCGCTTACCCAGGGAGGGTCCAGCTCCCCCTCCCTATGGATCTCCAGTGGAAATTCCTGCTTCAGTGAGCTCCCCAAAGTTCTACCCAGCCATCACCATGAAAACCTTCTTCATAATCACTATACCCCTTGCTCATACACACTCTCCTCTCCTGCTCTCAGCTGGACCAAGAGCTCTACCCAGTGTTCAGCCATGGGTCTCCACCCTGACCTCCTATCCCTGTTTGGTATAGGTTCTGTGATGACACCTAGGGTGTTTACTCATTTGATGATAGAGGAAGTCCCATTTAGGCACCCCCCCACACCATTGTTTGGAGACTTGGCCAAGGACATTCTGTGAGTTCCTGGACATTTTCCTAATACCCAGTCTCTTTCAAACCCCACACCAATCCCACACTGCCTTTCTCTATCTAGATATCCAGCTCCCTCCAGCTCCCTTTTTGCTCCTCTCACTCAACCATCTCCTTCTTTCACGATTTGTTCCAAAGTCTTCTTGGTTGCAACCTGTTATGACCCCAATTTGCTAAGGTGATCTTCTCTAATTTCTCTTCTTAGGGGGATATCTGGATGTCTCTCTTAAGTTCCTTCTGATCCCAAGCTGTTCAAGGGTATTGGTTTTGAAGCTTGGATATTCTTTGCTTTTTGTCTAAAATCCACTTACAGAGAGAGTACATCCCATGTCTATCTTTCTGGGCTTGTGATACCTCACTCAGGAGAATATTCTTTAAGTCCAACCATTTGTCTGAAAATTTTAAGATGTCATTTTTTTTGTTAATTCTGAGTAGTACACCATTGTGTAGATTTACCACAGTTTGCTAATTCATTCTTCAGTCGAGGGGCATCTAGGTTGTTTCCAGGTTCTTGATATTATGAATAATGCTGCTATGAAAATAGTTGAGATAATGCCTTTAGGGTATGAATGTGCATCCCTTGGGTATATGCCCAATAGTGATATTGCTGGATCCTTAGGGAGATTGACTCCCAGTTTTTTTATTTATTTATTTTTTATTTATTTATTTATTTATTTATTTATTTATTTATTTATTTATTTATTTATTTATTTATTTATTTATTTATTTATTCCCAGTAATATTTTCTATGAAAAGCCAGATGCAGTGGAGCCTATTGCAGTTTTTCAATTCTGTTACTATAGCACAAAAACATAACTTTGCAGCCTTCAAATGCATGGGCATGGTTTATTAGAAGTAAAATTTAATTTTTAGGAACATGTTGTGAGTGAGAGTGGACCAGAACTATTGTTTTCTTATCTCCTACCTGAAATATCATCTTGGAAAAGGCATAGTTATAATTTTTACACTTTTTAATTTAATATACAATTCTTAGTCATGTGGCACAGTTTTTTTTATTTAAATCTTCCTTTATGCATAATATTTTCTGAATGTGTTTTCCAGAATTGTTTGCTGAAGTGTTTTTAAGAATTGTTTTTAGGTTAATTGCTACATACATATGAAAGCATTTATAAAGCATGCAGTTCCATTCAGAATATTTGTTTCAAAGTCTAAATGCTATCAAGTGTTTGAAAACATCACTTCTGACTCCCCTACCTAAAGGGGATATTTATTTTCATAAGATTTTCTTTGTATAAAATATGTGTTATGTTACTGATATTATTAAGTATAAAACCAAAAATGCAGTTTGCTGGACACCTCCAACTACATATGCTGCCCCAACCCCAAACTCACCTCATCATCCAGTGACTTCAGCAGCTACTTGACACCCACAGATTCTCAGTATCTATTGGAACAAGAAGTGAGTGACAGACACTTCACCCAGCCTAACCAGAGAATGGGGGCTCCAAGAAGTAGGTCCTGGAACACAAATCTAGGAACCCCACTCAGACTCATCTCTCCCCTAAATCTAGGCCCAAAGAGAAATCTACAGCAGGCAAGTAAAATCCAGTTCACTGGACATCCTCACTACAGATCCTGTTCTAACCCCCAACCCACCCCAGCACCTGGTGGCCTCAGTAGTTACCTGACACCCACAGTTCTCTATAAAAAGGCATAGGCTAATACAATGAATACAGAAACAGAATAAATCTTTCTGCTGCACCCAAGAGACACTCTTCAACTTCAAAGTCAGACACAGGCTCAGATTAGAGGGGGAAAAGACTTTCCAATCATATAGTCCTAAGAAACAAGCTGGTGTAGCCATCCTAATATCTAACAAAATAGACTTCAAACTAAAATGAATCTAAAATAAACTAAAAAGAGACCAGGATGGGCACTACTTACACATCTCAGGAAAAATCCACCAGGATGAAATCTCAATCCTGAACATTATGCTCTCAATGAAGGGGCACTCTCATATGTAAAAGAAACACTACTACAGCTTAAACCTCACATCAAACCCCACACATTAATAGCAGAAGACTTGAATACTCCACTCTCACCAATGGATAGGACAACCAGACAGAAATTTAACAGAGAAATAAGGGATGTAACAGATGTTATGACTCAACTGGACTTAATAGATATATACAGAAGATTGCACCAAAACACAAAGGAATATATCTTTTTCTCAGCACCCCATGGACCTTTCTCTAAAATTGACCACATACATGGTCAAAAAGCAAATATAAACAGATACAAAACTGGGAATAACTCCTTGTATACTATCAGGCCACCATGGACTAAAGTTAGAGTTCAACAACACCATAAAGCAAAGAAAGTTACAAACTAATAGAAACTCAACATCTCTCAATTAAACCACTTATGGTGTTAAGGGAGAAGTAAAGAAAGAAATCAAAGACTTCCTAGAATTCACTGAAAATGAATCCACAGCATACACAAACTATGGGACACAATGAAAGCAGTGCTAAGAAAAAAGTTCATAGCACTTGGTGCCTACAAAAAAACTTGAAGAAATCTCACAAGAAGGCTTAACACTACAACTGAAAGCTCTCGAACAATTAGAATCAAATTCACTTAAAAGGAGTAGATGGCAGGAAATAATTAAATTCAGTGCTAAAATCAATGAAATTGAAACAAAGAGAACAATACAAAGAATCAATGAATGAAAGAGTTGGTTCTTTGAGAAAGTCAACAAAATAGACTGTTGTAATGAGGTTTTTTTGGTCCCAGGCAGCTGCAAGTCCAGACTCATAGACCTGCAGTCAGCTCCAGACTGTTTAGCCACCCACCGCTGCTCAGGCCCCAAAAGTGATTTAGACATTCATGTTAACTTTACGCTGTTTGGCCTATGATCAGGCACATTGCTAGCTAGCTCTTACATCTTAATGCAACCCATTTTCATTAATCTGTCTGCCATGTGGCCCGTGGCTCACCTGTGCTCCTTACATGTTGTTCCTTTGGGCTTTGAGCTTGGTCTGTCTGACTCTGCCTGCTTCTCCTACCTATGCTCTGATTTCTCCTCCAACTTTTTCTATGGTGCCTGCCATGGGCCAAAACAGCTCCTTTATTTAAAGATTGATATTCACAGCATACAGAAAAATATTCTCACATCAATAGACAAACTCTTAGCCAAACTAACCAAAAGGCAGAGAAAGAGAGTATCCAAATTAACAGAATCAGAAATTAAGTTAAGCACTGAGAATATCCAAAGAATCCTTAGGTCATACATAAGAAACCTGGACTCCCCTAAATTATAAAATCTAAAAGATATGGATGGCTTTCTGGACAGGTACCACTTAGCAAAATTGAGTCAAGAACAGATAAATGACATAAATATACCTATACTACCCAAGAAGCTGTTACTAAAAGTCTTTCCCTCACCAAAAAGCCCAGGACCAGATGATTTCAGTGTAGAATTCTATCAGATTTTCAAAGACAACTAATACCAATACTCCTCAAACTGTTCCACACAATAGAGATAGAAGGAAGATTGTCAAACTCTTTTCATGAAGTTTCAGTCACCTTGATACGCAGGACACAAAAAGATGCAACAAAGTGAGAGAATTATAGATCAATTTCTCCCATGAACATTGATGCAAAAATATTCAATAAAATACTGGCAAACTGAATTCAAGAACATATATCCACCATGATCAAGTAAGCTTCATCCCAGAGATGCAAGGGTGATTCAACATATAAAAAACTGTCAATGTTATACATTATATAAACAACCTGAAAGAAAAAAAATAAAAACACACATACTCATCTTATCAGATATTGAAATATCCCTTGTCAAAATCCAACACTCCTTTATGATAAAAATCTTGGAGACATCATGGATACAGGTAAAATACCTAAACATAATAAAACATACATCAAGCTGACAGCCAAAATAAAACTAGATGGAGAGAAACTCAAAGATATCGCACTAAAATTAGAAACAAGACAAGGCCGTCCTCTTTCCCCATATCTATTCAACATATTTCTTGATGTCTTAGCTAAATGATCAAGACAACAAAAGAAGATCAAGGGGATATAAATTGGAAAAGAAGAATTCAAAATATCACTTTTTTTGCAAATGATATGAAAGTATAGCTAAGTGACTACAAAAATTTACCTGGGAACTCCTACAGTTGATAAAGACCTTCAGCAATGTAGTATGATACAAGATTAACTAAAAAAAAATATAGTCCTCATATACACAAATAATAAAAGTGCTGAAAAAGATATCAGAGACACATTACTCTTTACAATAGTTACAGATAGCATTAAATACCTTGGCATAACTCTAACCAAAGAAGTGACAGACCTGTATGACAAGATCTTTAAGTCACTGAAGAAAAAAAATTGAAGAAGATATCAGAAATTGGAAAGATCTCTCATGCTCCTGGATAGGTAGAAATAACATAGTAAAAACAACAATGTTACCAAAAGCAATCTATGAATTGAATGCAATCCCCATCAAAATCCTAACACAATTCTTCACAGACTTGGAAAGAAGAATACTCAGCTTCATAGGGAATAACAAGAAAGAAGAATTGCTGAAACAATCCTGTTTAATGATAGAACTTCAGGAGGCATCACCATCCCAATTTATACCTCTACCATAGAGCTACAATATTAAAAATATCTTGGTATTGGCATGGAAATAGATTTGTGTCTGAGTCATTTGGGGGCAGGTCTGTGGGTCTGGACCTCTGGCAGCTGGGCCAAAAACTTCGTTGTAACAGTCCAGGTCTGGTTTGTGGGTATGGTTGTATCAGAAGTGTTCTAACAAACACCCTTGCCTTTCAGCATAACTAGCTACATTTTATAAGAATTCCAAATCCACTCATGAGGGTAAAGTCTTCCTGGTGAAATCTCTTATTGAGAACTGCCTCCTAACATTGGCTTTGGGGATGACATTTCCATCATGTCAGCTTGGAAAGCACATTCAAAGCACAGTGAGGGCAGGATAAGAAGCAGAGAGAAGAGATGAGCTGTTTAGTTTGCTTCCTTGTTACTATGATAAACATCACAACCAAAACCAGCTTGAGGAGGAAAGCATCCATTTAGTTTTCATTGCTGCCTCGGTTCATCATTAGAAGAAGTTAGGAAGGAATCTGGAGGCAGGTACTACAGTAGAGACTAAGGATTAAAGGTGCTTATGGCATTGTTTTATAAACAATTGACAACTAGTCGGAGATGGCAATGCCCACATCAATGATTCATCATGAAATGCCTCCCAGACATGCCCACAGGCCAATCTGATGGAAACAATTCCTCTATTAAATTTTCATTTTCCAGTTGACTCTAGTTTGAGTCAAGCATTCACACAAGAGAGGAGGTACTAGAGATTTAAGATTTTCTTTCAGTGTGTCTTTTTTTAACATTAAAAATACAATAGATTTCCAAATCATAGTAATCATAAAGCCAAAGCTTTGGGATAAATAAAAACTCCTATTTGAAACAAGTTTCAACACAAAAAATACCTTTTTGTTTTGGAAAGTTAAACAGAGTTTACCATTCACAGAAAGTGAAGCCAGCAGAGAAGTTAAAAGTTAACACATATTTGTACATAAAATAGGTCATAAATTTGAAGGAGAGTGGCATAGGCTAGATGGGAGAGCTTGGGGGGAGCAAAGGGAAAGGAGAAATGTAATTGAAATTACAATTTTAAGACAAAAAAAGTAGAAAATAAAGAACATGAAGTTGAAGTTGAGTGGGAGTGAGGCGGTGAGTTGGGAGGATTTGGGAGAATTTGGGAAGGGAAAAAATATGGTTAAAAATAAAACCTATCAGAAGGATTCTCCACTGGGTAAATGAGTACTCCAAGAACAGAGGAGAGTCCTGCTAACACCACCCAGCTCTCTGTTCTTATATGCTTCATGTGGCCAGTGTGAGGTGTCAGTACTGAGAACTGAGATGCTAAGAGGAAGGCCCACCCCCTATCTACTGAAGAAGGCTGTGAGGCTACAGGAAGAAAGTTCCTCATTTCCTCTCCTTTAGCTTTCTTCTGTAAGACATGCCCTCTGTGTTGAACTCTTCTCATTTTGACCAACATAAAATAGATTAATGTTCATTCTATATTACTCAGTTTGTGGTATTCTACTTTAAAATTGTAAGAGGAAACAAAACACCTTTTTATATTACTGCTTAAAATCAATAGAGTGCTCTTGAATTTATTAATTTTTCTGTAGAAATTAGTTTGTTACATGTAGGTAAAAGATGCTTTTTCATCCATAAATTTACATTACCCTTATCAATATTTATTTATGGTGTATTTGAACAAATGCTACACTAGTCAACATTTTCTCATGCTCCTCTCCTTATGAAACCAACATTAACACACAATTTGTAAAAATTTCTATCAGTTTCTCACTTGTTCAAGAGTAACAATAAAATTCATAATCTTCTTACATATTTCTTATATTTAGCTTTCAAACTCTACTCTTTGTGCAACAATAGTCATCAAATATCACTAATTTATTATGTATCTCCAATAATTATTTGTTGATATTTATATAAATAACTTTAACTCATGTGTTTTGTGAGTATCATACACTGTCTATGCTTTTCATCCAAAGACATTGTTTTGGATTCAGCCATGTTGCAAAATATAAATCTTGCCTATTTATTTTATTGTATTTCCACTACACAAATAAACTATATATTATAGTCCACTTCCTTATTACTGTGGCATCTAAAGTGTTTCTCGTTCTCCACCATTAGGCACCGTGAACTTGTGATAAGTCATGATACCCACCTATGCCAGAGTTTCTGGTCGATCAAGATAGAGATTGCTGGATCAAGGAGTACATATATTTTTAACATCTTTAGATATTGTAAAAAATATTGCTTATTGAATTAACTAACTCAATTTCTGAAAATGTCACGAATATAAAGCAATCTGTTAGTCATTATTCATGATCATTGTCTTTTAGGTTTTCAATTTTTCTCTTTTCTGTCAACTATCTAATAAAGCTAGTAATAAACCTGGGATTTCTTATTTATTTTCTAGACTCTTTAATATATTTGTAATATTACAATTTGAAGAGATGGAAACATGAATTCACTATGGAGTTACTCTCATATTATCATAGACAAGGATTTGCAACATGAAAAGCCAAAAAGCAAGATTGTACTATTAAATTAACAAAAACCACAGAAGAAAATAATTTTGTTTTTGAGAAGTTCTTGCTACACAGTGAGACATATTTCTCAGATTTTCAGTTTCCTATTGAAAGCTTCAATGTTATCATTGGCAGCATGGTAAATATACCTTTTTACTTTTGAACTTTGCTAAAATGTCTTTCGTGTATACATGTGCCTGTCATCCATATTATAAAGTAAATACTGTGTTCAACGAAACTGTAGTTTAAATGGCAGCTCTCTCTGAAAAGTTGCCTTCAGCTTTCCTTTCTATCCCCCTCAACATGAGCACCATACTTCATTATGGAGTAGAATGGTTCTTTTGTCTTCACTTTAATTCAGCCATTCAGACATAAACTTCAGGGCAAGATTTTATGAGGTTAATATCATGCACTGCTTCATGAAATATTTTTTAACTGAAAGTGTTCCTTTCACTGTGAGTGTTTGACACTAACAAAGATGAGCTTGTGGCCTAGAGAAGATATAGGGCAGGTTCAAAGCAAGATACATAAGTACAGACTCAGTTGTGTGGCACTGTCATTCCACAGACCTTGAATATTACCATCTCAGAGAGCAACAGAGAAAACGGCAAGTGATAAATGAACACAATTGTGAAAATAACTTAAGTTAATAAATCTCGTGTTTGTAGCCAGGTTTGCTATCAACTTTGTGCAACAGGTAACAGACCTTAAGTCCTTGACTATGGGGAGAAACACTTTATTTGCATTCACAGTTGGGGAAGCCACAGTGGGTATTCAGAGGACCCCTTTGATTTGTTGCTTTGGTGAAGCTGCATGCCACAGGGAACAACAATAGGCTGTGCAAAGAAGGTCACCACAGCAGGGAGAAGAGAGCAGGGTTCAATTCAGCACGCAATTCCTGCAAACTAAGAGTTCACTAGGCCCAACTTCTGACCACGTAAAGTTTCATACACCTCCTGAGAATGGCACACCCTGTGGATCAAATATTTAATAAGGTAAATATTGATAGTGAGCCTTTGGGAGTGTCATTCTAGACCCAGATTAGAGAGCACAGAGGACTGTGACTCCTACTGTATTGAACTGCAGGCCTATTAACTGTTTTGGTTTTTTTTTTTTTTTTTTAATAAGTAATTGTATTCATGCATTATAGTCCTAGTTTTACAGGTTTTGAGATGATTGGGTAAGGTGATATTTCACAGGAAATTCAAGCTGTAAATTTGTAGTATTATGGGTCTGTGGTCCAGACCCACAGACCAGCAGTCCCAGTGTTCCACAGCCCCACAGAAACACACAGAAACTTACATTAATTTTATGCTGATTTTTCTAGGACCCAGGCATATAACTTGCTAACTCTTTATTCTTAAACTAACTCATGATTCTTATCCTGTTCAACCATGCAGCTCGATACCTTTTCTCAGAGCAGCATAGTTGCTCTCTGTATCTGCTGGCTTCTCCTGGTGTCTCTTCCTGTTCCCAGGGTTTTCTAAGTCTAGCAGTCCTGCCCACACTTCCTGTCTCCCTTCAGCCAATCTGCATTTTTATTAAAACAGTAGGCAGGCAGGATACTTATTTACAATGTAACATAATCCCAATACATAAATTATCTAATTGGCTATGATTTTTCATTCTTAAAATTAATATTTATAACTTAAATGTCTTGTTTTATAAGGCTCTTTGCTTAAAAGTGCTCTATATTTCTGTCCTAGGGCTAAAATAATCGAAACAACATAAATGAACACCCTTCTTAAACATTTTATAGAAGCACCTACCAGCTCATTATGTTGTGATATGCCTTCCTCATGCATTTATGGAAAGTTATGCCGTGTTTTACTCCAAAATTTCCAAAACAAAACCAAAAGATCTTATAAAACCAAGGGACATCAGGAATCTCCAACTCCTTTTCAGTAGGCCATCTTTTGACAAATGCTTAAGCCAATCATTCAAATGAACTTTTGAAATCCTCCCTTTTTATACTGTTCAAGGTTCCATATTAAATGAAGAATTTTTACTCAGTAGGCCTATATTGATAAAGTCAATCTGGCCCAGTTTTATATTCCTCCCACACCCTTAAAATTCATTCCCACACATATTCCCTGAACTACTTGAATAAATTAGCAGAAAGAAAAAAAGAAAGAAAAAGCTAATCTCTTTAGTAGGGTGGTGTATCTCCTCATAGACTACACTTTCTGCCTTCCCTGTTCTGCATTCAGTTTGCTTACGGGTCTAGAGCAGCCATTGGTGGGCCCTGAGGGACATCAGTATTGTGTTGCCTTTGTAGTGTATTAGAAGAACAGGAATAGTTAATTTCCTCAGTAAAAGGTGAAGGATGGACTGAAGGTGGAGTTACCATTTCAGGTGAGATAAACCATTGAGGATACAAGTGTTCCAAGTCTCCATCTTCAGTAGGTTTCGCCCACACACCCCACCACAAGAGACAGACTCTATTCTTTATCAGCTCGTGCCCTTACTTTAATGACCAACACCCTCCAAGGCTGGGACTTACATTTTTGTTGTATTCTAGTCAACTTTATGAGGGCTTTGGTTTGGTTTTCCACAACTTGACATCTGTGGCTTATGGAAAGGTTATTTTCCGGGGCACACTTAGAAACCTTTATAGACTTTTTAGGTACATCTGGAAAAAGTAAGTTTTATCGTTAACTTTACCATTATCTCTCACTATATTTTGGGATGCTAGAGATTGTTTAATTGGGTCATGGAGCTCATCTCTTTCCTTTGTGAATTTTTCCAGAGGTGATTACAGCAATTGACCAATAGCATCATTTTCCTTATTTTTCCTCAACTGGTCAAAAGTTTCACATATAAAGAAACCAAATTCATTATCACTCATAAATGCAAATAAATTACATTTATCTCTTCAAATTTGTAATATGGTTCACTGATCATGGGTGTTCTGAACTCTCAAGCATCTATAAGAGATTTCAGTAGCTGGAGAGACTTTAGTAACTATAGGTATTGGTGAATTAAAAAGCCTATTACAAATACTTAAAAGATTAATTTTTATACTTCTAGTGCCCTAGTACAACTTCTGGCACTAAAATCTTTATTAGTCAGGGTTGTTTAAAGTATCAGAACTTATAGAATATGTATATATGTATATATACATACACACATATTTAGAAATACAATTTATTAGACTTATGAGCTGCAGTCTAACTAACTCAAGAATGGCTAGCTGTGAATAGAAAGTCCACAATCCAATATTTGCTCACTTTGCAAGGCTGGATGTCTCAGATGGTTTTCAGTATGCATTGAATCCTGAATAAATAAGTTCTAATGCCAGTGAAGGGAGGGTCTTGCTGGCAAGGGAGGGCAAGCTTACAAGGAGAAAAAGCTTCCTTTTTCCATGCCCTTATGTAGGCTTCCAGCAGAAGCCATAGCCCATATTAGAAGTGGATTAAGGTGTGCCTTCCCACCTCAGAAATCCAGAATATATATTGATCTTGTCACTTAAGTAAGCAGAACTCACTCACAGTCATGCCTTCCAGCTTCAGATTTTAATCAATTCCAGATGTAGTCAAGTTGACAACCAAGAACGGTCGTCATAAATTCTTTGCCACATCAGGACAAATGTAACTTTTTAGTGTTGTAAGGAAAGTTCATCATGATATAGCAAGATCTTGTCTATAAAAGACTAGTTTTAAAACAGAAAGCAGTCATTTTACTCATTCTATTTGTTGAAGCAAAGCCTTCTCAGATGTTCATGGTCCTTTTCATGATATTGTAATTTAGACTATAATATATATGGCTGAATATCACATGAGTATGAATTGCAATATGAATGTGGAGTGAAAATATTAAACTGAACTTGATCCTGAAGTTTCTTGTCACGTATTTAAACACAACACCTCACAGTCCACTCACAGAGGGGCATTCTAAAATAATAGGACAGTAATGACGTTACAGGTGTGCACATATGGATGATTGTAGCCCTGAGAATGCGCTATTGTATGTTATAAAATAATTATATAACGGGTCATGTCTTTTGAATATATTATATATATTTAATATTATATAAATATTATATATTTAATATTATATAAATATTATATATTTAATATTATATAAAAATATCATAATATATATATTATGATATTTTTGTAATACACAAATTATATAAACCATAATTATCCAAGCATTAAGTAAACATCTGCATTTTATTTTTAACCATTGTATTATTTTATTTCTGTTAAGTTACTGAAATGGTACACATGAATACCAAAGGGCACATGTGGAGGCTAAAGACAGCTTGTGGTTTGGATCAAACCCTGGTGATCAGGCCCCAGAGTGAATGCCATACATGAGAACTACCTCCCTAGCCTAGAATTTCTTTATCTCTGTGTTGGTTTCACATTCAGAGTCAGAGCAGGAATATGGACTCATTGCCTGACATCATTCTACTTACTGTAGATTAAAGAGTGAAATCCACTCTATAAATTTAAAGTGAACTCAAGCCAAGTTTCAAGAGTAGATAATGTAAACCAAAATGATAAGTAAATAAATAAATGTGTTTAGTGAAGAAAGAACATAGATTGTAGATTTACAGACAGAGTTTAAAAAGTAAAGAAAAAGAGTAAATAAAGACCTCAGAGCTGTGAGTTAAGCCTTGGCCCTACTGTCAGGGCCTAGCACAGCAGGTGATTAATTGCAAGAGCCCTTTAGCCTCTGCAGTCCTTTTTGTAGTCATTTATTGAACAAATGGTTACTAATCTCATAATTCCTGCTCTGGCACATATGCACATTGTAATTCACGTTGATGAATAATGCAGACATAATTACCGTTTACATGGAGAATGTGTTTATTATACTATAAAAGAAATATTTACACATGCCATGAAGGCAAACAAATTAGGAAATCAGTATGAACAATAGGCTTTATATTGGTCATCATACTTGGTTGGAATTTCTATGGAAGTATTTAAGCCAAACATTCAAAATAAGTAAATAGGTAAACTCAATCTTCAAAACAAATGTTTTGGAAAAGTGGATAATCAAAGTAGAGGAAAATATATTGGCAGTGCTTCTGAGAAAGCAATACAATTGCACTGTTTTTTTTGTTTGTTTGTTTTTTGGTTTTTTTTTTTTTTTTTTTTTTTTATCTTGAGACGAAATAGTAAAACAAAGCAAATGCAGCTGAACATTTGGAAGTTAGTGTGAGTAGAGAGGGAAGGGTGGTTGGATGTAGTCTATTGTGATCTTAAGTATTTAGTGATCTCTTAATTAATACAAGCCTCTGTTTTGTGTACATTAACTTAAAGGTGAGCCAGAGACCAAGGCCTTCTAGTTTGTTCATTGCTTAGAGATATCAAATGGAAACAAAATAAAACTTAAATCACGACTTCATAGGCCAATCATTGAATATAAGAAAATAAGACATGTTCAAAACCAGACAAGTTTGGAGCTTTTCCTTCCAAACCTGTATATGAGACAAGCTACTTTGAGGAAAAAAAAAATATTTGAAATGAAGTATGATTAAAGCAATTATACATAAAAAATATTCTAAAAAAACCCCTCTGGTACAAAGAGCACACGTGCTAAGGATAGGGAGCAAGCACAGCAACTAAAGGCAGCCTTGTTTAAGAAGCAAGGCTAGCATGATGAGAAGTCAAGAAATAGGCAGGGCTACCTCAAGCACAACCTTCCAAACTACAGTAAAGCCTGGTGATACATGTTTTCCAGATGTATCTGGTGCGTTTGAAGATGCAGAGTAAACAGATCAACTTGTGATGAAGATAAAATGAATAAGTGCAGGTTCTATAAAGTCATAATGGCAACATAAGCCTGGGTGATAATGCCCGATTAGCAGTCCATTGGACTCTAGAGACAGTGGAATAAGAGTTTACTATATCCCTATATCGAGACAGAGGCATTTAGATCGGAAAAACAATATCCCTTTCCCACCTTGGTTAGTTTTGCTATCTGAGAGTTTCACGTATGTATATAATGTAGTGTGGTTACTCTTTCGCCCATACCCTCTTCTATCTCCAGCTCATTCTAACCAGTCCTTTTCTTTCTCAGGAAGTCCTCGTTTAAGATGTGTGACACTGGATTGAATCTTTTAGTGGTACCTGGAGTGATCATCCATGGGTATATAAATGAAGACCACTTTGTGAATCTATTATTAGCAAATAGTTAAATAACAGAATGTTGGGTCACTGAGTTCCTTTTCAATCCACAGTTGACTATTTATGGTCCTTTTCAATATTTTTTTCTTTAGTTTTAGGGATAGAACCCAAAATGTTGTACACAGTAGGCAAGTGTTCTACCTCTGAGCCACATCCTGAGACCTATATGAGTCCTTCTTATGTGTATTTATTTCAGACATTCACAGCTGTTCTGAGTTCCTGACACAATCAATGCTTGTGTCATGTTTTGAGAATAACCTTTGAAGACTTTCCTTTCTTTCTTTCTACTTAAAGTTTTATTCTTTCCAGATCCTTTTCTGTAATGCACTGTAAGACTTAGAGAGGTTAGTATAAATAATGGATTAATGCTAATCATTCATCTATTACTTATTCTCAGCAATTTCAATGGCCATGAGTCTTGGAATTCATCATTATTCATTTGGGAGTGTGTCCTCTGAATGAGCCAGAGAATTTGGTTGTTCTACAGGCACACATAGAAACTTTAAGAAGGAGTATGAAGCTAGGTCGGTTTGGCTAAACAACAGTAATTAATTTTATTCTAAGGGCTATGGGTCCACAACATGGATAGCTTTACAGTATTAGCATGGACTCTTTTCTGCGAAGTGTGCCTCAGATCCAAGCAAAGAGAAATTACCTATCTCCTTAAGTATAGTGTTGCTATTGCACAGGTGCACATACATTGTTTGGCAAGGTTTTTCTAATAGATTGCATATCTGGGTAAGACCACACACAGATACTTTGTCTCCTTTCATAGTCTGCATAGTATTTTATGGGACTATGAAAAATAATCTGAAATGAGGAAGCTTCTATCTCAGCTTCAGCTTCATTTCTCTATATCATCCATGTGTGATATGTGCTACATTCATCAATAGGTTCTTATTACAGTTCTTGTTTGCAACCAAAAATAAATAGTAACAGCCTATATTATTTTGGGAGCCTTGTCAGTCAAAAAATTAGGGAACATATCCACTGCTGGTACTGTTTTTGCTATTATTTTTATTAACCCATGGCTACGGGTAACAAGTTTTCCTAGTCTTGCAAGTTTATCTCTCTTCCACTTCTTGGGTTTCATTTTTTTTTTGAAAAATAGATTAAATTTTAACAATTGGTTACAGCATGATTTTCATATGAGTTTCTCAAACTCTCTTCCTTTAATTAGCTCTTTATTCCATCATTTCCCCTATTCCTGGATACTCTCCTTGCTGAAAAGTATCCATCTACTCCTTTCTATTTTTATATATATTACCTATATTCCATTATCCTGTCTCCTTTATGGAATTCTCCTCTCAAAGATATAGAATTTGGGCATCTACTAGACCTCTAACTTGAACAGATAAGATTAGTAAATTAAAGCTAGTATCTACATGTGAAGGAGAACATGTGGCCTTTGTTTCTCTGGATCTGTTTTATTTCCTGGTGCTTTTTTTCACCAGTTTTATCTACTTTTATGAAAATTTTATCACTTCATTTTTTTTCTTTACAGCTGAATAAAGTCCACTGTGTGAATGCACTATATTTGCATGTGCATTCATCAGTTGATGAGAACTAGGATGCATCCATTTCCTAGCTAATGCTTTGTATAGCAGTGAACACAGACGAGCCAAGTATCTCTGTAGTAGGCTATAGAGTACTTTGGGTTTTATATGCTCGAGTGTGGAATAGCTGGATCATATGATATCTCTATTTCTAGCTTTTTGATGATTTCCACGTTAGTTTCCACAGTAACTGGACCAGTTTGCACTTTCACCAAAAGTAATTGTTTTTCTTTCCCTACATAATAGGTAAAATTGGTTGTCAATTAGTTTATTGATGATAACCATTCTGATTAAAACAAGAGGTAATCTCGAAGTAGTTTTTACTTGCGTTTCCCTGTTGGCTATTGATTCTGAACACTTTGAAGTGTTTCCCAGCCACTTGTATTACTTTATTTGAAAATTCTTTGTTCATATAATGAGCCTATTTGTTTGGACTTTTTTTGGGGGTTATTCTTATGTTTTTATTTTTCTTTTCTTTCCTTTTTTTTACATATTATAGATATTAATTTTCTGTCCAATTTATTTTGAGATCTGTGGTTAGGGAGATCAGAATTCAGCCTAAGGCTCCAAGGGGTATAAATAGTGGCTGGAAAATTATTCAGAGACTTAGAAAAAATGTAAAATGCATCTGCAACGTCAGATCCAAAGGTACAATGTATAAGTATAGCCGTTCTAGCAAAGATAATCAAAGATAGTAAATGAGACATACTGTTATAGCTTAAGTAACTTACCGTTACAAATGTAGATACAATTCTAAATGAGTAAGAAAGCTATAAAAAACACTGAGCAATAATCTTGTCTGTAGCTTACCAGTTTCAGAATTTACGGTTGTTTGTAAAAAATATTAATATCACTATTTTACTTGAAGGTTATTTTTCTTATTTGAAAATGCAATAAAATTTGAAACTTATGAAGTGGAAGTAAAGAAACTATAGAAGATACATTTTATACAAAGAAATATAGGTCGTAGTTTGGTGATATTTCTTTTCTTCATTTGCCCTAACCAGATATATTGAACAATAATAGCATTGTCTTTGTCAAGATCTTTATGATTTTAGTCAAGCTTCCTTTATAAAATGCTATCTGGCCTGTTTATGGCTTCCATATCAGTTTTCTAGTCAAAGATTAATATCACAGAGCTTATACAACACCTTCCTCAAGAGAGGTTTCAGAAGAGCCATAAAGATAAAGGCTTGACTCTCTAGAGATCAAAAGAAGTTGGAGTAGAGAGAGTCAATGATTAGACACATCCTCTGAAGAATTTTACTTTCATAGGTAACAAATAGTAAATGGGATCAAGAGAGATTTCATTCTTTTTTTTTATTTTGCTTTTTAAGATAGAATCATAACTGCATATTCAAGGCCATGATTGTGTAGATGAGGATATTTGGTATGGAACAGTGTGTCTCAGTGGGATAAAGTCCTTGGATAGTAAGAGAATAAGCATTCCCCTGGGCTAAGAGAAAGTGTAAAGTTAGCAGACTAGTTAGTTAATCTTTGATCAAACAAGACTTCATAGAATAAAAAGACAAGTTTGAATTTCATAGATCAGAAATCAGGATGAATGTTAAAACTGATCAGAAGATGGGATATTGGTTTTCAAAATCATGTTAGGGTGTAATTTCTGGGAACCACAGATTTTAGAAGATATCAGTGGTTGGGGTTATTATTAGAGGAGTAACAAACAAACAAACAAACAAAAAACACCTACATTTGAAACAGAGAGAGAGTGAAGGCTTGGCAATTAAAGGCTGATATTTCCAAGCTGAAAACTCTGGTAAGGGAACACCATGGTGCAAAAGACAAAAGTTAAATAATGAGTAGCCAAAGCAGGAAGGCTCGGGGGTTGGCAGGGATAGTCCCGGATCAACTTAAGCCCGGTGAGTTTAAACTTGGAAGACGTGTAATGTTGTAAAGGGGCCCTTCCCATACTGGAGGCAAAGATTGAACCTAGAAAAATCAAATCCAGAGCTTGGTAGTGCCAAACATTTGTAGTATTTGTTGTTGCTTGGAGTACCTATGTTCCCCAGTTTAAGATTTAGAGCCATAGGATCATGTGTTCATAACTGGAATAGAGACCAGGATACCTTCTAATGTCTGATGCTTGATTTTCATAACTAATGAACAGATAATGAGAAAGTTTAAGGTAGAGTAGTCAGACCAATTGTGGGTTATTTTGGATAATAAGAAACTTCAAGGAAAGACTTCTCTTCAGATACTAAATATAAATTAAATGGGTCTATATTTCTAACACAAATTTTATAACATCAGAGTTCTTCTATTATAGATATGTATATTCGTGGCTGTTATCTAAAACATCTACAAATATTAATAGTCATAGATTATGTATGTCTTGTTCGGAAGTACCGGTAGTATGCAGAACAACAAAAAATGTCCACATCTAACCTGACATGCTACTCATTCTTCCTTCATTTTTATCAGTTTATTAAAACATAGAAATACTCAAATAGATGAATTTTAATGTTTTCAATATCTGAGACATTAATCGGACATTTGTTACTAAGAATATTTGTAATTTGTATTTTATGAGCATTCTCTTGTATTTCTTGGAAAACATGCATTAATTTTCAGGAACCTATTTATTTTTTTAGTTTCAGAAAAGAAAAGAATAATTTGTTCTATTTTGATTTTAGCTTTCTCCATTCTTTATTTTTGAATGGATTATAGTTTAGTAATAAGTAACATTGTGGTTTGAAAGCCAGCACGGCCTCATTATTGTCTGAGAGGGAGGAAACTAAATTTTAAATGTGACCTTGACTTCTTAACCTGGAGTAAAGTCTTATTAAACTTTCTTGATCCTGATGTGTGATTTTTTTTTATGAGTTCATGTTACATATGGTTGTCTCTGAGTTCCATATTTTCAGCTTCCTACAAGAACCTTGCTTGCTAACACTTTGCTTTGTATCATGTCATTGGTGACAACTCATAAACGGAAACAAACAGAAGAGCAGAACTGGAGACCCACTGGGGGATTATCTTTACTTTTGGAAACAGGTTTTGCCTCTGCAAACAAACAAAGGTTACTTTTCCTATTTTTTTTCTACTTTTGGAATTGGTAAACACATTATTGTTTTAATTCATCTGTCTTATTTTTCTACACATTAAGAATATGTTGTATATTCCAACACACCACTTCTCACTGACTGAAATTGCAGTAAATATTTGCTGTGACCCCACTTTTGTTGTTCTGATTAATTTTCTAATACTAAAAACCTAGAAGGTAGAAGGGCACTGGGGACTCTAGAGAGCTGGGATGTTGATGTTCATCCCCTAGGGACTCAGAGGAGCTTGCATGTGGATATGCATCCTCCTTGGCTTCTTCTCTGACATGCTGTCTTTTAAAAAATATTTTATTTAGGTATCTGGCTCATGATGCCTAACCCAGATGGAGCTTTTGTTCCTCTTGCCTGACATAATTTGTCTGCTGATTTCCTGCCGTCCTACTGCTTAGCCTTGTGTTTGATATTCTCCAGTTTTGCTCCCTGGTTCACCCACTTGGATGGAATCTGATGTGCTCACATATTAGATCTGCAACAACCCCCCAGTTCCCCTATAGCTTGCCTTTTTCTTGGCAATAGCTCAGCTAGAAAGATAATGACTTCACTCCTGGCCTCTTTGCTTGGCAAAGTTGAGTTTCCTTTTTTCCATAGATGATTTTGCTGAAATATGACCCTGGCTGGGGTTGGAGACATTGTGTTTCTAATTTTCAGAAGTTTGTCACTGGTAGTGAAGTATGATATGGCCAACCAAGCAGCAGTAGAGCTGCCTTCTCAAGTCCAGTGAATTCCTTTCCAGCTGAAACTGCCCTTTTTCTGGGCCATACACATCAGGATACAATCCAACGCCTGCCATCCAAAGTGTATAAATAATAACTTCATGCCGTTGTGAAGGCGCGTGTGTGATTATGTGTGTGTGTGTGTGTGTGTGTGTGTGTGTATGTCTCTATGTGTATCTAGGAACATAATTATTTAATGACTGAAGGGAAAATAGATCTTTAAATGCTTAAAATATGAGAAGTGTTTCTATTTACAACTTTACTTTTTTTTCCTCTACACTTATCCTTCAACTCTGAGCTCACACATCAGAGAAATTGTTTTCTACAAAGCTACTGATAGTGATGTATGAGAAATATTATTCATCAGTTGCAACTACAAATAGATGTGATAAATCAGCAAAGACAGTTTTTTCTTTTTCTTTTCCTTCCTTATCTGATTTTTTCACGTTTCTCTAGAAACTCTCCTATGTTCAAACTTTATACATATTCTCTGAACAATCTCATTGATTTCCTTGTGTTCAGTTATAGCTTACTATAGTTGGAATATGAAGTGACATTCAAAAAGACTTAGACTTGCTCCCCAACTGGTGGCTGGAACTATTTTGAGAAATCCTGGAAACTTTTGGAGTTAAAGTCTGATAGAAAGACACAGGCAACAAGGAGTATATCCTTGGTGTCATCTCCATTCTCTGTTTCTTTTGTGCTTCCTGAAAGCCTGATGTAAGCTACTCAACCCCAACATATCACCATCCTCACATTGGGCCAAAATGTTATGAGTCAAAACTATTCCTGCATTGTTCATTTCAACATTTTCATCACTGTGACTAAGAGGCTAACAAGGCATGTCTTTGCAAATGTGAACTTCCCCCAGGTATTTCTCCATCTATAAGAATCCATGCATGCAAATGAATGCTCAATGTCCTTCCTCCCCTGAGTATTTTTAAAGCACTCAGAAATTATCTGCTGTTAACAACACAGCTTTTCTTCTGTATTTATCATTTCTACATCATCATAAATTCATTGCTCAAACCAGACATCAGTCATCTTTATTCATAAAGAACTTGTAAGACACATGTTACATTTTTTCAAAGCTACACACATCATCCTGGCTTGTCTTTCATTCATTTCCAACTCCAGGGCTTCATCACAGTTTGTCTGAAAGAACTTTAAATTTTTATAAACTGTTTATTCTTTTAGCCTATTATGTAGTCAAATTATTCTTTCTAAATGGTAATGGAAACAATCATTATACTGTTTAAAACTGTTTAACTTTACCATGTGATCTAATATTTAATCCATGAATTAAAGCCTTGAATGGTCTGCACAGCCTTAGAGTATCCACCTAGTAGTTTCCTCCTTGAATTTTCTCCTCTCTTTATCTTTTTTCCCTTTAATTTATCCTATATGTCTGTTATATCAGGTATCTCGGTCCTATTCATTTCTCAGTCTCTTCACATCTGCCCTCCACCCAACCCCCCATTCTCCCAAATAAAGGAAGATTTAAGAGAGAGAGAAAAAGAAAGATTTTAAAAGCCCGCGAATCTATAGTCCTTTCTGAAATGTGCACATCCTCCTATCCAAGCCTTTCATTGGGCTTCAGCCTTTGGCCTTTGTCTGATACTCAGTCCTGACTTCAATGTTGGTGTTTTACATAGGAATATAGACACACACACACACACACACACACACACACACACACACACACACACACACACACACACACACACAGAGTTTGTTCCTCACCTCAGACTGGACCTGACTAACTTCTCTTATCATCCCTATCTCAAATTAGATGTGACTTCATTAGTGTAGTAAGACTTAGTGTGCTAAGGCCTTCTAAAAAAGCAAATTGTCATATTGTTTCATAAACTTAAAAAATGTATTAGATTTATTTATTTTACATCCTCACCACAATTTCCCCTTCCTCTTTTTTTTCTTCCTTCCTTCTCCCATGCACTCCTCCTCTGTTTTTGTTCAGAAAGCGGCAGGCCTCCCATGGGTATCAATAAAGAATGGCTTATCAAGTTGCATTAGGACTAAGCTCCTCCCATATTAATCAAGTATGAGGAATAGGTTTCTGAGAGCCAGCCAATAAACTTTTTAAACAACCACGGCCTATACAAATGGTTCCAACCCCAATTCAATTCATCTAGGAAAAGGCCTCTTTCATTTATTCACCTTAAGTTTGTACTTCCACACACAATTGCAGGCTATCTGAATATATAAATACTTCGGTTTATGTTTTCTTTATAAGTGGAAATGCAACACTTTGTAAATAATCCAGGTGGACACCTAGGTTGAATTCGCAACTTGTAAATACTACCATGATAAGCAGGCTATGCAGAAATCTCTAGTTTATACTGACTGACTTTTCTTCATATACCTGTATAAAAGAAGTCTAGCAGGATCAAAAGATAATGCTATGTTGTTGAAAGACACGTATAATTACTTTTTTGGCAGACAGTAAGCGACATCCCACCAAGAGTGTCTATGTACTTAGTGCTTGTCCTGTATGTATCCTTACCCATGCTCTGTTTGGCTTGTTGAGTAAGACAGAAACTCAATCTTGTTTTTACATTGCAGTGCATGATTTTTTAAGGTTTAATGCAATTCTATTTTGCTATTTCTAGCTGTTAATAGCTGCAATAAAGACGCTACATTTTCAAGTTCCTTCTTTACAGGTTTTAATTTTAGTCTTCTTCATGTAAATAGTGTCAAAAGGTCATCTTTTGTCCAATATTCCTATTGGCATCTTTCTAGAGAGTCAAGGGGCTCCTGATGCTTTGGTCTATCGTGGAGTCTTCTGTTCTGTATCTTTGCTGTGTCTCTTTGGTCAGTATGATGTAGTTTAGCCATCATTCCTCTGTGTTGCAATCTGCAAGCTTGAGATGGAGATACTTCTGGCATTGCTCTTTCTAATCAAGATTCTTGGGCTACAAACAGCCTTTAAGTTTTACATAAACTTTATTTTTTCGAAGGATGGTATTGGAATTTTAATAGTTATTGAATCAAATCTTTAGTTTTATTTTCTAATAAGTAATGTTCACAATATTATTTCTTTGCTCATGAATATAGAAAACAATTCTGTTTTCTACTGTCTTTAATTTTGTTTTTAAGTATTTTAAAAGGTTGATTTATTGAGGTCTTTAACCTCCATAGTTAAGTCTATTCCTACGCATTTTCCAGACTATTATAAATAGGAATTTTATTCCAGTTTCTTTCTTAGAGTGTACATTATTGGTTGTTATTGATTTTTGTATCTTGCTATTTTTCTGATATGTTTAACATATCTAAAAGCTTTCTACTTGGAGCCTTTAGGTTTCTTAAAATTTAGAATCATATTGTCTTTAAACACAAATAATTTGAGTTCTTTCATGCTATTTATGTTCATTTTGTTTTTTTATTATTCAATATTAATATAACTCTAAATTTGATTTATGGCATTTATGCCCTTACTTGAAAATAAAATCTTGATGCATCATTTACTATTAAATAGATTTTATTTTAAAAAATTACAAAAATTCAAGGGATACAGTTTATAAAGATGCTGTGCCCAATTTTCCTAATTACCTGTATTCTATTATATTACTTCAAATAGAAGAGAGTATTCAGGATTTGGCTTTATTTTTGTGATCTGTAATTATCACAGATGTCTGTTACTGTTATTAGTAGAGTGGTGGATGAATGGCTTATTTTCTGTCACATGTTCAGCATGTGGTATTTAGATTTTCTCTGTAGAACTGTTGCATATCCTCAAATGATCTTTATGAGGCAAAAGAAGCTCATTAGATTTTACTATTACCAATCCTTATTTTAGTTTGTAAACAGAGCAGTAAGGTTTCTAGATCTTATAAAACATAAGTTAGCTGAATAATAGCTGTCTGAACTAGTGTTTATACCAAGTGTCAGAGAAAAATGGTAGCCAGGACATTCTATCTGCACAACTATAGATTGTCCCTGAGGAACAATAAATACCATGTCATATTTCAAGATCTGAGTGTTCCAAAGCGTCTTGGTAACCTAAAAGTTCTTTCATATCATTTGAACTTTGTGATTCTGTATTGCTTTGGTGACAGGGAGCAGCAGAGCTGTTCTGCCACATCTGCTTAGCTGCTGTTGCCATCAGCATTCCAAAGGAGTCAGAGCAGCCTCCAGACAGACATGTGTCAAGGCTCAGCACAGCAGGTGTCTTCTACTTGACTGCTACTATAACATTCATCAAGAGATGAATGATTAATGATTGAGTTCCCAAATGACTTAAGTATGTCTTTTAAATACACATGTCTTTTAATTTGGACCCTGGAACTTTATGAGACTGTAGCATTTTAATCAACATTTATGAAGGCTTATGTGAACTATATTGTTGGGGTCTGCTATTTACTACCTAGTTGCATAGTATAGAAACATGTAATATGTGCTGTTTCCCTCACTAGCCAAAATCAAAATCAAATCATGCTCACATGTGTTAATATTTGCAGTGCAAGAAACTTTGTAGAGTTTCTGTGTACTTGGCAGAATCTCTATATACACTAATATTTTTGTGTGATTTTTAGCTGCCCATGCCAGAGAAACATTACAAAATTAGGACTGCTTCAGCACACTCTTTCTTTAAGTGTGGTCTATAGGCCAGCTGCATCAAAGCCATCCAATGTATGCCATAAAATTTAGATTTCTGGAACTCACTCAATACTTATTAAATCCTGGAGTTAGACTGTGAAAATCAGCATTTCTTCCCTTGTCAGATTACATGTTAAGTGGAGAGCTCTTTGAGAAACTTTGAATTGCATGCTTAGTTAAAATTAGATTTATTTTTCCACAAGGTAAGGAAGGTCTTGATTTGTAAATTTTATTTCTGGTTGCAGACACTTCAGAACGCAACAGAAAGCTTTGCAAATGCTAAATGCATCGGTATTTTGCTTATGATCAGTAAAACCCTCTGGAAGAAGAAGGAGAACATTGTACCAATAAAGAAAAATTACATAGTGACCCTTACAATCTGGTAAGTTTCAGTATTAATGTTTTAAGAAAAAGAAGGCAAATTGAAACTTACTCTCGTTCTGTGACTCAATCTGTCTTTAAACTCCCATCAATATCCTTCCTTCATCCTATTGAAGGGCTAAGATTACAGGGTGAGCCATTATGCCTGGTTTTAGTTGTTCTCATTAATGACTCGATGGCTACAGCTGTATTTTAATGTTGTTTTCTTTTATAAAAATCAGTTTCTCCTGTTCATATATACATACAAGTAATTTGAAAGCATAGACACGTACATTCATGCCTACGCACACACACACACACACACACACACACACACACACACACACACACACACACATATATATATATTTATTTGTATGCATAATCAAACACACCGACATGTGGATATTCTAGCTCACATGCATGTAAACACTTCCATTGTATTGTTGAACATGTTTATAGATATGCAAGAATGCTTTCACAGCAATAAGCATACACATTCATAAAATGCATAAATCCAAGACATATTTAAATATTCTTTTATATAATTCTGAAATATACATATATATTTCTAATACCCATAATTTTTATTGGAAACTATTATACAAGTTGAAAAATATATTTGGTTTTGATTCTCATTTTTCTTTCCGTGGTAGTATCTTATCTTCCTCACAAGTTTAAAAGAATTTATACCATTAAGGTAGCCAGTAATAGCATTCCTACTGTTTATCTGAAACAACTAATAACTTTAGATTATATATATGTGTGTGTGCTACATTTCTTGTTATATATAATATACACATAATATATACAAAATAACTTAAAATTTTAGACAATATAATAGATACAATATATAATATAATATAGATGTATATAATACATTATTTTAGACTACATAGCTCTTAGACCATATATATTACATATAACATAATAATGCACATATATACATGTATGTGTATTATTTGGCTACTCTGATAACAGAATTGACAAATTAATGGATGTTAGCACATAGAAATGTCAAAATAGAATAACAAAGGTACTCAGTAAATTTAATGAATGAAGAGATAAGATCAGAAAGGTGAATAACATTTCAACATACAGGCTTAAAAAGCAAAGCCATCAGTTTATGGCATGTAAAGGCTCATGAGAACACTTTTAAGTGAAAACTTGTAGATTCTGAATTAAATAATTGCATGTAATCTTGGTTTGGGTTGGAATTCATTTTCTTTACTTTGGATAATGATGTATGAAATCTTTCGTTTTTATAAGTAAATAAGCCTCTGAAAGAGATCATGGCAAGATCTCTTCCTTCAAGCATGAGTTTATTTATGTATTGAAATAAGAAACTCTTTACAAGTGTATTATTCTATGCGAATTTATTTTTCTTTTCCTGAATTCTCCCAAACTAGAGCAGGGTAAAAGAAAGAAATGAATTCCTGGTCCTTTTACTCTTGATTTATAGGAATTCCTAAAATTATTTAAGAATACTCCTATAAAACAATTGAAATCCTACATATTAAAATTTGAAATTAGAAATTGAGAATTGCCTATAACTCTACCATGTAAAAAGCTTAGGCAAGAGGATTGCAGCCATGAAGCCAGCCTTAGGTGCATAATGAGGTATGGGCTAGCCTGAAATACACAGCTATTTCACATCTGAGAACTTGTGTCAAAAAATAAAAACAAACAAAAATAAATGATGGTAAGTAAATCTTATTGTTTTATATCAAATGAAATTTGACAGGATTAAAGCAACCAAAGATTTTCATTGAAAGTTCTAAGAATTAAAAATCCCCATGTACATACATGTGATTTTGCATTGTCATTAAAAACATTTAAAGTATCCATATTTAACCCTGTATCCATATAATTATCTAAAAAATGTAAAATAGGAAATTAATGTAACTATTGTACCACTTTAATTTAATTTTGACATTTTCGTAGTCTATATGAATCAAATTGAGTAGCTTAAAGGAATTTCTTCTTGTTAGCTGCAGCATGTCTTCAAAATCATGGGACCATGTATGTCTAAATCGTAAACAAAATGGATATAGCACATCCATTTATTTCTGTTTGTAAATTAGATTTTGACACTTAGATACTCAGATGCCCTTTACATGGGTATGTTCAGAAGTGAAATTGGACAATATTGGTCAAAATTGACATTAATTTCTTGCATCAGTTAGCATATGAAATTTCTAAAATAACATGTTATTTAGAAGTAAATTCAGTAGTCAGATTAATAAAAACAAAAAATAAATCTTTAGTTAGCTGATATTGCCTTTTTCTTAGCACTGAAAAGAAGATGTATATTTATTTACAATATTTAACTCCTTTTGTTTGTCACCAATTTTATTTTGAATTCATGTTTGCACATTTGTTTTAAATTCTTTCTCCTTAATATTCCATTTATTCAGATGCTATATTACTCTGCAGTTTAGTTTGGGAAGGGATGTTATGATTGAGAAATAGCATACTCTTCAATATTTTATAAGTTTACAGTTGAATTTAAGAAAAAAACCAAAACAAGATAACGAAGTGCTATATTCTCTTAAGAGCAAATATCACAAGTGTCATTCCTAGGGTTGCACCAGAACATGAGCTGCAGCCATCCATTCCCTGTCCACATCTCTTGTGGATCACATACACTAACCCTTCCTAACCTCCAGTAACATTGAGGTTTCTGGCCCCAACTAGCCCCAGAGTTTGGACCTGCCTGCCTCTGCTTATCTGGTCCACCAATCCCAAAGTCCCAATGAAACACAGAGAGCTTACATTAACTTCATGCTGTTTGGTCTATGGCTCAGGCATGTTGCTAGCTAGCTCCTTCTTCTTAACCATTTCCATTAATATGTCTGGCACATGGCCCATGGCTCATCTGTGCTCCTTTCGTGTTGCTTCTTTGGGCATCTGGCTGGATCTGATATGATTCTGCTCTCCTTCTCCGACCTATGCCCCTGCCTATGGCTATGGCATTTGCCAAGGATCAAAACAACTCTTTCATTTAAAGATTGATATTCACAGCAGACAGAAAGATCTTTCCACATGAACCTCCTCTCCATTTCTTGCTGTATCTCTGTCTCTACAGTAAGAAACTTCACCCTAAACCACAGGGCAAATCTGCCAGAACCAGATAGGCTACTCACCAACATTCTCCCCTCTCTGCTCCCCCGGACGCAATCCCCTAGCTCTGCAATAGAACACGGCATCCCTCCCTTCCCAACACATATCTCCAATGGATCATACAGACCAGCACCTCATATCATCCCTCCCCACACTTGTTGCTTTGTTTTATACTCCAATCCCAGCAGGCATCCACTGTCTGATCTCCAGCTCTGTGACTATAAACCTGTTGTGCCACTTTCCTCCCTGTCCCTATCCCTAAGGAGTCACAGAGAATTTCTCCTTCAACCTTCCTTACCCCCAGTATCTCCCTGTGAGCATATCAACTGGACAGGCCAGGAAAGCAGACAACATACAGCCCTCACATGTGGGAGATTATGTTGTTGCACTGTAAATAATTGTCCCACCCACTAGTTTAATAAAAAGCGCTAATTGGCCAAAGGCAGGCAGAAAGTGTGGGCGGGGCTACCAGACTAAGAAAACTCTGAGAACAGGAAGCACAGAGCAGAATGCTAGAGAGAAGCCTGAACAAGCAGAGGACAACTATGCTGCTCTAAGAAAATGTACCAAGCTGCATGGCTGAACAGGATAAGAGGCATGGGTTAGGTGAAGGGTAAAGAGCTAGCAAGTTATATGCCTGGGCCTTAGGCCAATCAGCCTAAAACTATCCTATGCATCTGTGTCTCTGTGGGTCTGTGGGTCTGTGGGTCTGTGGCACAAACCTTATGGCTAGGCCCGACAGTCCGGAACAGAAACCTCTCACTACATTCATACTCTCCAACTTTCTAGATAGGAAACAGAAACCAAAGAACACCCCTCCCCACAAAGACAAATCCAGAAGTCACCCCAAAGCCAAACGCCAAGACACAAGCATAAAAACACAGTCAACAACAGGCAGCATAATATGTCTTCACTAAAGTTCAGCCATCCTGCCACAGAAGATCCTGAATATTCCAATACAGCTGAAGGCAGAAGGCAAAGTAACAACAACAAAAAAACAACTTAAAAAAACTTTTATGAATATGATATCTTTAAAAGAATTAATAAAAGCCTTAAAGAAATCTATAAAAACACAAACAGCTTAAGGAAATAAAAAAAAAAAAACTGTTCAATACTTGAGACTATAAATAGAATCAATAAAGAAAACTCAAACTGAGGTTATTTTGAAAAAAAAATTAAGGAATTCAAACCAGAATTACAGAGACAATCTTCACAAACAATACAAGAGACAGGAAAGCAATATAAGAAATTGATACATTGGCATAAGAAAATGGTAGATCTAAAAACTCCTGAACCAAACATCCAAGAAATCTGAGAAACTATGAAAAGTCCAAATTAAAAGTAATAGTTATAAAGGAAGGATCAGAAACCCCACTTAAAGGCCAAGAAAATGTTTTAAACTAAATTTCCCCAAAGTAAGGAAGACGATGCCTATAAAGACACAAAAGGCATACAGAATATCAAATAGACTGAACCAGAAAGGAAAGTGCCCCACCAAATAATAATCAAAATATTAAACATTCAGAACAAAGAAAGAATATTAAAAACTACAAGGGAAATAGACCAAGTAACATACAAAAACAGACCTATTAGAATTATGATTACTTCTCAACAGAGGCTCCGAAAGCCAGAAAAGCTTTAAGAAATGTGCTGTAGACTCTAAGGACTGCAGATGCTGTATTCTAAAACTAAAACTAAACACAAAAGTAATGGAACTAAGAGATGTTTGTATAAACCAGGTGGACCTACTATATATTTCCAGAACATTTCACCCATAATAAAAAGAGTATAAATTCTCTTTTCTTTATGGAACATTCTTCGTAGTTGACCAAGTTATATGCTCAGAAATGAAGTAGCTTCTCCCCCCATGAGGTTTTTCTATGTAGCCTTGGCTGTCCTGGAACTAGCTCTGTAAACCAGATTGCCCTCAAACTTACAGAGTTCTGCCTGCCTGCCTACCTCTACTTCCAGAGTGCTGGGATCAAAGGCATGCACCATCCTGCCGACCTCAAATTAAGTATTTACAGATACAAGAAAATTGAGACAACTTCCTGAATCACATTTGACCATGATATATTAAAGCTGGATTTAAACAACAGAAGGCTTACAAACTCATACAAACTAAACAACCCTATACTGAACGAAAAAAAAAAAATGGTCAAGACAGAAATGAAGAAAAAACTGAAGACATTCTGGAATTCAATGAAATAAATACAGATTATACCCAAACTTATGGTACACAATGAAAGTGGTACTAGGAGAAAAGTTCACAGCACTAGGTGCCAAATAACATGCATTAAAATAAAAAAGCAATTTAACATCACTCCTGAAGACTCTGGACCGAGAGGGGTAGAAGGCAGGAAATAATCAAAGTAGGCACTGAAATATATCAAATAGAAACAAAGAAAACAACACAAAGTTTCAGTAAATTAAAGATTTACTCTGTGACAAAATCTAAATCTGTAAGACTGACAAACTCTTACCCAAATTAACTGAGGCCAAATTAATAAAATCAGAACTGAAGAAGGGATGTAACCATAGACATGGAAGAAATCATAAAAATATACTTTGATAATGTGTACTATATCAAATTTAAAATCTAAAATACATAAATAATGTTCACAAAAGGTACAACTTACCAAATTAAATCAAGACCTGATTATAGGTCTGTTTAAATAGTTTATCTCCCAACCAAAAAAAAAAAAAGAAAAAAAAAAAGAATTTCCATGTCTGGTGTATTTGAGCAAGATTAGAATTAAGGCCAATACTCCTCAAATAATTTTCAGAAAAATAGGCAAAGAAGAACATTTTTAACTTTATTTTGTGAGGCATAGTTAACCTGATATCCAAACACATAAAGGCTCAAGAAAAACAGAATTACAGACTAATTCTTCTTATGAACATAGATGCAAGAATACTCAATAAAATATTTATAAACTGAATTCAAAATGAATAAAATTAATAATAAAACATACAACATATTATTCACTGATATTAAGTGGGCTTCATCCTAGAGATGCAGGGGGTGGGGTGTACAACATATGAGAATAAGTCAATGTCATCCACAATGTAAATAAACTGAGAGAAAAAAGGATAATTTCATTAGCTGCATAAAAAGCCTTTGACAATATCTAATACCAGTTCCTGGGGAAGAAATCTGGGCAGTCTGGAGATACAAAGGAGTACCCAAACACAACGAAAGAAATTTAAACCAAGGCCATAGCCAACATCAAATCAATTGGTGAGAAATGCAAAGCATCTCTATAAAAATTAAGAGCAATACATGGTCGTCCACTCTCTCCATAGCTTAAGTACAGAGTTTCAAAATTTAGCTAGAACTACAAGACAACTGAAGGAGATCAAGGGAAAGAAATTGGAAAGAAAGAAGTCGGAGTTTCATCATTTGCAGATACTATCACAGTATATCTATGTGACCCCTCCCCAAAAGACACTAGGGACCACCTACAACTAATAAACACTTTCATAAGGGTAGCAGGATACAAGATTAAATAACATAAAAATAAATTAAAAATATCAGTATCTCTCATATAAAAATGACAACTGGAATAAGAAAACAATAGGAAAATAACACCTTTTACAATAGCCTCAAATAATATATAATATCTTGTGGTACCTTTATCCAAGCAAGTAAAAAACTTACATGGTAAAAATGTCTTTTTTTTTTTTTTAAGAAAAACATTACATAAGATATCAGAAGACAGAAAGATCTTCCATGCTCATGGACTGGTCTGATTAACAAAGTGAAAATGGCCAGCCTACCCAAAGCAATATAGAGTCAATGAAATCCCCCTCAAAATTGCAGCACCAATCTTCACAGACTTTGAAAAGACAATTCCCAACTTCACATGTACACACACGCATACACACACAGAATAGCTAAAACACTCTTAAGCAATAAAAGAACTGCTAAAGGTCTCACTATTCCCAATTTCAAGTTGTAATAGGTCACAAAGTAATGAGCATCACATGGCATTAGCATAAAAATAGATACCCTGATCAATTTAATAAATTGAAGACTCAGGCATAAATCTGCCCACATATAGATACTTGATTTTTGCTTAAAAATATGCACACTAGAAAGAAGATAGCAGCTTCAGCTAATGGCACCAGCCAAATGGTATGTCTGAATATAGAAAGTGAATGTAAATCCATATTCATCATTGTACATAAAACTCTAGTCCAAGTGATCAAATGCCTCAAAATAAAGCCAGATACACTGAACCTGATGGAAAAAATATTGGAGAACAGCCTTGGACATACTGGCACCAGAGACAACCTCCTGATCAGAACACCAGTAGCGCAGACACTAAGATCAACAATACATGGGACATCATATAAACGAAAAGCTTCTGAGAGACAAAGGACACTGTCAGTTGGGAAAAAGTGGCAAATATTCATACCAAATTAACATTTGAGGGCTAATATCTAAACTATATAAAGAATTCAAGGAACTAGATATAAAAGACTAATAATGCAATTAAAAATCAGGTACAATTCTAATCAGAAAATCCTTAGTAGAGGAATCTGAAATACTAGGAAAGACTTTAGAATGTTCAGTATCCTTAACCATTGGGGAAACGCAAATCAAAACTACTTTGAAATTCCAATTCCTTCTTACAGCTGTTAGTGTAGTAGGAGGTTTCTGGTCAGGACTTTCGGGCCTAGCCTTAAGGTTTAGGCCCATAGACCTACAAGACCCAAAGACCCGCAGAGACACACAGATACATACGGTAGTTTTTAGGCTGATTGGCCTAAGGCCCAGGCATATAACTTGTTAACTCTGTACCCTTAATCTAACCCATGATTCTTCCTGTTCAGCCATAGGGCTCAGTATCTTTCTTTAGAGCAGCATAGTTGTCCTCTGCTTCTTCTGGCTTCTCTCTGGCGTTCTGCTCTGTGCTTCCTGTTCTCAGAGTTTTCTTAGTCTGGTAGCCCTGCCTACACTTCCTGCCTGCCTTTGGCCAATCAATGCTTTTTACAATGTAATAACATAATCTCCCACATGTTAGAATGTCTGAGATCAAAAACACAAGTGATATGATGTGTAACTTCTTCATTACTGGTGGAAATGTAAACTTGTACAGCTTCCATAAAAATTAATATTGTGGTTCCTCAGAAAGTTGGGAATAGATCTACGTCAAGACTGAGCTATACCATTCTTGGGCTTTTGGTATATACCCAAAGGACTTTCCATGCTCCCACTTGCTCAACAATGTACATTATGTATTTATTCACAACAGCCAGAAACTGGAAACAGGATGGATGTCCTTCAACAAAAGAATGGATATAGAAAATGTGATGCATTCATACAATGAAATCCTGCTCAGATGTTTTTAAAAAAAGAACATCATGAAATTTGCAGGCAAATAAATGGAAGAATAACAGAAACATCCAGCATGAAATAACCCAAACCCAGAAAAACAACTATGGTATGTATTCACTTCTAAGTGGATATGAATCTTTAAGTAGATGATAACCAAGCTACAGCCCATAGACCCAGAGAGGTTAGGTAAAGAGAAAGGTTCTAGACACAGTTCTCAACTTGTGTCATGACCCTTTGGGGAAGTCAAACTATGTTTTCACAGGGATTGTCTATCAAATATCCTGCCTGTGAGATGTTTACATTATGATAATAGTGGCAAAATTACAATTATGAAGTAGCAATAAAATAATTTTATTGTTGTGGTTCACTGCAACATGAGGCACTGTATTAAAGGGTCACAGCATTAAAAAGTTTAAACCTGCTGACCTGGAGTATCCCATGAATCTCCTAAAAGGGGTAAATAGAATAAGTTTTATCAGCAGACTGGGATTGGGTGGAAATGGGATAACCAGGAGGCAGGAGACATGGGGTTGTAGATGGAATTTTACTTACAAGGCACCAGTCCAAGATTAATATTTATTAAAATATAAATCAACACTCACGATACAGGTAACAGCTTATAATGGCACCTGAACTGGGACTGGAGTATCTGAGCGATGGACAACAGATTCCAAATCAATCTCTCCAGCAGCCAGGAACCAAGAACAACAACCTCCCAGGGTCCCAGCAGCCCCTTATCAATGGGGTTGGCCACACCCCCTCCAGGATCCCAGGACCCTGGATAAGCATCTTCAGACCTTATCAGCTGACACCTGAATCCCACCACATGTGGTGGAGGGAAACAGCATGGGAAGAGACAAATGTAATTAGGGAGTATTTAGGGGTGTCATGGAAACCTAGTGCAGTGGACACTGTCTGAAATCTATGAAGGTGATCCTAATGAGGACTCCCAGTAATAGGTGATATGGAGTCTTAACTGGCCATCTCTTGTAAGCAGAGAAAACCTCTAGTGGCAGGACTGAGATTCATTCATCTGAATATTTGTCCAAGGGGATTTTCATAAAACAACCCAAGCTGTCTCTAAGACAAAGGGTTGTTCTCTGGAAACTGATAGTAGGCCATGGCCAAGAATAATACCTAGAGAATTCATTGAACACAGAGGAGAGCTGGAGCCTACAGGGAGCCATCATCATCCCTATGCTAATGTGTTTGGTGCAAGGAGAGTCTCTTCAGAACATAGTCTTGGCTTCATCTTACAATATTTTATTTTGTCGTATTTGGTTGTTATCTCTTAGAAGCTTTTTTTTTTTTCCTAATAAGAGACAGAAAGGAAGTGGGTCTAGAGGGTCTTAGAGGTCAGGAGGACCTAGGAGGAGAGAAAAGTTGGCAAACAGGGTATACTCTATGAGAAGAAAATTTATTTTCAAAAAACTGTTAGCAAAAGACCTAATATTACTTCTGAAAGCATGATGTATTGTATATTTCTCTTAGCTTCTTTCCTGATTTTTGGTTTCAATGAAGATCTAGCCCAGTCAATACTTTTGTGTGCAACTTGAAATGTTTTAGGATTGTGAGTGCCAAGAGAATGTTGACAGCTACTGGAAATAGCTCCATTTTACATATATATCTTTTTGAGAACCACTATGATGATGTCATATAATGGGCGATAATTTTACAAAAATACATACAAGAGAAGAAGTAGGAAGTGAGTGCTGATGAATAACCCAGGTAAAAAGCAAAGGGGTCAAGATCATGATGAGGAGACCTACAGAGACAGCCTTCCCAAGCTATTGGGAGCTCTCTGACTCTGAAATGGCACCTGGGCAACCTGCAGGGGACTGAACTAGGCCCTAAATATGGATGACAGATGAATTGTGTAGGCAGTTTGTGGAGACTCTTGCAGTGGGATGAGAATTTATTCCTGGTGCATGAACTGGCTTCTTGGAGCCCATTCCCTACAGAGGAACCCTTGGCTCAGTCTTGATACTCGAGGGATAAGCTTGGTCCTAACTCAAGTAGATATGATAGACTGCAATGACTCCTCATGGGAGTCCTTACCCTCGCTAAGAAATGGATGGGAGAAATGAGGTTGTGAAGAGCTTGGGAGGACAGGGAAGAGGGGAGGGGGGGCTGTGATGGGTATGTTTTTTAAAAATTAAATGAAAACGAGAATAAAAAGCAAAAGAAGGAATGAAAAACCACTATAGTGAAATTTTAAGGCATTGGAGAAGTTAATTGAATAAGACATAAAAAAGTGGAGATAACTCCCATGGTCTTGGAATTTCTGGGTTAATACTATGAAATGGCTGTATCATTGAAATTCCTCTATACAAATTTAATACCACACTCAAAAAGTTCCAATGACATTCTTCATAGAACTTGGATTGCTTTCATTATTTGAAAGCATTTTGAACTTTTAGGATATTAGTACAATTCTAAGCAGTATTTAACTCATTTCTAATATTGGAGATGATGTTCTGGGTTCTTCACACAATATTCTAACATGTTGATGAGTTTCCACTGCATGGCCATAGCTTCACCATCTCCTAGTTTTATTTGATATTTGAGAACAGATTGGCTTACTATTCTTTGGTAGTTAGTCTTTCCTTTGTAAATAGTCTTTGGTGTTGTATGTTCCATTTGTACAAACTAGAATTGCTTTATACTTCACAACATACAATATTACTAAGATTATTTTGTTATATACTCTGTCACCTTGTTTCTCTGGCTCTCAAATTCTCACCATGTCAGCATCCTAAAAAGTCAGTCCCCATGCAGTCAGAATAACAAAGCGCAGACTTCTTTGGATTTTTCTCTTTGTGCCACAGTAAAGGAATTTTCTCCCATCCCAAAGTTATTATGAATTATTTTCCCAATTCCACTATATATTCAACCACTGGCTGTGATATAAGAGCTGAAAGAAATTAGTTTCTTATAATTTAGAGCAGTTCCTAGTAGTCTTGGGGCAAAGGATAAGTCTATTCCTATTTTATGTTTATACCATGATCACTGAAAATTTTTGCATAAAAGGTGATGGAAATAATGGCTTCTATCTTTCCCTTCAAAACTGCCTCCTATGCACCCAGGCTAGAAGACTTGAGCACCCACTGCTCTGTTCAAATCTACTGGTACTCATGACTTCTTGTCTAACATGCTTGAAGAACTGATGCCCACTTTGTTTTATCTTAACAGTACCTATTGCAATTTCATATAACATAAAATAAGTTAAACCTTTGAAAGATAATTGAATACCACTAAAACAGTTATCTCTTTACCTGCATTACATATACATGAAAGAACTAAGGTGAAAATATTTAATACCAGGTCATGGAATCAGGAACTTGCTATTTGGTCCATTAGCTTTTATCTGGAGAGGAGAAGAACATTTTATAGTCTGTTATCTTTGTAGGTATTCATTAACTATTCTGAGTCTTAGTATAATAATTTTTCTCAGAATGAACTGATGTTAATATTATATATCTTTTATCTTATGTTTTCTAATATATAGCTATATACTTTATCAGAGGTAGGATATTTTTGATAAGTGACAAAGAAGTTACTTACCCATAAAAGCCTCCTATGCTGCTGTGCTTGATTACATCCATTAGGTCAGAGGGAGGAAAGCCAGGTTGCTAGAAAGGAAGGGAGAAAGATGAAGGTGATGAAGAAGAGGAATAAAGAAATTTTACTGAACAATTATAAGCTTAAAATACAGAATATTCATTTTGTTTCCTTTTAAAACATTTTATGAGTTTTGTGGAAATATGTGAAGTATAAATTTTGTGAAAATCTATAAAAATTGGTGAAAAATAAATACATACCAATTTCTGTGCCTCAGGAAGAAGTAATCTTTGTCATCCCAAGAACCAGCTTCTAAGCACTGGCATATATTTTGTTAGTGGAGATGGTCACATAATTAGTGTTTCACATATGAATGAATATTTGCATTTATACCTTCCACTGATGATGAGTAGGGGGCATAGACTATGCTCTGATCTTATCTGGAAGTATCTTTTGTCTTTTCCAGTAATAATTCATAGATTTTTTTTAATGACTAGTATGTTCAGCAAAACATAATTAACAGCTGATTGTAGACATTTCTGTAATGGCCTTTCTGGATTTTTAACTGTGTTTTAATTTCTTGGCTACACTTTTACTTTGTCTCCATGTAGACAAATATCAATGATAATGCATTTGTAGACTTATGAATTTAACATGAACTTACTTTATATTGAGGTGCAAGCAAATAGAAATATTGTTTTTCTATTTCAGTCATCAATTAAGAAGCTATGACAAACAGATTATTGTATAAACTATACCTGTGACATTCTTTGGCCCTAAATTTATGTTATAACATTGTTTAATTGCTTAACAGGCTGCTCATCTTTTCCATAACACCAGTTTTCAGAGATTTATATGCACAACATGACATCTACAAATGTATGCACCTACCTTATTGTCACATTGAAAATTGCTTTACAACTAAAAAGACTGTGGGTTTGGTGGTATAAATTCCATAGACTATGTAATTTGAGCTCATAGATACTTAAATAAATTCCATACCTGCCATTATCTAAGAAGGCAATTTAAAAAGCTATGGTGTATGACATAACTATATAGCTTTATACTTGATGTTTTATGTATCTGAATACATCCTCATTTATAGAAACCCTGGGAAGTACAAGTACTACTATTGCTATGGTGTTATTTAGTATATTCATGTGATCTATAAATTTAAAAAAAAGGTGATGCAGAGTGGTTGCCAATGAGGTCTCGTTAATGAGTTATTGATTAATTAGATTGGGAGTTCACACAAAATAGTGCAGGTCTTGAACAGATCTATGAATCTGTATATCTATGATCTTCAGCATTCACTCTTCTATACTGTGTTGAGGTGTGGATAAAGACATCCTGGGAAGCCTTGACCTTGTTAAACTGGCCCACAGGTGTGTGTGGGGGTTGGGGGTCACTGCTGGGAGAATAATCCTGCCAGGCTTCTTTTAAGCTGCTTGACTTTCCTCTTGAGTAAGGAGGTTGAAGTGGAAGTCAATCAGCTTAGAAGTTCACCATCTTTATTACCTAGTCATGGCCTCTCTATCTATCTGTCTGTGTATCAGGGAGTCTATTTGCTGTGGGATAAAACTTTTTACTACACCTATTAGTCACTGGTTCCCTACTGCCAGAGGTCATCCTTACTGCAGTTAGGTTTTTCTGGCCACAGATGGCTCTAAAAGCTTCCAAAGCTGGCAAAAGTAATGATACAGATGAGGAGGCAGTTAGAGTGTCTCAGAGGAGGGTTGATGTACTGGGCCAGGATACAACTTAAAAGATGGCAAAGGTCCAGAACTTAGGATAGCCATTTGATGAGAGTGCAGCCACCACGCCATGGAGTGAGATAGCATCTCTAACATAACATGCAAAAGTCTGACTGTTTGACCTACAATAATTCCTATTAGGAGTGTAATTAAGAGAAGAGGAGTAAGACAGGCCAGAATACATAAAAGAACCATTGGCTGACTCTGTGACATGCATTAGCAAGCCTTCTGATTTATTTGCTTTGCTGTTCGCTAGAAAATATTCACTCTGGAGGAGGCCGTCAGTTTGGCATAAGGACTGGTGATGCTTTTGATCTGCAGTGTTAAGTTCAGAAGTCAGCATTGGGTCTCCTTGGTTACAACCTCCTGGGCATTATTAAGAGACAAAGTAAAGAAGAAACATTTTTAACATTATGATCACCATAAGTTTTGTGAAGCATAATTGCACAGCTGTCTGAACTGTGTCCCAAGGCCCTGCAGACAGGTCAGAGAAACTGTCTTTTTTATATCTAGATTGACATGAGTTTTGTTTGATAAACTGAAGTTTAACTGTGCAATTAGCTATTTCCTATACTGAATTCTTGCTTAAGGACAAAAGCCTGGAAATTGTATCTGATAAAGTTATTTTGATGTTATTATATGTTATACTATTCAAACTCCAACTAAGCTGTTAGGATGTAAAAATTGAGATAATTTTAGTAAGAGAGAGAGAGAGACTTGGTCATAAAGATTAAACTAACTAGATGTGTTTTCAGTGTAGGAACTAGAAAGGTCATGAATGTTGTGGGTCAGAATATAATATTTAGGGTATATAAATATGAAACTTTAGCAGATATTGATTTTAAAATGTTTGACCAATTATTATTTATTTTTTAAATGTTTCATTTCTTCTAAAGAATTATCTAAATATTATACAGTCATTTAAAATAATAAATTGGTGCAACTGACCCTTTTAAACTGATGTTTGTTCAGTAATCACATTTGAAGGCCTCAGCTATGCTCCACGTTGTCCTTCAAGACCCACAGGATTGTGGAGCATCTCTCAAACTGTATTATAACCTGTAAGAGTCACCTGTCCTCTTATTCACAGAGACAGTGGAGATGCCATTGATAGGAAACTAACCAATGTCTAGTCTACATAAGGGAAGACCAACACAGAGGAAAAACTCTTCCACACTCAAAGGAAACAAGAGTCAATCAGGTCCATGACCTGTGTCTTCTCCTAGCAAAGGTAGGAAGGAGAGATCTCTCTTGATCTCAAGTGACTCTGATCACCACATCTTCAAATGCCTTAACATTGAAAAGAAGTTTTTGTTACCTACATTGTCTTAAAGTCACAACAGCAGGAGGGTATACAGAGGATTCAATTGAATAGTATTTTCCTTTAACATGCCAAGGAACTACAGTACTTGAAGTGCAGTCAAGTATATATATATATATATATATATATATATATATATATATATATATATATATATATAGTGCAGCCAAGTGTATGTGTGTGTATGTATAATATACGATGATATATATCTCTTTATCTAAAAGTATCATCAGAGTCAAAACATACTCTAATTGTGAATGCGAGTTGGTATGAAAAGTTCAAATATTATGTTAGAAGAGGAATTTACCATCATATTTTTCTATAGATCTGTTATAAAATATAATCTGTGGAGACTGTAGCTGAAGACTTGCTAGCTAGTCTTCCTTACTGGACATTTGTCTCCTTAATATCCCTTATCTGTACGCTGTACTTTTGCTTTATCATATCACAAAATATTCTTCCACAAGGCTGCCTAAGTTCTCCGGCATTTCTGAAGCATACTTACTTCTTTTCTTGTCACATACTATGAAATTTATCAGTAGCCACTTCCTCTGGAGCACAAATTCTCATTAAGCAGTTTTAATGTTTTCTCTGTACACATGCTGTCATGCAAATATCAAGAGTGAAATATGTGAATTCCTACTAACATGAGCTAACATGACTTTAACAGTATAAAATGTCACATTAGAAAGGACTGTCTACTGTGATAAATAGTATTTAGGACAGGGTTCAAAATCAAATGACAGTAACTTCCTCATTTCCTTCAAAAGATATATGGAGAAAACTAGCTTCCATTTTCCTTTGCTCCAAAGTATTGTGTTGAATTAAGATTTGAAAGAATTATTTTCCAGACATTTTGAATGAGAACTTCTTGGCAAGTGAGTTGATAGTCTGGAACTGAAACTTTTCCCTATTTAATTTGTAGAAGAGGACATTTACATACAGAATCTGTTAAAAAACCTTTTCTAAGATCCATGAGTCTTCTACCTTACATTCTAACTTTTCTGACCCATTTTACTTCTTTTTGTGATAGGAGTTTTTATAGATCCTAACCCAGAATTACAAACATGGCCAACCAAGCCTAGCTTCCTTATGTGAGTCCTGGGGATCAAATAAATCCCTTGCACTTGTGAAGAGAGCATTTTAGAAACTGAACTATCTCCATAGCCTCCATTTTCATTCATTTAATCAATATTTTTTACACTTATCTGTAATGGTTGGTACACTCTGGAACAAAATATAAAATAAGGGTCATGGATCTGTAGAAACATTGGAGACTCTGAGCAAAAGCCCCATTCTATTCTTTATGTCTACATTTCAGAAACATAGTAGAACCATAAATCATCTTCTATTTCATAATGAATATGTATCTGTATTGAAGAGAGTTCTGTTAACTCCTATATCACAAGGGCAGAATTTCTAGTGCTCCTAAAGCCTTCTAAAACTTGCATGCATTTAGAAATCACCTGGGAAATTTAAAATGAAGAGTTGTCTAACCAGAGATTCTCATAGGCTGGGGTATTACAGGAAGCTAGATCACTAAAAATTCTCTAGCTGACAGTAATGTAAGGTGAAGAAGCACATTGCAAATCTTTCATAAATCCTCCAGATTCTCCATGATAGAAGGAGGATACCAGACACTCTGTTTGAAAACCCAGTCTTAGGGAAATTATTCAGGATATAAAGTGATGTCCCAGAGACATTGGAATTTCACTCAGGTTTGGCCTATAGTGACTATTCTCACCAGATACTATACCTAATAAACAGATAGGGGCATCTTTGGTGGAATATTTACCCTTTTAACTAAGCAGGAAAGCAGTAGCTTGACAAAGTTGGACAAAGTAAAAATACTTGGATTAGACTGATATTTCTACTGCCAATGCTTTCTAGTTGGGCGTTTTACTTTTGCTTTCAAAAACAATCTGGGTGCTGTTCTCAAGACAGTAATATTATGCTCTGGGTACATTTTTCAGATTTTCTCTTAATGGTATGGCTTATGCTATTATTGGTGTTGTGTCAAATTTTACTCTGACCTGAGTTATCAATATGTCTATTGCTCTTGTTGGTTTACAATTGTCAACTCTGTGAAGTCACTGGAATAATACTTGTCCATTTCTTTGTATGTGTCTATGGTAGTTAACATGTTGATTCAGTGACACTTCCTGAACTATGTATGTGGGTAGAAGACTTTTTTTAGATCTTGCTAAGGGCATAGGAAGACTGCTAATTATTCTTTTCCTATGCCAAGGGTAAGACTATAGGAGCCATTGCCCAAATTTTACTTATAATATGACTGTCTCAGCTACTTTGTTCAGAGAGTCCGAAAGGAAGATTCAGTAAGAATAACGAAGTCCTTTCCTAGACTTTGCTGGTGACTAAAAACAAAAATTAAAGAGAATATGTAGCAGGTTTTCTTTGGGACCACCAACCAGCCCCAAGTCATGACACAGAGACTAATTATTAATTATGCTTGTCCCTTTAGCTCTTACAACTTAATTTAACCTGTTTGTCTTCATCTATGTTTTGCCTCAGAGCGTTTCACTTTTCTCTTGTTCTGTGTGCCCTGCTGTTCTTGCTGCTTCTATGTCTGTCTGGCTCGCTGGTGACTGCCTGGATGACTGACTCTGGGCGCCTTCCTCTCTTTCTCCACCACTGTCTCTTCTAGAGCCTAGATTCCTCCTCCTAGTTATTCTCTCTGCCTGCCAGCCCTGCCTATGTCCTCCACTCCCTAGCTATTGGCCATTAAGCTTTTTATTAGACCAATCCGATGCATAGGAAGGTAAGGCAATACATCCTTACATTGTTGAACAAATGCAGCATAAACAAATGTACCATATAGTTACATAATTATAGTAATGTTCTACAACAAGTATGAGTTAGTGAGCAAAGAGGAAGTGACAAACAAGTCTTCTGTTTGGGGGCTGTTAAATCTCCTTGATAGAAATTATTTGCTAACCGGCTAAAGATAGTACATATTGCCAAATAAAAGGACTTGGAACCAATTCTACATTGAAGGGTATCTTTGCCCTCTTAATTTTAATTACCACACCAACTTGTCAAGGGTGTATAGAGAAAAAAAAAAAAAAAGATGATAAATGAATTGACTGTGAGCAATCAGTTTTACCCAAAACCTCTCAGAGCTCTTTGGAGACATAGACTTTCAGCTGAAACTCAAGAACTGTTTTGTGGCCTCCAAGGGAGAAAGTGAAATGATCTCACAGCAAAGGGTGGGGATAGGCAACTGGCAAGAACTGAATGACACTTTCTTGTGCCATGGCTTCAGAATTTGAGTGCCCTATGAATCACTCTTTACACAATCTAATCTACACTTTACATTGGAAGTCAACACTGGTGGCAGGGGAAAAGTGGCTTAAACTGAGGATGCACAGAAGATACCACCTTCCTGTGCTTCGCAAAGACAGTAGAGGCCTTTCATTCTCCGAGGACCTGACTCAAATATTATCTCTAGCAAAAGCACACCAGTCACCACTAAGGCTGATTCATATAATATAAGATTCTGGCCAAACCTTCAAAGAATTTAGGGGGGTTATTTTTTCAGACAACAGCTGCATATGCACTTTTAAAGATTAGCCTAATAGTAGTATGGAAAGGAAGTAACTCCTATTATTTCTGATAAGTTACAATGTAAGAGACAATAGCTACACTGAATAAGTAGCTATTGCAGAGTAACAACTTTCTCCTCAAACAGGCCTGAGCCTCACAGTCACTGCCCCTTCCCTTTTCAGCACAGAGCCTGACAGATGCTTTTCTTTTGACCCCGGGTTCTGCATTTGCTTCCTTGTAGACATCAGCCTGCAGCCCCCAGGGCTTAGCACTGTTTATTGGCCTATGGTGATTACAGGAACCAATTGATCCATTTCCATTATCAGGAACTATGCCCAAGCAGGTGCTGGGATTTAGGAATGAGGAAGTTAGCAGAGGACAAAGAAGCAGGCTAAGGTTAGGCATTGCTTGCTGCAGGAGTTACTCTAAGTTGAAAGACAACCCCTAATGTATAAGGCTTTCCCTGGGCTTCAATAAATGGTATTCTTGGTTCAAGAGTGACCTGCGTGTTTCTATGTTCCAATCTGTAGGACTTTGTTCAGTGAAGCCCACTCTGTGACGCTGGTATTTACAGATGGCGGCCCCAGGGAGATTCACATGTTACAGATGAAGGCCCCTAGAGAGATTCAGGTGTTTCAGGCGTAAGTTCCCTAAGAGACTGTGTCTCAGAAGGAGGCTCCCTGCAACTCCGAGAACTAAAGGAACCTAACAGATTGCCCTCGGAAGGCTGGCCAGCAGGTAAGAAATTATTTGATGGTGAATTAGATTGTATTCAGCCTCCAGAATTAGAAATTCTGTGGGGTCGCCTCAGGTAGAGGTGAATTGTTTCAACAACCAGAATTAGAAATTTTGTGGGGTCACCACGGATAGAGGTGAATTGAATTGAAAACCTCCAGAATTGGAATTTCTGAGCGGTTACCTCGGAATTAGAGTGAATTAAAATATGGGAGCTGTAAGATCCTGGCAGATTTTAACTGAACATCTGTCAGAATTATTAAAGAAACAAGGTATAAAATATAACATTGCTCAGGAACTTGTTAAGATTACAGAGAATATTAGTCCTTGGTTCCTCCAAGCTGGCATACTTAGCATTCAAGATTGGGAACATGTAAAACTTGATCTGCAAGAAGCATTTAGCCTCAGGGGGCCAGAGGACTTCCTCATTGCTATATTTCACTTTGGCAACTTGTGAAGATGCCTTGCTTTGTTATAGTATAAAAGTGAAGGAGCAATTAGCAAAAGCTGTGAGGGTTCTCATTGAAATCAGGAACAGGAGTCTTGGGCTTTTTTGAATGACTTTGGTATGATGGAAGGGCCTGCCTCTAGGACCTTTGAGGGCACCTAGAATGAGAGGAGCAGATGCAAGAAACCCATGAACAGTTGGAAAACTCTGGTGGTGGGAGCTCTGTGCCATCCTTTGGGAAGGGCCTTGTGTGCCCTGCCCGCTTTGGCTCCACTTAACTCAGAGGAAGAATTTAAGAAACTCAGAGTTCAGGTAGAGGATTTAATGAGGCACGGCTCTCAACAAACCTTCCCAGTAATTGAGATTCCAGAAGCACATGGTAATAGGGTGTGACAACACAGTCCTCTAGCTTTCGAGGACATTAAGCAACTTAAAGAAGCATTAATGTCCTATGGAATCGATGCCCCTTTTACTGTTCTGGACTCTACTCGGACTCTAATCTTATACCTAGTGATGCAGTTATTCAGAGCTTGCCCCTCAGGGGGAGACCACCTGTTATGGAGAGGAGAATTGTGCTGAGACCTCTCAGGGCAATGCCACAGTGCTTGGCCCTGCATGAAGATCAAGTAGAGAATAGTTGGGGGGAAGCAGAGCATTTGGGATGAAAAAACAGGCACTTTCCTCCTCGGGCAGCTACAATTGTGATTGGTCTATGGAAGGACTTGAGCCTCGGGCTGCAAACTTCTTTCTCTCTACTCTTCTTTCTTTCGGCCCTAGTCTGAAAGAGGCAGTAAAGTACTTTTCCATTTTTGCAAACACTCTTCTCTGACTTGAACAAGTTAATAGACAACCATTATCCCAGTTCTAAGTTGTTACAATTATTTTTTAATCACTCTGTGTATTTTCAAAGATTAACACTCAGCCTGCACAAGTTGCTGAAGTGGCTACAGTTTTTTTGTTTGTTTGTTTGTTTTATAGTATTTTTTTAGATGTTCCTATTAAATCAAAAATTTCATCTTAATACTGGAACTTTAAAATTTAAATATCTTTCTAAAGATCAGGCTGTTGTCATTGTCAAGAGTTGCCCATTTTATGTGGAATTTCTTCCTGTATCTCATTATGGAGTTAATCCTAAGGGTTTAACACCCAATCACATTTGGCAAATGAATGTTACTCATGTTGCTTCTTTTGGAAAATTACAATTTGTTCATGTTGCCATTGACACCTTTTCTGGAATTCTTTTTGCCTCCTCCCATACTGGGGAAAGGTTAGGGATGTAAAAAGTCATTGTCTACAAGACTTTTCCTATTTAGGCGTGCCAAAAATAGTTAAAACTTATAATGGACCTGTGTCCACTAGATTCAGCTTCAAGAAATTTTGTGAGGATTATTCTATTATTCATAAGACAGGTTTACCCTATAATCCTCAAGATCAAGCTATCATTGAAAGAGCACATTGTGCCTTGAAGACATATCTCCATAAAATAAAGAAGAATCAGCTATCATTTATTCTCTATGTTTAAAATTTTTTAACTATAGACAATCAGGGGAGATTGGCTGCCAAGTGCCAATGGCAACCAAATTTTTCCACATACCCTCAAATAAAATGGAGAGATGTGATGTCAGGACAATGGTGTGGGCCAGATTCAGTGCTGGTGTAGGGGCAGGGTAGTTTCTGTGCTTTCCTCCAGAAAGTTGAATATCCATTCTGGGTTCTGGAATTGCTGATGTGCCCTGTGGGTGACCTTGTTGGGAACAACTGATGCAATTAGTCCATTGGTAAGGTAAGGGATCCTCCAATGTTGATACTAGTGGGTCTTGATAGTCCAATATGGCCCTAAGTCATAACTACTGACCACCCCATCGGCATCCATGAATCTGGATAAAGCTACATTATTGACACTTGGAATCTCATTGAGAGCCTCTGCTTTGAGGAGGTGCTGGATAAGAGCCAGTTCCCAAATAATTCCCTTGCCCATAGTGGGTGTATTGCAATAAGCAATGCCTCAATTTCTGACTTTGGGCAGAAATCCAGTGCTTCTGTTGTAAGCTTAAAATTTGTACTTGTGCCAATAAATAAAAGAGTCTCAGCATCACACTGGCCACATGCCTCTAGTTAATTGTTGCTGGCCTTGGCACCCTGACTACCACCTGGAAAGTCCCCCAATCCATTATGGGCTGAATGGTTACAAATCCTCCATATCAGCTAAAGCCTCTATGGTAGCGGGAGCCAGAGCCCCTAACAAGTATATTACAAAGGCAATCTATTTTTAATGGGACTGCTTCTTAGAATTCAAGTTCGAAGTTTGAAAACTCTCTGTCCTTTCCTTTTTTTTTTCTTTATGGTGACAAATGCTACTAATATGTCTAGCAGTTTGAATTTCTCTAGAGAATCCTGTCTCCTGACGGGCTGCTGGAAAAAATGAGACACACTGTGTTGGTGGTTTGATCAGCTCATCCTGGCTCCTCCTAAGAGAGATCACTGCAGCTGCTGTTACTGCCATTGTGGCTGCCCCAGTCGGGGGTGGTGGCCATGGGGATTGCCTTTGGTCATTCTGTAACCACTGCAGCCACATTAGATTTATTATTAAGAAGAATAGAAAATGTTTTAGAGACATAGAACAGTAATAAGGTAAGGTATCTTACAGCTTGGCTTGTAGATTTCCTTGTTCTAAGAGCCAGTAAATTTGTTTTGGGAATTATGTGTGGCACCTGTCTATAGAGAGCATTGCAGTGAATGAGACCAGAGAGCCAGTCAATTAGTTGCAGGCACAGGAGATGATTAGGAAGTGGGCAGAATTAATGCTGGGAGGAGCATTGCTTCTCATTGTTCTCCTAAGACAGAACCAGCTACTAACCCAAGTCAATATGGCCACAAAAAATGTGCTTTGTGCTATTGCCCATGATCCAACACCTAGTGAGGTATGGATTAACATGCTGACACCAGCTAGTGAGCCAAAGATGGGTAAAGTATAGGGGGATTGTATCAACCTAATTCAGGAGGTTCTGCCCTATGCTGCAGAATCCTCCAAAGATGGGTAAGATGCAATCTAACTTCCTATACCACCTAAGACAGACCTAGTCTAGATGCCCTTTTTGTATAAAAGGAAGAGGGATAAGTAGGGTCAGCCTGAAGCTCCTAGGGCTTAGCACTGTTTATTGGCCTATGGTGTTTACAGGAACCAATTGATCCATTTCTATTATCAGGAACTATGCCCAAGCAGGTGCTGGGATTTAGGAATGAGGAAGTTAGCAGAGGACAAAGAAGCTGGCTAAGGTCAGGTGTTGCTTGTGAGCTGCAGGGGTTACTCTAGGTCAAAGGGCAACCCCCAATGTATAAAGCTTTCCCTGAGCTCCAATAAATGGTATTCTTGGTTCAAGAGTGACCAGTGTGTGTCTATGTTCTAATCTGTAGGTCTTTGCTCAGTGAAGCCTGCTCTGTGATGCTGGCGTTTATACTTCCACATCCTACCTGGGTGCCTCTAGGGTCTTCATCCTAATCTTTACTATGGACACTTTTAATCAGTTTTGAAGACATGAATCTTTGAGATTCAACACACAAGCTTTAAGCAAAATTAATGAAAAAGTAAATCACTAAGCATTCCTCTGTATTTATGCATATACTATATCCATACTATCTTATATATCTATTGTATTTATATGCACACATGTCCATATTACCTTATATACATATTTTTATATGTGCATATATGTCCATATTATCTATTTATTTTGTACATGTTCATGATATATCAATATTAATTTATATAGTTGTTATGTACATATATATATATATAAGCAAACTATTCTATAGAGGAATTTGTTATGGGAAACAATCTTTATTTATGTTATTTAATAAGTATAAGCAATACATATTTAATAAAGTTTATAGTGTTCTCAAAGTTAATGCACTTAAGTGTAGGCTCCAAGATAAACTTTTACAGGACACCTTATGAGTACTTAGAAAATGACACCTCTCCCTTGAAATCTTTAACAGAAAAGTTTATTGCCCTAAGTAGCTATATCATTGATGACCACTCCTTAACTTTAATTCCAAAACTATTTTGGTGAAGATATTCTCAACAAAATTATTATCTCTGGCAGACCAATTACATGCTTAAAGACTTCATTTCTGACAGCATGTTACCTCCACTAACCATCTAACCATGGAAGATTTCTTGACCTTGGATAACTGACCTCAATCTTCTAACCCAGTCTCCATAACTGGTTCTAAAGCTCTATGCAATCACTTTAGTGACCAACAAATAGTGATAACAGCGAAAGATAACTGGAATATTTACCCCACTTTATTGCTGCTGGATCCTTTTTGCTATTTTTGTTGTCTATATCAAAAGAAATCAAGAAGAAAATTAGATAGAAAATAAATTCAATTTCCAGGAACAATGTAAATTATTTAAGACATTGGATGTCTGGTATTTGCCTTTCTCATAAAAATAGTTTTATTTAGTTTGTGAATGTTATAGAATAGGCGTGAAAAAGCATTTAGCCATTAAGAACCTATTTATATGAACTGAGACAAAGACCTTGAGAGACATTGTCCCCAAACCCCATAGATCAAAGCATCCGGGTCTCCTGAGAATCCCAAGACAATCTGTGTTATTGTTTAAATAGTCTTTCCTTATTTCTCTCACCTATTTTTAAAAGTTTAGCATTTCTTTTCTTTGAGGTTAATTTGTAAATTATCAAATATATAAAAAACAATTAACATTATTTTAAATAAATCATGAAATCTTCAAACTGTGTATCACTTGGATGCTGAGGTCCAGGTCAACAGCTGCTGAGTGGAATGCTGCTCAGTGCTTCAGCTACAGTAAGATATTCAGAAAATATCTCACACCCTAATAAACATTTTAAATAGATGTTTCCCTCATTTTTACCAGGAACAGCTGTAATAAACATTTAAACAACCCCTCTAATAACACATTCACTTCCAAAAGCTATTATACTTCTTTTTATTTTTGTCAAGATAGTTATGCTTTCTCTGTTCCTATCTGAAATACAACACTCATCTGAATCTAACCTGTAGCTCATATCTTTCCCATGTTATTATTGAGTTACATCATAACTTCTTGTTAGATACATCTTTGCTATTATCCTAGAATATCTATACTTCAAATAAAATCATCCAAATTCTTTACCTATACTTAGTCAAATCATCCTCATATTAAACACTGTTAGCAAACAGCTTTTGTGTTTGCTGGAAGTAACATCTTTGTCTCTTCTATCAAACTATTCACAAGGGCTTGCATACTTGCAGACCTCATAAAGGAGGAGTTTTCTTTAAGAACATTAATAGAGTTCCACATCTGTGTCCGTGTAAAGTTAAACAGAGAAAACACAGAAGGAGAGCAAGATGATCCATAATGTAAGTCAATTAAGCATAAACAGGAGAAGGGCCAGAAGGGACCATGATAATACAAAGCTCTCTTGGGATCTTTTCAGAAATATGCAAAAATAACTATCCAGAATGTGAGCTAAGTCTTTGGGGATGAGGATGTGAGCTAATCTCTAGATGATACACCCACATTTGTATTCACAGTCTGTGTCAACAAGGATAGAGTGTGGCATGAAAGCCTGATGTGAAATCAAATATTTGCATATTTACATTAATACATGTAAATTCAATATCTGTGCAAATAAACAGAAGGAAAAGATGAAACCCGGTAGGGTGAAATTAACAAAAATAATTTTCTCTTGAATACTACACTTGATATAATAAGATAATGAGACTATTCACAAAAGCAACCGCCAAAAATAGTCCTTAGAGTCAAATCATTTGGCCTCAACCATACTTCCTACTTCGATCTACATAAATTACTTGAGCCTAATGTACAAAAGAATATGTAAAGTGTCATATAATGTTCCAAGTGAATAGATTTTGAACTGAGAACACCTAGAAATTAATAAGTGCAAATGTATTTGCCTTAGATTTTACTAGTGTATTATAATTTCATGAATTTTTCATAAAAATGGTGAATGCCAAACAAACAAAATGGCGTGCACTTTGTTTCTGAAATTTCTTATCAAAAATACATCAATATGCAATATGTCAAGGGAACAGAGTCATAAAAGAAGCAAACTAAATGTCCCATCTTCTATGTCCCTGATATCACCTGTGAGTGACCATCCTACGAAGTCTTTGTCAACAAGGTTCTTAGAGTTACTTGTGGTGTTTGCCAACAATAGGCACAGACTTGTAAGACTAAGGTCATCACTTTTACTTCTAGGGATTCAGAGTCTTCTATCCATGACTGTCCAAGGGTTTGATGTGCTTTTGATACACTCTTGAGCTATCTCCTACTCTTCCACTACATGTAATGGTTTTTTTTTCCTGTTTTTGTAGAATTTTGTAGCAGGTTAGCAATGGGAAAGTTTTAGTTGAATATCTTACCAATTCAAACAATAGATAAGCGATTTGGAATGAAGCACAGGAAATTTATCATTAGATACCACTTTTATTTCAGGAAGTCTCAGTCTATAATTTAAGTCTGAGATTCTGAAAGGCTGTGTAGAAATTCTCTGTAAACCAGCCTTGTCATTCACGCCCTAGCACAGGAAGGGTGGCCACAGGAAGATGATGGGTGTACATTGGTCATCTTGTTTTGATGAGTTTAACTTCAATGAGAGGATCTGTACTGAACAATAAAATAACAAGCAATAGAGGAAGACACACAACATCAACCTCTGGTCTCTACACTTCACACACACACACACACACACACACACACACACACACACACACACACACGGGGGGGGGGAATGTACACATACACAAATGAAAGACAGATTAAGTAGAAATACTCACTTAATATATAATATTAAACATGGAGGGGGGAGAGTACTCATGAAAGCATAGAAATATATTGGACCTAGAAACCTTTTAAGGAACATAGAATATGACCTTGCTAAATTTATACTGTGATTATATACTTTTACAATTATTCTTTCATTAGTTTCACTTAGTGGATCAATTTCAAATAATTATTACCTTGTCATAATGTATCATCTCTCCTCACTGGATTTGGGTTAACTTGTTGGAATTGGGAATTTCACTTGATCACTGCTAATTCTTTGTTTACTTAGAATAATTCTCTCTTGAGAGTTGCTCAGTTATTTTCATGGAGGAATTTGTTGAAAAAATTGTAAAGATATGAGATGAATGAAGTACATCACAAATAGGGGACTACAGTGTATAATTTCAATCACTACCCACAGGAAGAAAATTATGGGTCTTCTAAGGAGTAAAATGAAATCATATTTCTGAAATTCCACACAAGAACTATAAGACCAAAGTACACAGATTTATTACTCTTAATCTCTTTAGGATGAAATTCGGTGCTTTTTTCCAAATTGTATTATTCTTCTATTTCAAAATCTAACTGTAGCTTACAATCATCTGCGTTGGATTTTGTCCCATTATGTTAAGCTAACAGGATCATTGTAATTCTGGCAAAAGTCTGAATATGTCTGTGTTAAGGTTGATATTAGTTACTTTACAGTAAAACTGAGTTTTACAATGTAGTTTGTATTTTAAAATGGTATAAGACCAAGTCTTGTCATTACCAGCTTTCTAAACAAGATGTAACAGGGCTCAAAGTTTCTTGTTAATATTTTTTTGTGTAATATTTGTACATTTGTGAAGATATGATTGATGTAAGAAAAAGTTCAGCAATAGCTTGGCAGGTAGTGGAAGGGATACTCTGGGAAAGAAAGGAAAAGGATGAGGAATCTAAGGATGCTGGGAGATGCCAAGAGACACAGAGGAAGCAGGAGGTGCAAGTTGGTAGAGAGATAATGCCGCATGATATAACATAGATAATACAAATGGGTTAATTTAACTTATAAAAGCTAGCTAGGAATAAGCCTATGTTATAGGCTGACCTTTTATAATTTATAAGTGTCTGCGTCATTACTGAGAACTGGTTGATGGGACAGAAAAAACTCATTGCATTCTTTTAAACACAACTGTCAAATTCTGTGCTATTATACACAGGAGAGTACAGCTGGAAGTTTGCATCATCGTAACCAAGGGCAAAAATTACCCTCTGAGGACTTGCTTCGGTCTGTCTTCATTCTCATCTGAAGCCATGAAACATATATTCAAAGTTCACAATGTCTAGTCATAATTTTTGATGTAGAAAAGTTTCTATAAGTATTGTTCTTCAGATTGATACAATCTAATCTCCCCCAAATCCCTCTTTTCAGTATTGCTTTTTAATAAGGTGTCTTACAAATATTCAGCCAGTTAATTTTCTAGGGTAACTTCGTCTTCATGAGGTTTTTCCCTGCTCCATTTTAGGAAGAAGGTATTCCATTGTATCAGGGCAATTTAACTGTACAACAACGTTAGCTGGATAACAACTTGAGAAGAAAGAGCCTATGCTATTGATCATGTCTATATTTTCCCTGGCTGTGATGACAAGCCAGATGATTAAACATAGTAGTCTCCATATATTTAGCCTAATTTAACCATACTTCTTTGCCAGCCACACCAATTTCTCCAATTCTTCGTGAAATGTAGTTATGCTTCTGACTTATTATCTTGATGCAAGTATAAAAGATTAATATTTTTAAGAGCTTTAAGTTAAGTATTTTAGTATCATAATGACTCTTTCATCATAGTTGAGAGATACAATGTGAAGGTCTAGCTGGCTGCTCATTATAACTCCCCTAATTTTGTTTTTGCTTTGAAAAATGAACAACTTCAATATCAATATCATGAAATCTTTATTACAGGAATTTGGGGCAGAAATTACAGCTAATTTCTGGTGTCATTAATTCCCTACTTTAACCCATAATGCATAAAAACATGTCACGTCCACAAATAATATTAGTTTAGTCTATAGACTGGGGCCATCTCAAACCTGATTGTGGGGTTTTGCTGCTTTTGTTCATTCATTTGATTGTAAAGCAGAATTTTCTTATTTTGCAAGAGGGCTGTGAATTATGATCCTGTTCTCAGGTTCCGAATTTCCAGTCACATACTAACAAATGTAAAGAAAGAAAGAAAGGAGTCATGGATTTTCTACAGTTTAAGGTGTATATATACAATCTTAGTCACTCAAGGGGAGTGTTTAGATAATGTTGTGCCTGTTTATAGTACAATTGCTGGGGAAATTCTTCAAATAAATCTATACTCCTGTTAGAGTAATAGGATCTTAGTTTGACACTTGGCTCCAGTGCTGACATTTGGCAGGTAATTATGATTTTCTATCCAGACAGTGTTGTTTTCTTTTTATTAAAGAAAATATTTTTCTCATTGCACATGATTTTTAAGTCGCATAAGACCACAGTTGGCAATCCTACCCTGTCACTACTAGGAGTATCATCATATATTATCTTTCAGCACAGAACTTTCCAGATCAAAGCAAAAAATGTGACATCATTTTTAACATTATGCTATTATATTTCTTAATCCTTGATAATGGTGTATAATTAACAATTTCCCTGTGACAGAAGCACAATTGTCCCACAAATAATGAGAAGCTAACTGGAAGACAACTTCTCCTCCTCTTCACAATGTCCAACTTCACAATGGTACCTGGATAACCAGAACATTCAAAGTCATACTAGAAACACATGGCTTTTTATGTCCTCTATGGAGCAGAATCTTGCAGGACTCACTGTTAGTGTGTTCCAGCAAGACCCATTCCCTGAGTCTCCGGCATCTGCATGAACTCTTCTATGGCAATCTCCACCTTATTTTTTACTCTCCTGTCACTTTTGTTAACTTTCAAAAAATCCCTTCTAGTAAAAGCGTGGTTCTCTGATGTTAACCTAAAATCTGGTATTAATCTCAGAACCACCTAGAGATCATTTGAAACAACGTTTTTTCTGGACCCAAACTTTCAAATATCTATTCCATGAGCACACACATGGCATGCATGTCACTCTCATTGGTTCCTGGCGGTGCTGATGCTCTTCCTCCAGAGGCTTCACTTGAAAAGCCCTTTAATTTACAGTTCCTCCTTCTTCCTGAGCTACATCCCAACAATGTCCACGTGCGTCTTGGGAAATCTGAGGCACAATTGCCAAACATCACTTGTAAGTACGTTACTGTCATTAGCCATCTGACTGGTGAGCGATGAGATTCCGGAATCCCAGCCTGATATGCTGATGTCTGGGTTCTACTTACAAAAGGTCTGGTTTGGGTCTCTGTGCAACCAGCACTGGGTCACAGATCAGGGGTATAAAGTTTCTAGAAAAGCAATGAAACTGTGAAGGTCAGGCCTAAGAAAAGCAAAGCAGTAGTGCGTTTACTGGAAATAGGACTGTTGCCACAATGGTTTCTCCTGTTGTGAACTTCCTAGTGACCCTCTGGGTTATCGGTTCAGAAATATCCCAGGAAAGGGTGAGATGCTGGACAAATGGATCCCCACGTTTATACTGCACTATGTGTAAGTTTGTCCTAAATGACCTCAGATCCTGCATTTAGTCATTGCGCAAGCTCATGGCTAAATGACAAAATACTGCAACCAGAGAAGTAGAGGAAGAACACGGACAATGTGTGTGGGGCTCTATCATGTGGACTCAGCCTGTGACACGGAGCCTAACAAGTAACTGCACAGAGGTACAGCAGAGACGAGTTCAAAGCAAAGGGTCTGAGAAGTGATGTTGACGAGCAGTGTGATAAAACTGTGGGTATTAACAGACTGGATTCCTTTACCTTTACCATAAGCACGAGAGAGCAGCATGATCTCCAGAAGAGTATATTTGTGTTACTTTGATTCACTACCAAGTTCCACATCCGCATGAACTGTCAAGGAAAATGCCGGTGTGAGAATTCCTAGCTAAAAAGTTAAGCTGCTGTAGTTTTGATTTCTTAATTTATCTTTGATATACTTTGTCCTTTTCCTTCACTGCATAAGATAATACATAATAACTTAGAAAATTCAACTTTTTTAATTCTTTACTTTTAACAGATGTCTGTGGCTTAATTTGCCAGCGGTCCACCCAGCAATTCTGACTCACTGCAGATGGGTGGAGATCTTCTGAGCAAAGGGAAATCTTTCCTCAGAGGTCATGATTTCTGCAGTTAATGATCAAGATACCTACTGTGCTACATTTGCTAAGCCCAGAAGCATGGAGGTTATAGCATCCAGCATTCTCACAATGGTAGTTGTGTTCATTAATAGCCACCTTTTAATTATAGACACCTGAATTCCCGTCCTTACTTTTAGATCAAATTCCAAATCTGTATATTCTAAAAACTCAGAAGCTTATTATTAGAAAAGTTGCTGTAAAAGGTGGTTTTTGTCATGGCTTTTATCGTGAGACCTTCAAGCCATTACTGCAACTAGGGAGATAGAAGGAAGAAGGTTCCCTTCAACTTCTCAGAACTGCATCCCAGTGGGTGTGGTTGTCACATCCTAACTGATCGACTCTGCTTTCTAATTGGCCACCTGTATGCAGTTGTATTCCTAAATACATTCTGCACCCTCAGTATTCATATATCTTGGAAAAAAGAGGCAATTTTCAGTTTGGAAAACTCCTGTTGTTTGCATCACATTTACAGAACGTGTGAATTGACAAGAAATTTAAGGTCCATTAGATTTTACTGCTTACCCTTTAAGTTAGATAGCCATAGCCCTTTGCAAAGTAAGGAAACAGAGCCAGGGTCTGAATTGGTACTGAAATGCATCCCCTGTTTTTTTTTTTTTGTTTTTTTTTTCTGTTTTTTCTCATGACACTCACCACCCTCATGGATAATTTATTTTCCTAGATTGAGCTAAAAAGCACTTTCCTTGTTGATAAATTTGACATCAAAATAGAATCAGTGATCTGTGAATTATCCATTCATGATATAAACTTTAAATGACAGTTGATGGGAAACAAACCGAAGTATTAAAAATCCAATAGTGGATAATCTCCAAAGCCAGCAAGTATTACATTGAGGAAATGAAATGAAATAAAATGTCTGTTTTTTATAAGAATACAAAAAAGATAGAAATATTCCCACTATATACACAAGGTTGTAGTTGAAAATATTTTTGAAAGAACATGTGGAAAACATAGTTTTCCCAAAACCCCTGAGAACAGTGAATTGTGTGTGCAATAATAAACAACCTACAGTGGACATTCATAATGTTAATTTACTTCCTCTTTAAAGACTGGAACTATTATTGTTACAACTCATGTATTTTGTCGCATAAACACCATATAATTTTCAGAGGTATAAGATGATTTAAACTGAAGCATCAATATCTGAATAAGAGGGGGAAATGAAAGGCATATGTCTCAACCATGAATCATTTTCTTTAACTATTATTAGTTTAAAATTATTTTTAAGCTGTTTCCCAATAGCCAAATATTCATTTACATGCTAAGTATTTCTTAATTTGAAAAAAATGATATCTAGAGAAAAGAGAGTTGATATATTAAATTCTTAAAACTATCAAAGATTTCAGTCATCTTCAACATTAACAAACAATAGCTTAGTAAGTACTGGGCTTTCTGAAGATGGAATTTGATCTCCGAACCCAGTTAGCAAGCCAGGCTTGATGGCAATTGTAATCCTAGTTCTGGTAACATGGGTATTGACAGATACTTGGGGCTCAATGGCCAGCCAGCCTAGTGTGGCCAACAAGTTCCTAATCGTGCCCGAGAAGAGACTGCTTCAGAAATGATATTAGACAGTTCCTATGGCACCGTGCCTGAGGCTGACCTCTGACCTCTCTACTTCCCTTCCCAAATTCTATATGTGCCTGCATAAACTCTTTCACAGACATATACAGCCTCTCTCTCTCTCTCTCTCTCTCTCTCTCTCTCTCTCTCTCTCTCTCACACACACACACACACACACACACACACACACAGTAGCACTATAGTCATAGTGTCTGCCAATATAACTTATATTTTAAAAATTGTACAAGTTAAATATTTAGAAATTCTATAGCAAGTAAGCCTATCGGCTCTGTACGGTTACATTTAGCTTCTGTTTAAAAATAACATCACAGTACCTATTTATTTACTTTTTTATTTTGTGTGAATACACACCCATGCTCATATGTGCCCATGTCTGCACCTGTGTGTTTGTATGTTGATACAGGTCAGAGAAAAACTTTTATTAACTTTTAATAACTTTTTAAGTTATTTCTCTCTTTCTAGCCTATGGGTTCTGGAGACAGAAATCAAGTCTTCAGCTTTCCAGTAAGTCTCTTTAGTCCCCATCAAAATCTCAAATATTTTCAAAAGGCTGTGATATTATTTATAAATACATTCATCTAATTAAAGCATGATCTAAAACACAAAATAGCTAATCCACATTGTGTGATTCCACAGAACTACTCAGATTATTAATTGAATGATATGATTCTTTTTTTAAGCTTTTGTTGGTAAACTGAAAAGATTTAGAACAAGCTTAGAGTTGATAGAAAAGTACATCTAAGATAAGTGCTTACGCAGAAAAGATCACAGTGGACAGTTGCCTTGTGTGCATATGGCCCTTACAGTTCTCCTGTAAGTAAGCAACAGCAGCAGATCTAGAAACTTAAGAAAACAAAAGATGCATTGGATAGACGGCATTCTCAGAAATGAAGCGGAATTAACAGTTTGAACAAACAGGTCAATAAAAAGGAAAGACAAAGGGCATCTGGCCAAGGCCTGGGGCTGGAAATCTTTCTCACACATCAGGAGTTAAGAGGTAGCAGTTGTGTTGTAAACATGACCTAGGATGGCTGGGTTCACAAGGCCACTCTTATTGCTGATTGGCCACTCTCAGTCTGTGGGAGGATTTATGATTCTTCAACCTATTGGAAACATTTAAGTTTTAATTTCTCTACTGAGAATCTGATTGGTTAAATATAAGGCATTGTCCTACACTCTTCCCAGGGTCAGAAAGACATAGTTTATTCTTTTGGTGTCCTTATTTGGATGAAGAACATGTCTTTCCAGTTAGACACATACTGGTGTGTTCTTTCTAAACAAGAACAAAATAACACTACGATGTCTAATGTTAACAAAATGACAAAGCCTGGAAACATCACAGAATTAAAGGACAGCTCAAACCTAACAAATCTCCATCAAAACACTGCGTGTTCATGTGTCACATTAGCAGACTATCTCTGTTTGTATAAATGGCAATTCTGAAAACATTAAACTTTGTAATATCCATTTTTAAAAACTATGTGGATATGTGTCTATACAGCAGTATGTGCAAGTGGGATCAGGAATCTAAGGATGTTAGAGAAATTAGATTCTCCTGGAGCAAAGGTTACAGGTGGTTGTGATCCACCCAATGTATGTGCTGGGAACCAAACTTGGGTCCTTTGCCAGATTTTAACTACTCAGTATTCTTGCTAGCTCTTAATATTACTTTTTAAAACTTTTCTAAAATGAAAAATAAATAACAAATAAAAGTAAAAATGTCTTAATCTTATATTGAATGAGAAAATTTTATACTCAACCATTTTCTGTATTTTAATGTATTACCTATATCTGTGAATAACAGAATCATCAATAAAGTTATGTACTCTTTGTCATATAATTATATATTTAATAATTCTATTTTTAACATTCATAACATGTTTATCATGCTTTTGATTTACAAAGTGTGTTTATTTTATTATTTTTATCCTTGAAACAAAGCAGAACATATTCTTAGATTCAGAGAAGTGACGTTAGAAATTAAGATTACGGCTTAGACAGCAAGAATATTATGATGTTCTTCAGGCTGACTTAGCAGAGGAGCGGGCTGAAATGCGTCAAAGGCAATCCCCTCCAGCATCCAATCCACCCCAGGCCTCCTAGGATTGCAGACCCTCCTTCCCTCCACAGCTCAGAATTAAAAATCCACTACAGCTGCTGCTGGAATTATAAACCTCATGCTACTAGAAGCCACTGTTTTAGCTCCAAACACATGGTGCTGCCATTTTCATTGTCCACAAGCCCTCAGTCTCTCCCCCTCATCATCTCTTGTTCAGATGAAAGCCTGGAGTTTTGTTTAAAACTGTGGTATCTGTACTTGCAAGTTTCCTACCCCAAATACCCAGCAGCTGTTTTCCAAATAACTGACTCAGAGGCTTAATAATACTTATAAATGCAGTAGCTCAAACTTATTAAAAAAACAGCCCTTACATTTAAATTAACCTATAATTCTTATCTATGTTTAGCCACATGTCTTGGTGCCTCTTCTCAGTACAGCATCCTCATCTTGCTTAGTCTGAGTCTGGTTGGCATCTGCTTCTCTGACTTTGTCTTCCATGAATTCTCTTAATTTGGGCACCCTGTCAATACTTTCTGCCTGGCTTCTGGCCAAGCAGAATTTCTTTAAACCAATCAAAGTGACAAATCTTTACAGTGTACAAGAGCATTATCCCACAGCAGGTATCCATGAAGGATCTTTAAATTTTCTAATCTCTAAAATTTACATTATCAACGAATAGCATTAAAAATAAAATTTCCAAGAAGGAAAGGATTAGGGAGCATGTGTAAAATTCTTGTTGTGTAAACATCTGGACCTGATTTGGATCCATGAAAAGGCAAGCTTGGGGGCTGGCCAGACAGCTGAGTAAGTCAAAGTGCCTGGAATGAAGGCTGATGACCTCAGTTAAGTTCCTGGATACTGATGGAAGAGCAGAACCGATTCCTGAAAGTTGTCCTCTGACATCCACATATACAACATGGTAGGTGCATACACCGCCAAAACACACATGAACATACACATACACTCTAGATTTAATTTAATATCAAAAAGCAATCCTGGAACAATTGTATGTTTCTATACTCCTAGGGCTGGGAAGGTAGAGGCAGGTTTACTGGGACTTACTGGCCAGATATTCTAGTCATAAAGGTTGAGCTTTAGGTGCAGAGGAAATCCTAGTCTCCAAAACTAAAGTGGGGAGCAAGAAGAATAGAAGAGACATGGACTCTAGGCTTCCATTCATGTGTGCACACATACACATTCGCACACATATAGGAACAGAGATGAAGAAGAAATGGCGGAAAGTAAATATTTGTCTAAGAGTGAATACTAGGTAGGATATACAAGGAAGAGAAATATCCTTCACTTGCATTTTGAAATGAACAAATCTCTCTAATTAATTCTCATTTAACTGAAATAGATCTAATCCCTCAGTAAGTACACAATCTTTAGAGCTAAAGTATGAATAGTAAGCATATTTTGGGTAGCAACAGAGCTGCCAGGCAAGCATTGTAGCAAATCATTTGAACACCCTATAATAAGACAGCTAACCAGTCAGGAATCCAGGGCATTATGAAGATAAATGTGCTGTTAAACTCAACATTCTCTGCAAAGTGTAAGCATCCAAATGGAAGCAATAGTATCATTACCAACTTGAATCTACTTCAACTAACAGAAGTTCTGGATAAACACTAACATTACTGATTTTGCCCTTGCTCTCTGTGCCCAGAGCAAACCAATGACTCTATTTCTTTACCTATATGTAGACAACATCTTGGCAACCCTTCAGGGAAGGGTTTGCTAGGGTAGGCTTGGAACACCTGTGCTTTCTTAAGTCATTATGTGGTAAATGATTAGCTGGACGATTTAAGGGGTTGGCTTAATATGACTTTAAGCAGTGACCTTTCTCGAAAAGCAATCATTTGAGATAGTACAAATAATGCCTGGCTGATAAGCAGCTAGTAGCCCCTTAAAACTCAACAGCTAACAACCAGCCTTGGGTCTCTCCCACAGCTAGACAGGCCTGTTGGACAACACCATTCATGATTGCTTCTCAACACCCCCTTTGAAACTTTCCATTCAAGGACATGGTTTCCCATGTTTACATTTCCACTAAGAAGGAAGCAATCTGTGGACTTTAGAGATTTAAATTTACCATAAAAATGAGGTTTTTATTTTTCCCACTCTTGCTGCCAATTATTTCATAGTGGCAGGCTTGGCACATCCATTCTTCATTTTTTTGGCATTCTAAAAATGTATGCTTGAATGGAAGTGCTATACTCTGTAAACACCTCTTTGACCAACACAAGTTTATATCTTTGCTACTGGAATGTGAACACTATTTTTTTTTCTTTCTTTCTTTTTTTTTTTTGTCAACATAGACACGCCTAATATGACCTCTAGCAGAATAAGAAACTCACATACCTAAACTTACCTTTATTATTTTTCTCCCCTTTAATGACACATCAGCAGCTGGTCCCCTAAAGGGATAGGAAAAGCCAATAATAATTTGAGCCAAATTAATTATTAAAAATTTTGTCAATAATTTTGCCAATTGTTAAAACTTCTTTTTCTTTAAATTCTTTTATATTTAAAGAAAATATTTGATCTACATATTTCTGAACAACTAGGTTTTAGAAATAAATGTCTTCTGAATATAAATTAGAACCCCAATCAGTGTGTGTGTGTGTGTATGTGTATATATTACTTTGTAAAATAAACACAAACATTTCCAAATAAAAATTAATGAGCTTCAAATTCTACATGCGGAATATAAGCTTTCTAACCTTTTCTTTTGCTTCTGGAGAGGTTTTTTTTTTTTTTTTCTGTTCTTTGATGTTACATGTGCTGTAAACACAGAGTTTCAGAGAAAGCCATCCACATATTCTTTCATAGAACTGTCCCCCGACTCCTGGACAAAGCAAGCTGCAGTCAGGAGGATAAACTCCTATTCTGTTAATAAAAATAATAGTGAATTAAAGCTTAAATATCCTTTTGTATTTAATAAAATCATTGAATAAATTGATAAAACATCGACAACTATTATAGAGAGTTTACATTTTGCAAATGAAACAGAAAGCAAACCGACTCAGTCAGAATGTCAGTGAGTTTTTCCCGAGACTTGGCCTCCTGGGAAGAATATACAGTAAAGAACACCAGAAGGATTAAGATTCTCCTAGAGGACATCTTTTTGTTTTGGGAAAATATTGGTTTTTTTACCTTACTGTTTTAATGACTCTAGCAAAAGAAGTCAACATCTTTCCACTGATAAAAAGCTTCAGAGACAGACTGATCTTTGACACCTCCCACCCGACCCTGGCAGAAAAAGCTGTCACCCATAGTTCTCTAGGAATAGGACTAATAGAATTTGGGTCAGCTGCTGTTGCATTATACAACTTTCTTTCCATGATTTTGTTTTCTTTGGCTGGGAGTGAACAGCTTCTAATGAAAAGTAAATCCCTTGGTAGTGTTTATATTTCTTGCATGTCTGTAAGACTACTATTTGGCTCAAAATTAAATTCAGATGAAATTAAGTTCTTTAGTGTGTGAAGGACTTAACTCAGATACAGAAATCAGAGTCTGTCCATTCAGCTGAGCCTTCCAGTACCTGCCTGGTGGTGCATACAAAAACCTCATCCTACAGGAGGGTCACTTAATTTGTAAAGGAATGGAACTTCTGTCAACTTCACTTTTCATTCAAAAATGTGTCTGGTGAGATGTGGCTATTAGTGAATAAAAAAGGAAATCAGAAACCTGGTATGTCCTCCTGGCCTAGCTCTCAGTGTGTCCCTTCCCAGCTGATCCCACCGGCTTGTCTAAAATATTAAAATTAGCAACCACAACAAACATGACAGCAGAGAAGTAACCAAAACTCTTAGTGTTATGTTAGGAAATTTTATTTCCACATGTACAAAATAATTCCATGGAAACATGAAAACAAAGTCTCCAGCTTGGCAATGATCAATGAAGACCTTTTGTATTACATGAATGTAATATAAATATAAATACAAAAGAAGATTGACAATATTACAGTAAAATATTTTGCATTGTATAAATGTGTCATAAACACAAATGCAAAATATAAATGCTTTATAAATTCAGATCATAAGGAAGAAAATATTTTTAATACATACACACATGCCAAATTTTGTGTATGATTGTGCATAGATAGAAAAATTAAATAAAGACAAAACCAAATTGTTTTAAAATAATTTATTCAAAAATGTGTAAAAAATAGAAATAACATAGTAAATGTTTCAGTGATAGTTTCCTTTTATTCAGTAAATGCTATTCTTATCTTAAAAATTTGTTTTGCAGTATAAGTCATATCATAAGGATGGGATAAAAGGAACAGTGTATCCTGGCATTTTCAACCACAATGTATACACAACACACACACACACACACTCTTTGTCTCTCTCTCTGTATGTTTCTGTGTCTCTCTGTTTCCTCTCTGTATCTTACAAATAAACACACACACACACAATAATAATAGTTGAATTAAAAACATACATCACATGATAAGCAAGGTATAGTTGTCCTCATCTGCAGAGAAGGCAGAAAGACCCTTGAGTTGAAGGTTAGTGTGAGAGATATGTAGTCACCATGAATCAAAAGCATCTAAGTAAACAAATGTCATGCAGACAGATAAAAGAAGGTATTGTATTAATTTTGAATTGTAATACATTATACATAGGATTCATATTTATTAGAGCATATTTTAACACTCACGGATATAAATTAAAGCTTATGGCCATTCTTGAAGGTAGGATTGTCTCCCGATGGATGGTGATTAAATCTCTAGGAATGCAGGAACCTGATCAAATCTCTAAGAATGCAGAAACCAAACAGGCTGCTCAAGATCTCAGCAGCCTTTTTAATAGGGGTGACCACACCCTATTTACACCCGTTTAAGCTCCTAGAACTCTAGATACACACACCTTTCAACCTTGTCAGCTAACATCTGAATTCTACCACTTTGTTTATTTAACTAAGAAGGTTTTAAACTAAGACTATATATAATAGGAATATTATAAGGTAATGTCTGGGGGAGGAAAGGCAAGACATAATCACTGTCAAAATATAACTAAAACCCAATACATATAAGGCATATTATATCTTTTTAGAATATTGGTAAATGGTGGGGTATATAAATTATTTTAAAACTGTTTATTTGAAATCGTAAAAATCTAACATTTGAATGCTTTATATATATATATATATGATTAATATTTATTAGAGCATATTTTAACACTCACAGATATAAGTTAAACCTTATATCTGCAGGAGCCAAACAGGCCACTCAAGATCTCAGCAGCCTTTTTAATGGGGGTGACCACACCCCATTTAAACTCTTAAAACTCTGGAGACGTGTCTCTCAAACTTGTCAGCTACCATCTAAATTCCACCATAAGAAGGCACATGAAGGAGCCTGGCAGACTTGAAACATGATCCTCTTGTAGTTTTAAGACAGCCATAAGAGTCTGTCTAACAAGGACTGGAGAGATAGATGGCTCAGTAGCTAGAAGTGAACATTTGCTGTTGTTCTTTAGGACTAGGATTCAATTTCCAGCACCCACATGGTGACTCACAACCATCTGTAGCTCCAGTCCTGAGGGTGCTCTGCACTCCTTGGACACCAGAAGACAAAAATACCTCAAAACAGAAAAAAAAAAAAATCTATGTGCAGTGTTTATGTGAGTTCTGCTTAATTTGGTTTAACATTGAATCTGTACTGAAGCAGAATACTAAAAATACCATGTAAAATTTGGTTTCTACATTATAGTTGGCTTTCCCAGGCTGACTCTCAGTAGTCTGCCTTGCTTCCACCTTTACCCAGATAAAATGTACAGTGAGTTCGGTAAAAGTTCACATTATTTGCTCCAAGTCTACAGTAGAAGCCTACTGGAAAGAGTTGAACTCCACTTAAGAACAAAATTATAATGTCAGTATCTTAATTGCCTTTATGCTTATTCTTAAGAAATTGAGCAGAGTAGTTTAGTCAGTTTTTGAGATAGAAGAATGGACCATTCAGGATAGTACTTACTGAAATTGCCCTGTTAAAGAAATTTGGCTCTTAATTCTCTATTCTTGATTTTTCAGATCACATGAACAGCTCACTTTCAGCTTAGTAACATGGAATCAAATTTTGTATGAGTGACATTATTTTTGTATTTTGCCTAATTTGTAGGGATTCAGTATAAGTGCTTCATTCAAAACAACTTTCTGTAAATTTATTTTGCACCTATTTCTGTAGCATTTGAAAGTTAGGGTATTATAGAGAGATCTTTGAGGAAAGAGACCTTATTTCCTGGTTTTCAGCTTTGTATCTTTGAAAGACAATTTGGTATTTATTTCCCAGTGTTTCCTTGTACTGTGGCATTAGTCATTTATAGAATATTAACTTTTAAAAGTTAAAACTTAAAAACGTTGATAGATGTGAAAATAAGTTGTTTGACATAGTCTAATTGCTGTACTAGTATGAGCAGTAAAGTACTCTGGTTTGGGTGTATTGGTTATAATAATAAATTTTCTTTATTAAGGAAAATTTCCTATTTCAAATGATAATATGTTTACCAAGATGTGAATATATTGATGTGATGTGGAAATGTCTTTCTCTATGTTTTGAATTACCATTGGATAATAAAGGAATTGTTTTGGCCTGTGGCAGAGCAGCTTATAGTCAGGTGGGAAATGCAAGCATAGGGAAAGGGGAAGAAGGGCAGAGTCAGAGAGAGATGCTATGAGCTGCTGCCTAGAAAGAAAGATCTAAAAGAATTCAAGTAAACCATGAGCCACATGGCAAGACATAGATTGATAGAAGTGGGTTAAGGTATGAGGACTAGCTAACAATAATCCTGAGCCATAGGGCCAACAGCGTGGTGTTAATATAAGCCTCTGTGTGTTTCTGTGGGACTGTGGATCTGTGGGTGTCGATCTTGGGTGGGAAATGTCATACTACATTGCTGCTTCTGATTCTGAAATGATTTCAAAATTTGAACTTCCTATCTGTTTGAAAGAAAAGTATAATTCAAACCAGGGTTTCTGTGATTGAAAGTTTCTGTCTCTGATTCTGGGAGTTACCATTGAGAATCATTCGTGAATAATCCAGATATCACTTCTAGTTTGATTATTTAAAAGTAAAATTTAAGGATGACGGACTGGGTGGGTAAGATCACAGAACACAGATGTAGAAAAAATTGGCATTGGGGTTGAGGTACAAATAGGCCAAAGAGTTCCAAAGCCAAACTTTCTGCAGACAGAAAATTGATAAATTTTCACTTGTGACAATTACACATTTTTTTAGTGGTAACTTAGATGACCTTGGAAATTCATATATAGTAGCAAATTATCTTAAAGCACTTACTGCTTTAACAGCTAGATAAGCACGTTAGACATGTTTTCTAAAGACCAAATGCTACAAGAAACTGTAAATTGAATTCTTATTTATTCAGCTTATTTTCTCTTTAAGTAACATAAAATCTCTGGTTTCTTTTTTATGAACCAGCATACCAATAATATAAACTTATTTTGCGACTGTTGCAAGAAGTTTGTTTTTTTAAAAAATAAGCATTAATGGGTTTTATTACTTAGAATATATCCAATGTATGTCAAACATAGTTATTATTTGTTGCTGATATTTGAAATTTTTTTTCATATCCTTATATTCCCTGTAGAATATTTGGAGGCACAAAGCAGGGTCTTATACTAACTAGTCAAGCTGGCCTAGAACTTCTAATAGTTCTCTTTCCTCGGGTTCTCAAATTCAGAGGTAGATAGATGTGCCATCCCATTTTCTGTCTAGCCTACATCTTCTACATGTGCTTCCTAACCTCACTATCTCTTTTAATGTGTAAGTGATCTCTGCACATGGCCTTCATGCCTGAGGAGACACCATGAGGCCTCAGATGCAAGTAGCATCTTGGCCTTTATTTTCCAAAGCCACAGAGCAGGGGCAGCCTCTCCTCTTAGGACAAGTTGGCTGCATACAAGCTGAGTTAGGTGAGGAGAGAAGTTCTTTACAATTATTTCTGGATGAGCAAGGTCTTTATCCCCCAAAGAACATACGTAGATTAGAGTGAATTAATGATGCTCAGGAACATGTAAATTGCAAAAAAAAAAAAAAAAAAAAAAAAGGGCACTACCTAATAATATTCAGTGCTGAAGTATTCCTGCTTCTCTTTCCATCTGTTTATTTGCATTTCTTTCCCTGTAATTAGTGTCCACATCATCACTCCTCTTCCCTGTTGACCTCTATTTGTACTTGGTGATATGGATATGAAACACTTTAAAACTATTTATCACACAGTTCAAGGGACTTTCATTTTCTACTCTAAAAGTTTAATGACTCTTATATTTGAACTAAATTGTGGTTGTTTTGTTTTCTTCATTTTGCCTCACAAACTTGAGAAAAAAGTTCCCATAAATACATAATACAAGTTTTAAACTAAGGTGCCATTGATATGGCCACTTCCTGGTCTTGACTTTTAAGTGAGAACTGCTGCCTACCGTGTGTGTGGTCTTGGATTCAATACAAACTCTGGAATGAAAAACAAATTTTTTTATTAAATTGAAACAGAGTATTTGTGGTAGACAGAAGTCTGCCCATAGTTTTACAGTGTGATTCAAAATGCAGAGAATTATTGCTATTTAATTGCATTCTATTTTCTACAATACATTTCAGTTGCAGGACTACTTCCAAAATGAAATATTCTCATTAAAGTATAAAATCAAAGGACTTGCAAGCAAACATACTGCAGGGGGATTTTATGGAAGATATTGCTTTTTGGCAACTGGATGTATTATCTTTAGTAGCCACACACAAATATAGAGTTGAAAAGTTGCCTTAAAGCAATGTTTCTAGTCTATGGGTTACTGTGCACCATTCAAATCATTTCATCATACTTGATCATCTTTTTGATCAAGCATTCATACATTTTAAAATTCATGTTTGAGATTCGGTTAGGAAATCAAACACTTTAGTTAAAAAAATGCCTACTCCTCAGTGAGCTCTGCATCCTGATTCTTCAGTGTATTGGGACTTTAGAGTTTTGATATATAATCTTTGGTGGCAGTGATCAGTTTTGTCAAAAAACATGAAGTTCCTGTGTAAACTGTATAAACATTTTTGTTTGAGCTACATACAATCAGAATAAAGAGTTAGATGCATGCTGCCAGAAGATACTCTGGTTGAGTCACACACACACACACACACACACACACACACACACACACATACACACAACCAGAAACACACACACATACACAGGGGCTCAATTTTCTAGATTTAGTACTTTAAATATATATCTTGGTATTTTTAATAGTCAATTTATAAAAACAATGGAGAATTTAATTGATAAGAAACAAAATTTAACAAAAAGTTAATTTGGTTAAAGAAAGCAGTTGTTAATAATGATTATGTATAATCAGCCTGACATCCAACAGTAAGTTTCTGGTTGTTTTGGATGAACACATCCTGAACATTTATCTTCACAGTTTATTCTAGGATTTGTGTAACTTTCTATTTTGAAATTAAATCAACTATTGGTGAGCAAGGTGATCTCCAGCCAATTGTCCTTGTTGACTGCAGGATGACCCAGAGAGCAAATATAACAAAGATTTGCCAAGTAAATTATTTTCAGAAAAAAGTCTCTGAGCCAGGACTGACCTGGAAAATTTTGTAAATTCCTGAATACTACCCAGGGTACACCGATGACTCTAAAACACTACAGTGTCTTCAAAATTATAGCGTAATAGGTTACAATATGTGGTCCTGAACTGACGTTGGGAAAAATAAAGCAATTTGTAGGAAAGCAGTAGTTTAACATGTGAACAGTTTCTCGGGCACATTAAAGAACTCATTTTCTGGCTGTCTGGATATTAGAGTTTACAGATCATTATAGAATTAGTGACAAAGACATAGATAAGGGTTGCCTAGAAGTCAGTGCAGATTAAATGGCTCATCAAAGTGGCAAAGGGCTGTTTCTATACCAAGAAGTGAATGTAATTTGCATAGGGGCATATAATCAAAAACAAAAGACTCTTGACTCCTCAAACTAAATAACCCTGTGTTCTTTAAAAAGAAGAAGTGAGGAACAGGAAGACCAAAAATGTACCAACTTAGAAGCATTAATAATACAGTTCAGATTGAGAACAATTGATATGTTACCAACCATGAATCTGTGATTTACAAGCAAAATCACAGATTTTGGTAAAAACCCACTTGATGTTTTCTATGTAATTTGTGCAAACACATAAAATACATTAAAAAGAGCTGTTCAGTCTATTTAAAGAAAACTGAAACCACCAGTTAGCACACACACTGTAACTAAGTTCCTCCTTAGTTTTATGTAGCATTAAAAGAAGCAAGCTTTGGGAGCAGGAAAAGACATACCTATTACAATGAGGTTTCTTTTCCCAGCTAGCTCCATGGTTCAGACCTGCCCACCGCTGTTTATCTGGACCACCAATCACAAAATCCCAATGAATCACACAGACACTTATATTAATTTCATACTGTTTGACTTATGGCTTAGTCACATTGCTACCTAGCTCTTTCACCTTAACTCAACCCATTTTCATTAATCTGTCCCGCCACATGACCTGTGGCTCACCTGTGTTCCTTACATATTTTTTTCTTTGGGTGTCTGGCTCTATCTGTCTTACTCGACCCTCTTCCTACCTATGCTCTGATATCCCTGCCTACTTTTTCTATGGTGACTTCCATGGCCAAAACTGTCTTTAATTAAAGATTGATATTCACAGCATACAGAAAGACATTTCCACATCATCTCCTCATTTCTGTCTTAACGAAAAAGGAAGGTTTCAATTTTAACATAGAAAAATTACATATAACAAAATAGCTATCAAGCAAGAATTACAGTTACAATATCTAGTCTACTTGTTTTTAGCAAAATTAAAGAAAATACTCTATCATCTACCTTATCCTTGTGAATCTAAAGTTTCATATCCAATATACCTTTTAAAATAACTAACAAAACTATACCTATAACTATCTAATCTTCAACTACATCAAAGATTACAGAAAGATATAATATTTACCCAAGTAAACAGGAAGTGCAAACAACTTCCAAAATCTAGAAATGACAGAGATGAAACCTATCTGCCTGGACAGTTGCCCAAAATTCCTTTATAAAGTTGGGGCATCCATCTTCAGCCTACAGACTCAGAGTCTCTGGCATACATTTCAGTGAAGCAGGAAATCTGAAGGACTGCTCTACCCATTCTAGTATAGTTCATCAGTCACTTCTTCTTGAGTCCTGAAGAATGTCTGACAGTTTTTTCTGCAAAGCAGGAACCTAAAGGATCATCTTAGCTTATTCTGCCAAAATTCAGGGGTTACTTTTGTATGGAACCTTCATGTCCAGTTTAACAGCATACTGTCAAGCAGTCAATACAAGAAAAGGTTCTTGTCCAGTGGCTAACCATTGCCACAAAGAAAGTAAACTCCATAAGGAGTTTCTTCAATGCCAATTTTTCTCTTGAAGTATATTAGTGCTGCCAGGAGCAGACTTGTCTCACTGTCCAGAAAAGTCTAAATTCTTAAAAATATTTTAAATGCCATATTCTGTAGGTCTTAGATGTGTTTGAAGATTACCTATCTAATTGAAATATATCTTTGTACACCTAAGAAACCTTAACTAATATAACTATAAGTTTGGTTATCATAGGTGACTATTAATCTGCATTTCTTAATTATACATTACAATTTAAAATGAGTTACATAAAAATCATACCTTAAACAAGAGTAGAAAAGTACATACAGCATAACAAAATTGACCTTAAATTTGTATCAATAAATCAAAGTCCATACAAATGTAAAATATTTTTATATTAACAGATGAGTTCAATAATCTAATTTTTAAAAATCATTCAGATGCCATTTCCCCCTTTTCTTCTTAGAAAGAGACTAACTATTACCATTAATCATTTATAATGAAAACAAACATTTATGAACAATATTTGGGAAATTGGGGCGTGGTTTTCCATTACTACTTCCTGCTGATTAAGGGATGCTGGCAATCTTACAGATTCTTGAGACTAGATAATCTTAGTTTGCAGCCCTGAAGCTGATGTGACCTTCTCTTTCCACCAGAAAATTTTCAGATGGTCTTGGTTGATGAAACCATAAGAGTGAAGCAATCCATAGGTACTCATTTTCTGTGGAAATAAAAGCAGAACTCTTCAAAAACTATATATCCTTAGATACAAATTTCAAAATCAAGATACCTTTAAAATTTATATTCTTGTTTAACTTAGCAGCCTTTGGAATTAATTGTCTTTCTGCAGTTAGCTCATTAACAATTAAAAAACTAAAAGAAAACACATTAATAACCATACTCCAGACCTTGTGTCTATTTTCCATTTTACTTAGCTTATCATATTTTTAAACTCTATTTCTCTTTGTTAGGAACTCTGAATCCTATGTACATTTTGCACACATGGTAACCTGTTTACAGGTATTTTTCATCTGAATCTGATTTATTATGAGTCCTTAATCATCTTCCAATCAGAAGAGCTTTTGTCTTTACAGAAGAATGAATACAACTGTCTTTAAGGCGTTGACTAAATGTTAAATGGTTAGACATCTACAATAAAAAGATTTATTATAAAAAAATTATCAACAAAGACTATATAAACAGCAGATACCAATATGTTCTCAACTCTCACTACTTTGCATCTTACTTTCATACCTCTCAACAACAACCAAAAACATGTGGTGCTGGTTTGACTATAAATAAAGCTACACAGTTTTTGCTGGTAAAGCTGAGTCAGGAAGTTTCTCTTAAAGGGGCCACATCTCTGTTTGCAACCAGCAAACAGAGCAGCTACTGAGAAACTATCTTTGATTCTGTTTCCTTTTTGTTCAAAATAAACAGAAACCTAAAATCAATCACATGCTACCAAGTCTTCTGTGAAACTTTGGGAACTGGTCTGGCTGCACTTATGCTCCTGGCCACCAGTCTGTTACCACCATTTGGTCCTTGGCCCAGATGCTACTATCTCTGTACAATGATTTGTTTCAGATACACAATTTGGAAGCTGATTTTGTCTCTGTTTCTGCTCTAGAACCCTTTTTTAACTTTTCTCAAGCTTTTTGTGATGTTAGGTCCACGTTAGGATGCCATCTGTTACAATAAGGTTTTTTTGGTCCCGTCCAGCCAGAGGTCTAGGACCACAGACTTGCTGTTCCAGCTTGTTTAGCCGCCGCTGCTGCTTAGGCCCCTCAAATGACTTAGACACTTATATTAACTTCATGTTATTTGGCCCATGGCTTAGGCACATTGCTAGCTAGCCCCTTCATCTTAACTCAACCCATTTCCATTTATCTGTCTGCCACGTGGTCTGTGGCTCACCTGATCTCGTTACATGTTTCTTCTCTGTGTGTCTGGCTCAATCTATCTCTGACTCTGCCCTCCTCCTACATGCTCTGATTTTCCTGCCTACTCTTTCTATGGTGCCTGTCATGACCAAAATAGTCCTTTACTTAAAGATTGATATTCATAGCATACAGAAAGACATTCCAATTTCACACACTTGCTTTGTTCTTAAAGCAAAGTAATGTCATTTAGCTCAAGGTATCCTAGATCTCACTAAGTATTCCCAGATTGGCAGAGTCTTCCTAATCTTCCTTTTCCTGCCTTCCAAGTGCTGGTATACACTGTATTCACTGCATGCAGTGTATGCACCATTATTTAAGATGATTTCAAGATATTATTGGTTTGACAAGCTATTTTCCTATCTACTCAAGGCTAGAAATCTTAAACAATGAAATAAAATTTTATTTCTTTCCCAGTCTTCTTAGTGTTGCAAACTGACAATCTAAGTACAAATATTTTATTTTTCTAGATATCTGAGCCTAACTTGGGTCTTCTCCACTGAAGAAGAGACCATATTTAGAGGTCAGAACATAGTCAGTGCCTTTCAGTCTTTCTTCTGCCTACTAGATATACTCTAAAGAGCTGGAATAGAATAGACCAAGACCACTGTTTAGGGACAGGGATGTTGTACAATCAACCTCGTGGGGCTTGACTATCAGTTGAAAGAAGATTTCTGGGAAAAAGACGGAATAACTTTAGCCAGATGGTACACAAAGAAAAGCCAATAAAGGAATTTCAGATGGATCAGCCAATAAATATGTTGAGCCACAAAAGGTAAGGTATGAATGTGGCATGACTAGATTCCAAAGATTTCCTTTCCTGGTGCTTTTTTCTGAAGCTACTCTTTCAGTTTTCTCAATAGGGTTTTTAATTTTAAATAAAGAAATAAATGATCAAGTGGACAAACCAAGCTACCGTTTCTCATCCTCGGTGCTGCTAGCACCTTGATTATGCAGGAAGAAGGCAGCAGTCGGGGCTCTTATGCTTTGACTCATTTAAATCTGAGCAGCATTTGCCTCATTTATGATGCAGAACAGACACTGTCTTCCCTCAGAGTTGTTTCAAGGATTAAGTGTAGAAATGGATTTATGGGAAAAAGGACTTATAATTTGAATTTAGAATTTGACTTATGAAATGCTGACAAGGTTTTAGAAAACAGTGAAGGCCACCTACAGTTTGTTTATCTAAGAAAGTAAGTGGGATTCTGCAAAGAATGCCATTCTAGAATGAGAGGCAAGGACAAAATGATGGTGGTGGGGGGAAGTATAATGACAAACTTTAGATTAACTTTCTTAACTGTGAGCTCATGAGCAAATCCTAAGAAAAAGAATGTGAAATTAACACCAATCATTTGAAGTTACTCAAAACAAAGGTTTTTCACTTATTTATTTATATTAAATTATGACTATGGTGAGTCTGTCAACTCTTGCCTTGCTCATACCAGGTACGTGTTTTACAAGTGAGCTATTCGAAGCCCATAAAAGCAGTACTTAAAAAAAAAACTGCATTAAGCAATAAAATATAATAAAAATTGAAGATTTCTCATAGGACCTGACCTATGTACATTTATAATACACAGCAACAGCTGAGTTTTTCCATCTTAGAAGTGACACAGGACCTCAAACATGCGCTAAGGTACAAATGCTAATTCAAGCCACTGACAGCAGTAACTACAGAAAATAAATGAGGGCCCATTTTAGTGCTGTAAGAGGCATAGGTGATATCCATTCCTTTATGAAGAAGATGAAAATGAGGGATGGAGAAATGGTGCCTTTGAGAGGTGATTATTAATAAATAAGCATAGGGTACAAGTGTAAGGAAGCTTCTGGGCATTAGAGTTCAAGAGTCATTAAACTTAATGTGTAAAATAGTATTTTAGATATTATAGGTCAGGTATAATGTAAACAAACCTTGAAAAACTAAAATGGGAAAAAAACCCTACAAACTCCCACATGAAACATCCCAGTAAATATCAGCAATTTAAATATTGTTTATTTAATAGATTTGTATCTTTAATTAAAAAGTAGGCTACCACATAATTAGAATTTTATATATAATCAGGAGGTCAAAAGGAAAACATAGAAAGTGATATATCATGAAAAAAATTAATAAATTATAAATATTATGAGGACACATTTTTCAGTCAACATCAGAATTAAATAAAAAAAATAACAAAATAACCATGCTCAGAAATGTAAGAAGGAATATCACTAGGGCCACAAAAATCAAATTCATGCTAAGGGTATAATGACATAATGTTTTGGACCTACTTAATCCAGCTTAGTCTACTATATCCAGTCATCAAATGATACCTCTGTCACCATAGATGAATCTACTGGGTAGGAATTTAGTCAAGCTTAAAACATTTCTTCAGACAATTATTTTTGGAGGAGTATAAGATTATCCCTTTCCTTCTGTTATGCATGACTGTACTCATCTATTTTCCCGGTACCACCCTGAGTTCAAGATATTTTTGACAAACAAAAACAATGAACAACAGAAATACCAGGAACACATGATACAAACAAAATTCACTGACTTCCTGAACATACATTCACCAAATGAGGGAACTGGACCAATTTCCTAAGACACAAATTATTAAAAAAAAAAATCTAAAGTTCCTGAGAACAGTGAGTATAGCAAGGTCATACAATGTAAAACAGTTTGTAGATAATCAGGATGTGTTAAACGCATTGAGTTTAAATTTTAGTCTTTCAAAAATATGATATTATAGATTCCAAGCATTTCATTAGTATTTTCTGTTGACCATTTAAACATACCACCACTGTGGCATTACACTTAAATGGTCAAGAAAAATTACAAATAACATTTATTACCCTCTTGTGAGAATGAAAACAGCCTGAAAATTAGCTGTGGAAGAAATCCTCTTATTTTTATGTGAACAAGTGTTTTGTCTGTGTGTTTGTCTATGTACCATGTATATGCTTTGTGCCTGTGGAGATCAGAAGAGAGCCTAAGATCCACAGAACTGGAGTTGCAAACAATCTTGAGCAGTCATGTCAGAGCTGGAAATTGAACCCAGTTTCCTTGGAAGAGCAGCCAGGTTCTCACCACTGAGCCATCTCTCTAAGATCCAAAGAAATACTGTTTTCTGTGATTGTGTGGATCTGTTATACAATATATTCTGATTAGAGTTTCACCCCAACTCCTCCTGAAATATTCTTATTCCAAAATGAATGCTCACCAAAAAAAGGGCATTTTAATAATGAAGGGTGAAGTATTATATTCATAACTTCAAGAGTAATAAAGAGGTTTATTCTTTCTATTTCTACTTAAACTAATATTAGAGGACCTAAAAATTATAAATTAAAAAGCAACAAATGTCTGATTTGAAAAAAAATATATTTGTCAATATCTCTAGAGATCACAATATATGAATAATATATTAAGAAATCCAAAGTTTCTTATAGTTAACATAATCATAAATCACAAAACTAACACTTAAAAATATCCATAATATATACAGATATTATCACAGAACCTGTAAGGTTACAAACAATATGAACTACTCGAAAATGCTAAAATAATGTTAAAGATTACTCTTCCCAAATGGCAAAATATTAATGAAAGGAGTCAAAAGGAATCTAAGAAACAAAGTAAGTATTGTGGTTAGAGACTTGAAGTATCATGTCAATTTTTATATGAATTTTCTCTAAGCTAATGGGTGGAACTGACACCTGGTGCAAATATCAGCCGATACAATCAAGCTTATTGAAAAACAAACATTATAAAAACTAATTTTCAATGTGTCTTAAGACTGACTACAGACTATCAACAGATTATGGCATTGTCAAAAAAATGACCACAGAGACCATAGAACATTCAATTTGTCAGACAAGCAACCACCCATGCAAAGGGCCAAACTGAAGAGAGGAACCTTTGCCTAAATTGGATTGTTTTATTCTGAAACAGATGATGCCTTACAGGTTTTTTAATCTCTGCAAAATAAACAAATAAACATAAATAAATAAATAAACAAATAAACATAAACAAACAAACGAATGAATGAATGAATGAATGAATGAATAAATGCCTGACAGAAACAGCTTAAGAGGAGGGATTAATGCGGTTTCAGAGACTTTTTGGTTAAACTTTGTTGTTTTCTTTTCTGTCCCTGCTGAAGTAGAACATCATGACATCAGGACAATGGGGATGCTGCTACATCGCTGAGGACAAGAAGTGTAAGACACTGAGGAAAAGCTCAGCAAATGGGGTTGTCTAGGAGTCAACCCAAAGGCCTTTCCTCTGTATAAATGTCACCTCTTCAGTTTGCAGACCCCATCCCCAAAAAGGACCAGCAGGTGGGAAGCAAACATTTCACACTAAGGCGACAGGCAATGACTCAAACTTAAAACATGATACCACAGTGTCATGTGTGGCATTCTTCGGGAAAAGTAAGAGAAGTTGTTTTTCTCTATTAGAGCTTGAAATTTCTAGATAAAATATCAAAAGCAGGCACATAAATAAGTACTTGATCATTTGACGTTATCAGTATTTTAAAAGTTTGGTCAAGACTGTGTCAAGGTTTTCTTTTTGTTTTGGTGTAGGATTTCCCTCTACAAATCTGTCTGGTCCAAAACTCATCATGTAGAGTAGGCTGAGTCCACACAGGCAGTGATTCTCATGTTTCCACCTCCTAAAAACTAGCATGGACATTACATCAACATGTTTTTCTTTTCCTTCCTTTATTCTTTTCTTTCCTCCTTTCCTCCCTCCCTCCCTGACTCTTTGCTTCCTTCCTTCCTTCCTCCCTCCCTTCCTTCCTCCCTTCCTCCCTCCCTCCCTTCCTTTTTTACTTTCTTCCTTTCCCTTCTTTTCTTCTCTCCTTTCTTCCTTCCATTTTGTTTTTATTTTCCACCCCCATCATTGTGTGGTTGTATTGTATCTTGAACCTATGACTAACTCTGCTAGAAAAGGTTTATAAACAAGATAAATATCTAGCAATGTACTTTTCTATGTATATAATAAGTAGCTGTTCAAAATTTAAAACGGGAATTAAAATAGAGTGTGTGAAAAGTATGAATAGAATTTGATCATTATCAAGTGAGCATGTGAGAAAATGCCTGCCAACTTTAGTTTCCATGCAACTACAACTTTTTACAGCATAAAGGTAAGTAACTATAATGGCTAGAATTAATAGCTGAAGCATAGAAAAGTGGGCATTGTTTGCTTGCAACAAAAATGACATAACCACTGATGGGTGTTATGTTGCTGTTTCCTATTAGATTAAGCATAATCTCACATTACCTAACAACCTCACTTAGAGCGTTTATTCTGTACTTACTGATGCTATGAGAGATTTCAAATCAAGTAGATGTTCATCCAAGTCTTGAGGGGTTTGTTGACAATGAAAGTAGTATGCCATTGATGGAGGCTGTGTAGTGTCCAAATAGTGTCTCATTGATTATTCCTCCAAAACATCAGTAACACAAAGGCTCAGAAATCTTGACCTAAAACATGGAAAAAGTATATCATAAAGATACAAATACATAAACAGCATTCATAGTTGTGTCAGAAAGGAAACAACTCACATACACTCAATTTCTTAGAGAACAAACTATAGGGACAGAGAAACAGAGCAGCGATTGGTAGCTAATAAGGAGAAAGTTGTAATTAACTTTATGGAGACCATGCAAGGAAACTTGGGAAGGAAATAGAATCGTCTTGTATGTTGGATTTATTAAAGTTTGTGCAAAGCAATGACTAAATGGAACTCGGGGTGCGGGTGGTGGTCACTGAATCACTGAGTCAGGAGTGGCCACTGGGAGGTCCACTGGGAAAGGGAGCTGGTCCCTCCAAGGGTAGGCTACTGGCATGAGCAGTGTGTGGAGCCTTGAGGAGTGGGATCATATTGTGTTCCTGTGCATAGGCTCATTCTCTGCAGAGGAGTACTTAACTTAGTCTTGACATTGGGATGAGGAAATTGGACTTGCCTGGAGTGGATGTTCTGTGCTGAGCTTATTCACTTTGGGACTTCTTGCCCTTTTGGGGGAAGGGATGGGTGGATGGGGAGGGGCAAGGCTGAAGGCTGACTGGAAGGGGCTAGGAGGAGGGAAGGGAGAGGGAGCAGGGGGATACATAGATAAAAATGACATTTTTTTAAATAAAATAAAAAAATTAAAGTGGGCATAATATATGACATTTAAAAAAAGTTTATGCAGAGCTATGAATACATTCAAAGACAAGCTCACCAATTTACAAATGACTTTTAAAACACAGATATTTTATTACTAACAAAATGTCGACATCTTAATAATCCCACTTATTTTATTCTCCATTTTACATTTTTTCATACACTATATTCTAATCACATTTTCCTTCCCCTAGATCCTCTCTCCACCCATCCAATTTCTTGTTGTCTTTCTTAAAACAAGACAAAAAACCAGACAGGAGAACGCATTCACACCAAGCACACCATGCTCACACCCACACCACACATACACACTAAACAGAAACCATTAATCTATGTTGCATTGACATGAACATAAAGCCTGTTCTGAGGTTATCCTATGGAGGGCAGTGACACTTCCTCTCTCCAGCTATCTCTGATAAACTCTGGAGCTTCTTGATTAGTCCTGGGCTTTGTGCCCACTTCCCCTTCTCTATATGAACATGTTTTTTTGTTTACTAGAGGAAAAGCTCACTATGTCGCCCAGGTGGGCTTTGGATCTGCCAGGCTCATGCTTCTGAATGCTGAAAGTTTTGACATATATCACTAAAACTAGATTTGATCAATCTTACATTCAGTGTGATAATTGATTTTTTTTTTAAATAAAATAGAAGGGATTGAATGATTTCTTACCATTAAGGAAACTTGTTCTTCCAGAAGATGTATTTGGTTCCCAGAAGACTCACAGACAACTATAACTCCAGACCCAGAGCATCTGATGTTCCCTTTGACATTTAAGGGCACATGTGCACATGTGGCATACACATACATATACACAAAAAACTAATAGATAAAAACAAGTCTTAGATAAAGTAGACTATGTGACAATGAAAATTTCACTGTAAATCCAATTCTTTTAATTAGCCTTTTGCTCTTCTGGATAATTAAGTTAATCTCTCTGATTATCACTGTGCTCATCTATAAAATGGGAACAGAAATTAAAGCCTCCCAGATTTATTTTAAGTCCTAAGTTAATATATAATAGAATACTGTGGATATTGACTATCGGGCTACAAATTACTGTGCATAGAGGATCTTATTTATTGTAATATATATGTATATAACTATCATAACTGTGAGATTTTCAAATGCATCAAAAATAAATAAATTTAATGAAATTCCTCATAAGATCTTCCCTTTAGTAATAAAAACCAAATTGGACATTTCTAAACACATTATATCTTCTAACATTTTATATCTAAATCATTTTATATTGATAGACTTTTCATGAAATCATCAGCACAACATTTATTTTATAATAAAAATGTCACTAATGCTTTTCATTTTAGCAAATAAATATACAAAAATTCCTTGTAGTGGCTATAGGATATTAAATATACTTTAAAAATCTCTAAATCTCATATTAAATATGCTTCCAAAGAGAACAAGGTAGTGACAACTAATTTTGAGAATACAAATTTGTGTTTTCAAGAAATAAACCTAAATATATTCCAGAGAAACCACTATATCCAGTTCTAACCTCTCAGAAAACTAAACTTGTAACTTTATCTTAAGAAAGCAGTCTTGGGCATTGTTCTTTGCTCACTCCCTCTGGTTTCCAGGCTAAATTAGATAGTAGAGGAAGATGAGCCACCTGCTCTGAAAGTGGACTCCTATCTCCAAGAAAAGCATCACTCTCATTTCCAGTGCCACGGTCAGTCTCCACCACAGAGACTGAAGAGTCCACATGTCAGAATTATTTGTGTCACATCTCATGGGCATATTTTCATGGGTATAATTCCAAGAAGTCTGAATTGTAAATTTCCAGTGGCATTTTCTGAGAACAAAGGCAAAATCTCTCTCTGTCTTTGACCCTGTGCTACAATACAGGATAAGGTAGCTTGTTCAATGACTATGAAGATTGCTCATCAGATGCTTATTGTAAAAGTCATGTGAGAGACCTTTATTATACAAGTAAAGTGGGAGTCTTTTATTTAACAAGCCAAGTGAAGGACCTTTATTATAAGAGCAAAGTAAAGGACTCTTGAAGAATATATGAGGACATATATTCAGATGTCAAATGTTTAGATTTCTTACTTAGAAGATGCACTGAAAGTCATCTAAGCTGAAAACTTACTTCTAGTGTATAGAAATTTCACAAATCTGTAGGATAAATAAATAAGCCTCAGACACATTTTTATCATTTGTGGTCAAGAGGTGTCTTTGCCTCTTTATTCTGCTTAAACTGTAATCTATGTCAGAATTTCTCCATACAGATGCTAAACAATAAGGTAATGCATTCCCTTTAGGAAGATAACTTACTTCTTTCCCACACATTGAGTAAGAGCCTCATGTTTTAATAGAATTTTAAGTCTAGGTTGCATTTGTTTAATTTAGAAATTTGTTCTTTAGGATTTATGTAAATTCTTCTCTCCAACATTATTTCTTCTAAAGGTTGTGATTATAGCTACTAATTTTATTTAAATTACTGTAAAGATAGTTACCAAACATAGACTTGTTATTATAATATTTTCTTAGACAAACATTATCGTTGAGAGTTTCTTAAAACCCTTATAAAATTCTGAATGGCAAATGATTATTTTGGGTTAATCTGATAATCAAATATAAATGTCTTCAAGCCTTGTTTTGATTTGGACAGTGATTTTTTTAAGTTAGGCACAGTCATGAAAACGGAGAAGGGTCTGTTGGAAGGCATAATTAGCATAAATTTACAGCTGGACTTAAGTTTGCAGAAACTGCTGATCCTCTTGTTAATGTGGAAGGAACACACAGGGTGTATTGAATTACTTCACTCAGGGTAGTTTGAGGCGGTGTTATGTGGCAAATACCCTACTTGACCTTTGTTCAGTGATGCATCACAAATGTGCAGTATTGTACTTCCTTAGAAAACAGACTCAATGCATTTCAACCCCATGCTGGTTGCTACCAAAAGCCAGCTTGGTTAAATTATATGCATCTCTTGTTTTAAAGCTAGGGGAGAATGGGAGAGGAGACACATTTCTCATGAATTACCATCTTGTGACTTGTTTTTCCAGATAAACTAATACAAACTCAGAATATCATATTAAAAGAAAAATACTTCATGTCCACATTTTAATGTTTAAGAAATATGAAAACATTGAAGCAAAACAAATTTTAAATATTAGTGTGCCATAGAAAATAGGTCTATAAATAATGATGGTCAGAGCACATCTTGGCATTTTCTGGAGCATTTCAAACCAGTTCTTTTTCTTAAATAATTGCACATCTGTACATTCATCTACACCATATAGACAGACTGAGACACTAAGGTCCTTGTGTCTCAGGATCATGTAGGCTGAGATCTATCACACAGCACATCCCTTATTCTTGTAGAGTCAAACAGTTTCATAAAATGGTGAAAGGGTGCTAAATATAAACAACAGGAATAATTTTAAGTCAGCCACATTTCTGTCTTCTTAGGATTTTTATTCATGTTTATAAATGTTTACCATGGCAAAGACAGAAGATGGAGAAGCAATGTGGGGTAAAGAAGGCAGTTAAGATAACACAATAAGGATTTCATGTACTTACTAAGCATTTATATGTAAGCAATTAAATGCACAAAATGGGTTTCAATAACCTGATAACTTGTAATTTTATTTGGAAATAGTGTCCCTTAAAATGAATATTTCTAATGATTATCCATAAGTAAACACATTTTCATTCTAGAAAAATGAGGAATATTAAAAGTTGATCCATATGATTACAGGTTTGCTAGATATTCCCTGCAAACGATGAGGATAGAACTAATCAGGAGGTGTTTGCACCAAACAAGAGCTGTCCTACACTGTCCACAGGGAAGGAGTTCTGGAGCTGCAGCTCACATATGCCTCCTGGCTCTGCTGGGAAGAACAGATGAAATGTTTGTTCTCTGGAACCAACCTTCTCCACAGCTCAAATGCCTCTTCAGTGAAGGACAGATCTGTCCTGCCTGGGAATTTCGAAATGGAATGAAATGAAATTTTACTTAGGCTGAGTCTGAAAAAGAATAAGAATCAGAAGAGAAAGTCCTGGGGAGTTTTCTAGGGAAACGTTTAAGCCTAGGAAATTATGACCAAGTGAGTAAAGGTTGTCGCTGACTTCAAGGAAATATGTTACCTAGGAACTTATCATGACAGGGTATTTGCATTTCTGCAGCCCTTTTTAAAATTCATAGGTTTTTACCTGTTGGGTGTTTTTTTTTTTTCAAGATTAAAATATGTCATTGAATCTAAAATTATTATTCATGAGGTCTGATTAAAAATGTTTAATTTTCTCAAGTGGGTTGATTTCAAGGTTGAATATATGTCAAACTCTTTCCAGCCTGATTTCTTAATATTGAACTGAGTCTTCAATCTGACAGATTAGATATTCAGACTTAGATGACCTCTGTTTCTTGGAAGGTAATTTATTATAAGTTGTTTAAATGCGGCATCCAATATATTTAATAGTTTAAATGTAAATATGTTGGGAGACTCTGGTCCATGAAACTACGAAACACAAGTTAAGTTGGACTTTTTATTACACATATCTTTAACTTGAAAGGAATTTTAGTAACGTGATATTGGCTATGGAAAAATCAATAAATAAAAAACAGCAATAACTCAATTGTATCACTTTAAAATAAGTTATTTACATAGTAGATTACTAGATAAAATAGAGTATTTTATAGAAACCTGTGGGTTTCTGAGTTTTCAGGGGAATTTTGTGGCACAATGTTTCAAAAAGCAGTGAATATCTCCACAGAGTAGCTGAGGAAGGAGAAAATGAATGAGACCAGGAATGTGGGAGCTCACGTTAGGGCCAACACTGAAAAAAAAAAAAAAAAAAAAAAAAAAGGAGGAAACGAAGCAAATCGGTACCAATAAAAAACAAAAATAAATACAAAAAAAGGTATGGAAGATTTATTATTGAATTTGTTTCTGAATAGCAATGTGGTATTAGAATAGTGATAACAATATGGTACCAGAGTAGTGATGGCATTATTACATTGTTAAAAGCATAATGAGAATCTCAGATGTTTGACTTCCACACATTTTGCCAATGGAGGCAAAGAATAAGAATATTTATCAAAAAATAATTTTTTAAAGTCTTGGTAACTAAGACTTAAAAGCAAAGCAAGCAACTACTGGTGGTTGAAGATATACTTTTAAGAAGGTAATGGCCTTTTCTTTTTCCATTAAAAATGAACATGTTAGGCTTCAAGTTTTATTGTGAGGCTTAGTGAAATGAACTACACATTTCTCCACATCAGATCTGGGCATTCCAACATTTCCATTTCTCTCTTTTTCTTGGCACTGAGCTCTTTCATCTGTGGTCAGCTTTACACTGACCCAGTTCCCTCTCTCCTTTCCTCTGACTTGGTTACCTAAGCATGCCTCCCTGTTATACTTTGGATTAATCTGAGATATTTGGTCAATGTGTAACCGTCACATGAAAAATGTAACTAATAGTAGAATAGTCCTCTGTTTGCTTTCCTGGCAGCTGTTCAATAGTGGTTATTCATTAACAAGTCCTCCAGCAGTGTAAAAGACTTGGAAGGACTGCTTGAGAATGTGGCCTTTGTCTCCAAGTCTTCCTTTTATCTTGGCTTGTTCCCTACGCCTTCATGCCTGAAGCAGTCTCTCTCTGCTCTTGTGTGTCACACTAATACAATTACCTTCACAGTCTGCTGGAAAAGTCACCACTCACACATCCCACTCAGTGTTTCTGCAGCATTCAGAGTGCAGTGGATAGGATTCCCAACCAGTTTAGCACTAACGTCACACATAAAATGAATACCAAAAAATTAGAAAAATAAAAACACTCAGACATAAAAGATACAAGCATGAGGTAAGAATTTTCTAAACATTCTTCCTAGAATTTAAGCAAATGGGCACGACCACGCACTCATCTTAAAGATAAAGAAAAAGAAAACAGCCTACATGAGGAATCTGGTAGTGATCAAATATGGACACTGCTGCACACACTTCAGGGAGTCTTCTCTCCCTGAAGACTAACAAATATGTAAGTAGAATTTAACTAGTTTGAGGATAAAAACAATATCCCATAATATAATAAGTACACAACATATTCAGGGGTTTTGTTTATAATCTATATGTTTTAAAGTTGACCAAGTTAAGCACCAAACAATAAACTATTTGAAAAGGAAACAAAATTTAAACAGAGTCACCAATACTTTCATGGCTTAAGTTGTACCCTCTATAAATCTGTGTGTTGGGATCTTAGCCTGTAGAAAGTTTGGAAATAAATTCACTGTAGATATGGATGTGCACACGATGTTAGTTAGGTGAGATGAAGTCATAATGATGGGTTCTTGCCATGACACTGTGTCTTTATAACAGCAAAATCTGGACACAGGCAAACACTCAGAGAGCAAGCTTGAGCACACACAGGAAGAAGGCACTCTACAAACCAGTGAAAGAAGTAGAACAAATTCTTCCTTTATAGCTCTCAGAACAGAACTGGTCCTGCTGGCACCCTGATCTCTGATACTAACCATCTCAAACTTCGAAGCAATCCTGTGGTTTGGGCTACAATAGCCTTAGAAAATTAAGACACTTTAATTATGCAGAAATATATTCTGTAAACTTAAAATAGAGTTTCTTAACATGAAACCCTCATTTATTTATTTATTAAGATACTGCACAAATTCTAATTGTAATAAAGGAAACTGAGAGCCAGATATTGGGAAAGGCTGAAATATCAAAGAGAGGAAAAACCACAGTCAAATCTCACCCAGCTGTCTTCCAGATTTTTCAGCCTTACTCTTATGGCTTCTACTGAATTAATCTTTCTAAGCCTGCCTTAAATTTCTTCTTTGCCCAGTCGTTTCACATCCAGGTTAAGATTAAAGGTGTGGGCTACTACTATTTGGTAGTTAGGCTTGAACTCACAGAAACACAGAAAGATCTACTCTGTTTCTGGAGTTATGGGATTAAAGGCCTAGCACCACTAATGCCTGCCTGGGAGTCTTTTCCAACAAAGCCAATTCTTTTTCAGCTTTAGGTGACAATTCTCTCAGACTATTTAAGTCCTTGTCACTATTTAAGGTTTTGAACAAATATCCAGTTCATCGTTTTTTATTCCAATAGTGAGTTGTAAATGGCAATGTCTCCTAGTAATCTTTGAAAATCATTAAGTGTCTTCAGTCTATCTCTCCTGATTTATACCTTTTGGGATCTAATTTTTTGTTGGCATATTTTGTAACATAAATAATTAATAAAATTCTTCTTTGTATTTTTTTCTGGGGCAATTTGTAATCCCCATATAGGCAAAATTTTTTTCACTTTTTCAGACATTTTTTTCTAAGATATCAATATTTGAATCTGCTGACAAGATATCATCCATGTAATGATAAATTATAGATTGTGGGAATTTGTTACATATTTGTTCTACTGGCTTTTGTACAAAATACTGGCACAGCGTGGGCCTATTAAGCATTCCTTGAGGGCATACCCTCCACTAATATCTCTTTACAGACTGAGAATTATTGTAAGTGGGCACTGTAAAGGCAAATTTTTCTTTATCTTTTTCTTGTAAAGGTATTATGAAGAAACAGTCTTTTAAATCAATAATTATAATAGACCATTCTTTAGGTAACAGAGAAGGCAAAGGAATCCCAGACTGTAGAGAGCCCATTGGCTGGATCACCTTGTTTATCACCCTTAGGTCTGTTACCATTCTCCACTTTACAGATTTCTTTTTAATAACAAATACAGGAGAATTCCAAGGGCTGCTTGATTCTTCTATATTTTGAGCATTTGACTGCTCCTGTACCAGCTGCTCTAAGGCCTGCAATTTCTGTTTTCTTAAAGGCAATTAATGAACCCATATAGGCTTCTCTGTTAGCCATTTTAGAGGTAGTGCTGTGGGTGTTTTTGAAAGATCAGCAGCTGTTGTGCTTTATTTCTGTATAACCGAATGGTCTATGACTGTTTCTCATATACCTTCTAATGCTTTTCCTTTTTTCAGGAACATTTGTGAGTTTATGGCTTATTTCTCTGTTTGGAGGAATATTAATCTGTGTGTTTCATTGTAATAAATCTCATACCTGTAAATTTATAGAAATGTTAGCCACATACGGCTTTAATATTACTTTCTGTCCTTCTTGTTCTATACAGTCAAGCTATCTTGCACTCTGTTTTACCTCTGAGAAAATGACAGAATTCCCAGGACCAACTTGGATACCATGACTCTGGTGAAATTATTGATACCTCTGTCCCTATGTCCAATAAACTTTCAATAATGCATCATTTATTTGTACTTTTAACTTTGGCCTTTTTTCATTGATAGAAGCTTGCCAAAATATTCACTTTATAATTTTTCTTGAGTATTTTTCTTTTTCTATAGATTTTCTGTCATTCAGTGTAGTACATCTTTTTAAAATAGGTTTTAATGTCTTTAATTGTTTTAGGAAGTTGTTTCCTCCACAATGGCAAGGTATGATTGAACTGGATTTGATATGGGGGCGTTTATAAACCTCCTTGGGCATTTCCCAAAAAGAAAGTTACTTTTTCTGTCCCTTTTTGACCTGCAATCATTCATCCAATGTCTCCATTTTCCACACCTTCTACATACTCCAGAGTGGAGGGGCATTTTCTTGGGATTATTCCCCCCAACCCCCCCCAAAAAAACACTGTTTCTGGGAACAGCTTGTTTACAATCTCTTTTTATGTGGCCTTGTCTTTTACAATTGTAACATTTAACATTTTGACGTTTTCTTATACCTTTAGAAATAACCTTTCCTACCCAGTTATCATCACCGTCATAAGACTCTAAATTAATTGTCTCATGAATCCAATAATCCAGGGGTGCTGACCACGCTTATCATGGTCTAGGTATTCTTCTACATTGTGCATTATCATTTTCAAAAGCCAACAATTCAATTATTATTCACCTAGTACCATTCTGTTTACTACTGCAGTAATTTGTACAAAAAGTCTGTAAAAGTTTCTTTTGGGTTTTGAATTACTTTTGTAGATGATTCAGTTTTTTTTTTTTTTTTTCCTCCTGTTTCTTCAATCCAATCTCAGGCATTTAATTCAGCCATTCGACATAAAGCCAGAGTATGTTCATTGCATAAGGATTGCCTTTCAATTTTGTCTTGGGAGACATCTATGGCTCTGGCACTGCTTCTTTGTTCTATTGTTTTAGGCTCCTCCTTCCACCATGTTTTCCACTGTAAAAGTGGCTCAGCCCCTAAAACAACAGTGACCATATCTAACCAATCTTTAGAAGTGATCTACTTACATGATGACAAGCTGTTTAGCATTTGTTTTACAAATGGTGAGTGCTTCTCATATGTCAAAATTGCTTCTTTTACTCTCCTTAATTCTAGCGTTTGTGCTGGAGCTCAACTAGCTTCTATATTATTTTATCATTGTGCAATTTTTTAAAGGTTACTGGATATATTAACGTTGCTGTTTTTGTGTAATCTTAGACAATTGGTTCTTTGTATTCTTCTGTTTGGGTTTGAATATCTTTGTTTTCTCTCTTAACAGGCTTTTCTAAGAATTTTTCTTGCCATTTACATTAATTGACTTTTTAAATGATAAAACAAAAATGTTCAAAATAAAAAATATGATAAACATTATGATAGTCCCATCTACTTTATTTATCTTTTCCTTTACTGCTTCTGACATCAAATCATCTGGAGAAAGATTACAGAAAGACCAAACATGCTCCATTACCTTAAACAGATCTCCCCTTTAAAAAAAATAATAAAAACCTGATTTACTCACCAATATAGTTGTCAGTGACAATTCAAATGACTGTGAAGTGAGGCAGCTACCTAGTGTGATAGCAGCCCAAGGAGGGTCCAAAAGGAGGAAGAGAGAAAAAAAACAAAAACAAAAAACAGATCCCACCAGGAGAAAGAACCCACTGTCTGAAAAACTTACCTAGAAGAAAGTGAAATCAAAACAAGTGTGGCCCGTCTGTCTGAGACTCGAGGCAGACTCAGGACAGAAAGCCTAGCCAACTGCTAATTACTCTTTGACCATGTTTTTTTTTTTTTTTTTTTTTTTTTTTTTTTTTTTTTTTTTTTTTTTTTTTTTAATTGGGGGGGGAAGAATTCATGCCCCAAAGTTGGGCACCAAGTATTGCACAAATTCTGCTTGTAATAAAGGAAACTGAGAGCCAGATATTGGGGAAAGGCTGAAATATCAAAGAGAAGAAACACTACAGTCAAATCTCACCCAGCTGTCTTCCAGCTTCCTTAGCCTCACTCCTCATGGCTTCTACTGCATTAATCTGTCTTTCTACACATGCCTTAAATACCCTCTTGCCCAGTTGTTTTACATCCAGGTTAAGATTAAAGGCATAGGCTAATACTATTTAGTAGTTAGTCTTGAACTCACAAAAACACAGAAAGATCTCTGTCTCTGGAGTTATGGGATTAAATGCCTAGCACCACCACTGCCTGCCTTGGAGTCTGGAACTCCCTCTGTAAAGCAAGATGGCCTCAAACTGGATCAGCTGGGATTAAAGGCTTAGGTCGCCACTCCCAGTCTTTCCCTGTGCTGGGATTAAAGGTGTGAGTTAACACTCTCTGATCCTTCTGGATCACCTGTGGGTAGATCTCTTCTCTATGATATTAAAGACTGTTTTTTTTTATTAAATATGAAGCACATCACCTCATTAGGATATTTTAATTTTGATTTGTTCACACCCACACAGCAGTAAATTCTAAATGATTAAGGAGCTGAGGCAATAACTTTTACCTTATACTGATGTCCATCAACCTTCCTCTCAGAAACATTACTCTGTGTGGAAAAGTATAATTGATTAAACATTTAACAGCACTCTTGGAGGTTAGATGTGCCTGTTGACCTAAATTCTGGACGAAGGGATATTACCTAAAATCTTGTAGCACTGCAAAATGCTGAGTTTTTGTAATACTTGCAAGTAAATTTGATAGTCACATGTCACATGCAAATTCACAGTTGTATTGATTTCTGGATCAGAGATAAATGACCTTCATTTCAGAATGCCAAGAGTCAGAAAAGTAGTGTTTTCTTGTCCAACTTTTCTGAATCCTTGTTCTCACAGGGGTATGACAAAACACAAAGCAACACTTGCAGTCCAGAGTCTGAAGCTTACACACTGCCTGTTTGGGAAGTTGACATCAACTCTCCCTTCCAAGGTCACTTAATGTAAAATATTCTTGAGTGGAAACACCAGCTATGTTTTGAGCTGCAATCAGGTTCACTACTTTTTAAAGAATTTTCATTCCCACTGGTCTATATTCATTGCATATAGTTGAAGGAAAAATTAATGCATGTGTATAGGTACTGTATAGATAATCAGCCTTCAAAGTTCCTGTTCTTCCCTTTACATCTTCTTCCCCTTCTTGTTTGTCTTATATAGTCTTCTTCTGTATTTAAAATGTAGTATTCATGAGCGAGAGAGAGAATATGCAATGTCTAGCTGTGCGTCTTTGCATCTATTCCAATCTACTATCAGAGAAAGCCTTTCTGATAATGGCTGGATAAAGCACTGAACTTCGAGTTTAGTAGAATTTTTTTATTTTAATTTTGTTTGATTTTATTTATGAGTGCATTGAATGTATATCTGCATGCCAGAAGAGAGCATCAGATCCTATTATAGATGACTGTGAGCTACCATGTAGTTTCTGCAAATTAAACTTAGGACCTCTGGAAGAGCAGCCAGTGCTCTTAACCTCTGAGCCATCTCTTCATCTCTAGTGGAATATTTATTAGGAAATATTTTATTGAATTTTGGTTTTACTTTAGGTCTGTGAGCTATCTAGTCTCTGTTTCTTGGTTATGCAAGCAGTGTAGATATGAGTACCTTCTCAAGGAGTGGATTTTAGGTCAAATCAGATATTGACTGGCCACTCCTAGTAAGCTCAATTACCATTGCCCCAGGTAGGGGCATTTTGTAGGCATGACAGATTGTAAGTCAAAGGTTTAGTAGTTGGGTTGGTGTCCACATTTCTTTTATGTAATCTGCATCACCAAAGACAGTAAAACATAGGAATGAAGGCTCCATGTAGGTACCAAATTGACTTTTCCATGTTCAGTGAATTGTGTGGATGTTGTTTTCAGCAATGGGGTCCTGTCTTCAGTTCTCAGAGGAGCTTCTTGTCTTAGCATAACCCTGGGTTGTTTAGGGATTTCCATGAAACCCCCCACCCCACTGCCTTGATCAACAATTTAATTGAATGCAATCCAGACTTGCCACTGGAAGCCTTGCCTGGCCTCAAGAGTTGGCCAGTTGAAATATCATATCTTCTATCACTAGGGGTCCTTATTAATATCACCTTCATAGGTTTCAAGAATTTCTATTGAAAGAGCTTTCTACCCCCACATGTCCCTCAATTATGGCTATTTTTCCCCACACTCTCTCATTCTACCCCTCCTAATCTCTCTGCTCCTGTCTCTACTCACGACCCAAGCTACCCCAAAAGTCTATTGTAACAAGAGTTTTCTGGCTCAACTTGCCATGTGGTCCAGATTCACTAACAGCCATTTCCCCACCACCAAAATGACTTAGACAATTATATTAATCTCATGATGTTTGGCCTATATCTCAGGCACATTGCTAGCTAGCTCTTTCACCTTAATTCAGTCCATTACTATTAATCTATCCTGCCACATGGCCCTTGGCTCACCTATGTTTTTTTCATATTGCTTCCTTGAGTGACTATATTCTACCCTCTGTCTGACTCTGCTCTCCTTCTCCTCCTGTGTTTCAATTTCTTGCCTACTGATGTAGGAATGTCTTTCTGTATGCTGTGTATGTGAATATCAATCTTTAAATAAAGGAGCTGTTTTGGCCCATGACAGGCACCATAGAAAAAGTAGGAGGGGAAATCACAACATAGGTAGGAAAAGCAGGGAGGAGTCAGACCGAGCCAGCTGCTAAAGAAGAAGCATGTAAGGAACACAGGTGAGCCATGGGCCACGTGGCAGACAGATTAATAAGAATGGGTTAAGTTAAGATGAAGAAGCTAGCAATGTGCCTGAGCCATAGACCAAACAGCATGAAGTTAATATATGTGAACCATTTCTGGGAGCCTGAGCAACAGCGGGCAGCTAAGGGGTCTGGGGCTGCAGGTCTGTGGGTCTGGACCTCAAGCAGCCTGGGACCAAGAAACCTCATTGATACAGATGGCATCCCAACGTGGGCCAAACACCCACATAAAGCCTGAGAAAGCTTAAAAAGGTTTTGAGCCCAGAACCCGAGCCAAAGTAGCCTCCAAATTGTATATATGAAGCATGGCATCTGGCCACATTCAACATGGTGCCTGTGGACTGGCAGCAGGGAGTGTAAACTGCAACCAGGCTGGTTCCTGAAGTCTCACAGAAGATTCAGCATGTGATTGATTTAACATTTCTGTTTATTTTGAATAAAAAGGAAACAGAGTCAAACACTTTCTTAGGAGCAGCATTTCTTGGGTCTGCTCTATTTGCTGACGAGGAACAGAGACGTGGCCCCTTTAAGAGAACTTACTGATTTAGCCTTTTCTGCGAAAACTATGGGGCTCTTTAAGACAGTGTGAGTATTGTAAAAGCTATTCTGGTTGGAAGATGATTAAGGATTCACAATAAAACAGATTCAGATTTAAAAAAAAAAACTTGTAAATGGGTTACAATGGGTGTAAAAGGTACATAGGTGTCAGAGAGAAAAGAAAGAAAGTAGAGAAAGTCTTTAAAAAGAGAAATAGAGTTATAAAAATATAATAAGTCACATAAAGATAAAAAACAGACACAAAATATGGATTTTGGTTATTATTGTGTTTTCTTTTAATTTTTTAACTATTAATGAGCTAACGGTAGAAAGACAATGGATTTCAAAGGCTAAGTTAAACAAGAATATATATTTTAAATTTGTGTGTAAGGATTTATTGCTTTGGAAGTGTTCTGCTTTTGTTTCCACAGAAGATGAGAACCTCTGTATTGCTTCCAGGCAAATATGGTTTCATCAACCAAGACCCTCTGAAAAAAATCTCTGATGGGAATAAATGGCTATATCAGCTTCAGGGCTGTAGACTATGATCCAGTCTCAAGAACCCATGAGATTTTCAATGCCCCATAATCAGCAGGAAGCAGTAATGGAAAACTACGCCCAAACTCCCAAAATATTGTTTATAAATAATTGTTTCCATTATAAATGGTTAATGCTCATAGTTAATCTCTTTCTAAGAAGAAAAGGGGGATATGGTATATGAATGATTTTTTAAAAATTAGATTATTGAATTTACTTAGATCAGGAAATCAGCTGATAATCTCAAAATGTTTTACATTGGTATGGATTTTGGTTTATTGATACAAACTTAAGGTCAATTCTCTTATGCTGTATATATTTTTATACTTTTCTTTAAAATATTATGTTTATGTAACTGATTTAAAATTGTAATGAATAATTTAAAATGCATGTTAGTTAGACTTTTAGGTATACAAAGATATAATTCAATTAGATAGGTAATCTTCAAACCCTTCTAAGACCTACAGAATACGTCATTTAAAATGTATTAAGAACTTAGACTTTTCTGGACAGTGAGACAGGTCTGCCCCTGGCAGTACTAATCTACTTCAAGAGAAAAATGGGCATCAAAGAAACTCTATATGGAGATTTGTGGCATTGGTTAGACACTGGACATGAACCTGCTCTTATATTGACTGCTTGACAGTATGCTGTTTAAACTGACATGCAGGTTCTATAGAAAGGTGACCTCTGAACTTTGGCAGAACAGGCCAATATGGTCATTCAGGTTTCTGCTTTTCAGAGAAATCTGTCAGACATTCTTCAGGACTCAAGGAGAAGCAACCGATGAATGAGCAGAACAGATTTCCTGCTTCACTAAAATGAAAAGAGACTCTGGGCCTTTAGGTTGAAGATGGATGCTCCAACTTTATAAAGGAACTTTGGGTGTCTGTCCAGGCAGATAAGTGTCATCTCTGTCATTTCTAGATTTTGGAAGTTGCTTGCACTTCCAGTTTACTTGGGTAAATATATCTTTCTGTGGTCTTTGATGAAGTTGAAGATTAGATAGTTATAGGTATAGTTTTTCTTAGTCATTTGAAAGGTATATTGGATATGAAACTTCATATTCATAAGGATAAGGTAGATGATAGATTATTTTCTTTAATTTTGCTAACTACAAATAGACTAGATATTGTAAGTGTAATTCTTGCTTGATGGCTATTTTGTTATATGTAATTCTGCTATGTTAAAATTGAAACTCCTTTTTTATTAGACAAAAAGTGGGAGGTGATGTGGGAATGTCTTTCTGTATGCTGTGAGTATCAATCTTTAAATAAAGGAGTTGTTTTAGCCCATGACAGGCACCATAGAAAAAGTAGGAGGGGAAATCACAACATAGGCAGGAAAAGCAGGGCAGGGCCAGACAGACCAAGCCAGCTGCTAAAGAAGAAGCATGTAAGGAACACAGGTGAGCCATGGGCCACGTGGTAAACAGATTAATGGAAATGGGTTGAATTAAGATGAAAGAGCAAGCTAGCAATGTGCCTGAGCCATAGGCCAAACATCATGAACTTAATATAAGCATCTGAATCATTTCTGGGGGCCTGATATGCTGCAGGCGGCTAAGGGGTTTGGGGCTGCAGGTCTGTGGGTCTGGACTTCTGGCTGCCCTGGGCCAGAAAACCGTAATGCAACAACCTCCTGTGATAGTGCCTGTCATGGGCCAAAACAGTCCTTTATTTACAGCATACAGAAAGACATTCTCACATCAGTCTATTCTATTTTTTCTTCTCAGGAAGAATCATCTATTCCTCTATTTGCCTAACTAACCTCTTTGGATCTATGGATCATTTAATCTATTTGTGTTATATTTAATAGATGTGCCTGGTTATCACTTACTCAATGGCTACATACCATATTTGGCTTTTTGGGTCTGGGTTACTTTACTCAAGATGATGATGATTTTTTTTTTGTTTGTTTGTTTCATTGATTTGCATGGAAATTTCATGATGTCATTTTTTAAGAGCTGCATGATCTTCCATTTTGTTTTTTCATTCTTCTGCAGAGGGACATCTAGGTTGTTTACAGTTTATGGCTATTATGAATAAAGCCACAAAAATATGGTTGAGCAATTGTCCTTGATGAAGGATGAAGTGTCCTTTGGGTATATGCCCAAGAATGGTTGGTTAGCTGTCTACTATGCTTTCAAAGTTACAGACTAAAAGAAAACTAAAGACAGTCTTACATGTGCTATTCCAACCTCTTTTTTGTCTGTTTTAAGTTTCTATAGATAAATCAATATTAATTAAAATTTTCTATTGTAATTCTATTATATTTTTAAATATATTACATACCGATAGTAAAGTTTCTGCTCAAGACACTGGTTTGCATGATGATAAAAGAGTTCACTTTATTATTATTTACTTGTGTGGCACCATTTTCTCACACCTCTAATTCTTTTCTTTTAAAAAAGTTTAACACAATTTATTACATCTGTGTATTGTTGCTCACTATATTTATTTATTCAAGGCTGCTAGACTTTTCTTCTTTCATGTAGGCCTTATTTAATATATTTGTGTTATGTTTAATAGATGTGCTTATAAACACAACAATGACACCTTAAAATAATAGAATTAAGTTAAGAAGCTGTAGTTACCTGCATAAGGCAAACAAAAGCAGAAGCCAGTTAGTGCCCTGGATGGAGAAGGAAGGGCTTTATGAGTCCCTACCTTTCACTATGGGTCTAAACAGTTAATGGTTCCTGGGGAAGGGGTAATCAAATTTCTTTAAAGATGTGGTTCCTGGTAGGTCAGCCACACTCTATTCATAGGCTCCTACCAATGCATACACGGGCAGTAAAAAATAGTTGAGGTGAGAAGCCGAGTTTAGCAGAGCTGGGGACTAGAGAGGTAAGGGTGATTCAAGTAGCAGTGGTGAACACTTTTAGTTCAGCCTGGTCTGCACAGCAAGTTCCAGGACAGCCAAGGATACACAAAGAAGCCCTGTGTCCAAAACAAAATAAAAACAAGAAAAAGAAAAAAAGAGAGAGGTAAGATTTGACTACGTAGAATTAGGATGAATTTAATCAAAATACCTTTTATAAAATGTTCAAAGAATTGATAAAAATGTTTATAAGAATTTCAGTCTTTGCAATTTTTATGCACTTAGAAAAAAATAAGAGTTCAAACTTTGAGTGTTGAGAGGTAACAACGTTTGAAGTTTTCTAACTTGAAACTCTACTCGGATGAGGTAGCATACCTTAAACCTATCTCTCAATCAGACTGCCCGATAAATTTAAAGCCACTAATGTGCTGGCATCACACTTCTTCCTTCAGCTTTATTTGTATATATAAAAAGCATTCCCTGGATTAGAGTTGTCAAAGTCTCCTTAGCCTAATTTATTTCATTTACCCCATAGATTATTTTTCTATTAATTGATGCCTTAATCAACAGAGGAATAAATGAGTGTGTTTGAATTAAATCAATTAATATCAATTACATAGTTTTATTATTCAAGTTAAATAATAGAACTGAGTTTATTAATTTTACACACAGTGCATTTGGAAATGCACTCACGCCTTGCTCACATCCTTAGAATTGCTTCCATTCCAGTAATTCTCCAATGCTTCTTCATGACAGTAATTGATTCACCTTGTTTTCTGGGGAGCTACAATGATCTTGATTTTTTTATGACACATAGAAGAATCTAAGAGAAAAAATTATTTGAGGGGTTCATATCTTTAGACATAATGTATCTCCTGCTTTTCATGGATTTATTCATTAAATTTTGTTTTCTTGTGTGAAAACATATGTCTACTGTTGCTATGGTTTCTCTGCACACAGGTCTGTAAAATCAGGAGATGAGTAGTCAAAGCAGCCATTGTGAGGTTTTTTCTCTCTGTATGCATGTATCTCTCTCTTTTTGTCTCTCTGTTTCTATTTGCCTCTCTCTGTGTCTCTCTATTTCTCTGTGCCTATTTCTATCTCTGTGTATGTCAGTCTTTGTCTCTTTGTTTCTCTGTCATACCTGTCTCTCTGTTTCTCTCTCTCTCTCTAACTGTTCATATTTTCTGTACCATACCTACTAGGCAATTGTAATTAGGCTGTGAGACAGTTATACAGGAAACTAAAATTATAAGCTATAGACATCCTGCTGATACCAATTTTGTAGAGAATGAATACTAGGTCTAGGTAAAGAAAACATTAATTTAACGTTGTTTGTGAACCAGTAGTGGGTTCAGATTAAGGATTGTTAAATAACAAATGGTTCAATAACTGAGGCCTGAGGACAACCAAAAAATATAGTTCCCAGTTCTACATATAAGATCAATTTCAGTTTCAGAATATTCTCAGAATCTTAGTTAAACCATCAGTTATGACCCTCATATAAAGAACCCATTTTCTTGTTGTGTTTCACCTCTGTCAATGGTGAGGAACCAAAGCTGAAGGAGATGATGACACGGAACCTTACAGTGTTTAGAAAAAAATAAAAAGAAACTGACAGAATACTAACTGGCAACATTAAACATTGCCAAATCCTAAATAAGCACAGGAGGGAGTAGAAAAACACCAGTTTATTGAAAAGCAGCCGAAATTCTTTTGTAGATTTTATGTGACTAAGAATTAATTTCCCAATGAGAAATAAGTCAAAGCCAACAGCAGCAGAGTAGAGGGGAGATGGTTTCCTGTCTGGGTGGTTACCTCTGAATGTCTACTCTCTCACAGCATGGAGGCTTGGTGAAATCCTTCCTCTGGGTATCAGATGCCTTCTGCTGAGCCCTGGGCAGCTGAGAAACAAGCAGTTGATACAGTCAAAGCTTGGACCTCCTTTTCTCCAAATGCCCCTGACCTAGAGGAGTTACAGCTAAGCCTGGATCTTAGGAATCCTTTAGAATACTTTAATGGAAAAAATAATTGTCACAGTCCAATGAACTTGGTGGCAACATTATTGAATTCTAACAACTCTAACAGCAGAGTGTGGTCTTGGCAGGGGAGTGATTTTCTCTCGAGTCTGAATACTCTACTGAGGTGCTAGAGGCTGGACTTTATAATTTGGCTTTATTGTTTTTTTCACACCAAGCTACTTTGTGCATTTTCCTGCTCCTGCTACAAAGTACCATATACACTTTCCCAATGAATTATTTTCTATTAAATTAACTCACTAGCTTTTCATTCTTGAACTTAAGGATATTTGCTTAATTATGCTAGTGATAACTATAGTTAATAGAATCAAGAGGAGCTCACGACATGAATAACTAAAAAAATGCTTTATTTATATACTCCACATTTTTATATGAAGACAAAAACATCAGAACACACTTAAGATGTGTAGAGACGAAATCTTAGAGGAATTTTAATCTGTTTTTCCTTGTTGTTATGGTGCTGAAAACTTATATAAGCGTTTTAAAGCCATTTGTATTTCTTCTTTTAGTTTTCTTTTATTTGAAGGGTTTTTTTGTGATTTTTGTCTTGTTTAAATTTTGTTCCTTCTTTCCTTCCTTTCCCTCTTTTTTTTCCTTGGAGCTGGGGACAATTTCCAGGTCTTTGTGCTCTCTAGGCAATCATGCTTATACTAAACTAAATCCTCCGGCCTATGTTTTTTCTTTTGAAAACTGTTTGCTTGTACCCAAAGCCCATTTTCTATTAGGTTATCTGTCTTGATTTCTAGGGCTTTTGTTTATTTTCCCATTCTTTTTATGTTCTAGATCAGTGACTCTCAACCTATACATCTCAACGGCTTTAGGGCTGCATATTAGATGTCTTGTATATTATATATTACTATTTATATCAGTAGCAAGATTAACATTAGGAAGTAGCAATGAAATAAGGTTGGGTCACTACAACATAAGACATTGTATTAAAGGGTCACAGCATTAGTAAGGTTAAGAACCACCATTCTAAATATTAGTAGGCTGTTGAGTATAGCTAATAAAGATTTTCTTCAACTGTGAATTAAACACTTCTCCCATTTTTCACTGGATCAAATGTTTCCTTTGACATATAGAGCATTTTAGTTTCATAAGGATTTATTTTTCAGTTTGAGCAAATGGAGTCTTACTTACATCTGAGTGTTCTACAAACCCATAAGCATTGGAAGCCTTTTATCTTCTAGCATCTTCAGAGCTGTGTAGAGGCCTTCCAACTCCATTGCTTATTTGTTATACTTATTCTATTTTGTTTCCTTATTTATTTGGTGAAGTTTTGTGAATGAGATTATTCCCATGATTTTTTTCTCAGTGTATTTTATTTATTAGTTTGTGAAAAGGCTACTAATTTCATAAAAGTCTACTGCATAGGAAGGAATTCAAGCCACGGTCTTTAAGCCTGGCCAAGAACACATAGTAGAGAATGTCACTAGCCCCAGGGGAGAATGTGTTACTATAATTTTACTAAATAGACATGGAACCAAACTACCTTATAAATGTTTATATTTGGATGCATGTAGCCCTCATTAAAGATGCTTCCTTTTGCAGTGGATGGAGGCTATAATACAGAAACCCAGAACTGGTCAAAATGCAGAAAGTAAATGACTTTGGAGTACTCAGCCCTAAATCGGATAGGCTCTACCCTCCAAGAGATATTCGGAAAAAGGAGATAAAAAAATTTTAAGAGCCAGAAGATGGAAATCATTACTTCAAAATAGTGTCTTCTGAACATGACAGGGCTGCTGTACACGTGAATCTACAACTGTGAATGCTGACATAGTCTACACAAGATCAAGCCATGTACTACTCCAACAGGGATGAGGGCATAGACGAGGTCCCATTCCTAGGAGGTGAGTTACTATTGATGATGGTGTGATGGTTGTTGGGGGAAGACGAATCAATTTTCTTTAGTGGTGTGGCTCCTGGGACTCATTCAGTGCTTCAGTAGATGACTTGACACCCATGTGTTTATGAACAGGCCTAACTACACTCAGTTAAAATAAAATAAGAGGGGAACAGGGCTTGATAGGAGTAGGGTGTGCCCTACAAGAGTCTGAGGGGTCAGTGAAGAATGGAATTAATTATTTTCGCTTTTATTTTAAGAAAATATACATTCCCTACAGAGAATTTATTTATACATGTATGTCACATCTCACAATTATATTCTTTTTGAATATTTTGTTTTTATTATTTTTAATTTTTATTAATTAAGTGTATTCATTTATTTTACATCCTGATCAAAGTTTCACCTCATTTCTCTCCTCCCTTTTCTTCCCCCTCCCCACTTTCCCTCCACCCCGACCTCCATTCCTCTGTTAATCTTCAGAATGGGCAGGTTTTCCATGGATATCAACAAAGCATGACGTATAAATTTAAGGCAATAACTTTTACACCTTGTATTAAGGCTGAACAAGGCAACCTTATATGAGGAATAGGTTTCCAAAAGCCTGCCAAAGCATTAGGGACAGCCCATGCTCACACTGCTAAGAATCCCACAAATAGACCACATCTATGGAAGGTCTATGTTGTATAATATTGTAGTATGAGGTTTCTGGCTTGGACTTTCGGGCCTAGACTCAAGGTTCCTCCTGCCCCAGACCCACAGACTCGCAGAGACACACAGATGTTTATAATAGTTTTAGGATGATCGGCCTAAGGCCCAGGCAGATAACTTGCTAACTCTTTATCTTTAAATTAACCCATGACTCTTATCCTGTTCAGCCATGTGGCTCAGTATTTTTTTTTTTTTTTTTTTTTGAGTAGTATAGTTGGTTTTATTTTTTGGGTTTTTGTTTGTTTGTTTGTTTTTTTGTTTTGTTTTGGTTGTTTTTAGAGTTTCTTTAGTCTGGTAGCCCCGCCCACACTCCCTGTGTGCCTTTGGCCAATCAGCGCTTTTTATTAAACTCATAGGAGGCAGGGACAGTTATTTACAATGGAAAGCATAATCTCTCTACACAATATTATTCTATGGTGTGTTACTTTTGTTTGTGCAGTATTGTCGAACTCTGTGAAGCTGTGCTGCTGTGCCCTTTTAGTATACATGATGGCCTAATAAAGTACTGAACAGCCAATAGCAAAGCAGAAGAAAGGGTAGGCGGGGCTGGCAGGCAGTGAGAATATATAGAAGGAGAAATCTGGGAATAACAAAAGAAGTAGCCAGAGAAGAAGGAGAGCACAGGGGGCCAGCAGTACAAGCAGCAATAGAGTCAAAGTGAGTGATTGCGAAAGGTGGTATCTCAGAGTTGTTTTGATTTGTATTTCTCTGATGGCTAAAGATGTTGAGTCGTTCTTTAAGTGTTTTCGGCCATTTGAGACTTTTCTTTGAGAATTCTCTATTTAGCTCTGTACCTCATTTTTAAAAATTGGATTGTATGGTTTTTTGATCTCTAGTTTCTTGAGTTCTTTGTATATTTTAGAGATCAGCCCTCAGTTAGATGTAGGGTTGGTAAAGATCTTTCCCCATTATGTAAGCTGGCATTTGTCATATTGACCATGTCTCTTGTCTTACAGAAGCTTCTCAGTTTAAGGAGGTCCCATTTATAAGGAGTGTTTATGCCACTGGTGTTATATTTAGGAAGTGGTCTCCTTTGAAATTGTCTTCAAGGCTACTTCTCTCTTTTCTATAAGTTTTATATAACTAGGTTTATGTTGAGGTCTTTGATCCTCTGGGACTGGAGTTTTGTGCAGGGTGATAGATATGGATCCATTTTCATTCCTATTCATACCACAATCCGGTTATGCAAGCACCATTTGAAGATGCTTTCTTTTTTCCATTGTATGTTTTTGTCCTCTTTATAAAAAACCAGGTGTTCATAGGTGTGTGAGTTAAGGTCAGGGTCTCTGATTTGATTCCATTTATCCACATATCTATTTTTATGCCAGTACCAAGCTGTTTTTATTATCTATAGCTCTATAATAGAGCCTAAAATCAGGAAGAGTGATGTGCCCAGAAGTTCTTTTATTGAACAGGATATTTTTGGCTATCCTGGGACTTTTGTTTTTTTCATATGAAGCTGAGTATTGTTCTTTCAATTGAATCTGTAGATTGCTTTTGGTAAGATTGACATTTTTACTATATTTATCCCACCTCTCCAAAGAGCATGGAAGATCCTTTTATTTTCTGATACTTTCTTCAATGACTCAAAGTCTTGTCATATGGGACTCTCATTTCTTTGGTTATAGTTACCCTAAGATAATTAATGAAGTTTGTGACCATTGTTAAGGGTGGTATTACCCTGAATTCTTTTTTTTAGCCCTTTTGTCATTTGTGTAGAGGAAGGCTATTGATTTTTTGAGTTAATATTATATCCTGCCACATTGCTGAAGGTATTTATCAGCTGTAGGATTTCCTTAGTAGAATTGTGGGGATGCACTTATATATTCTATCATATTATCTGCAAATAGTGAAACTTTAATTTCTTCCTTTTCAATTTGTATCCCTTTTATCTTGTTTTGTTGTCTTATTGCTCTAGCTAAAACTTCGAGTACTATATTGAATAGCTATGGAGAGAGTGGACAGTCTTGTCTTCTTCCTGATTTTAGTGATATCGCTTTGAGTTAATTTCCACTTAGTTTGATGTTGGCTGTTGGCTTGCTATATATTGCTTTTATTATGCTTAGGTATGTTCCTTGCATTTCTGATCTCTCAAAACCCTTTATCATAAAGGGGTGTTGGATTTTGTCAAAGACTGTTTCAGCAACTAATGAGGTAATAATGTACTGTTGTTGTCATTGTTGTTTCCACATTGCTTATGTGGATAACATGGTGGATAACATTGACAGACGTTCATATCCCTGCATCTCTGGGATACAGCCTACTTTGATAGTCATAGATTTTTTTATATGTGCTTGTATTCGGTTTGTCAGTATTTTATTAAGTATTTTCGCATCAATGTTCATGAGGGAGATTGGTCTATAGTTCTCTTCCTTTGTTGTGTCTTTGTGTGCTTTGAGTATCAGGGTGACTATAGCCTTATAAAAAGGAGTTTGGCAAAGTTCCTTCTGTTTATATTGTTTGGAACAATTTGAGGAGTATTATTATTTTGAAATTCTGGTAGAATCTGTGGTGAAACCATGTGGCGCTGAGCTTGTTTTGATGGGAAAACTTTTAATAACTGCTTCTATTTCCTTAAGGGTTTTAGGCCTATTTAAGTCATTTATCTGGTCTTGATTTAATTTTGGTAAGTGATACCTATCAAGAAAGCTGTCTATTTCTTATAGGATTTTTCAGTTTTATGGAGTACAAGTCTTTGAAGTGCAACCTAAAGATTCTCTCTATTTCTTCTGTGTCTGTTGTTATGTCTCCCTTTTCATTTTTATTTTCTTAATTTGGAAATTCTCTCTGCCTTTTGGTTAGTTTGGATAAGAGTTTGTTTATCTTGTTGATTTTCTGAAAGAACAAATTCTTTCATGGATTCCTTGTACTGTTCTCTTTGTTTCAATTTTACAGATTTCAGCCCTGAGTTGATTGTTTCCTGCCTTCTATTCCTGGGTAAGTTTACTTCTTTTTGTTCTAAAAATTTTAAGTGTGCTGTTAAGTTCCTCGTGTAAGATTTCACCAAATTCTTTATGCAGGAATGTAGTACTATGAACTTTCCTTTTAGTGCTGCCTTTATTGCATTTCAAAAGTTTGGGTATGTTGTAGATTTACTTTCATCACGTTCTAGGAAATCTTTCACTTCTTTCTTTAATTCTTTCTTGACCCAGAGGTGATTCAACTGAGAGTTGTTCAGTTTCCATGAACTTGTAGGGTTTCTGTAGTTTTCATTGCTGTTGAACTCTGCCATGGTGGTGTGATAGAATACAGGTATTATTTCCATTTTTTGGATCTATTCATATTTGATAATAACCAAGTATGTGGTCAAATTTAGAGAATGGCGTACTATTTGGGTGGAAAGCTTTTAATATATTTATTCAGTCCATTTTAATCATAACATCTCTTAGATCCCTTATTTCTCTTTAAATTTCTGCCTAGTAGACCTGTCCAATGGTAAGAGTGGGGTGTTAAGGTCTCCCACTATTAGTGTGTGAGGTTTTATGTGATTTAAGCTTTAGTAATGCTTCTTTTACATATGGTTTGGTCTTTCCATCATGTCCCAGATTTCTTGAAAGTTTTGTGGTATTAGCCTGTGTCTTTTTATAGGAGAATTGCATCCATTGATATTAAGTGATATTAATGACCTGTGATTGTTAATTCCTGTTATTTTTCAGTGACAGTGTGTGTGTGTGTGTGTGTCTTCTTTGGGATTTCCTGCTGTGGGTTTATCTATTGCTTGTATTTTTTTTTTGAGTGCATATAACTTTCGTACATTGGAGATTTTCCTTCTAGAGATTTTGTAGGGCTGGATTTGTGGATAGGTATTGTTTATATCTGATTTCATTGTGGAATATTTTGTTTACTCTGTCTATGGTGATTGAGGAGTTTTTTCTGGGTACGGTAGTTTGAGCTAGCATCCATGGTCTCTTAGTGTCTACAATAACTTGTATGTGGCCTTCATATTCTTCATTGAGAAATTGGGTGCTATTACGATGGGGCCTAGTCTGGGCCAGAAGCTTCTTATTACATCAATTTGTGTCTTTATGGTTTCTATTTCAGTTTTCAAGTTTTTTTTACTGTTTCTTTCATGTTTTATTGCTATTTCTTGGTTTTCTTTAAGAGATTTATTGATTTCTTCTAACTTTTTTGGTCTTTTCCTCTATTTATTTAAGGGATTTTATTTTCTCTTTAATTTCCTCTTTACATGCTTCTATCATTTTCATAAAGTCATTTTAAGGTCATTTTTTCTGCTTCTTTATATTGGAATGTTCAGTTCATGCTGTTGTAGAACTGCTAGGTTCCGGTGGTACCATACTATTCTTTATGTTGTTGAATGTATTTTTGTACTGGTGTCTGCTCATCTCTTCATTCAATAACTACAATTGTCTGTTTTTCATGGAGATGTTCTTGGCCCAATTGATGCTTTGGTCCAATTGGAGCTCTTATGAGGCTTATAGGCCACAGTGTCTGATGAGGGGTGGTGGTGGGCAGGATTGACAGCAGGAGTCGGCTTGTTTATCTATAGGTGGAGCTGCTATGGGATTGAAAGGGCATGGGTTGGGCCCTGTTGCCCACATTTGGATATTGGTCTGACTGAGCAGCTAGCAGGAGGATAATTAACCTCTCTTGTGATAGAATACTCTAGAGTCTATGTCTCAGGAACTAATTATAATTTTAAATTGCATTAGGTTATTTGTTTCTATGTAGAATTCTGTTTCCTTGAAATATATTTTGTTATTGCTAAAATGTGCCAATTTGATCATAATGGAAATATGTTCATCTGGAAGGAACTCAAAGTAAAAGATCTCAAGATGTTTTCTTTCAAGGAGTGGAGAATATGTGGAGACTCTATGCACATCTGGAGACCCACTGGGAATCACTGTAAGCAAGGTTCAAGGGTGGAGATAGAAATGCTACAGGCTGAGGTCAGTCCAGCTTCCTGGAAGAAATCTGGCCAAGAAGCTGTAAAACTCTGAGGGGATTGATTAATCTCTGCAGAGCTCACTGACATCATCTGTGAATGAGAAGCTTGGTCTACAGAGCTTCAGCCTGTGTTTGGCTCTCATGGCCCATGAAGTTATGTTTCTCAGCAACATTCCACCAGAGTAGAAACTGTATGTTGGCAAAGAGGAAAATATCTACCTCTAAGGCAAGCACAGAGCTTACTACTAAAATAATCACAGTTTGAACAAAGCTATTTTAGAGATTTCAGACCGGGGTCTGAGCAGAGTTTGAAGTTGCCAGGTGCCCAGATATGAGTAAATAAGGTCATTGAATGTACTTCCCCTATTTATACAACTCTGCTAATACGAAGTGCTGCTTGTGAAGTACTTTTCACAGGTTTTCAATCCACACATAATATTTCTTATTCTTACTAAATCCCAGTGATATGTGCCACTTATCAATAGAAAAACTGAGGCTCAGAAATTTTAATGTGAGCAAAATATGATTTCAGTGCAAACACACAGCTGTTTCTCATATGATTATCTTTCCTCTGATTATAAGCAAGGATTGCTAACATTTCATGAGAGCTCATTGTAAAGTATAATGAAACTATTTAATTATATAATTATTTAATTATATAGAGAGCTGAATGGAGTATATTGAAGCTATTTAATTCACTCAACACTCAAACAGTTTTACAACAGAGCATTCCTGCTTGATAGATAAAGGATCTGGAAAACAGACATTTGTGAGAGATCACACAATTACACGGAATGGATCTGAGAAACCACTGATGTAGAGGTGTCTATAAGTGCTGCATCAGAGCTAAGTATAAAAAGCATTCGTAGCAGTGCTATGACAACTCACTGGGTCATGTCTAGGTTGTTTTCAAGTGATGGCTGAATAGAATAGCAGTTGAGGGTGTGACCAAGTCTTATGCAGTTTACTATATCTACACATGGTGGAAAGAATTCATTACCTTTTAAATCTTAGCAATGATTCAAGTATGTTCTTAGTGTGACTGATATAACCAGCAATTAAATTTGGGAAGTATTGTTAATAGCTGTTATATAGTTCCAGGTTATAGATGAATTAAAATGTTAGCTGTGATTTTTCATCAACTAGCAGAGAAAATTTTAGTAAATAAATTGTAGTTTGTGGACAAAATATTGTTCCATATATGAATTAACAAAATATAAATTTCCTTTATCATGTTAATGTATAGAAAACTGAGAAGCAATTTGGAAACTTTTAGAAAATAAAGAGAAAATCTTCTGATTAAATTAGGAACATAACGGAGAGCAAGCAGGGGGAGGTGGGAACAAGGAGACGGTTGAGTGAGAGGAGCAACAGAGGAAGAGCAAAGACATAGATGTCTTGTTAGAGAGAGTAACTGTGGGATTAGAAAGAAACCTGGTGCCAAGGAAATCTCCAAGAACCCGCAAGATGTCCCTTACTCCAAGCAATAGTAGAGAGGGTACCTAAATCAGGACTTCCCCTATAATCAGATGAATGATGACCCTAATTGTCATTATAGAACCTTCATCCAACAATGGATAGAGGCAGAAGCAAAAATTCATAGCTAAGCACCAGGTCCAGCTACTGGTCTAGCTGAAGAGAGAGAGAGGAGAAAATATAAAAGCAAAGGTATCAGGATCATGAGGAGACCCATAGAGAGGGCTGACTGGAGCTATTAGGAGCTCACTGACTCAGAAACAAATGCTGAGGATCTGAGGAACCTTTGTAGCAAGGGACTAAATCCTCCAAAGGTATAGTCTGTAATTAGACTGTAAGAGGAATGGGCAGCTTGTGCAGCCTCGGGCAATAAGATCAGGGTATGTTCCTGATGCATGAACTGGCATCTTGGATCCCATTCCTACAGAGGAACACCTAACTCAGCCATAATACCGAGATGAGGGACACGGACCTACCTTAACTGGATAAGCCAGACTGAACTGACCCATCTTGGTACTTCTTAACCTCCTAGGGAAATGGATGGGGGATGGGGTGTTGGGAGACTGAGGGAGGGCTGAGAAGGAATGGGAGGAGGGAAGGGGGGCAGTGGTAGACATAGAAAAACCTTTTTTAAAAAAATATGAGAAAATTGTACATCCTAGAAGTATTTACTTAATGCTCTGTCTTGCTTCTAAATGAAATGAAAATTGAATGAAAAGTGAAAACAGTAATGTGCATCAATAGTAGAACCATGAAGTTTCTTTTTCAAAAACTTAAAATCAAAAGATAGTTATGATATCCTTGTTTGAGAGAATTTCTGTTTCACTCAGCTCCATGGGAGAAGGAACACCTCCTGTCCACATCCCAGGATACAAGGCAGAATCCTGATAGCCTCTTCTATTATATTAAAAGTGCTGCCCTATCTTTCATATAATGTCTATGGTGAGTGAGATTTACAAAAATGATCAGGATTCTATGTTGTTGTTGTTGTTATAAAATAACTAAGAAATTTCTCAAGAGTTTTTCATAAAGTTTAGCACAAGAAATAAGATACGATCGAAATGACAGAAGAGGAAGGATGAAGGATGAGGAGGGAGGGAGACAGAGCCGTATACTGCTCCCCTAGGACTGGCATTCCAGTCTGGAACATGAGGGATGTCAAGTATTTAGGAGAGAGGCCCTAGGTCAGAATTTGTCACATTACTATTAATTAATTTTTTTGTCAAAAACCAACCCTTAATAATATATTTTATGTATTTATTATAAAATGGCCTAAATTAAATTAAATTGAATTAATTTTCTATTAAATTTTGCTATCCCAAAGAGAAATCAGCCCAAAATACCATGTAATAAAGTGCTGTGACTGTGGTCTAATAAAGCTTGACTTATAAAACCAAACTGTGGACCATCCTCACCCTAGGTCCTTATCTGACCTCTAACTCTAAAGTTGTATTCTAGTAATTAATAGAATGTCACTTTATGAAAGGAATTGTCTATATCCATTCTATTCAAAATAATCCCTAGTGACATGTAGTTGAGATGAAAATATGAATTAAGAACTTTCAATTATTGATTTAGTTTTAATTATTTTACATTTAAGTAATCACATGGAATTAGTGATCATATAATATATATATAGTGCTCTTTTGATTTTTAAATCTGAGAGTGGACCTTTAGATTTAATTTATTTGCTGTTTTTGAACATAAGGATGTTTTCCTACGCTTTGAATTCGTCTAAGAACAAAATTTGGAAAGGTAAGTAAGCCCTCTTTCCTCTCGACACAATGGGTCAGACGCACAAAGGTCAGGTTTTAAAGTAAACAACAAACTTAGAAGACTTGGAAGACACAGGAGCCCTGCATCTTATTGTTACCACACATCCCTTTAAGGACTGAGGGGCGCAGAGCTCTCTCCCTTCATAAAGTAAGGACACAGTTAAAGATACAAGCTGTAAAGTAGGTCTCCAATAGACACTGGGTTTCATATTACCCCACTTTTGGAATCCTCAGACTATAAAATTGTTAGAAATGTTTTTTTCTCTTAAATTGACTTAAAGGAGCCGTATTTTGCTGTGGGCAACAAAACAAAAAAATCATGAGACTCCAGGAGGCAATGTCATTTCAGTGTCACTGAGACAAAATATCTGGTTGAGCAAGTTCAAGGAGGAATATTACATTTCGGTTCTTGGCTTGAGAGATTTCAGTGTGAGATCACTTAGCTCAATTGTTTGGGGTCTGTGCAGATACGGAACATCGTGCTAAGTTTGACAAAAGACACTGCTCAGCTCATGGCAAAGCAGAGAGAGGAAAGCTGAGGACAAAGTATAGCCTCCAGTTGTATCCCCGAAGTCCTTTTTCCTCCAACGAGGCATAGCATCCTTTTTTAGCACCTCTCAATCGCCTACTAAATTCTTTCTCTCTCTCTCTCTCTCTCTCTCTCTCTCTCTCTCTCTCTCTCTCTCTCTCTCACTCACTCACTCATTTTAAAGCTACACATGTTTTATCTAACTGAAGAAAACTGATATCTATATATCTGCCATCACTATCAGAAATAGCAGCTGGATAGGGATCTAGAAAGTATCTTTTATGTACCAAACACCCAATAGGTAAAACAATCAGTGCAATAAAACCACCAAGATATTTTTCTAGAATAGTTGCCTGTAATTATCAGGAGGAGGCATTAAAAATGCATGGGAAATAGAGAATTATTTGTCTGTGTTGTTTGATGTCATGTTCCATCGAGCAAATCAGATAGGGTATTTTAGGCTTTTCAAGTTCTCCAGGTTGGTGTATTAACAGTATGGTGCACGTCTAGACATCACAGTATGGCTTCTTATAGGGAAACTGGCAAATATGAAGACTAATTGAGTGAGAACTCTATATTCCAACAAAACAAGAGACATGCTTTCAGCAGACAGCAGGCGTATATTGCCTCAATGTTTGAAAGACAGTATAAGTGGACGTGAGTAAAAGATTACTCAAATCAGCTATAGGGCAATGTGGTAGGAGGATATTTCTTTCCAAGGTCAAAGGCACCAGCTGCCAGGGGGATCTTTCTGTGAGGCTACTTCTCATTTTAGAGGAGAGTTCTCAGGCTTACCCACAGCTTGCTTACTTTGGGTTCTTCAAATCTGACTTCTTTTTACTCTGGGCTGCTATGATCCTATCCCTGTCTGAGTCAAGAGCAAAGGTGTCACTGTTCAGCTAGTTGAACTAGAGTCGCACTACTAGCAAATAGTCCAGCCTACTATTTGTCACATCAGCAATCCCCACAAAGCTAAGTTTACATTATCACAGCTGGGTGTTTCTTTTTCTGGCCTCACAGTATTTCTAGAAGCAAGCTTTTCAAATGATATTCAAAATCAGCAGATGTCTCCATCACTGGTCTAAATCTCCTTGTTTTTAATGGAAAGTTACCCCTTTGGTGGATAAACTCTGATGCACTTTTAATCCCAAAGTATTCAAGGACATCTCATTATCTAAAAGAACAAATTACATCAACAATAAAATATAAGATAGGAATAATGGGGACAGCTCCCTTTGATCACAACTGGGTCACTCTTACTTCCAAATACCAGGCTAACTCTGCTGTGCTGACTAGGCAAGGAAGAGGGCCTGTTTTCCTGAGTGCTGCAACTGGAACAGTGGATGGTCAGCTCTCTCATCTGTTACAAGAGTAGGGGGAAAGGGTGAAAAAGAACCTCTCTCCCCTACCCACAGTGCTGTATGACACAGTAGTCGGGGTAGCTCTTCCATGCTTATAATGTTGAGGCTGGCACACCCACACCTTCACCAACAGGGCTGGTACTATTATTATCTCCATGAGGTGCAGGGCCTGCTCTCCCAGGTGTTGCAGTTAGTGAAGGGGCAGGAGCAGCTCTCCCATTCTTGTGATCTCAAGGCCAGTTCTTCCTGACATGTGGCAGCATGGGTAGAGGAGAAATGACTCCCACTCATCAGTGCCTGAGACAGATGGAGGAACTGGTTGTTGGGTCATAAAGGCAGGAGAAGTGTCCCTGACCTCAAAGGATGCTACACTCCAGAGAGTATCCCCTATACCTCTCAGGGGTAGTAGAGCTACAACAGTGGGCAACAACTGGATATCCAAGAAGAGTCTTAGTAAGGGCCCAGCATGGATAGTATAATAAAAACAGTCTTCTAAACAGACCTATTCATTAATGACTCTGCAATGAACACTTTTAAGTAAAGATACAGGGACAAAGGGGTTTACTGTGTCACGCTGCAGCTTCTATAATGAGATTTTAATTTTTTCTTTTCCCTTTCTTGTCTTAATTTTTTTTTTTGGGGGGGGAGGTGTGTACAGGGGCCGAGGATGGATGTGTAGGAATGGGGAAATGAATGGGATCAGAATACATGATGTAAATGACGCATAGAATGCATAAAAAAGAAAGAAAAAGGAAAAAGAGAAACCTCCCCTAAAAGTTAAAAATAAATAAATAAATAAATAAGACAGAAGACAGTTTTGCTCTCTTTACCTCCCAAAATTTACTTCATATCCCAACTTATTGAATCTTTTTAAAGAACTTTGTTTCATGTGAAGAGTGTGTGAGCTGTTGAAAGTACTTAACAAGCCAACAATTTGCCTCTTAGGCAAAAATAAACTAAGCAATTCAGATAAGAAGCAATTTTTAAAAAGAATGATTTTATAGAAATAAGTTTTATGCTAATATGTGGTATTATTCTTTTCAGATTTATTTTAAAGATTCTTAACATGAGGGCATCTAGATTTGACTCTTGAGAATATAATTTCTTGCTAATGGATATAATTAAGTCCTATTATATCATGCAGATACCCTGTAGAGACTCTTTCAACAGTGATCTTTTTTATATACATCCAACTGTTTATAACAAGTGGGTGTCATATATGGAATCTATGAATATGGTCCATGGCATGTACCACATGCAGTGAACATTTTTCTTACTGTGTGATTGTTCACCACAAATGGTAAGCGTCAAAGCACTTCCTTCACAAAGAATAGAAATCCACAGAGAATAATATTGTAAAGTCAAAAACATTTCAAGACTTTACAAATTTACTGACTGTAAGTCAAATTTTAGAAAGAGTGACCCAGTCTTAAGTGTGAGGTATGGGAAAGCATGAGGCACTTTTTTTCTCCCTCTGTTAGACGATATGCACTTATTCTATGCATCTTAATGCTATTCACTTCTCAATAGCTTTGCTTTCTCATCTGATTCCTGCTTATCGCCCACAATTGTCAGCATGGGTTAGTTTCTCATTCTCTGCATTCTAACCAGTGTTTAAAACTTTTGATGTCTGAGACCATCATGTTATTAAAAACTGAAAATCCTTTTAAAAGAAACAAGTGGTCTTTCGATGATTCAATGACCATTTGTTGTGACCAGGCACTCATCCTGACCTCCAATCCTATATAGGCTGATAAACAACCAAACCAAACGAAACAAACAAACCCTTGATTTATTAATCTTATTTTGTAGACTCACTTCTTTAGGTTATATTGATGGGTCTGAAGAAATTTGCTACAAAGTGTATAGATATTGTACTCACTCCTTATCCATCAACAACTTCTAGAAGATGAACTCAAGTATATGAGGCTTGCATGAATGGCTTAAGAGAGCAGTGAACTTTTTGTTATGAATTCCAATGGAAATTTATTGCAAAACTTGAGAATAAAAACCACCCATAATTTTTGCTCATCATTCTAAAAAGAAAATGCACTTTTTCACCATGTCACAATAACTTCAAATGTGCTGCCACAGATAACTCAACAGTTATCAGAAACTCTCTAATGTAGGATCCATTTTACAAGAGGGAGGCCATACTTGGTACTGGGAAACCTAACTAATTACTCAGTTATTTATTGGAGGAGAATCTACAACAACTAATTTACTAAAGTAGCATAATCTCTAATGACAATCTATAAATATTTGTTCTTGTATCCACAGATAAGTGTAGTCTTTATATAAATCCAACAGGTTGTATTTGGGTACACACATACAAATACATACACACATACAATAATGGATTTTAAAAAGGCAATAACTTTTAAAGTATTTGGGGAAGGATATATTTGAGGGCTTTGAGGGAGAAATGTTGAGATTATGTTATAATTTCAAAAATAAAACAAGAAACACATCAAATATTGTGCTTGCAATATACATGCTTTACAATTCCAAGATAAATACAAGTTTGTTCTTTCATCATTTGTGGTAATATAAAATGCTATGTTTCAGTAGAAGCGAAAATATTCTAATGCAGAAAACTTAAATAAAATGAATAAAAATGAGGTAACATGTACATAAATAGATGTTATTTAAAATTAAGTTTCCATAAGTATGGAAACAGACATTACTCAGATACAGTAATTACTGCATGCAGGGGCATACTTTTTCAGTCTTACAAACATATTATAGACATATCACTAAGAATTTATATATGTACTCATTTTTATCACACTTCCAAACATCTGGAAATGGAACTAGCTGTTGATTCTAAACCTGATGCATATGGATAGTTTAACCAATACCTTTGGGAGGTGAACAGTAATTTCAGCTATGCATAATATAACAATCCTGAAAGCTGCATATGTATTATTTTATCAAATACTTTTTCATATATGATAAAGTACATATGTGATAAAAAGTTAAAAGCCAATGCATTCAAAAATAGGTTAAATGTATAGAAAATATGACTTCACTTCATGAAAACAATCAGTTCAGAAAAAATATTCATGGAATTATTTAATGAATGGAAAGGTCACTGACATAAATGTTTTAAAATAATATGCAATGTGAACTATAATCCACTTCTTTTATATTGCATATGACATTATAAGGTGTTTTATTTCATAAGATAAACTTATAGAATGCTAAAAGTTATTTCTTGTCTACTTAGTTTACTCCACTCATTAATTCTATTAATAAACATTTGCTTATGTTTGCTTAGTAGCCTTTCTATTGCCTGTCAAATACTTGCCACACATAAGTTGGAACAAAGTCACATTTTCCTAGATTTCATTCCGTGCTTGGCTAGGTCAGTTCTTTCTAGGTGATGTCATGGCAGAACATCATGGAGGACAGTCATGGCAGAGCATAGCCTACATCTCAGAGTGGCCAAGAAACTGAGACCAACCCAAGGGAACCTGAGCAAGATACCATTCAATAAGCAATTATGACATGAATCAAGTCAGAGGTATTGTCTTCAGTGCTTCCAAACTACTCACATTAATTGAGAAACACACCTTCAGGGGACACTTGAGATTCAAAATAAAACCATATATATACATACATATACTCAAAATATTATGTTAATGTCCAATTTGAAGCTATTACAGTATGAAGTAAGCATGTCAAAAAACACAAATGAATTATGTTGTTCAATGGACAAAAGTAAATGGTAAAGGGAGGCTGAGCATTTTATCCTGACCTGTTCCCAAATACCTGATAGCTGCTTCCCAAATTCCCACAGAGAGGCTTATATTAATTATAAATGCTTGGCCAATAGCTCAAGCTTATTACTAACAAGCTATTACATTTAAATCAACCAATTTCTATTAATCTATGTATTTCCATATGCCCATGGGCTTTACTAGTTCTCTGATATCTTGCTTCTACTCAAACTCCACCCCTCTTTTTCTGTGTTCTCAGTTTGATTATTCCATCTAAACTCAACATCCCTGACTATAGGCCAAACATTGCTATTGTTAATCACTTAGAGCAATACACATTCACAGTATACAGAAAGATCATCCCACATCAGACATGACTAACATTAATGGAGTACAAGACATCCCTGTTGTATCTGAAAAACAAGTTGATTTTATCATATTCTTGTCAATTGTATTGCATGTTAAAGATTAGGTGATATGCTTCAAGCTCTTTACTTTTTATTCTGTCTTGTTAAAACAGGATACTCTTTTACCCCACAGAAATAGCATGAGAGGCAGAAAGTGAATCTCAGTGGGTAGATCAATGTTCAGAGACTTTCAGATAAAGAACAGACCTTAGGTAGGTACTAATTAATGTGTGTCTTCTTGTCCAGGTGATTCTTTTCCACTGCCACAAACGTTACAAAGGCAGGCAAGAACTAAGTAGAGCACATGTGATGAATGTGGGGACAAGAAAACATATGCACATTTTTTTCTTTTTTATCTGATATGCACATAACTACATAGAATAAGGAAAAACTTTATAACTGCCTTTGTATAAAAGGCTAAATAAACCTTTGTAAAATATAAGGAGCTATCTCTGAACATGAGTTTAGAGTCAAAAGAGGTATCTAACTAACATTGTTTATTTTCACTGACTGTATTTCTACAGAAGAACACTGACAGTAGTTCTACAGAAGGAGGTGGTAGCAGAAAGGATGTCAGGGCAGTGGGGTGGTCAGTCCCTTAACCTTTCTGGAATTGTAAAGCTGAGCTAGTATCCTGGGAGACATTGATAAGTTTATATGTTTTCAGAATCCTGCAGTCATTGGCAGAGACATTGTAGAGTGCTTCCAGGAACATAAGTTAATTGTATCTGCTGTTCTTTATAAATCTTTGTTAAATATAAGAATTCTGGTGAAAATCTTAGGTCAAAAAGACTAATCTGTAAGTATGAATTGGTTATTGCTGCAAATAACTAAAACTTTTTTTAAAAAATTACTAAAGAGATGAAGGCATACTTGATTCCAAATTCTACATACTTTGCAGACAGCCATACAGCACAATTCCTCTCCTTTGTCTGACCAGAACCCAGTGTGCTGAGATATACTTAGGCATGCTTTTGTGTTTGTTGTTCTGATTTGTATATTTTGCCACTAAGTGCTGAAAGAAAGAAATTTTTTGAAGCTTTGAAAATCAGAAAGACATACAGATCACATATCATTCCAATATTGGTGATGTTTAAGTTGTTGCTGATAAAAAAATTGAATAATTTATGGTACAAAAATACATAATTAAGTGGAAGTCTTGATTTACCTCTACATATGGCAGAAACATCCTTAGACCATCCTCTTTCAAAGGCTATATCAACAGCTTGGAGATGGATAGGCAAGTAAGAATGGGCACTGTGCAAACTTAAGGACCTTGATTTGAACTCCTAGGATCAATTTTTTTTTTAAATGTGAGTGTCTGTAACTCTTGCATTGTAGGGTACAAACAGAGGATCTAGGACACAATTGGGACACACAACCTAGTCAAAATAGGGACTTTAAGTTTGATGAGAGACCCTGATTCCAGACAAAAAGAGTCAAAAAGGGTTGAACAAGATACCCACTGTCCTAGCCTCTGTATAGGCACTCATCCCTAAACACTCACATGCATGTAGTACAACTATACACAGACACACACAGACACAGACACAGACACACACACACACACACACACACACACACACACACACACACACATTCACACATACAAAAGGGGTTAAGCATTTATCATATTTTTTCTGTTTTGTTCTTTTTTTCCCTAACATTCCAACATAACATTTTTATGATTATTTGGGAGTTTCACATAGTGTATCCTGGCCATATTGACATCCACCTTCCTTTGGGACCTCCCCAAAGAAAAGGGGGAAAATGTGAACAAAAAAAAGAAAAAGAAAAATGACTTAGTCCAATGTCTGTTGCCCTAGAGCATGGTCAAATTTCCAGTTTTCAGCTGCTTAAAGAAACTGAGTCTTCTCTACCCTTACCCCTGACAGAAGCCATCACAATTTTTAAAAGCTCTCTTCGATTGTTTCTTGTCTAGACTGTTGCTTTTCGAGTGGTTGGTGGGAGGAAAGAGGTTCTTACAAAAGCTGTCTATGTCCCTCATTCTCAACTGTGAGTCTGCAGTCATTGATACCACAGAAAAAGCAGCTTTCCTGCCCTTCACAGTCAGTAAAGCACAGACCTTGGACTCCCACATGGTTTCTGATGGCTGTGCAGATCACAGACATCAACTTGATCTTTGACCAAAGCACAAACCATGAACATCATGAGTTCAGACAGTAGCCCAGACCACAGTCATCAACACAGCCTCCTATAGTAACAAGAACTATGAACATCAACATGGCCCCTATCGCAACATGGCTCATGGACCTCAACACGGTTTTAGGAGGTACCAGAGACCACCACAAACATGGATATGGCCTTCAGTGGTAACAGTGTTTACTCTTCCCTGCCGAAATAGAACCACATACACCAATATGACCCTAAGCAGCAGTTCCAATCTCAGATCTAAACATGACCACGGGTAGCAAATGGACCATGGTAACGCAGATGCCTGATGTTCACTTGCAGTCCATTAGTAGCAAAGGCTATGCATATCAACATGGATTCTGACGGTAGCACAGATCCATATGGACCTCAAGTGTTGGGCATTATCCGTGCCTGAGGTCTAATTTAACTTTCTGAGCCTAACTTGACTTTGGTGACTTATCTCTGACCATAACTTCCACATATGAGTGACTCAGCATAGCCTGACCCCCCAAAAAATTGCCTTTGCCTAGCCACCACTGTCATGGCTTATGTGGTATAATCTCATTGACCCCAAACGCTTACCCCATCTCACCTTACTCAAGACTCCTACCTCCTCCTTATCTCAGCCTGTATAAGCCCCTGCCTGATGCCATATACTGATATCTTGCTTCGACAAGACTCCTGTCACAGTGGATAGGGGAGGTCTGGGCCATTGACACTCACCATCCCACTCAGTCCGAGGGAGTTACAAGCAGGACTGGTCCTGCATCAGCCCCAGTAGTCAGCTAACCTGACACTCAAGTATCAACACAACCTGAGATGGCAGCATGGACCAAGGACACCATCACATCCCCTGGCTATAACATGGATCACATATACCGAAATGGCTGCCAGGTGCAGCAAGAACTCTGGAAGTCTTTCAAGGGGTACCAATCCAGGAAATGAACTGTTATCCATCTTGGATATCCTGTTGTTTCTCAGATCCACTGCACAACACGATCAGGGGCAGAGTATGCACAAGCTTTAGGCTTCTGTACACCACCCTACCAGCTCTACTCAGCAATGAAACACTCTCCAATTGACCACAGCCTTCTCCCACACCTTCCACCATCACCACCTTGGCATCTCTAATTCTCCATGTATATACCTCTCAAGTTCCTTCATCTTTTACACCTCTTCACATCATCATCTAAGAGGCTAAATATGTGTACATATTTGCCCAAACAGCTTTATGTGCAAATATTGCAAAGAGTCATCGGTCTGGTTCTAGGTTTCTAGTATCTGAAGCACCATATACAAAGACTCATCTCAGAAATCTTTCTCTTGCCAATGTCAGGTTGATCTCGCAGGTATGCAGGGCAGGACATGTTCAAGCTCCAGGCTGCCACATACTTTCCTGCCTTTGATGCTGGCTGCCTTGATGCTCATCTGCCTGATTTTGTGCTTGCTGCCTACAGGCAGTGCTGCAGTCTTGGAGTTCCTTCCTTCCAGATGATCAAGCAGCAAAGGCTGTAGCCATAATGGCTCCATGCTGGAGGTGGGCTGGCAGGTTGAGAACCAGCGAGCCACACACTTGCACACCTCCCTGTCTTTGGTTGCTGCTACCAGAGGCTCACCTGAATTTGCTCTCCTTTGTTCAGCAGGTAAGCAGCAGTGGTGACTCCATGTTGCCAACTGACATTCAGTAAGGCCATGTTCTTCCCATATCACCCCATACCCTTCCCTCACTGCCATCTCTAGTGTCCCCACTCTCCTACTTTGTGGATGCAAACACACATGTACTTACAGTTCTGCTCTGACATCTTTCCTTCTGATTTCTTGAAACCATGTTTCTTATAACTTAAAGCATCTTCATATCAGGCCTGCCTTTTTGTATTTGTTCTTAAAAGATTGTGAACTATGCAGAGTTCTTACAACAGGGCAACATTCCAGTTCAGTCGTAGGTTCAGCCATCTGGGCTCCCCCATGTTGACTACAGGGTTAATGGCTAGGGCATCAGGGGGCACTGCCTTAGTATGTAGTATGTAGTAGTGGGGGGGGGGCTCTCATCCATGAAACGCACATGGCCACTGCAGGTCATCAGCCATGCACACCCCAGTCATCTTTGCTTTAATCTCACTGTGTTGTGCTTTTGAGACAGAATCTTGTTATGTAGCCTTGGCTGGCCTAGAACTCTCAATGTAGGTCAGTCTAACATAGAACTCATTATATCACAATTTTATAAGGAAAGAATGATGTTTATTTTCCATTAGATAACCATAGCTTACTTCCATCATTCAATCATCGTGCGATTGTTTAGCATGAGAATCTGGATATTGTGAAAGGCTAATCTAACCCAGGACAAATAGTACTAGAATAGAGAAGCTTAAAATGTTGTCACTTCAAAGACTGCAAGGTTCATTTTGTCATTTTCTTCTCACTTTGGTGGTTATTCTCTTAGCCCCACTTCTCTGCCCAGTCTCCATGGAGACATCCCAATCAGCAGGAGCAACCTTTTGTCTTCACTGTGTAGAATAGGACTCCCATGCAGTCAATCCCATGTCAAATATCAAATTCTTCTCCATCTTCTGTCTGTATCTTCTACATTTAAATTTGTTGTGAATTATAATTCCAAATTCTCTGGAATCGCCTCTCTTTTTCTCAAAATGCTCATTGCTCCCTTCGTTCTGGTTACCAGACCCATCTCTGTATCTCTTAACCTCTTAAAAAGATTTGCTAAATTAAAGATCAAGACTTCCATTCTGCAATGACAGACAATTAAACTATTAGAATTTATAGAATGCCTAATATGAGACTATATGTTCCCAGGCCCAATCTCATAATCCATAGTACCTCTTGAGACTGCGATTGGTAAGTACATCCATATCTGGCCTGACACAAGAATAAGCAGGAAGAAAATTCAGTTTGTGTGTACAGTTGTCAAAGATGTAAGCCTGTGGCTCTCAGGAATCAGAGTAAGGTAACACCCATCTTTCTGTGAGTAAGGAAGAACAAAGTCAATGGTGTGACTTAATTTTAGATCTAGACAAAAGTTAAAGGTAAGTAAAGAGAATGGAATGGAGAGTTGCTGTCTTGGTACAATCATGTCTTATTTGGGGGATACTCTGACCTGCAGGGTAAACCACTTCACAGTGCGTTAGAGACCATTTCGATCTTACAACAGTTATGGTTATTACTACTCAACATTTTAATCTCACTTCCCTTGTAAATGGTGGTACAGTGGCATGTCTTTGTTTTGGGGGGGTATCTTTCAAGCCTTCTTCTACAATCATACATTGGGAATTAATATTAAAGACAATGAGTCTTTTAGTTCTGGCTTCATGAAACCAAAGTATCATCGCTGGCTGAGAGGCTACTGTGGATAGACTGGAGATTACAGACCCTGGAGTGCATTTGCCCCCTGTGGATTCCCTATGACTGTCTTCATACGTCATTTCTATACATGTCTTAATTAACTCTGAGCTTCCACTTAGTGACCAGTAAGACAATGAGAAAATCACCACAGGGCCTTCCCAAGCCTATTTTCTTTTCTTTTTTAAATTCTTAATTTAAAGTAGAATATACTCTGATCATGATTTCCCCTTCTTATTTCCTTCCTGTTCTCTCCTACTTCCCCATCAATCAAGCTCCATTCCTTCTTTCTCTCTTTCTTTAGAAAACATACAAACAGATGAGCAAATAGCAAAACCACCAAAAAGATAAAATTAAAAAAAATATAAGAAACATATACATAGACAGACATGGGAACATACAGAAAACCCATAAAAACATAAAGTCAGAAACCATAATTTGTAAGAAAAAGACCAGTAAAATTTTAAAAAGGCATGCCCTCCCCCAAAGCTATGTGAGACAGAAGTTTTCCTTAAACATATCAAGTTCATTTTGGGTTTCCCATCTACTGCTGGGCATAAGAACTGCACTTGAGTATACTCTGCATATGTAGTGAAACTTTTGTAGAAAATGATTATTCCTTTGTGAGAAGTTGTCAGTACAAGGTATCTTCTTGTCTAGGGATAGGAAATTATATCTGTCTCCCCTTTTAGTGTTGTGATTCCATCTAGCTTGGACATGTGCAGACTCTTTGCTTGCTGCCACTGTCTCTGTGAGTTCACATGTGTCATTCCTTCTGCAGTTGAAAGGCATATTGTTTCCATGGTTTCTTCTGTCACTAGTGGCTCTTATAATATTTCTACCTCCTCTGCCATACAGTTCCCTGATATTTGAGGGCAAAGCTTTGATAGAGATTTCCTTTTAGGACTGGGTGTTCTGAGGTTTCTTACCCTCTGTACTTGTCCAGTTGTAGGTTTCTGTATTTGTTCCTATTTACTGCAGGTGGAAGCTGATTATGGCTGAGAAAGTTACTGATCCATGGCTGTAGCAGATTGTTGGTAGGATTCATTGTGTTGCTCTGTTTTAGCAGAGTAATAGATTTTATTTCTTTTACCCTATTGTTATGACCTAGCTAGTCCTAGGTTTGTGGTCACCCAAGCAATGTTATGCTTGCATGACGTTGAGCACTTGGTCTCATAGAGTGGGCCCTTGATTACTCCCATCACATTTGTGCCGCTATTATATATCGTGTAGGTGAGTCACTGTAATGGATCATAGATTTGTAGTGAAGTTAGTGTTTGTGTCTCACTTCTGGTTGCACACATTGCCCAGTCCAGTGCCATAACACTACTCAGTAGGGGTAATAGTCTAATTAGGCACCAGCTCACTGCTTCTTGTTCAGTGAGATCTGACTGTGTCATCTTCAGCAATAGGGCCTTACAATCAGTTGAGGAAAGCAACCAATCACCTTAGCAATAGTCTCAACAGTTTAACAATTTCCATGGGGCCTATTTTTCCAACAATCAAATAGATGTAATCAATTCCTGGCACAAGAGATTTTATTCTGTGGCAAGATATGCCAATGAGGGACAATCTCTTCCAATTATTTGGTGATTTCATTCACTTATGTATTTATTGTAAGAAGCTTCTACTGTATTAGGTTTCCATATAGCCCTTCAAATGGCCGTAGTTTTAACTGCCTCTTCCCATCTTCTCTCCCTTATTCACCTTTTTATACTTCTCTTTCTTAAGCCCCTCCCATTTTATTCTCCACCTCAGTCTCTCCATATCTATATATTGTATTTCCTCTTCCTCAAGTAAACCTTCCCATACCTAGTCCCTTACTCCATGCCTAAAATCTGTGGTTATATAAATTGTACCATGCCTATTTGAAGACTTAAAAGCTAACATCCACATACAAGCAAAAACAGGCCATATTGTCTTTCTGTATCTGTGTTAGCTCATTCAGAATTAATCTAGCTCCATATATTTATTTATGGAATTCCATGATTTAATTCTTTTAACAGCTAAATAATTCTCTATTGTGTAAATAGACACTTTTGCATTCACCTCTTTTCAACTTTATTTTGATCATTGATGCATATAAGCCGCAAATTCTCAAGATTTACCAGCTTAATATATAAGCAATCATCTAAGTAAATAATAACAATAAAAATAAGAATATAGTAGCTTAAATATAGGTTAACGTCTTCCAACGAGTGCTTGGGTTCCATAAAATTTTACATAAAATTGAATATGTGCTTCCTTCTAACAATTACTTTGTTAAAATGTATAACACACAAAATGATAGTAGTAGTTGACATCCATTAGGATAAAATTGTGCCATGAGGGTGGAACACTCATTAAAGGGATTAGTATCTTTATAAAATAATATTTCCTGGAAGTGCTCATGTTCTTTCCAGATACCCATACTAAAATAAATACATTCTACTGTCTATAATCTACCCTATTTATGGCTTTTGTTATGAATGGGTTAATTGTACAGCTAATGAAAGTCTGCAGAATAAGATTTAAAGTGCTGGTAGACAAGGGCATCCTATATAAGTCTCCGAGTAGACTTATGAATTCCACTGAAAGAGCAAATGGATACACACACACACACACACACACACACACACACACACACACACACACACACACATATCAGAGAATCTAGAAAGACAGAATTTGATGTGCAAAAAAGTATGGGAGGCCACAAATATATTTAAAAGAAATGAGGGAGTTAATGAAAAAAAATAGAGGAGCAAAGAAATTGGCACACTGCGGCAAGTCACGGAACAGATTTAGAGGGCGTGGGGACATGGGAAAGAAAACAAGACAGGAAGTCCTCATTACACAGGCCAAGTAGAACGTCTGAGTTGTCAGAGATAGAGATGCTACTGAGATTCAGAGTGTGGGGTGACACTGGGTGGTCCCTCAATAATGAAGTTAGGTTAAAGGTCAGCAAGACAGAGGGAGTCAGATAATGTGAACTTGAACATCTGTTCTGACTGCTAACATCAATTAGAAAATCCTGAAAATGAACCCATTCAAGTCGTCTAGAGGAAATAAAGGGGCACAATCCTCCCTAAGAAATCCATATTCTGAAAAGTAAGCCAGGCAAAGATGATTGGCAGGAAGCTGAAGGTTCAAATAAAAATAAAATGAAGGTTTAGGCTCAAGCTCAAGATTAGTCTGAAAATAAACCTGAAGAATATTTCACTAACAGAAGAGAAATAAGTAATTTATTCTAAAATTACCCTATTATCACTTATAATGAAGGAAGCTTCTCTAGAGATGAGGTGAGACAGACAGGGTAGTAGTTCATGTCTCAACTACATTATACAAATTAGAATAAGGGTGTCATTCAATCCGCTCCTCACTTCTAATTCTGTACTCCTGAGCACCCAGGTATCTTTACAGGTAACAATTTCTATGTTGTTCATGTCATAAAATCACAAACTCTGCTTGTGGTTTTTTTGGAAACATCATTACTATCTTTATTATTATATATTGAATATTATATAGAATTTGAACATCACCAATTATTCATAAACAGAAAGGTAATGATTCATTAAAGATTCTAGTGAATACTTTAAAAAATAAATAAGTACTCATTTCAAGGACCTTTTTTTCCATGAAATACGGGTACAGAAAGAGATAAAAAACAACTTCAATATTAAGCAATTTTAACCTTTATTTTATGTGTAGTACTTTTATTATATGGCTATTTTATCTACTTGTACGTATATGCCTCACATGAATGAATTGTCTGTGGAGGCATCATGATCCTTTGGCACTTGAGTTTCAGATAGTTGTGAACTGCCAGGCAGGTGTTGGAAATGGAGCCTGAACTCTGTGGAAGAGCAGCTAATGCTCTTAAGTATTGAGCCATCCCTTCAAACTCAATCTATACTTTAAAAGAAGTCTTCTTAATTCAAATTTATTTTACGTTTCTCAGGACTTTACATACTGTATTTTCATTGCTTCTCTCTCCCTCAACACTAATTCCTACCAAGCGCTCCTAGCTCTCCATCAAAATCATGACTTATTTGATTACTGTTACATATTTATAACAAAATATGTGTATATTTAACAATAATTTAAGATGTCATGCATACATATATTGCTATACATGTTACATATAAGTAAAAACAAAGGAGATTCAATGAAATATATATATGTATATAAGTGATATAGAGTATAATATAAATATAGTCTACTGAATCCATTTAATTTGCAAATTTGTTTGTGTTTCTAGCTGCCTACTTGAATAAAGGTCAGGATGCTCATTCCTGGAGACATATCTTTCCCTCTCTCACGAGGCATTAGTTGTCTATAACTCTTTATCTTGATGTTAGAAGTTGTGATATGTTTCCCCATCTGTTGGGTCCCCTTGACCTTTCAAATGGTCCTTGGTACAGGGAAGTATGGATTGTAAAATCAGAGATAACAAGAATTAGATGGAGACAAAACACATAGTTTCAGAAGGACTGTCGATCAATACTGAAGCCTTGAATTTATTTCTCAGGGTCTTCTTTTACTCATAGCAAGGAGGTAAAAGACCACTCCCTCTCCAGGAAACCATGGTTCAAAGTACAAAGCAGAGACGAGCAGAAACATTCTTCTTAATTCACAAAACATTTAGTAAAAATGCCTTATGGAGCGCATCCCATTATACAGCCTTGGGGAGCAAGACACCTGGTGACCACACCTTTGGTAAAAACAAAACAAAACAAAACAACAAAACATCCTCAAAGAATATGACACCTGGTAACCATGCCTTTGACCAAACATCCTACTGTAAGGCAAAACAAGCATGGACTCCCTGACTTTGAGTCAAAATGGACCCAAAATCTTTGTGGGCTTCCACACCATTCTCACTGACTGGTCAACTAGTACTGTGTCCCCTATAGGTTTTCTTCAGGCAAATATACTGTTAAGATTTCACAGGTGCCACCTTCCTCTCTGTGTAGATGGAAAACCTTATCGCATAGCTTATATCATCATCTTTTTTTGACTTTCAAAAGTGATATATGGACTTTCAAAGCCTCATGTAAAGAGATGGAGTAGTAGATGTACCAATTGTTCCGGGCATCCTACATTCAGTTCCCTACACTGAACAGTTATATATTTCTGTAATGAACTAATCTGCAAAAGAAACAAAGGTCTTCTTTGATGAAAGACTTTAGTTGAGATAACTGAGACACTATAAATAAACCAGAGAAAAATAGCTGAGTAAAAAAATGAAGAAAACAGCTTCCCACAGAAGCAAGTGTAACTGTTACTACTACTTTAACATGCCATTATATGACCTATGGCATAAGTGAAGGACTTTAATGACTACGCTTATTATAGCAAAAAGGAAAGACATACTTGCGAGATTCCTATTTTACCTCTGAGTTCCAAGCAGCAGAAGGACACGGGTTACACTTTTAGACAGTCTAAATCCAGCTATAGAGAAAATCCATACTGGGAAATGTCCCTGGATCACCAGGCCAATACCTATAGAATCAACATCTGGAACTGTAAAGGTCAGTGGGAAATAGCACAATAATACTTCTACCAACTTCTGGCAACAGATCTGGGCATAGGACTACATGAACTGGGGGTAGGCCATGAAAGATACTATGGGGCTGACATGGAACTCAGTGTCAAATACACAGCTGTGAGTAAAAGCATATATCAGAAAATACCTCAGACAAGTGTCATAGACAGAGGTGCTAGGCCTGCTCCAGTATCACACAGAAATCTGTGTATTCTAGTCTGGACACACAGTTCCTAGTGCTGGAGGAGGACCAAGACACATTTACTTGCTTTCTGGGACAGTGAAGTCCTCTGTCACTGTGAGGTCGATTGGGATCTAGCATGACATCAGGCTTGATGGCCAAGGGACTATTTGTACCACTTGTTTCCTGACCTCAGACATCACAACTGTCACCAGGCCAGTGATCAGGGCAGAGCTCCAAATTGCCCCAGAACCAGACAGTAACCACTGTCCTAATCAAGTGGCAGAACCAATAGCTGCATTGTAGAACTCAGTATTCCTGAGACAACAATGGCTCTTGAAGCTAGTGGTGGTCATTTCCCACTCTTTAACCCTCGGCAGCAAACACAGAATAGAGCACAGCCCCACTCAACAGGGAGTGGCCAGGGCAGTAAGCACCAACATAGTTCTGGAAACTTAACACTTGGAAAATCCTGAAAGGGAAGAGATTACTCAGTCCGTAGAAATATTGGGTTTTCAGTAATGAGGACCTGAGTTATAAACCCAAACACTAAGAAATTCAAAGATAGTTGTGTGCCTGGAACTTGGTGTTAGGAGCAAAGACATAAGGTTCAAACCAGCCTAGCAAAAAGAATGAGTTTCTGCTCCAGTAAGAATCTGTCCTTAAGAAATGGCAGCGTGGAGGAGAAGAAAACATCTGGTGCCTCAGGCATTCTCATGGACAAACATAGGTGTGCTCATTCATACACTCACATGGTTGCCCTACACCTCCAGACACATGCACATGTTGCACGAAAGAATGAGACTCAGGGATAGATTTCTGAGGAAGTTGGAGATACTAGAGGGAATAAACTCCACAGTCAAATCTTACCCAGCTGTCTTATAGCTTCCTCAGCCTCGATTCCCTTGGAATGGCTCCTCTGTGTTTCAATCCTGTCTTAAGTACTCTTTCAGTAATTAAGGTGTGGCCCTACCACACCTGCTTGGGAGCCTAGAATTTCTTCTATAATCTGAAGTGACCTTGACTCAGTTGGGATTAAGGGTGTAGGTCACCATTCCCAGGATACTCCCTGTGCTGGGATTAAAGGTTTGAATCACCACTCTGATTTTCCTAGACTGACTGTGGTTAGAGCTCTGGGACTTCTGAAGTTTTTACTAACCCCTAGACTGACTGTGGTTAGAGCTCTGGGACTTCTGGAGCTTTTACTAACCCCCCACATAGACTGTGGGTAGATTCCCTCTGATATCTCCAAATCTTCTGAAACTTTATTAAATCCCCACATGCACATAAAGTAAAACATTTTTTTAAAAAAAGATTAAGTTGTTTTAGTGTTAAAATATTTCTTAAGCAAACAAGCAGAACACTGGGTGAATGGTAATGCCTCCCACTCAAGGCATGGATGTGAATGAAGCCTTGGAACAAGCCCAAGGCTGGACACCTCCTCATTCAGACTTCTGTTCTCAATGGCATCACCTGTGCAGGTTGCAGAGGTCTTCAGCTTTGAGTCTACTGCAGTGTCAGCTGACCCACAGCAGCATGGGATGGATTCTACCTTACATTTTCTCAAGTTTTGCAGAGATGTCTGCGTTAGTTGTGACACTCTAGCAGTCTTGATGCCCACAGGCATGATGTAGGGATGTGAGGATGTTCATCAATAGCGATAGTGTCCATGGTCAGGCAGAGTCCTGTACTGTCAGAACATACTTGAGTAACTGTGAATAAGGCGCTGACAGGCCAGCCACAGTGAAACTTCAAGTCCCAGGAGAAGGCTGGTGGGGACAGAATTTTCAAAATGGACTAAATGCTTAAATACTGGAAAGGAATGTTGGAAACACTAGAAGACATAGTAACATTGTCTCAGGACTCTGGAATGGGCAAGGGTCTTTCTGAATGAAGTCCAAGCATGTCAGGGAGAAGAAGCAAAGTCTGATAAATGAAATTTCTTCAACCACAAAATATCTGAGCAGTAAAAGAAACAGTGAGCAAAGTTTAGCGGTCTGCAGAGCAGAGGAAGTATTTTCATAATTGGTATCAGAAACATGCGAGAAACTTAAAACAACCAATAGCGTGTACACAAGAATGTGTGCTCACTAAGAGCCCCAGTCTCACATTAGTTAAGAAAGTGCAATAAACTGAAATAGATACATCTCTTAAAACAAGCGAACAAACAAAGGAAACGAAGCAAATACATAGCCGATCAGTTGGTATCTGAGGGGGAAGGTGCTGAACGGCACTAATGTAAGTCTCATTACAATTAAATATCACATCAGCCCAGTAAAAATGATGTTGTCAGAATTCAGAATATAAAGTAAAATGTGCTGTTGACATCTGGAAAAGGAAACTCTTAAATACTGTTGATGGGAATGGAAACTAGCATGGCCCAACAGAAAACACCACAGAAATTGACAACAAAGTAAAATAAAATGATACAGTCACTTCACCACTGGATATGTTTCCAAAGAAAATAAAACCTAGATGCCATAAAGTCATCTGCTCTCCCACCTCATCACAGCGAACATATTGGCACAGCCTACTTATTTATCAACTGCTAAGCAGATAAAGCAACTATGATGAAAGACCCCCGGGGGTGCAGGACCCCCAGAACGGATCTTCCCTCAGGAAGAGACCCCAGGACCCAAAGACCGAGCCGAGTCCACAGTTCAGATGCAATCAGCACAAGGTTTATTGAGGAAACATAGGATCCTATGGGCCAAGTCACTTGGAAATGACTTGAGCACCCAGGCCTTTGTTTAGGGCCTTTTTATAGTGTTTGGGAAGCAGAAGCATGTGTACAAAAGCAGATGCATGGTTACAGGGTTCTGATTGGTTAGTTCAATGGGACCACCTCTGAGGGGCAGTCAGAGCCCAGGTGGCTGATGTTGGTCTTGGCCCGAGGCCGGGGCCAAACCACAAGCCAAGACCACCGGTTATTTTTCCCAAAATATTTTGTCTCGTAAGCTGTTTTCCTGGATTTGCTGGCCTCGGTCGGGGTCACCCTGTATGTTGGTTATCTCAAGGCCTTAGCTTGCTTTTCTTGGTCATGGGCTGGGGCCTATCTAAAACTATTTTTTACTACCATCCTGCATTTTTAAGTCTTGCAAAATGGCGTTACTGCTGTTTTAGCATTAAGGCTTTTATTAGCTTGAACTGGAATGTTTGCCACCCAGCCCCAAACCCTAGGTATTTTTGGACCTGAATTTAGTGCTGTTCTTAACTCCAGCCTTTTCCCTGACTTAACATGCCTTGCTAGTACTGATTATTTATGAGGAGGGGAGGGAAAAGACAGAGGGTCTTACCAGAGGGTCTAACATTCCCCCATTTTCTTTTTCTGAATATCTCTAATCTTAGAGATGACTCTGTATTTAGTCTCTGGTCTAAACCCTGCCGACCTTGGGACCAAAACCCCAGCACTTAGCAGTACTGTGATAGTGACAGGCTCTCTTCTGTGCAGGGCCCATTACCCACCCGTCTGTCTATTTTTCCTGACAGCAAATTAATTAACTCGATGGGAAGCCCTTACTACACTTGTGAGGGCTTCTGCTCCCGGATCCCCTCGTGGGCACAAGCAGCAGATGGGCAGGGTCAATGGTGGGTATGTCTTTAAGATTCTAATCCTGCTGCCAGCAGGCACAGGTCTGGATACAGGCTAGGCCACCAGGTCCACTGGAGATGGTGGGAAAAGTGTCCTCAGTCTCAGATATCACCTGCCATGTCTGCTCAATTGGTGAAGGCTCCTCTCTAGGGGATTGTTGCTGCACACGGAGCTTGAGGGGATTACCAGTTCTTTCTACAGTCCATCAGTCATCAGGATCTAAGCAGCAACGCCATGAGGTCAGAAGGACTTGGTAGGGTCCCTTCTAGCGAGGTTCAAAAAGTCTGATGCTGGTGTCACCGGATGTAGACAAGGCCTCTCATGGGGTCCTCTCTCTCTCGGGCTGGCAAAGCTGGTTAAGGTTTGAGAGCTGCTTTTATAAAGAATGTTATACATTAGCCAGGGCCTGCAACCCAGCAGACAAGGGGGTTATATCAGAGATGGTTCTCAGACCCAAAAAGTATTAGCAGAAGGAGTACTGGGCTCAGAAAAAGCTCAGAAAAGGGTATAGGGCAAGAGCATCACCCAAACTCTGTGGCCAGTCTCCAGGGTTTCTACCTGTCCTGAACTTTGGGGTACAATAAAGTTTTTAATCAATCTCCAATACCTTGACTACCCTCTGACTTACCTGGCCTACAAATGCTGGCCCATATTTGGCTAGTTTTAACTCAGTGAAGTGGACTTCCCAAAACTGACCAGGCCTGTTACCTCGGAGCCGGATCTCACTCGTTACCTTGGACGGGTAGGCATTTACCAACTGGCAAGCTTCACATGTGCTGACTACAGCTTTTGCCAGGATCTTCTTCTCCTGAGTAGTCAAGTCTTGGTTGTCTTTTAGCAGTTGCATCAGTTTGTCAGTTCTCAAGTGGGTGAGTCGGTGCACCATCTGGAGGTAAGCTCACACCTCATGGTGGGGGGGGGGAACGATGGTGCTGACTCGATCTTGTCTGGAAGAGTGTAGTCCAGAAAGGTTATTTCAGGTTGGCATATCTGGGCCTTCTTGGCAGAGGCCCAATATAGCCAATTCAGCCAGTAGCTTTTCAGTCCCCTTTTGGTACTGCTCCTTGGAGATGGCTGCAAGCAACAGGTCATCAACATACTGTAATCGAGTAACCTCAGGCATAGAGGCCCAGAAGCTCCCCAAGTCCTGATGCAAGGCCTTATCAAAAATGGTCTTAAATCCCTGGGGCAGCCAAGTCTAGGTGAGTTGTCCCGAAAACCCACTCTCAGGGTCAGTCCACTCAAAGGCAAACAGCTCTTGACTAGATTCATGGAGGCGTAAGCATAGTCAAAGACAAATTTTCATTTAAAATGTGACTCCACCCAGTGGAGGTGCTTTCTGTTTGTACCAAGAACACTCTGTCTGGCATGGTCACTTCTTTTCTCAGCTGGGCTGGAGTCTGGTCAAAGTCCTGTGCTCTGGCCCTGCTGCCTTTCTCATCCATCTTAGGGAAGATGTCCTAGACTTCCTCACAGCGGACAGCGGAGGCCCTTCAGTCCTGCCTGGCTGGAGGGATGGTGTTAGGTCAGGCATTTATACAGCATACCTCTCAATGCCACAGTGGCTTTTGAACACACATAGTAGCTCCTCAGTCAGAACCAAGGCACAGACAGGCAACATGGGCTGTCCAGTTGGAGTTTCCATGGCTGGGCATCAGCTTGTGATGCTGACCTCTGCAGTCAATTGCCTCTCATTTACTGTCTTGGACTGGCCTATAATCTCCCGTTCTAGGTTTCTTGACAGGCAGCAGGGGGTGTTCCATTCTGATTGACAGGGTCTCAGAATCCCCTGTTCTAACAGTCTTTGAATATGAGGTTTGATCCCCTCTCTGGCTTCTTTGTTCATATAATACTGCCATACCCATATGGGGGTGGCTGAGGGCTTCAGGCACACTACCACAGGAGGCCTTTGTACTGCCAGCTCCGGTTCAGCCGTTTCTGCCCATGCTTCAGGGAAGGCTTGGAGCCAGTTATCTTTTAGTCCTTGAGGGCCCAGGGGAGGCTCATAAATTTTGTCTCAGTACACTGGTTGGATTCCAAGTTTCTGGCGTGGGCCCAGGTATATCTATATTTCCTTGGCCTTTTCTTTCCACTTATCACGGTAGCCAAGACCTTTGTTAATTTTTATTCTTTCGTTTATCCCTCTGTCTTTCTTTTTCTTTTTGCTCTCTCTTTAATCTGTTTCCTTTCTTCTGCCTACCGGCTCTTTTTCTTTCTCCTCTTCTTCATCTCTCACTCAGCACATCTACTCACATTCTCTTTATTTTCTTCCTACATTGCTGCTGCTCTCTCTTATAAAACACTTTCTATGCCTCTTTAACTAGATCTCTCAGGGCCATGTTCTGCAATCTATCTATCCCCTGGAGCTTTCTATGAATATCGATAACTGACTGCCTTATAAAGGCCATGGCCAGAGCCCCCCGTTGTTCCTCTGACTTAGAATCAAAAGGAGTATATTTCCATTAACCTTTAAGAACATGGAGGAGGACTCTTCTGGCCCTTGGACTACTTACTTCTCTTACCTTGGCCAAATTGGTGCATCGTCTCCCTGCAGCTCGGAGACCCCCCATTAGAGTCTGGCGACAGAGTTAATAGGTGTCTCCTACCTTCTCAATGGGGACGTCTAGGTTAGGCAACTGCGTCAGGGTGGCGTCCGAGCTGGGGGCCAGTTTCCAAGCTACTAATAAGGTCCGATATAACAGGTGGAGGAGGAGCCTCTGTGGGTCCTGTCGGATCTGAGACTCCCAGTAGGCAGAGGACTTTAAGGGAGTTGGTGGAAGGGGTTAGAAAGAGACTGGGTGTTAGGGAAAGGTCCAGGAACTCGCCTAATATCCCTGGCCAAGTCTCTAAACAAAGGTGAATGGGGTGCTTAAATGGGACTTCCCCTATCATCAAATGAGTAAACACCCTAGCTGTCATCACAGAACCTACATCCAACAGGGAATGGAGGTGGAAGTGGAGATCCATGTCTGAGCCCTGGGCAGAGCTCCTGGTCCAGCTGAAAGCAGGGGAAGAGCTGCTGAATCTCACTGAATAGGGAATTGCCACTGGAAATCCTTAGGAACTGGGCCTTCCAGGGGTGGGTGGCTTTGGACTGGCATGAGTGTGTGGAGCCATGAAGGTGAAAGACCCTCCCGGGCGACCCCAGGCTGCCAGAACCGGAACCCGGTTCCAGAGCTCTATCTCAGAAAGTCAAGCTGCTCTACCAGGTACCCCAGGAGCCCAGGCAGCATCTACCAGGTTTAAGCTGCTCCTACCCAGGCTAGTCTCAGCAACCTCAGATAGGGGCCCAGGGGGAGGGAGCTGGTCACGGCGGAAGTGCCCATCGGCCCCATTCCCGGTCCCGCGCGCGCCCGGCGGCCGGAGACGCGCGGGTCGGGTGGAGGGGGCTGATTCTTCTGCAGCTGACACTACCTACCGCCCGACTCCGTGCACTCGGCTCTGCCCTTGGAGGAGCAGTGTAACCGGGGCACACCGCCCCACCCCCGCCCGCGCCATCCTCCCTAACCCGGCCTTCCCAGCCGTTCCGGAGCCGGTCGCGGCGCCGCCATGGCAGAAGTGCGCGTGCGGCAGCCCGTCGCCGGCCAGATCCCATCTCCGGCTCTGCCTGCGCGCGCCTGAAAGCGCGCAACCCCGGCGGCCGGAGACACGTGGGTGGACGGGTCTGCGCCGGCTGGGCTGAATCCTCTGGGCAGACTGCAGCTGACACTGTGTGCGCTCGGCTCCGCCCTCGGAGGAGCGGCGTAACCGTGGCGCACTGTGGACAGTCCGCCTAGCCCTCCAGACCCGCCCGTGCCACTTTCTCAAACCGGGCCTTCCCTGTCCTTCCAGAGCCGGCGGAAGTGCGCCCGTGCGCCCTGCGCCCGGCACCCGCGAGCGTGGTCACGCCGCAGGAGGGGTGGCCCGGCCCAATCTCCTCCCGCCCGGGCCATGCGACCTCCCGAGCCCCATGGGGCAGCGGAGGAGAGCCAGGAGGGAGGGGGGGTGAGGAGAGCGCTGCGAACTACCGGCCTCCTGCTTCCTCGGGCTCGGGATTCAGTGAACGCTGCTGCCAAGGGGGGAGCTGTAACACTCGGGGGCGGGGTGGTTATCTGTCCTATGATTTTAAGACTGAGTAAGGTTAGTAAAACAGACAAAGGTAGACTTAAACACACACAGAACATTTAAACACGGAACAAACAAAGGCGCTGCGCGGCTTCAGCATAAAACTTAAAGCAAAAACTCGGAGACTTCTCGGGGGTCCGGATTCCCCCTTCTCCTACCAGAACCACGTATCCCTCTGATACGGGCTGAGCTCCAAAGGGCTGCCACCCCAAAAGGGAGCTCCAGACGCCCCGCTACACCGGGGACCCAGATGTCCCGAAGGACCCAGATGTCCCGCCCAGCGGGACCACAGACACCTCTGAGACGTCTCCCAGAGGCTGCGAGGGAGAAGTCCGAGCTCGTCAGCTCCTTCTAGCCCTTCGCCAGATACAGATGGATCCGATCGAACCCCAAACCAGACGCATGCGCAAGTACACAGAAAGCAGGTTCAGATACAGCCACAGACAAGTTCAGACACAGCCACAGACAACAGACAAAATGCTGGCCAGCTTACCTCCTGACAGTGGGTCGGTGGTCCCTGGGTGGGGGTCTCGAATCCCGGATGAGCCCCCAAATGAAAGACCCCCGGGGGTGCAGGACCCCCAGAACGGATCTTCCCTCAGGAAGAGACCCCAGGACCCAAAGACCGAGCCGAGTCCACAGTTCAGATGCAATCAGCACAAGGTTTATTGAGGAAACATAGGATCCTATGGGCCAAGTCACTTGGAAATGACTTGAGCACCCAGGCCTTTGTTTAGGGCCTTTTTATAGTGTTTGGGAAGCAGAAGCATGTGTACAAAAGCAGATGCATGGTTACAGGGTTCTGATTGGTTAGTTCAATGGGACCACCTCTGAGGGGCAGTCAGAGCCCAGGTGGCTGATGTTGGTCTTGGCCCGAGGCCGGGGCCAAACCACAAGCCAAGACCACCGGTTATTTTTCCCAAAATATTTTGTCTCGTAAGCTGTTTTCCTGGATTTGCTGGCCTCGGTCGGGGTCACCCTGTATGTTGGTTATCTCAAGGCCTTAGCTTGCTTTTCTTGGTCATGGGCTGGGGCCTATCTAAAACTATTTTTTACTACCATCCTGCATTTTTAAGTCTTGCAAAATGGCGTTACTGCTGTTTTAGCATTAAGGCTTTTATTAGCTTGAACTGGAATGTTTGCCACCCAGCCCCAAACCCTAGGTATTTTTGGACCTGAATTTAGTGCTGTTCTTAACTCCAGCCTTTTCCCTGACTTAACATGCCTTGCTAGTACTGATTATTTATGAGGAGGGGAGGGAAAAGACAGAGGGTCTTACCAGAGGGTCTAACAATGATATATTCCCTCAATACAATTCCATGTTAAAAATGACAGACTCTTGTCATTTGCCACAGAACTGATGACAACTATGTTACATGAAATAAACTATGGATAGAAAGCAAATTCCAATTCACAACACTCATGTGTTAAATCTTTTAAAAAAAATCTATTTCATAAAGGGTAAAGGTAGAAAGCTGGTTACCAGGGTGGGGGTGAGAGAAAGTGTACAAGTCTTGTGGTCTATGGATGCTGTGTTACAGAGGAGGAGTAAGAAAGGCTACGTTTACATTGAGTGTTGAACCAATGCTACAGTAAGGAATGTACCTTTTAAAGGTAGAAATAATCGTGAATGTTTCATGGAAGGGAATCGATAAAAGTTTAAGGAGATAAATATATTAAATGCAATTTCAGCATGTGTTTGTATCTATTTCTCTATATATTGACAAGTAGCCAATTAATTTCTATACTTTTGAATTAAAGAACTAATAAAACAACAAAGATACTATTGAGCTAGATGTCGAGACTGCTGAACTTGAGTGTTGAATATAAACCCTGGCATGACAACTCTGAATACGCGTTAATGAGTGTGGATGGAGTTTGGCAGTTACAAAGTTACCAAGACGACTCATAAAGGGTAAAAGGGACATTTGCTAAGGCAATAAATAGTGTCTCTGTTGAAGGCTGTCTAGGATGGAAACATGGTGGAAGAGAAATGTAACTGGATGGGGATGGAAAGCAGATAGTAAGACGAATCAGTTACAGAGATCCTTTCTAAATGGCTCTTGCAGTATTGTAGGTTGTTCCAGTGTTCTAGGGGAAGTTACAGACAAGGACTCAGACCAGGTTTGTGTTTGAAGCATGAATCCCAGGCTACTCAGTAATGTAGTATATGAACAAAGCTGGCTTTGAACCTTTGATTTTCTTGACTCTGCCTTGCAAGTGCTGAGTTTCTGAGTGTGTACCCTAGATATAGCAAGTGGTAACAACATCAGAAACTCACTTGTGTGTTGTAACTGTAATTTTCAGTAATATAGTAGAAGCAAGGAGTTTTACCCCAGAAGCTTTCTACACTTCAGGACCGATAATGAATTTAAAGTTGATTTATAATGTTACTATTTTTGTGCCTCATTTGCCATTTTTATCTTCTTTATTCTTTCTTTACCTCTCAATGTAGAATGAATGACACAAGGCCTCTGTGGTATATTTTGTTGTTTACAAGTTGCTAGATATGTGGCCCATATAATACTGCTGTGCTCTATGATTTCTGGAAAAAAAAAAAAAAACATAGCAATTTGTTTTAAAAGAGTCACAAAATTCAGGTTCTTCCTAACTAACTTGAGGCAAGAATGCTGAATAATATAACCTTTATTCAGAAATCTATTAAAAATTACCACTTGGCTTTTTTTTTTCTTTTTGTTAAATGCACTAAGTCATTTTCTAGGAATTTACTCCTGTTGACTTTCAATGATTCATTCAACAGTAACTCTGAACTGCAGTTCACAATCTACACAATTCTATAATTTAAAAAGTGAGACAAAACAATTTGAAGTGACTAATTTCATTTTTAGGTACCGTCAAAACACAAAACAGAAAAATTACCCAAGCTGCTCTCAGAAGAAACTTCCCACATTTGCAACTTTGAAGTAAGTCTATATATCATACTTAAGCTAATATGTTATTGGTGGTGATGATGCAAACCAGAAACCATTTGGTAGCCCATTTTCAGGAAGATATGTGGTCCATGCTTAGATTGCTGTTTATGTTAGCAGATAGTTTTGAGCATTTAATTAGACAATGTTTAAAATATGCTGTCCTTTTGCAGACTTAGGTGTAATTTAAATTTCTAATTTTATAAAATAAATTAAAATTTATTTTAAATTGCAAACCAGTTATACAAAGATGGAAACTCACCAGACATTGGCATGGCATTATGTACTATGGTAAAATACTGTGAATTTGTAAATCAGCTTTAACCAGCATCTGGTTTCCCACTAAGTCCTCACTGAAAAAAGAAATTATGGCTCCAGATGGGAGTCACAGGGGTAATAATGATGTAGTTTCAAGTTAGTGATCACTAGAGTTTCTTAGATCACATTTATTATTTAATCTTGAAATATTGATTCGTTAGGCAAATTAGAATGATTTTTCTTATTGAATTTGAAGGACTGAGAATAAGAATGTTACCTAAAACCAGCTGAAAAAATAATCTATGTAAACAACCTTCCTACTTTTCTCATTGTTTCTGCCACTGGGCTTTACCCATTCTCTGTCCACACCGGTGGCCGGAATTGATTTTTATGATTTTTAACATTGGATATAATGCTTATTGAAAACACATCTATATGCAGTCAAACTAACTAAGAATAAAGAACAGCAAGACAGTAAATAAAATACAAAGTGTAAATAAAGCATTTTATTTAAATGTTGAATTAGATTCTTAGCAGATATGAGAGGCCAATATCCCAAGAAAATCTTGTGAAAAATTTGACAGCTATTGTATGTACATCTGTCCTATTTACAGCACAATTTATCAACTCAAATCTGAAAATTAATATGAAGCTATTTTACTTCTGGAAAAATAGGACCAAAGGCTTAGAGGTGTATAAGAAAAATATTGTTTTCCCCAACAGGTTATTAAAAAAAATTAATTCTCTTCTCTATATTGATTTGTATTTCTCCTTTTTGAAGCAAGGTGATTCAATACCTTTTCAAATTCATTCTGTGATTCCTAGTGTATGTAATAACTACTTTGAATTCTCTTTTGAACCACTTGTATTATTCTCTTACTGTTTCATTAATAAGTCTGAATCCCACATTTGACTAAAACTGAAGATTTGATCTTTTATAAAAAAAGCTCTGATTATAGCACTTGTAAATTGTCAAAGTCAAATTACTTAAATTCATATCTGTTATGACAGTAACTGAAAATACGAAACCTTCATGATGATACAAGATAATGTCAAGTAGGTAAGTGTTTGCTGTTTTTTTCTTAAAAGCCTTTTGTCTTTTTCTTAGTCACATGAGAACTAGTGTGTGATAAACAGAACACAAAACAGTAACATCCTCCACTAAGCCCCGACCTCTGCCTCCACACTCCATCTCCCTATTCCCGTTCTTTTGCCTTACTCTTCTTCCCTAATCCTTTTAGGTCATATTAATTTTTCTGCACTTCAGTCTACATTTAAGATATTGCTCCTCTATTTTCTGCTACCCACAGTTTCCCACAAATTTAACTTCCTACAGACCGCTTCCCTATGTAGAAATCAGAGTGGAGACGAGGCTGCTATCCATAGATGAATTAACAGATACTGTCACTCACACAAAACATGTTGGAAAAAAGTAGCAGATACAAAAGTAACTGTGTTTTACATTTGTCAAGGTCATGAGTGTTCTCAAAATGGAGTGATGGGAATGAAAACCCAATGAAACACTTGCAAAGTTCACTGTATTGTAGAAATCATCTGGGCTAGAATTTTAGTTTCAGATCTGGAGTGTGAGATGACCTTAGCTTCTGTGCATCGGTGTCCTCTAAAAAAAATTTTTTTTTTGTTTGGTCATTGTTTGCTTGGTTGTTTGGAGGCAAGTCTTCCTCTGTAGCCTAGGCTGTCCTGAAGCCAACTTGGAGGTCATGATCATTCTCCTACATTAGACTCCCACTGCTTCTCCAAAAACTGTGCTCTGGGCTTTGAAGGTGTCCATCATAGCAGAGTCAGTAGTACACGGTTCCTCCTCTCCACTGACTTTTGTTTTGTGTTCACTTATCTAGGTCAAACCTGTTAATCTTTCTCAAATTAGGAACATATTACTTTCATGAATAAAAAACAATTTTAAGTGCTATCTGTTGTATTTTGCATATAATTTAGTCGACAACTACTCCCATACAAAGAGCATGTGGAATCTACTCAATGTTTTCTCCCTGAAATTATCTAATCATACAAGCACATAGTTGATTGCCCAGACATTTCTGTTTCTATAAACCTTCTCCAGCTTTTCTCCTCCTTCTCCATTCCTATTAGGCGATGTCTAGACACATAGCTTTTTGTGCCCAGTTAGCTCCAAATGTTCAGTGTACAAATTTCAAATCTTCACGGAGGGCGGGAGGGGGGGCAACTTAACATGTGAATGGAAAATCTTCAACGACACCAGCCACTCTAGTTCTGTTTGGACGGCCCATTTGCAGCCTTCATTCTTTCAACTTGATGTTGACTGTCTTTAATGTCTTCTTCCCGGTGTATAGTTTTGAGACCGTTGTGTAACCAAAGGCCTTATTGAATAAGTAGTCATCGAGCAGAAACATAAATCTTTCCGGAGTGTTTCTGCTCTTCCCAACTGTGTGTTGGCAGTGGGGTTCCAGGAAGAGAACAGAGCAGACTTCTGTGGCAGGAAATGCACATATACAAGTACACATTGCTGCGGGGTTAACATGGTTACAAGAAGAACAAAGAGACGAAGCTGCCACCCTTGCTTCCTGGATCTGTGAAGTAGTGGAAGGAAACACATAATCAAGAACCCTGTATAAAATACAGCTTTCAGACCCACGAAACCCAATTTCCACATTCCTCATGAACATAAACCGATCTACGTCTGAAAATGCACCTGTGAGACTCATACTATTTCATTTGTGTTGACTTTCAAAGGAGCCTCACAGTTTAGGTTTGTTCTCAGTTTCCTCACTGGGTCTTCTTGTGCTGCTCTTCCTGTCCCATCCCACCACTTATATAGCGATGCAATATACTCACTCCAGAACAAATGTCTCCTTCTCCAGGATTTCGTGGCCTCTACATGGCCCAGTGTGCAGTCAAGCATAACTTGACATATTATGCTTGTGGCATATTATTGGACATCTTCTCTTTCTCCTATACTGTTAGATACTCAAGAGCAGCAATATGTATAATTTCTTTTGCTATATAAACCCTTTCATGTCTGTCACATAACTGTATCAACAAATCATTAAGTATTAAAAACACATTAGAAGCTACTTATCTTTAGTTAATTCCAAATGTTTTGTATTTTCTTCACTGGTTTATGCTTTCATACATTTTCAAAATAGTGTTTTGTCTTTAGTTTCTTCTTCTGGATACTTTATAATCCCAGGTAGCTTTTCCAAGTATCCCATCTTGTCTGCATGAAGTTCTTTGGGAGAAGACCAGAATAATACCTGGAAATGCTTAAATTTGGAAGAATAACATTAAGCTTTAGGTCTAACAGAAGAGTAGTTTTGTCTTTACAGCAAAAGTGATTGAAGTGGGAGATCAGTGCAGTGGCCTTTGATTCTTTCATCACAATATTGCTCTCAAGTCATTTGTTACCTTTATAAACACTGTGCATAGACAGCAGTGAGCACTTACAGAATATATCAGTAATAGAATTCATCTGCTTTTCCTCATTTATAAAGTTCTTCATTTTATAGAGTTCTAAAACACTTTCCATACCAGAGAAGAAGCATCTCCTTCTTGTCTTCCTTTCCCACATTTTCCACAACATCTTGGAGGTTGCAGGCTAACACGTTCAATTATAGAGTAGTGTCAAAAGTTCTTCTTGCTTTTCTTTAACATCCTCTCATTTCGCTTTGGCTGTTCCTTTATTTAGAGAAAATAAAATTTGCAGATTTAAGCTGCCATGCTCAGTTGCCATTAGTACTAATTTATATGGTGTCTCTTTAATCCACTGGAATACAGTTTTACACCCGAAAGGGGAGAAGCAAATGAACTGATACACTTTTACTCTCACATAAGCTATGAATAAAATTACAAGCTTTACTATTAAATAAATAAAGCTCTTTGATCTGTGCCTTCTCATGTGTAAAAATAAATATTGTAAACAAACTCTTAGAGTAGCATAAAATTAGGGTAGAAAACATATCCTATGTGTGTATCAGAAATTCATAATACAGAGTGACTATTATTATAGTAAATGTACATTTACATAAATTGTTATATATGTGAACAACTAGTTTTTAAAACCAAATAATATTTCTTTTACTGGAACAAGTATAAAACAAGATCAGGAAAACAAATAGATGGTTTTATACTTCTCACCAATTACAAATTTCACATATTTTTCAAAACGATATTTTTAATTAAATAAAAATATGCTCAATTCAACTGACACTAAATTAAGGGTAAATTGGACATTGATATTTTATGTTATTCTAGTATTCATTGAAAAACAATTAAAACCATAAATGGTGTGCTTAAGAGATTAAAAAACAGATTGATTACTTCAAATGACAGGTACAAATTTTTAAATCCTGACACCAATGAAAATAATGTATATAAATAAAAATGTAAAAAGCTTATTTTTTGAGAAATAAATTTTTACTAAAAAAAGATGAAAGTAATTAAGGTAATAAAACTTGGGAATATGGGCAAATAGAGATATTATGAGATACTAGAAATTCAGTGTCAAAGGTCTATGGACCTAAAGTGGTTTAGAATTTAGCATATAAATATATCAAACTTGAATCAGCTAACAGCAAGGCTAAATTAGTCTCAGTAAAACATTTTCAAAGTTCTTACATATTAGGAATAACATGTAATACAAATTTCTTGTTCTATGTACATATTTGAATTATAGAATATATTAAAAGTTGTTTCAAAGTATTTTCTACGTGGAACATCACATTACATCAGCTGTGATAACTAAGTACAGTTTTATTTGTACCAATATTAAGCTATAAAAGCTAACTAAAATACATAAATAGATGATATAAATATGTGTATTTGTATTTTGTGATATTTCACTACAGTTTGATTAGGCTAAAAAGCACAGCTTCAAGAACACGGAAAAATGCATATAATACAAAATTTCCATTACTGTTATAATTGAAAATACAATCATAGATATTATTGCTGTATAAAAGAGCTTTGTGAGTTGGCAAAGAAAATTTAACTCAAGTGTAGGTATATAGTATAATTCATATATAAATAATGCCAACATATTTTTGCTCACACACTTATTTAGGAAATTTAAAAATGCAGCCATAATTGTTAGAAACTTTACTATTATTCTAACATTAATTAATAGACTGCTGTTGTATCTATAGATACTGTGCTCACAAATAATGACCACGCTTGTTGTTCAGCATGCCCATGTATATTGTGCTTTGAGTGTTATGCCAAGCACTACGGAAGTAGCAGAAGAGTTGTAAGTGAAGACAATCGTCACAAAATCCTGATTCACTAGTATTATATACACTTACAGTAGAATTGATGTTGAGGAAACTAAGAGTTTTTAAAACTAGGATAAACAAAAAATCTATTTGCCTTTGTTATTTATATACAATTTTAGGTGATACAATTGGACTCTTAGGCTCTACTCATTTATGGTCAGCATAACAAGAACAATAAAATAGCATGTGATTTTTAGGTCTTTAGAAAATTAAATCAGTATTTCATTTTATTTCCCTTTTTCTTAGAATATATTATACGCATCATAGATAGTTTGCGAGAACAGACTGTTAATGTGCTTAAAATAAACATATTCTGTTCAACTAAAGAAGTGTGTATGAAATACTGGATAGTGAACTCATGGAATCAACAGTCTTTGTGTATTTATTTAACTTTTTTTCTCATAAGTCGTAATAGAAAACCCTTCCCCCCTAATTCTAAACTCAATTTAAGTAGACCTAGCATTGATCTGTGTTTTTGCATGTGGGAGAATTGATCATGTTAGAAAATGCCATGGAGAGCTTTACTTTCTGATTCTAATTGGTATTTGCAAAATAATAACTATTTGAAAATATCAACATGAGCCAACTGGTTAAAGTCTTCTGAAGCAGAGACATTACTACTTTAGGATTTCTTATGTAGCAGCTTTTGTCTACCCACATTGTTATCTTCAAAAATGGTACGATTACAGTTTTAAAAACTAAACATTTCCTTTTAATTACTCAAGTAATTTTTAAATCTACACATATTTTTAAAATAAGAGGATAAGACATTCATACTCCATAGAAAAGTTTGCATTCTGTTTTTACATGGGAATAACATGTAAAAGTACAGTTTTTAACCCCCACCCCTAGGGAATTCATAAATGTATTGTACATATTTTATATTCCCCCAAGTCTCATTTTCTTCTATATAGCATCAAACGAACTATCCTCTCTTATTCAGCTTTTTACTCAAAAGAGAAGTACACATATCCCACAGAGTAATGCTACTGAGTTCTTATATGGCTCAGTTTAACTTTGAATACAATGAAGAAGCAGCTCAAAGTTGCTGTTGACATTAACCATGTTCCAGGTGCTACTGGGAAAGTTTTGCAAATTTATATTAAGTAATACTAATAGCATCACTCTTCTGGGTTATTGGTTAAGGCCCACAGGTACCCACACAGTCTAATACTTCATTAATGTTTCTAGAACTTTCATAATGTGAGACAAATAAACCCCAGAAGATATATCAATAGCCACATTCTATATGTTTAACAAAACCAAATACTGCAGTTTACGCATGTGCAAGTCCAGAAGCCACTTTGAATAATGTGCCTCTTTTGTAGAGCTAGGTAGGATGTTTCAGCAAACATTACAGGTTGGTATTAATTTAAATCCCCCCCCCCCCCGCCACACACACACATTCATTAGGTTATTTTCACTATATCTTTATTTGAGTTTAAACAGGAAACCATTAAACAGTCTTTCCAAAATGTGGAAACTTTGTGACTCAATAAAATGTAGGTTGTGTTAGTTTTCAGTAAATAAACACACCTATAAAGCTTGAACAATTATAACATTTTAACATTTACATATCAGCTCTAGAATCTATGAAACAAGCTTATGAACAACTCACTGGCTAAGAAGGAAGTAGTTTAAATATTCATAAGAATGAAATAAAAACTACATTTTATGATGCAGGGTAAAGAAAGATTTCTTACAAGACCACATGTTAGTCAGGTTCTTCAAACTTCTATAACCATTTGTGGGTTGACTTGTAAAATCTGTTATATTACATTACTCCAGACATTTCAGTCATTTTATCATGAACCATCCAACCACAAAATCTGATTATAATGGATGTCTGATTGGGATTCCCTTTCGAATATCCTCCAGGGAGTGTCTGATCACTCAGGCTTATCTTCAAAGTTCTGTTAAGCCATTTTACCCATAAATTTTTCTGCCCACTGATTTCTACTCCCCATCCATTGACCTCCACTCACTCCCATCCACTAACCTCCACTCTGCTCCTGGGTTGTACTTTTCTTTTGCTCCTACTTAATCTTGTATTCAGCCAGTTTACCCCATAGGAATGTCCCAATGTAATAGGTACTAAATATATTGCAGTAGACAATGAATAATAAAGTTTTCATTAGCTTACCTATAAAAATATTTTTGACATAATGTGTGAATTCTGCGGTCATGAATTCACAGCAACAGAGGTTATCAATACAAGACCTATATAGGGCGAAGTCAATCAGCATTCTAGCATCGATGGGAAGTGGTTCTTGACCCTTGTCCCTTAACAAAGGAGATACAGACAGTTCTCTGGGAGAATTAATTTTCTTTAAAGGTGTTTCTCAAAAAAAGTCAAACACATTCTATTGGATATCCCCACACACATAAGTATGTGGATAGTATGGGTTGAAATCAATGGTTTATTAAATACATAGGAAGGAAAAGCTGAAGTTGGGAGATGGGGTTGGGGTGAATATGATCAAAATGCATTGTATAAATTTCTTAAAATATTAACAAAATGTTTTAAATATTATTTGCTCTTTTTTCCCTTTGAAATGAGAGAAATGGAGGAAAGGCTACAGTTAATTACAGAAAAAATGAAATAATCATTCTTTTCAAAAGAAAAAAAAAGTGTATAAAGCCCACATTTCTGTACCAGGCACTAAAATCACTTCTATGGTTCCTTATACAATGTATGTGTGTGTTGGGGGAGGGGGAACTGCGCTTCATTTATAACCCACTTTCTCTGTCACATTTTTCCTGGGTAATAGATCCATGTTTAAGACATTAATTTTAACATTCACATGTTGCACTCTACCAAATGCTACATTTCTAATTTTTATTTTCTTGAGATGGAGTCTCATTATGTAGCTCAGGCTGGCTTTTAACTTACTATGTATTCTAAACTTGTATCAAATACAATCTTCCTCCTTCAACTTTCCCAGTGCTGTGATTATAAGCACGTACCACCGCACCTAACCTACTGCTTAATTCATCATTTAACTCTCTTAGCTACAGAGATGGCTGGCTCAACAGTTCAGAGTTCTTACTGCTTCTCCTAATTACACAAGTTCATTTTCAAGGAGCCATGTGTGGCAGCCCACAGCCACCTGTAACTCAAACAAATTCCTCCACAGACACCTGTGCTCCCATGAACATACATACATACATAAGGTTCAAAGAATAAGATAAACATGAGATATGCATCTCTCCTCCAGGAAAAAGGTTTTTCCCTCCTGGCAATATACATATTGGTGACCAGAATTCGAATATAATCTATTTTGTTCTTTTTTCCAATCTTACCTATCTTCTGGGTTTCAATTCTTCCTCTAGTGATTTTAAGAAAAGAAAGAGAAATATCTTTCTGATTGATCTTTTATATATTTATTTTATAATTTGTGATGTAAATGTTAATTATGTCACACATTATGTTTTGGCTTCTCTGAATTTTGTGAAATATTGACTACCACAAGACTCCATTCAGTTTCTTGAAACCACTTACCTAGTGTGTTCCTTAGTTCACCATCAGAAATATAAGATGGACAACTGAGTTCATAGGACTCAGAATAAGGTTATAAAGTTGTTCTGATGATAAAGTCAATATGACATATGAGATGGGTATGAAGCTTCATTGGGTTAAGTGCTAGCTATAATATTAGCTACACCATTTAAAATCATCTCTCTCAGATTATAGTAAAATCTTGGTAAGCAATTTTAAGCTGGAAGCCTTTTGTAGTGTATAAAATATACAGTAGTCAAAAGTCTTAGAATTTGATATACAAAATCAATACTTATCTGAAGATAATATTTTATTAATAAAAGGGGATTAATAAATGATTAATAAATTAATAAAATAATTAATAAAATCATTCTGAGATTTAAATGTTTATGTACCAATTTTCAAACACATTAAAATAGTACAAGTATCTCAAGGTACACATTAAAAGTCTGAAACAATTTTAGCAATATTTATCACTCTTCCAAAAAAGGGTACAAGTGATACTTGGTTTCCAGGTATGGGGGTTAATAAGAATTAGTTTAAAGCTGATTTTACCTCCATCACCTGTAGTAGTGGGGTTTCTGGGTCCCGGGTGGCCAGAGGTCTGAGAACCACAGACCTGCCGCCCCAGACCACTTAGTAGCCCGCCACCGCCTCTCTGGCCCCCAGAAATGACTCAGACGCTTATATTAACTTTACGCTGTTTGGCCTATGGCTCAGGCACATTGCTAGCTAGCTCTTACATCTTAAATCAACCCATTTCTATTAATCTGTCTGCCACGTGGCCCGTGGCTCACCTGTGCTCCTTACATGTTTCTTCCTGGGCAGCTGGCTCGATCTGCCTGACTACGCCCTGCTTCTCCTACCTATGCTCTGATTCCTCCTCCTACTTCTTCTATGGTGCCTATCATGGCCCAAAACAGCTCCTTTATTTAAAGATTGAGATTCACAGCATACATAAACGCATTCTCACATCAGATATCCCCACATCACTCACCTCTAAGAACAGGCCATCCTGTTATAAAGACATACTTTTTATTTCAGAGTGTGATAATTCGGTCCTTAAAACTATTTCTTTCACAAGGTTATAATAAGTCAGCTCTTTATTCTTGGAGTATTTTTATGGGAGTTCAGATTATTTTGAATATTAAATTGGTTTTAATAGCTCTGTCTTATAGGAATGAATAATATGTATTTAGGCATATTCATTTTATTAAACACTATAATATTAATACAGCATTCAAAGAAATAAAAAGTTTATCTATTTTAAAATTCTGTTCTGATAAAATTGCCAATGCTTGAAATTGTCCTACAGAAATCTAAGTGTATAAATTGTAAATACCTTTTTATAATCTAAGAAGTCATGTATCTCGCTTAAAGATACAAACAAATGTAGATAATTTTTTTTTTCAAATTTAATTATAAACATGGAAGGTCATGTTTTAGGAATTGAATTACATATATTTTTATTTTATTGAATTTAAATTTAGCTTAATGATTAGAGAGTATATGTTTTCTTTCCACTGAAAATATTGAAGCAGAGGTCATATAAAGACCAAGTCTCCTAACACAAAGGGATATGTTATGTGTTAGTACACTAGTTTCCTCTTTAAAACATAATTAGAATTCCAGAGATAACATGATTAATACCAAGAGAAGTTGACTAACCCAGCATTACAGACCCAGACTTCAGGAGCATTAGTTCATATAATCATTACCTTAAAAATACTGAAAGTTTTTTTTCAGTGAGGACAATCTTATTTTAAGTCTTTCTAAAATGCTAAAGTGCAACATTACATTATGTTAGAACAATTAATGTTTTATATAAAATTTTATGATTCCTTACTTTTTCTTAGTATCCTCTCATAAAGTGAATTTGGGACAGGATTGATATACAGATAATAGGTATAATAATTAGTAAATTTTCTAATTTAAAATTTATAATAAAACTTCACTATAAAACAATGTTTATTCACAAACCCATATCAGACATAAACACATTGCCTTTGCTGCCAAGTAGGGAAGAAGGAAACGAATTGAGCAGACTTTAGAATCTCTCTCAGAAGCACAGCAGGTACAATGCTTAGAAAAGCCGGTCATGAGTTCTAAATCACATATATAATAAAGCACCATGTGCTTTCCTAAAACACTTGAATTTGAATTTGTACAATTATGAAAAGTCATTTTATGAGGAAATAACCACCTTCTGTTTGGCTATGCCTTCTAAATTCTGGGAAATTACCCATCAAAGTTCTACCCCACAGATTTTATTAATGACAACAATCTCTTCCTGGCTTTAAGTTCCAGTAAAGATTTTCATTTAAATTTCTACAAACTAAATGAGTTATAAATACACCTGTATACTTATACTCTTGATTTGTTTTATAAAATATTAAAAATTATAGTTTAGTAAAATGTATTAATACAATGAAAATAGAGTCTAATATTTTAGACAATGCTGAGTGCAATATAAATATTGCCTAAATCTTATTAAAACTTGTGTAAACCTAGTCTAGATAGCAACAAATCACAGGGTAGAATGAGATCCCTATAAAAATATGTGTAGCTATTTGAGAGAAGTCTTAGCAGACAAAGTTTATAGAGGTAAAAAGCAATTGCATCATTTTGGAGAGTTTGTAAAAAAGGCAGTTATCCAAACAGTATCATGCTGTAGTTGTCTAGACGGGAAATAGTGAACTCAAGAACTAAATGGTTGATCCTTCATTAAATGATAAATTCTAGGAGTACACAAATTATCTTTAAGAGTTTGCACTTATATAAATGTGTCTGGACACAGTTGGTATAAAATATTTCCTGATTACCCAAATATCTAAAGAGTGAGAGAATTAAAAAATAAATAATCACTGGAACTGAGAAATTCATGTATGAGAGTCTAGCAGGTTAAGTAAACATCTCAGAATGCAATGAAGTTTCTTGGACACAGTGACAGGAAAAAGAGGGTCACTGTCTTCCAAACTGTCACTGAACAATTTAAAATAACTTCAATTATTTTATTCCTGCTAAATGCATTTAAGAGATTCACATCTATGAGCCCTGGATCTCAACTTTTTAATTGCTGCCTATTGCCATAGTCAAGAAACAGACTCCCTATAGTGTTTATTCTTGCTTAAAATGATTAGTGATTCAATGTGTGTAAACTCTCTTTCATGCAAGTAAAACTGACTGATGACAGCAGAAATGCTTTAATCACAACAGGTTTTTACTCTACCATAGGAAGCGAGCCCCTGGACACCTGCCAGTCATTATTTCAGAAGGGCTAGCATCACCTAAAACCTGTCAAAATTGCACAATCTGAGCTCTTACCTAAAATGTATATTTTAATTACATACATATTAATATTTAAGAAGTGGTCTTTAAACATATTTAAATAGACTAAGACTTTATCTTGAAAGCATTATTATAAGTGGAGAGTATTGTAGCAGTGGGGTTTCTTTGGTCCCGGGCGGCCAGAGGCCCAGACCCTGCCGCGCCAGACCTCTTAGCCACGTGTCGCCCGCTGCTCAGGCCCCCAGAACTGATTCAGATGCTTATATTAACTTCATGCTGTTTGGCCTATGGCTCAGGCACATTGCTAGCTAGCTCTTATATCTTAAATCAACCCATTCTATTAATCTGTCTGACAAATGGCCCGTGGCCCGTGTGGCTCACCCGTGTTCCTTACATGTTGCTCTTTGGGCGACTTACTCGATCTGCCTGACCCCGCCCTGCTTCTCCTACCTATGCTCTGATTTCTCCTCCTACTTCTTCTATGGTGCCTGTCATGGTCCAAAACAGCTCCTTTATTTAAAGATTGAGATTCACAGCATACAAAAAGTCATTCCCACATCACTTCCCCCTTTCTGTCTAATCAAAAAGGAAGGCTTCAATTTTAATATAGCAAAATTACATATAATAAAATAACCATCAAGCAAGAATTACAGTTATAATATCTAGTCTACTTGTATTTAGCAAAATTAAAGAAAATACTCTTATCATCTATCTTGTCTTTATGAATCTAAAGTTTCATATCCAATATACCTTTTAAGTGACTAAAAAAAAACTATACCTATAACTATCTAATCTTCAACTACATCAAAGACCACAGAAGGTATAATATTTACCCAAGTAAACCAGAAGTTCAAGTGACTTCTAAAATCTAGAAAGGACAGAGATGACACCTATCTGCCTGGATAGTCACCCAAAGTTCCTTTATAAAGTTCCATCTTCGGCCTACGGGCCCAGAGTCTCTTTTCATTTCAGTGAAGCAGGAAACCTGTTCTGCCCATTCTGGCACAGTTCATCAGTTGCTTCTCCTTGAGTCCTGAAGAATGTCTGACAGTGTTCTCTGTAAAGCATGAACCTGAATGACAATCTCATCTTGTTCTGCCAAAGTTCAGAGGTCATCTTCCTATGAAACCTGCATGTCTAGTTTAAACAGTATACTGTCAAGCAGTCAATATAAGAGCAGGTTCTTGCCAAGTGGCTAACCATTGTCACAAATAGACTCCATATGGAGTTTCTTCGATGCCCATTTTTCTCCTGAAGTAAATTAGTACTGCCAGAAGCAGACCTGTCTCACTGTCCAGAAAAGTTTAAGCTCTTAAAACATTTTAAATGCCATATTCTGTAGGTCTTAGAAGTGTTTGAAGATTACCTATCTAATTGAATTATATTTTTGTAAACCTAAAAATCTAATTAACATGCATTTCTTAATTATATATTACAATTTTAAATCAGTTACATAAACATCGTATCTTAAATAAGAGTAGAAAAATACATATAGCATAAGAGAATTGACCTTAAATTTGTATCAATAAACCAAACTCCATACCAATGTAAAACATTTTGAGATTAACAGCTGATTTCTTGATCTAAGTAAATTTAATAATCTAACTTTAAAAAAAAATTATTGATATACCATATCCCCCTTTTTTTCTTAGAAAGAGATTAACTATGACCAAAGCCATTTGTAATGAAAACAAACATTTATAAACAATATTTTAGGAATTTGGGTGTAGTTTTTTATTACTACTTCCTGATGATTATGGGGCATTGAAAATCTCATGAGGTAGACAGGATCATACTCTGTAGTCTTGAAGTTGATGTGGCCATCTCTTCCTATCAGAGATTTTTTTCAGGGGTTCTTGGTTGATGAAACCGTATTTGCCTGGAAGCAATCCACAGGTTCTCAACTTCTGTGGAAGCAAAAGCAGAACTATTCCAAAGCAATAAATCCTTAGACATAAATTTCAAAATCAAAATACCTTTAATATATATATTCTTGTTTAACTTAGTAGCCTTTGTATTTGTAATCCATTGTCTTTCTGCAGTTAGCTCATTAACAGTTAAAAAATTAAAAGAAAACACAATAACAGCCAAAATCCAGATTTTGTGTCTATTTTTTTATCTTTATGTGGCTTATTATATTTTTATTACTCTATTTTTCTTTTTAAAGACTTTCCTATCATCTTTCTTTTTTTCTCTGAAGCCTTTTACACACATTGCAACTCATTTATGGTTTTTCTTTTCATCTGAATCTGTTTTATTGTGAATCCTTAATCATATTTTAACAGAAGAGTTTTTAAAATACTCACACTCTCTTAAAGAGCTGCATAATGAATCAGTAAGTTCTCTTAAAGGAACCTTGTCTCTGTTCCTGGCCAGCAAACAGAGCACATCCAAGAAAATGCTGTTACTAAGAAACCATCTTTGTTTTCTTTTTGTTCAAAATAAACATAAACCTAAAATCAATCACATGCTACTGAGTCTTCTGTGAGATTTCAGGAACCCACCTGATTGCAGCTGCAGCTTACACTGCCTGTGGCCAGTCTGCTGGCGCCATTTTGAATGTGACCCGGATGCCACACTTTTTTTTGTACAATGACTCACTTCAGATACACAATTTAGAAGGTGCTTTTGCTCAATCATTAGAAATAACTATCAGGTCAATCATGTATGTATAAAGAGATTTTTTTTTTCTTTTTAGTCGGCCTCCCCTTTTTATAACAAAACATGTGAGACTAAACACTTTATAAAGAAAACCATTGCAAATAGCTCACATCATTTGAGGGCTTCCAACTCTTCAGTTTGTCAGCAAAGAGGCCGGAAGTGTAGCCTGCAAAAATAACAGTGAGAAGGAGAATAAAGAATGAGCTAGACATTAATGTAGGTCATACTGGAGGACTGAGTGGGTCCAAAAAATTAGAGAAATTCTTTATAACTACATCCAAACTACATAGTGTCATCTCTTAAAAGTTCTCCCCCCCCCTCACTACACAGAGGACCATGTTTTCTGCGCATGAATCTTTGAGGAAGAAACCAGATCCAGATCTCCAGATCCTCTAAGAGGGCATGCTACATAATTAGTGCTCAACTAGTGACTCCCATTTCTAATCTATGAGTCTACAAAGTGAAAAATACAAGGAAAACTATAAAAATAAAATAAGTACAAAACAGATTGAACACCTATAAAAAGGACAACCTCTCCTAACAGGGTGTCTAGGAGTGAAAATGTAACAACCACAACAAAATAAATGAACAAATAAACAAAGCAAGACAACCTAATGGCTAATGGCCATGGAAAGAGATAAGTATTTATCCTGCCTGCCCTCAGGCGTTGCAGCAAAGCAGCTTCAAATTGCATAATGTCTAAAGCCCCCCAAACAGAGATTATTTTATATTGCTCCTGGAAAAGAGAAACCAAATTCTTGATTCCAAGGGATTTAAGCCAGTCCCTCTTTGTCATTTATGAGTTGTTTTGATGAGCAGACATGTTTGCTTTTGAGCATTGTGATTGAGAACATCGCTTTTCATACTGCTTTCCTAATTCTGACTATTCATCATTTAAATAGTTTTTAAACCTCTCCTCAACTGACTAATCATCTACTGCCAAGTAAATATTTTTGAAGATTCATTTTATTTTCTAAATTAGTTGTGTTTGTTTATATACAAACACACACACACACACACACACACACACACACACACACACACACACACACATTTATATATATACCTGTATGGGTGTATATGCATGTAAGTGCCAGTGCCTGTAACAGACAGAATAGGGTGACAGATCCTCTGGATAAGGAGTCACAGATAGTATAATGCTGGCCAGTGATAGTACTTGGAACTGAACCTAGGTAGGTGTTCTTAACTGCTGAACCATCCGGCCCCAGGTAAACTCTACTTACTTCATCTACTTGAAGCTAGTTGGAGTTTTTGTTGCTGTTGTTGGTCTTTGGGTTTTTTTTTGGGGGGGTGTTGTTGGTCTTTGTTTTTGGGGGGGGTGTCTTTTAAATAGCGTAACTTCAGCTTTGGGCAGCTTCCTTTAGCTCCCATATTTGTTGGTCTCTCTGTTGTCTTTCTTTTCTTTGCCGTTTTTGTCCTTTTTTAAATTTTAAGATTATGATTTAATTACATTTTTCATTTCCTGTTCCACCCTCCAAACCCTCCCATATATTCTCTACTCTCCTTCTAATTAATGCATCTTTTTTGATTGTTATTACATATACATATATTTATGCAATATCAGTATCTATATCTCTATATTTTTATATATTTGTATAGATGCAATATCTACTATAGATAGATGCAATACATGTACTTTTATCTATCATATATATGTGTGTACACACACACATATATATATATATATATATATATATATATATATATATATATACACATTTATACCTAATTAACCCATTCATTCTATATGATACAATCTGTATGTATGTTTTCAGGCCTCATCAGTTAGCACTGTAAAACCAATCAGCACAATTCCCTGGGAAAAACTATCTCTCCTGTTATTTTCTTTCTTCTATTGACCAAGGTTCTTGAAGTAGGGTTGAAGCCTCATAGGCTTTTAACTACCCAGTTTGATATGTTCATTGATATCATCCTTGTTCAGCTCGTATTTTCACAGTCATGATAAAACTTTTTGGGCCTAGCTTCTGATATTATAAGGAGATAAAGCTCATGGCAAGTTCCTTGATGCTCTGGCTCTTAAAAGCTTCCTCCCACTCTTACACAATGTTCTCTTAGCCGCAAAGTGCTAGAGTATTTTGCAGATGTATTCACTGGGACTGGCCTCTACAATTCTGCATTGTGATTAATTGTGATTTTGTACAATGGTCTCTGTGTCAAAGAGAAGTTTCCTCGATGAGAGTTGAAAACTCACTTATCTGTGGGTATAAGGACAAATGCTTATAGATAGATTTATTTCTGGTTTAATAGATTAGTGGCTTTAGATTCTCCTTAAAAAAAAAAGAGCATTGACTTCACTAGAAGTAAGTGAGTAGCTAGATTTCTAGTACCAAACATAGTTTTCTTTTGGTTGAGAGGGACTTGTCCAATTAGAGAACTGTGGGTTATCAATATATGCATGTTATCACCACCCTTAGGTTTATCATGCTATGCTTCCCCACCATATTGTTCATATTTACCAAGGCTGTCTAGGACTGTTGATTGCCTAACACCTTTAGAAATAATCAGGAGAGGGACTTTCAAGTCATTTCTAGCTCAGAGTTCTCTTGGCCTTATTTCTGAAAGGGATAGTATTTTCAACAATGAGCACTTACCTTTCACATCTGGGAGGTAAAAAAAAAAAAAAGTCAATAGCAACAGGCTGTATGTTTGAGTCTCATATACAGCTCTGACCAATAGCTCAAAGGAAGATTTCTCATGTGTGGTGTTGATGTATCTGTTAGGTACTTAGACCTTGGCATGAACACTTGTACAACCAAATGAAATATATATAACTAGGGAAATGGAAAGAAAGGGAGAGTTCCTTAGGGATGAGGAGGGAGTTAAATATAGAGAGGGGCAAAGAGTGGGGAAGGGGTAGAGAAGTAGATGCAGAAGGAGGGAGGTGAGTAAAATGATAACAATGAAAACATCTGGCAAAGATATAGGGATCATACTATTAACTATTTAACAAAAAGGAAAAAACAAAAACCCTCTATAATATACTAACTACATGTACAGATATGCATGTTTTGTTTTCCTTTATGGTGAATTAAGAAATAATAAGTGCCTATCTCTGAAAAACTTAGAGTAACCAAAATCTAAGGAAGGGTTGCAAAGAACTGAATCATTATCCAAATTCTTTGAGAAAACAGATTTTCCTTCACAGAGTACATACCAAAGGCAAAAACGCGAACAACCTAAAACTTCACAAGGAAGTTTGGTGAGGGTAGATGCATGCCACCAATTTCAGCAGGCACTGAACTGCCAAATTCCTCAAGGACAATTCTTCTACCGTTATCTTGGACAAGGATCAGAGGAAAGACCAAGGAGGAAGTAGAGGGATGACCAGTGTCCTTTGGCTCACTCTTCACACTCCACATTATCTCCCAAGAGTTAGCTTCCCCAGCCTGTGATAGAAGAGCTGGGGTGACTTACAGGATTTTATTCTCAGACATTACCAGAAAGCATACTTTACAATAAAAGGCTTCTAATTTTTTGGTGATGTCACAAAATGAAAGTAAGCAATTTTCTTGAACTGTTGACTTTTTCACAATGATAACGTAAACATGCACGTTGGCAAAAAACAGGAGCTGTCTGAACATTCTGTCCCTCTGCTCCTACCCAACAAGTTTAAACTTCTCCTTAGAATAGAGAATGGTAACACATGCCTCCACTCTGTACTTTAAGAGAGGAATTGTGGGAGCACAAGTACAACCTAGGATGTAGTAATAAATACACAAATCAACAACAAAAAAATATCTACTGTTTAGGACAGGAATTGAATTTTAAAAACGATATTCTAACATTTTTACTAGCATAAATTCAGATTCATAAGCAAAACTTGATACAAAAGTATGGAATTTACTGCATGCACAGAGAAAGAAAGAGATCACATAACAAATGTTTGAAGACTGGATTAGGATGCTTCTCAGTTTTCAAAGACCCCAAAATAGCAGTAGCTATTTAAAAAGAAAAAAAATCAAATCATATCTATAAATAGAAATGTGATAGTCACTTTCTAACTACCTCCGTGAGTCATCATGTTTAAGGGCAAACCTTAGCTTGAGCAACTGGTGACTAGAAGATTGAAAGAACAAAAAAGCTAAAGAAAATATAAGGCAAGCTCTAATTAAGGTGCTTTTGAAAGCATAACGTATCCGTAGCTGTAGGTGTAATGAATAAATCTAAAAATTAATGAATAAAAGAAGCTACACATAAATATTTATTTGAAAATCTTGGCTTATATTCAAGGTTCTTACAAATAAATACAGTCTTGATGTGATATACGTTACTTTGTGCATTCTATGATATTTGAAAATTAAGTCACATTAAAACATGATGACACAGGAGGGGAATGAAAAGATGCATAGCTAGTGTAAAGTATTTCAAATGACGTTAAATCATGTTTCTGACAAAAGTTTTTTTAAAAATTGAATGACTAGAATGTGTTCATGAAAGCAAACTTTTGTCTACATTTTGTTTAGCCACTCTGTAAAAATGTATATTTATTTGGATGATAAAAAATAAGACAAATAAAATCAAAATGTAACTTTAGCTTTTTTACACCATCTTTTTTGCTTGATAATTATCACTGTACGATTTTGTTTCAAATAAAATACATACATTGAACTCTGGCATTTTATCATTTAACTTGGGTCCTTTTTACTTTTTATGTTGGCAGCTAAAATGATTAATAACTATTTACATATTATTTTTTCCATATTTATACAGTTAGTTCTAAATAAAACCACATAAAATAGAATATAGATATATGTCTGAAACTTATTAGTTTTAAAATATTACTAGAAAACCTGATATAATGTATTATGGATGTAGTTGATTCATTATGGGTTCATTATGTTTTGTAAAATTTCACCTTCATCTTGACAATAAAATCCATTGAATGAAAAATAAAGAATACTTTTCTTGTAACTTTAGAAATGTTGCATAGCTATAAAAAGGCTACGGTACAAATAAAATTATTTAAAATGCTACTGAAGTAAGTTTTGTGAATTTTCTAAGGTTCAGAAGTCTGATGTAATAAGGTGTCGTATGACTGCCTTCATCATTTATATCATAAACCTAGGAAATTTTTTGCATGGCTGCTATCTTTTTGTCAGTTTAGAAAGTATTCCTCAAAAAACACCACTGTTTTGTGAGTTGGAACTGTAAAGCATAGAGATAATGAAACTGAATTACACTGTAAAAAGTTGAGGAAATTATCTGAAAATGATTTTTATCAAGAATAAACGAAAACTGAGCCAGCATTTCAGGTGTCAAGAAGTGCTCTCACCAGAACCCCAAGAATGGCTATTTCTCAGAATGGAGGATGGTACCTCAGTCTATTACAGAAAGACTCAGTCTCTGACTTCACTTTTTATCAATAAAAACAGTATGCCAACTTAAAAAAAAATATGACATGAAATCTTCATAAAGAATTTCCATGTTATTTGAGATTTGTACTTTGGTAGTTTGATATTAAACATTAATTTCTCATTACATTCTATAATAGTAGATGGAAGCAAAGCCCGTGACTGAGTACTAGAGTCCTAGGTTGAGCTCACAATTATAATACTACTGCATTATATGACTATGAAAACTCAATATATTACAGGTTGTTTTGGAGCACCTAAGGGGTTCATCATGTTAGATATGCATGAACACTAACTGGTAAGTTCAGAGCATATGATACTCTTTTAAAGTAAAATCATATTAATTTTGCCCTTCCCCCTCTGCCACTTCAGATCCAATGCCCCATCGTTAATCTCAACTCTGCAACAGAATACCCACGGCAGCCCTTCTTTTCCACATGTGCCCATCTCCTGTGGATCCCACAGATCTTCCACTCCTAATCTCCCTTCCTTCACTTCTTGCTTTATCCAAGTTCTCAGCCCCATTAGGCAGCTCCTGCTAACCTGAGGGTCACACCTGCCAGGTCAATGAGTAGGCTGAGAGTGGACCCACACAACTTATTCCTTCTGCGTTCCTCGTAGCCAACTCCCAGTCCCATCCCAGCTCTATAGCAGAAAGCATGCCATGGCCTCCTTCCCTCTCTGACGTCACCATCAATAAATCACTAAGAACTACTACTCCAACCTTTCCTTCCACAATGTACAGCTTTTTCCAGCCCTAACACAAGCAGAAATACCCTGGGAGCACAGCAGCTGAGAGAAGAGGGAAACAGGAAAACAGAAAATGTCCTATCAGGCATCGAGCAGCTACCACACGCTCCTAAAATCCAGGGAGGAAGCAAAAATGAGGGAATAAAATGGAGATATTTTGTAGACTTATAATTACCTCAATTCCACAGATGCCTAGAAGTCAGAATAAATATAAAATCAGTAACAGTCAGAATGATATGTTTACGCTGGAGCCAACAACGCTTCCAGACCAGACACTGAATGCACTAACATAGCTGAAGCTCAAGAAAGAAAAACCTTAAAACAGATAGCATAGAGATGATAGAGGTCCCTAAAGAGGATGGATGAATTTCTTAACGAAATTCAGGAAAACACAAGCAATTAGAAAAAATTACTAAAATGCTTCGACCTTGAGATGAAAGTAGAATTGATGAAGAAAACCCAAACTGAGGGAATTCTGAAATATTTAAAAAATGGAACTAGGACACAGAACACAGAAGCTTCATCAGTATATTATAATGGAAGAAAGTAAGAATCCCTGGCACTGGAAATATAATCTTTAAAAATGCAGTCAAAGAAAATGTTAAATCAAAAAATTTTCTAACACAAAACATACAGGAAATCTGGGTGAATATGAAAAGACTCAACCTAAAAATAATAAGAATAGAAGAAGGAAAAGAAACCCAAGTAAATATTTATTTTCAACCAAACAAAAAGGAGATGCCTATATAGGTGTAAGAAGCATACAGAATACCAAATAGACTGTACCTGAAAAAGTGTCCCCTCAGCATATAATAAAAAAAATGCTAAATGTATAGAAATAAATATTGAAAGCTGCATAGAAGAGGAAGGGACCAAGTCATACATAAAGGAAGACCTAACCAAAAATCAGAGAGAATGAATATCCTAATTAACAGAATCAGAAATGTAAAGGGGGACATAAAAACAGACACCCAAGAAATTCAGAGAATTATCAAGCCATACATTGAAAATCTGTACTCCACAAAAATGGAAAACTTAAAAGAAATGGTCTGCATTCTGGAAAGGTAACACTTACCAAAATTAAATCAATATCAGATTAAAAACCTAAACAGACCTATAACCCCAAAGGAAATTGAAGCTGTTATTAAAAGTCTCACAAGTATAGAAAGCCTAGGACCACAGGGTTTCAGTGCAGAATTCTATCAGACATTCAAAAAAGAACTAATACCAATACTCCCCAAACTGTTCCGTACAATAGAAACTGAAGGAACATTGCCAACCTCTTTTTATGAGACCAAAATCACCCTGATTCCCAAGTCACTCAAAGATATAATAAAGAAAGAGAATTATACATCAATCTCCCTCATGAACATTGATGCAAAAATACTCAATAAAAATCTGGCAAACCAAATCTAACAACATATCAAAAAAATCATCCACCACAATAACATAGGCTTCATCCCAGAGATGCAGGGATGGTTCAACAGTCTAAAAAAATGTGAATGTCATCCATCATATAAATAAACTGAAAGAAGAAAATTACATAATCATTTCCTTAGATGCTGAAAAAAACCTTTAACAAACTCCCACACTCCTTCGTGTTAAAAGTTCTGGAGAGATCAGGAATACAGGGAAAATACTTAAATATAATAAAGGTGATATACAGCAAACCGATAGCCAACATCAAACTAAATGGAGAAATACTCGAAGCAAACCCACTAAAATCAGGAACAAGACAAGGCTGTCCACTCTCTCATTAACTATTCAATATAGTTATCAAAGTTTTATCTAAAGCAGTAAGAGAACAAAGGGAGATTAAAGGGACACAAGTTGGAAAGGAAGAAGTCAAACTATCTCTATTTATAGATGATATGATTGTGCACAAAGTGACCACAAAAATTCTACCAGGGAACCCCTACAGCTGATAAACACCTTCATCAATGTAGCAGGGTACAAGATTAATTCAAAAAGAATCAATAGTCCTCCTATACACTAAGGAAAAAAGCTGAAAAAGAAATAAGGGTAACATCCCCCTTTATAAAAGCTCCAAATATCATTAAATATCTTAGCATAACTCAGGAAGTAGCAGACCTGTTTAAAACCTTTAAGTCACTGAAGAAAGAAAGTGGATAGATCTCTCATGCTCCAGGATAGATAGTATCAACACAGTAAAAACGACAATTTTACCAAAAGCAATCTACAGATTCGATGCAATCCCCATCAAAATCCCAACACAATTTTTTAAAGACCTTGAAAGAACAATACTCAACTTCATATGGACTAGCAGGAAACCCAGGATTTCCAAGACAATCATGCTCAATAAAAGAGCTTCAGGAGAAATCATCATCCCTGATTTCAAGCTATACTAGAGAGCTACAGTAATAAAACCAGCTTGGTACTGGCATAAAAATAGATTTGTGGATCTACGGAATATAATTGAAGACATTAATCCACACATGTATGAACACCTGATTTTTGAAAAATAGACAAAAACATGCAATGGAAAAAAATAGAATCTTTAACAAATGTTGCTGGCATAACTGAATAGTGGGATGTAGAAGAATGCAAATAGATTTATAACAATCACTCTGCACAAAACCAAATCCAAGTAGATCAAAGAAATCAATATAAACCCAGTTACATGGAACAGGACAGCAAAAAAAAAAAAAAAAAAAAAAAAAAAAGGAAAAATAGAAAATGCATTGGCACAGGAAGCCACTTTTGAAATATAATACCAGTAGCACAGCCACTGAGTGCAATAGTTAATAAATGGGACCTCATGAAACTAAGGAACAAAAGGCAAGGTAAATAAGACAAAACGACAGCCTACAAAATGGGAAAAGATCTTCACCAACCCTACATCTGAAAGAGGACTGATCTCTAAACTATATAGAGAACTCAAGAAACCAGAGACCAAAAACCCAAAGAACCTAACTGGAAAATGAGATACAGAGCTAAATAGAGATTCTCAACAGAAGAACTCCAAATGACTGAAAGGAACCTTAAGAACTTCCCAACATCTTCAGCCATCAGAGAAAAATGCAAATGAAAATATCTCTGAGATATTATCTTACACCTGTTAGGACAGCTAAAATCAAAGATACAGATAACAACCTATGCTGAAGGGGCTACGGAGCAAGAGGAACACTCCTCCACTGTTGGTGGGAGTGTAAACTTGTACGGCCACTTTGAAAATCAATATGGTAGTTCTTCAGAAAACTGGGAATCAATCTACCCAATGATCCAGCAATACCACCAGATGCACATTCTTACCCCAAGAGCATTAGCTCAACTATGTTCATAGCAGCAACATTCACAATAGCCAGAGCTTAAAAAGAACCTAGATACCCCTCAACTGAAAATTGGATTTAAAAATAGTGGTGGTACATTTACACAATAGAGTACTACTTCACAGTAAAAAAAAAAAAAAAAAAAAAAGGTATGTACTCTCACTCATAAGTGGATTTTAGATGTAAAGCAAGGATAACCAGGCTACAACACATGCCACCACCACCAGCAGCAGCTGTGTCACAAGGAAAAGTTAAGAGAGAAATCCATAGATCCAAACAGAGGTATACAAAACATCTTGTGTACATATTATGACTAGTATAATTATATATTGTTTCTAGTATATGACGGAGATAGCAGATGCATAGTGGAAATTACAATAAAATACAACTATTTTAAACAGAGGTAGAAGCATATATAAAATATGGCAAGTACAGATTCAATTTTATATCAATATACAAGTTACCTTGGACATAAAATAATTTCAGATTTAAATTTGTATCAATATACAAATTATCTCAATCAAACATATAACATGATTTCACATTTATATCAATATACAAATATCTATACCAGTGCAAGTTGTCTTTGGTTTATCTCATATATTTGGCTAATAACTATTTATAGGAAGGTAGAAAAATCTACTTATATCAATCCTATCTATTCCCCTTTCTCTCCTTTAAAAGGAGAGTCTATATTATTGCACTGTCCTCAACCCAATTTTAAATTGTAGCTATCCTATCAGAATAATAATTATCCATAGCCCTCAGAGAACAATACTTACTGGGAGAGGGGTACAGTTTTTCATAAGGTTGCTTCCTGCTGACTTCAGGGCGGTGGCATCTCCTTGAGATCCTTTAAAAGCTAAAACGATGGTTAGATCCTAATGGACTGACTATATACACATCTATAACCATTCTCAGAGTACTGGGTAATCCATCTGGAATTCTTACTTATTACAGATGTGACATAATGGATAATGAAAGAGAGCTATCTTGCAACCGTTTTGAATAGTCTATTTTCTAAAAGTCATTGACAGAACACCAGGTTCTCTCTCTCTCTCTCTCTCTCTCTCTCTCTCTCTCTCTCTCTCTCTCTCTCTCTCTCTCTCTCTCTCTCTCTACCAGATATAATCACTGTGGTGGGGGCCCCATCTTCACTCCAGTTGCTTTGTAGATTGCTGATAGGAGAAAATGTTGTTTACAATGGAAATCTTAAGTATTATCGATACCAAATGAAGATATTCCACTTTCGCCAACTCCAAATCTAATTTTACTTATAGTCAAACTAAGCCCAAATTTTTTAAAAGAAAGGTATAGACGTAAGTTGTAAATCAGTGAGAATTAAGAAATTATCCGGTAGTGCATATTTGTATCAGTTGGTCTCATAGTCCTTTGTAATCCTTTCATAAGCGATCTCCCTTCCATTGTAGGTGTCCAACCATTTAACATCCAGCCAATGTCTTAAAGATGGTTATGTACATTCTTCTGAAAAACTAAAATGAGACCATGCCTGGGTCATGTTAAATGTATTTTCCTTACCATGTATCCAGTTGTCACATCAGAGATGAACAATTACTTTTCCTCAGGAGAGGTCTCCTTTTTGAAGCAGGCCTTTATTAATTTTGTTGGTATCCATATCTTTTCTTCTCCTATGAAAACAAAGCAAAATCCCTATCCCACTGAAGCACATATCCCAGCTTCTATTCTGAAGTCAACACATCCTTGAAGTAGATGGGTTGGTTTATCTTGGAAGATTCTCTATTACCTAATGTCTCTCAGCAGCTGTTGTTCATTTTCATCAGCATTAAGAAAATTCAAGGTCAATAAGGCACTGTGCAACCTCTCCCTTGGTTTTCTCATTTCTCTTTTCTGTTTATGAAGCTTCTCTTTCAAAGTGTGGTGAGATCTCTCCACAACTGCCTGTCTTGTAGGATTGTGTGGTATCCCTGTAATATGCTTTATATTATAATATTCAAAAATCAGCTTCATTTTTGGGGGGAAATGTAAGCTGGAGCATTGTCAGTCTTCATTTGAATAGGAATTTCCATTATGGCCATGACTTCCAAAAGGTGAGTACAACAGGAACTTTTTCAGAACTCAGGGCAGTAGACCATTGCATTCCTGAGTAAGTGTTGATGGTATGATCTGCATGTTTCACCTTTCCAAATTCCAAATCCATTTGCCAGATCTCATTTCTCTGTGTACCCTTAGGATTACTTCCAGCAGGTTAAGATGGTTGATTATAGAAGGAGCAAGTGTTACAATTCTGTAGAATTTCTTTTGCCTGATGCCAAGTGATGGGAAAACTCTTCTTTAGTCCTTTACTATTAATATGATGTCTCTTATGAAATTTTGGAGCCTCCAGCATGTTTTCTATTAACAGCTGGTCAATTTCATCATTACCTTGTGCCAAAGGACCTGGATACCTGTGTGTGCTCTGATATGTGCTATGTACATGGAATGTATTCTATTTCTGATGATATCCTGATGTTAATTCCGTATCATCAGGAATGAAATCAGCAGTTTCAATATGTAAAACAACTCCTTCTGCATACTGAGAGTTAGTTATTTCATTAAAAAGCTCTGTGAAATTCAACAACACCATAATAATCGTGTATAGTTCTGACTTCTGAATAGAGTTATAAGGGCTTTGAGCCACTTTAATTAAGTTTTATGATTTATAACCAGCTTTTTCTAATTTGTTCATATCAGTATAAAATGTAGGAGCTCCAGAAATGGGTTTATCCTGAACCACATGAGGGAAGATCTAATTAGTTTCCTTTATAAATTGAATTATTTTATTTCTGGGATATTTGTTACTAATCTCTCCTAAAAAATTACTACAGGCTTTTTGCCAACGTTCACTGTCTACCCATAATCAGTCAATTTCTTCATTAGTCAAAGGTACAAGAATTTCTGCAGGGTCCTTTCCAGTCAATTGACAAAGTCTGAATTTACCTTTAAAAATCAGATCAGAAATCTATTTGGCATATGTTTTCTGCTTTTTACTTGGCCTTTCTGGCAGAAATAACCATTCTAATATAATATTTTCTCTTTGCATTATGACTCTTTTAGGAGAATGTTTAGAGGGTAAAATAACCAGTATGCAACTGAGGTCTGGATCCACATGATTCACAAATGCTTCTTGCAGTTTCTTTTCTACCAAAGATAATTCTTTCCCAGCTTCATCGGAGAATTCTCTGGGACTATTTAAGCCCTATCACCATCTAAAGTTTTTGAATAAATTAACTAGTTTATGCTTTTTTATGCCAATGATGGGTCGTAGATGAACAACATCCCCTAGAAGTTTTTGGAAATTGTTAGGAGTCTTAAATCTATCTCTATTTAGTTTCACCTTTTGGGGTCTAATTTTCTGTAAACCTATTTTATATCCTAAATAATTGATTTAATCTCCACTTTGTATCTTCTCAGGGGCAATTTGTAGTTCCAAATCAGGCAATATTTTCTTCAGTTCTTCAAACATTCTTTCTAATGTATCTACTTTTGGGTCTGCCAATAAGATATCATCCATATAATGGTAAATGATGGATTGTGGGAATTGTTTGTGTATCACTTCTAGTGGCTGTCGTACAAATTATTGGCATAATCTGGGAATATTGAACATACCCTGTGGAAGAACCCTCCACTGGTACCTCTTAACTGGACATGAATTATTAAGAGTAGGCACTGTGAAAGAAAATTTCTCATCCTACCACAAAGACACTTGTTCAACTCTGTTCATTGCTGCTCTATTCATAATAGCTAGAAATTAGAAACAGCATGGATGTCCTTCTCCATAGAAGAATTTATGAAAAAAAATGTGGTACATTTAAGCAATGAAGTATTATCCAGTACTTAAAAATAAATGATATCATGAAATTTGCCAGCAAATGAATGAAACTAAAAGAGATTGAGTGAAGTAATTCAGACTCAAAAAGATAAATATGGTATATATTTACTTACATCTGGATATTAACCATTAAATAATTATATCCAAGATATAAAGTATGGACCCAGAGAGGTCAGACATCAAGGAAGGGACTAAGGGAAACACATAGATCTCCCTGGGAGGGTTAGATAGAATAATTTTGGGGGGTTGTATGAAGCTAGATAAGGGTAGAATCAGGAGGGAAAACTGAAGAGAAATAGATTTAAGGTAGGGAATGAGAAGAGACCATTTGAATTAAAGCATATTTGAGGGATGGTATGGAAACCTAACACATTGGAAGCTTCCTATAATATACTAGGACAATCTTTAAAAAGTCTCCAATTAATAAGGGAGATTAAACTCCAACTGGCCATCTTTTGTCTCATAACAAAGTTTTCAGTACCCATACTAGGTTTTATCCAATTGAATTTTGGTTGAAAAAGTCCTATGAAAATCTCCAAACGAAACCAATCTGTTTTGAAGACATTAGGTTACTCTCTGTAGACTGACAGCAAAGCTCTTCTGTTGAAGACAACATCGGTATAACTCAATGTACCTGGAGTGATCAAGTCAGTACCTACATAGAACATTTACATCCATGTTCTAGTGTTTTTGGCACAGAAAGATAGTCTGCACACTACCAAAAGAGAAACTTGAATCCCAGCCCAACCAGAAAATTATTAATCTACAATATATCCTGAATGCTAGAGTGGCACAAATCTTGTGGGAGTAATCAACTAATATTTGATTTGAACCATGACCCACTCCAGGAATTGGAACTGATGCCTGTCACTGCTTGAGTTACCAAGAACTAGAAACTAAATGGCCCAGAGACATAGGATAAATTCAAATGATGCTTGCCAAAAGGAGAAGTAACTGCTATACTCTTAAATCAGTGCATTATCCAGTCTTTATCAGAGAGCCTTCCTCCTGCATCAAATAAGAACAGACACATAGATCCACAGCCAGAAATTTTACAGTAGGATAGACCTTGAGAGACACAGCTCTAAATAAGTTATCACCATCAAACCTGTTCCCTCAGAGCTCAGGGAACCCCACAGAAAAGGAGGCAGGAGGACTAGAGGATATTAAAACAACTGAGCGAAGCTCATAGAAGTTCCTCTGATTGAAGTAACCATCACAGGGCTTAAGTAGGTCTGCACCAAGTTCTCCACATCTATACTATAGCTCTAAGTTTAGTACTTCCATGGGACTCCTGAAGGTATAAATGAGTGGGTCTCTGCTTCTTTTACCTTCTCTTTAGGTTATTCTATTTTTCTATTGACTCAGCTGGTACAGCTTTGATAAGACGGCTCTTTTTATTTTATCTTGTTATATTTTATTTTGTTTTGTTGCTTAGTTATTACTTAGAACCGAGTTCTTTTCGAATGAGAAACCAAAAAGTAGATTCTGATGGGAGAAAAGGTGACGAGAAACTGTGAGCTACCACGAGAAGAGAAACCCTATTCAGAGTATTCTACCTGAAGGAAGAATCTAGATTTAATAAAAGGGAAATGTTTCCCCATAAGTCTTATAAAATTTCAAATTACTTTTTAAAAATAATATACTATTAAATATATAGAATACATAGTTACAGCAAGTTAAAGGAAGGTTGGATTAGGAGGATTAAACAGGAGGGGAAGGGATAAAGGATATAATAGAGAAAAAATTGTCAGGAACAATAAAACTAAGGACCATTTTGAAGGACATATGGAAGCTTACTGCTGTACAAACTTTTTTTAATGTGTGTGTGTGTGTGTGTGTGTGTGTGTGTGTGTGTGTGTGTGTGTGAAACATATCTAAATAGACTAACCAAGAATAAAAAAAGATTCATGTCCCAACAAGATATCATTTGCCACCAAGCGAAGCCTCAGGTGCCTGGAATAGATTACATCTAGTTGAGTCACTAACCAAAGGGGCTCTGTGACAATTCCAAAACAACTCAAGCTATTACCAAGGCTATTGGCTGCTATCCACAAACTTATGGTAATGCTCTATTGCTGAAGACAACACTTAGGTTTCCCAGACAGAAATTGAGCTTGTGCCTAAGTATAGAGCCTCCATCCCTACTCTGGAAGTACTAGAAGGCTCTCTGTACACTACTAGGGGAAAAAGGTAAACACAAACCAAGCTACGAACCCTGAGGTCTAACATAGTGGTAACTTTCCTGCAGGTTACTCTGGTGCAATAGTGACATAAATGTTAAATAGATAGTCAGCCATTCTCTGATTGGATTTAAGGCCCACTCCAGGACATGGAATCAGTGTCTGGCCCTACGTGGGTAGCCAAGAACCTGAAACCAAATTAACTATGGACTTAGGGGAAGACCAAACACTGCTGTTCTGCTAAAGTAACAGCAATAAAATGACTACTAACAGCATCCTGCTTTACCCATAGATCAGTGCCTCACTCAGGAAGCATCAGAGACTCTTCCTCCTCCAGTAGATGAAATTCAAAAGGAGAATTACAACTGGACAATGTACAGAGCATGTGAGACTTTGAAACAATCTGCCCTAAATAGATTACCTTAATGAAATACTACCTCTCGTGGCTAGGGAGCAATGCAGTAAAGGGGGCGGGTAAAGATTGGAAGAGCCAGAGGAATGGATAACACCAAAAAAACAATGTTTTCTAGACTCAACAGGGGTGTTTTTCAGTAAAAATAAAAAGAATATTACACATGCAAATATGTATTTATTGGCTTCATCCCCCCCCCCCTTTACCACTCTTATCAACTACCTACTCCCTTCTATAAGTTCTTTTCCCACATTCATATTTTTTAGTTTTCTTTATTTTTACAAATTTCATATATTTGTGTCATTTAAAATTATTGTATATATGCTCCAGCCTCCTTCCAGCTCTTTCCATGACCCCAAACACTACTGAGGATGGTTTTCTTTATTGTTTTATTTTTGTATAATCTAAGTCTAGTTAGGACTGCCCATATGCGCATGGGTATGGAGAACAAGAAACCTACCATGGTCACATTGTCTTAAAGAATAACACTCTCCTTCCCAGAAAATATCCACTTCTGCACAAATTCTATTTGGTATTGTCATAAAACCTGGAGCCAGATATTTGTGGAAAACCTGAAATATCAGAGAGACAGGGAACAGACCACAGCCAGTTCTCGTCCAGCCAACTGGATGAGAATAGGTCCTGTCTCACTCCGTGAGTCCTCAGACTGACTGGGCTGGCAGGCGAAGGAAAGCACTTCTGCCTTCTCCTCTTTCCTGTTTTTTCCCTGCCCTTCTATTTCAATTCCTGTATCAACTTTCCCAGTGCTAGGATTGAAGGTGGGTGTCACCACTGCCTACCTCTGTTTGGCCGAGAACTCTCTCTGCCTTCCAACTGATGAGATTAAAGGTATGGGTCACTGCTCCCTGACCTTCATGGCTTGGCTCTGTGGACACCTCTGTCCTCTGATATTCCAGACTATTTTATCAAATATAAAATAAATCACCACAATCCACTGTTCTCAGCAAAGGGTGGGGCCCAGAGATCACCTAACTCATCTCTGCCAGAATTTCAGTAAGAAACTACAGTTTCTGTGAGTTCCTGAGTACAATAGCCATGCTGTAAGGGCAATATTCACATTTCTCCTCCTAATCATCTGGCCCTGACTTTCTTCCTCCTCATCTATAGCACTGGCTAGGCCATGGTGGGAGTGGATGTCTCCTTTAGTGCTGAGCACTCAAACTCTTACTCAGCATTTAGCAGTTTATACATCTACCCACTGACGATAGTCCACTGCAAAAAAAAAGCTGCTCTGACCAAGGTTGAGGACAGTCCAGGTCTGTGGATTTAAAGAAAAAGGAAATGTTTAGAATGAAATCTGACGTGATCATTTAGCAAAACTGCAGTATCGGTCTCTACCCTAGACTTAGAATGTCCTCGGCTATAGGTTTTGGACAGAGTTGTGAAATTTCCTCCAGTTGGAGCAGGCTTCAGATTCCATCAGAAAGTGGTTAATTACCCCACACCAGTAAAGCTACTGTTGCTCTAACTGATGCAGATTGTCTGCAAAGGCAGTACTGTAGCATGCGGGGCTCCACGGTATGTAAAAAGGCTGATGTCTTTTCTCTCCTAGAAGTCTACTCGTCTCCATGAAATTCTGAAAACAGGAAAGAAATTTCCTGACCAGTTTGAAGCTGGCCTTTCTACGTCTTTCAGGCAAAGAATATGGTACCCTCAGAGGCAGGGGCTTCCCATATAAAATGTTTAAAACCAGACTAGCTAAATTTTACTGTAAAGGATTTAGAAAATCCATTTATCAGATTGCCATTTTATAAATATTTAATAATGTAAACAAGGTTGTTAATTAAAATTGTAATACCACAATACTCTGCATATCACAAAAAAAAATGAGATCTTCTTTGATTCTTGCTAACATCATATATTTGTACATTGGACTAAATTTCTTTCTCACTTAGATTTCTTTTTTTCCCTACAGAAATTTTGCTATACTATGTAATTAATCCTAAAATATGGAATAGTTAAAACAGAAATATCTTTCAATATTTGAGCAATAGCTCAATTAAAAAAATAGAGAATAAAATTTGACGATGTTCTCACTTCTAATAAAAACAGACGTCATTCTTATCCTGTTTGGTTGGCCATCCTTTCAGTTTCTTTTATCTAAACTATGACTTTCTGTCTAAACACTAGAGTGTACAAGTCTTATTTAAACTTGTGGCTCCAACCTTGTACCCTTTTATCATTCTTCCAGCAGTAGCAGGATGGGACAAGAAAGATGATAAGGGATAGGACACAAGCCAGATTAAAAGTTACATTTTACACATTTCAATTTCCCCAAATAGCTAACACACACACACAAAAGACAAATTCACTTCTGCCATGATAAAAGATGCCTTTTGATGACACAACAAAATAAAAATAAACAGTACTTACTGAGTTGTTGAAAGCTAAATATTGTAAATGTTTCCAGTTTCCCCAAGGACACAAGACACCTAATGACACCAAATTTAGTGTACAGGTTTTGTGGATCAAGACGTGTTCTGGCTGCCAAAAATTCTTTCTATGATCCTACTCACCTTCCTTTCCCACATAAATAGCATGCACAGCATAAAATTAATATGAGAAGAGAACCATAAAATGGATAGGGAGAGGATGTAGAGATGTCATTTGTTTATAACGTTTGTTTGTTTTCTGGTTTGGATTTTGTTTCTTCTTTGTTCTGGGTTTTATTAGAAAGCAAAGTGCCCATTTTGATTAGAAAAAATACTATAGCCAGAAAAACATACAAAAGAGAAGCATACACTTTTGTAGTATATTTCCATTATGATCAAAGAAAGGTTTTTAACAAATTGTTAAATACTGATTTATCTTACATATCCAGTGCCTTGCCACTAGAACTGACCAGGGGTCATATATATCCTTCAGGGTTTAAAATGAAAGAAAAATAAGAAAGAGAAGAAAAATGAAATGATGACTAGGAAAGACTGATGAAGGTTAAAATTTGATCTACAGTTCAACACAGTTGGATATCAAAGACTTCAATAATTCTTTCAGGTTAGAAATGCCTAGAGGCTATTTGACTGAACTTAACTTTTGATGTACTATGCTAACTCAAAAGCATTGTTCTCTTTTTCTTCTGCTCAAATAATCAATACCATAAACTCAAGGTACATATATTTCAAGAGGTCAAGAATTCTCTACAGTTTAAAAACTAAGTATGAGTAAGTTTTTATTTAAAAATAAAGGACTTAAAAGTGTATTTACTTTTCAAGTTAGGTAAAATAAACTAGACCAAGTGACAATTGAAATAAGAGCCGTCTCGGGTATGCAGAATTTGATGTGCTTAAAAATACTGTCACTAAGAGCTATCAACAGAAAAAGATTAACCTGTGTTATATATAACAAACTACAAGGAAATGCAGTCTTCATGCATTGCTTTTAATGATTTTCCTTTGAACTAAAAATCAAGGCACTGTTACAAATTTTATGCTGACCTCTGTTCTTCAGGAGAAGAGACTCCGAATTTTAGAATTACATTTTAACTTTTAAAAAATTTGAAGTGACTTTTAAGTGAATATTTAAACCATTTTATATGTGTTTTCTCTATTCCAGTTTCCATTGTCTCTATAAAATTCTAATGCCATATTTAGTCCTCAGTAAACTTAAGACCCTAAATATCACACTGAAGGTGGTTTAGTTGATACATAAGAGAGCAAGGCTCTTCCTGAAGCCGTGTGGATAGAATCCCTTACCATGCTTCCTAAGCCAGATGTTTTCATGAATGGGCCTATGAAATTAATAGAAGGTGTCGATGAGGATAGAAGGAGTGTAGACGGGAATCCATGAAGGACAGGGAGAAGGAGGAAGGAATGAAGGAAAGGAAAGAGGAACTGCAGAGGGGATCAGGAGGGGAAAACTGTAGATAAGCACTAGGTCTTGTCCTATAAAACCCAGCACAAGAAATGAGAACAGACCCTGAAATAACAGCGGTGAATTGGAGAAATGGGCGAGAATGCACTGCATCAAAGTAACAAAAATATTTTAGAAATCGAAAGCATGCCTCAATTCTCGCTAGGGCTAGATAAATGAGAAATTAAGTTAAGTGTACACCTGATTGTCTTGCACCCAAGATCCTTCTTTTTAACCTCCTAAAAAAGAGTGCTGTGGATAACCACACAGAGCAGCAGGCTGCTTCTCTAAAAGCTTGTGCAGAACAGTGATGTTTGAGAATTCTTGCTGAGCAATGGGCACTGAACTGCCCAGCCCAGTATGGAAATTGCCTAAAAAAAAAAAACAAACCAAAAAACATGAGGCAGGATAAAATGAACTGAGATTAAATTGCCATTATCAAGCTATCAAAATCTTTAACACACGGGAAACAGATTTCCTTCCAAATTCACATAAAAGAATTCCCATGAGAAAGCTTCATTTAATTATTTGTGACTTGGAATTTTTACAACCTAATATTTGTACGTATTTGAGTCAAGAATTCTATTCCTATCATGGGACCTTCTAGCCCTCAAGTCACTGTAACTGTTTACAACATAAATATAATTTTCTCTTTTAAAATGTGTGCTAATTGCTTGAAATCAAGGCTTTTTTTTATACGTCAATAAATGAACACAACATACTTTGGGTTCTCCCTCTTCTTCCTTTTCTAGCTGTCCCACCCAGCTGCTCTTCTTCTTCCCAAGTACATTAGGAACAAAATATTCTTGTCCAGAACTCGAGTTTGGCTCCTATCATGTATGTCCGAGTGCTCACATTTGCCTATAACTCCACCCCCAGGAAAACTGAGGCCCACCTCCTGACTCCACAACACCTGCATTCAAGTGCTCAGATCTACCCAGAGACACAGACATATGTTTGGAATTTAAAAACTAAATAAATATTTAAAACAATGGAAAAATGTTTCTTAGGTAATATTAATAACTCCTAAAACATGAATATCATCATGTTTTAATATATTTAAAATGTGTTTTCAGTTATAGAAATCCTATCAGTCTACTCAATCCAGCTCTCCTTTCTTGGAGCATGCAGCCAAAAACAGGGAACATCCACAGTGGCTGTGGCTTGCTTCTTTGTATATGATCTTTTAATATAATTATTTTTTTCTGATTCATAGTGTAGAGAAACATTAAGTAATATCTTAACATGAGTTAATAATTAATTCTAACTAAAAGAAGAAAATTGTTTTCTATTTTATTTGTTCAAGTAAAGCTAACAAGCTCTTTCAGAACTGGACAGTGATATGGGATGTCTTTCTGTATGCTATGAGTATACTTTGTTACCATTTGTTAGTAAAGAGGCTGTTTGGGGCCAGGCAGCTTAGAGGCAGGTGGGAAATCCAGCATAGAAAAAAGGGCAAGAAGAATGGAGTGAGGGACAGAGGCTGAAGGCTGCTGCCCAGAAGGTAGGATGTAATAGAACAAAGGTAAAGCCACAGAGCCATGTGGCAATGCATAGATTAGTAAAAATGGGTTGAGTTAAGTTGTAAGAGCTAGTTGTTAATGAGCCTGAGCCATAGGCCAAAGTTTATAATTAATATAAGCCTCTGAATAATTATTTTATAAGTGGCTAAGAGACCTTGGAAGGGAAAGATTTGTTCGGAACGAGGGCCTGGATGGATCAGAAAACTTCTGGCTACAGACAATTTCAACTTGAGTATATTCAATTTTTTCTCTAAAAATATATCACACACACACACAACAGGTTACCATCTGCCACTTCACTCTGCATCTTTAAATATTTTATATAGCATGCTGAAACACCCACAAATTTTAAGGAACAATTTTTCATATACATATGTATATATGAGTCATCACTATTTCATAAAATGTATTCACCATCTGCTTGGCTGACTTAAGGTCAGCAAGAAAAGATTTGATCAGCTTGATCTCTCACATTCTGTGATCATAATGAAGTCTGAGTTGACATCTCAGTCACACAATGGCTCTTTGACAAATTTAAGTGTGGGCTCTACAGTGATAATTGACACTATTAATTTAATAACTTCTAAAATTTTACTTTGCCTGTATGTGTACATATTAAAAGAAATATCCTTCCATGTATGAAATTTTACTCTGTATACCATTCCTCAGAAAACAGAAAAATAGATGACAAATATCATAGCCCAAGTAACGACTCAAACTATAAAAATCTCTACAGCCTCAAAATATAACTGTACCTGCCCAGGAGATTAACTTTATATAGGAGCCTCTTAGTACGGAAGAGAATAGATCCCTGTTATTAGACATTCATACATAGATTGTTAATTCATGTGACTGACCTGTGAGGAACATGATGATGATGTGAGGTGATGACGGCACCCACGTTTAATCCCAGCCCTCAGTAGACAGAAACAGGTGAATACCTGTGAATTCTAGGCAAGCCAGGACAGCTTGAACTACACATAGAAACCCTGTCTTGAAAACCTAAAGAAGAAAAAAAAATACAAAAGAAAGAAGAACAGTAGGGAATTAGGGTGCTCTGGAGCTGCTCAAGTGTCTTAGAGCTTTTTAATACCTCTGATGCTTCCTCTCAGAGTGCTATGGTTTTTTGGCTCCAGACCATACATAACATTCTTTTTGTGTTTTCTTCTTTTATGTCCAAGTTAATTCAGGAGTTCACGCCATTGTGTTTAGTAGTATGTTCATATTGCTAGGGATACAGTCATGGTAATAGACTAACAGAAAGCTACTTGTTTAAAACCTAGTTATTGATTAATATTGGAACTATTTTTTTGGAGAAGTGATTTTGTTTGTGATTATTATAGGGGTTTGATATCAGGGTCATTTAAGTTTGAAACATTTTGAAAAGGGCAGTCCAATTACTGTTTTTATCCAACTGTATTTTGTGTGTGTGTGTGACTATCTATCTGGTACTAAAATTCTCAAATTCTGTAACTTGTTTTCATGCTATCCACTCTGACCTGGGGTACTTGTTATAAAATGTTGGTCTTCAGCAAGCAGAACGGAAGTGCATCTTGCTTTCTCTTCATTTCACATGGTGATGTTATTATGCAAATCTAGTATCTTTAGCTAGTGAGTGCAAGTGGTCTGTCTGTCTATAAAGCACTGACAACACGAAAGCCAGGCTATTTTATTGTGTATTTACAGTGTTGTTACTGACTTCATAGAGACATGAGTACACGGGGTTTTGAGTCAATTTGATGAGTTACAAAAAATTAAATCCCCTGGCAAAAAGGATGGCATGTGCATTTTCAAAAATTAATGCCTCCAGTTTAAGAGAAGAAAGGGCTAAAGACAGGGAGGGGTAAACAGAAAGAGGGAAGAAAAGAGGAAAATAAAGACGGTGGGACCCAGGAAAATAAAGACGGTGGGACCCAGGAAAGTACTTAGTTTTGCTCTTGTTTTTCAGTGTGTGTGTTTTGGTTTTGCTGTTGTGCAGTGTACAGACTGAACCCTGGCTCTGCACGCAGCCAGACAAGTGCTCTGCCAGTGATCCACATCCTCCACACGAGCAATCATTAATCTCACTCCATACCTCATCCTGGTTGTGTTCCTCTGGACACCCAAACTAACTGTTGCTGCCTCTGTTTATGAAAAATATATTGTAAGATTTTTGTTGTTGTTGTTGTTGGGGTTTTTTTTCCTGTTTGTTTTTTGAGGTTTTTGTTTTGTTTTGTTTTTTAGTGCTTTATAAGAACAAACTTCCTGAAAATATTCCCTGGATCATGACTCACCTCACTGCCTACAGTATTCAGATAATACCTTCTCTGCTCCAGAATTTCTCTAAAGGTAAAGTGACTGCCTCATCTGTAAAAAGTTAATGATTTTAAGTATACATTTCCTGAATAAAAACATATGTACATCTATACATAATAAAAATAAACCAATCTACAAATGCGTATGTGGGTATGTATGATATAGACTCTACAGTGGTAAATTTGTGTAAAAACATGAGATTTTGTGTGTTCCAAATAAATAAATATGGGGAATGGTTTCTAAATTTGCCAATAATCATTTTACATTTCACTTATGACAATGTTAAATTCTCCCCTTCATATGAAATTTTTGACCTTTCTAAAAATGAAATCTACATTCATCTTTATAGCAGATTTTTCTCTTTATTTACTTTCTAAAATCTCAGTGAATAATGAGGAAGATCTACTATTACACAAACTATTTTAAAATAATGACTCTATGGTTTCTGAAAAACCTAATCTTCTAAGATTTTGCTGTCCATGAACAGATGTGCAAAACAAAACTTAAGATAGTATCACATAATAAATGTCTGAGTCATGCAAAAAAAAGTCACTGCGGATTTCTTTGGGAGGTTTTTCACTGAAACATTGTCTCATCCCTTTGCTCATGAAAACTCTTGGAATCCAGTGTGAGGATTATGCCCAGCTTCTGCTTGCCTCTGTTTGCAAACAACAACCATGAACTCAAATGGGACATATGAAAACAGGCTGCTTTATGGTGGGCCTAGCTGGGAATTCATTCCAAAGCCAGGCTTGAGGAAAATGATCACTAAACATTATTTGTAATGTAATAAATGGTTAAATCTAATTCTTCAAAAATTGTTGGCAAAATGACATTATCACTAAAATGACAAAATTTAGAATTTAAAATCAGAAATGCTACTAATTTTAAATTTAATACTGGAACTCTTACACAAAAACTGTTTGAAAAATTAATCTATACAGTTTGGCTAAGAACAGTATGGACACATGTAAGTTTTAAACATAGAATTGAAATCAATGTATAAAATTAAAGTACAAAATTTATGCATTGTTTTTGTTTTTTTCATATCATTGAAAACAAGAGGTAAATATAGCTAAGGCTCCTGTTCTTGACTTCGAGGAATTAATTGCTTAGCAAAAATGTTAATTTGTGAAATTGTGCCTTTTACTATTGGGGCTTTAATACTGAATATACCCCAAAGCCCCAGGTCTGCTTGGCCTCCCCCTTGAGTTTGCAGACTTCTGCTTTCCCTACATTGTACATAATCCACATGTATTATATATAGCAACTTTGAGTTTTTATAATGCTAGGATTTGGGGGTAAAATGAAACTTGTTATATATACATATTTTCCTGTTGAGTTCACTTGGAGACAAAGATGGAATATGCAGATTTATAAGTTATGTGGAGCTGACTGCCAAGTAGCAACATCCTTCTCCAGCCTCGTAGGAATTAAACACAGAGGTATAAATACAGCTACAGAGAAATAGCTGTAATCCATCTGTATAGCAAGAACCAATACAGAAAATGTTGGTATGTACTATGTTAACAAAATTAATCTTTTGACTGTTTTCTGAGGAGAAAACCCCAGTGCATTAGTTAACAGCATAAGCCAATCAAGACAATGTATTTTCAGGAACCCATTGTAACACCTGGAAATACTCCCAACAGGACTAAGTTGATTTTTAATTGAAAATATCTTACATAATTCTATGTTAAACTTAACCTTCTGCTTTGAACATACTTCTTGTCTTTCATTTGCTAAGCCCTGAATTTTGAAAGCATAGTCTAGGAAGGACATTGGGATACATTCACACACAGTTCCATGAAAACTCCAAGTAACTAGGGATGTCCTCACTATACATTTGACAACATGATATTGTGGTCAGATCACCTCCTCTGCTTTCTCATTTGTTAAAAGTTAATAACAATTGATCTGATGACCTTGAAGAGTGTTGGTAAACTCAAAGATAAGAAAAGACTTCTACTCATATAAATGAAAGCATTCATTAAACAATGAACATTGTTTTTATTTCCTTTTCCCCCTAATTTAAAAGCCCTTGGATCACTGATCACTAAGCTTCTAGCCACTCTCCCAGATCTTATTAAGCAATCTTTACTCTGACACTTTGCACTACTTAAAATTAATCACACATAATTTCAAAGATTTGAATGCTGGTAACTATAATTTTGGGAAACAAATTAGAACCCTCTCTAAATAAGGAGCTTAAAAGCATTGGTGGGGAACATCTGTCCCGTGCCTCAGACCACAGCATTTTTAAGACAGACAATCACACCGTTTCAGTGAGTGCCAAGGAAAAGCAAAAGACACATTATAAAATAGTTGTCTGTGCTTGTGTTGACTCATCTAAAAATAAAAGTTTTTCTTTTCCCTAACACATGGTATACATGGTGAGTTGCCTAAACATTTGTTTAATGTATATCATTTCCATTTTTCCATGTTTCCCTATGGATAAACTTTATTGAATAATCTTGGCCAAAGATATCTGTTGCTATTCTTCAGAACCTCTAACACTGTTATTAGAAGACTCTAGCCTTTAAAGAAGTGATGAAATTAAGGGTCATGACTGTAGAAAATTATCATAGATAATTCTGTGTAGGCTCTAAGTGTCATAGGAATCTAGAGGTAGATAGAAGAAGCTGAAGTCCAAAGAAATGTAGGGATTGAAGTGATATGTTCACAAGCCAAGAAATGTTGGCATCCTCTGGAAGCTGAAAGAAGCAAATTCCTCCCAATTTTCCTGACAGAAAGTAGCGCCTGGTCAATAGCTTTATTTGAATCAGGGATATTGATCTGGTTTCTGGAGCTGGAGAATAATAGATAACTGATGTAGTAAACCATATGACTGTTCAATTTGTTACAGTGGCCATAGAAAACTATATGAAGACTATGTTTTTCAGTCTCATTGATTTTTGTCTGATCATATGAAAGAGTTCTGCTGGTGTCATGGAAGATAGGGAAATGAACAATGAAGAGGTGAGAATCAAAACTCAGTTCAACCTTGACTTAGGCTGAATCAAACTTCTAGAGTCAGATACCAAGCAGTTTATTGACAACATACTTAAATACAATAAAATCTGAAGAAAAGTTTCCAGGCAACAATAATTCTAATTCCAGATAAACAATATAGCATAATGCTTGATTATATAGGAACTCCTTTGCAGAGTACATGTGAACCTGAATGTGGGTTCTTTATAGGCCAAAAGGCCTAGAAACTAGTGTGTTCTCTCATTAAGATAGTATAGAGGTAATCAGGCCATAACATACATGTAATATACCCCTTCCACTATGTATGGGTTGTAGCACAAATCCCAGGTGGTCTTAAAAACCTGGAGCCAAACATATGGCTAAATGCTGAAAGATCAGAGGACCCAGCCACAGCCATAGAGAGACTTCTTATATCTACAGAATCCTTGGGCCGAAAGGGAGAGATCCTATTTCTAGAAATCCTCAGACAGAATAGCTCTGAGATCCTGTCTCTCCCTAACTTATATTCCTATCTCCACTCAGCCATAACACTTCCTGTCTCAACATCCAAAGTACTGGGATCAAAGACAAGAGATCCAAAGTGCTCGAGTTAAAGATGTGAGCCACCACTGTCTGGCCTTTAAGACTAACTCGTGGCTAACTCTGCCCTCAGATCTACAAGCAAGCTTTATTTGTTAGAGCATCCACAAAATATCACCACAATGGGCTCTATTGACTGGCAGCTAAAGAAAAAGGTCTAGATAGAAAGAGCATGGGATAAACACTCTCAGGGCAGGGTTGGGGGTTCTTGAGTGAGGTCTGGCTCTATACCAAGTCCTTAACGATATCTTCCAGTCTTCTGGGCAGGAAACAGGTATTTCCTCTTTGAGGAGACCCTAGAGTGACTATGCTCATTTCAGGGTTCTGTGGGCACAAGGGCCTTTATTCCCCAATAGTCATGTAACTTCCTTCACCCATGAAACATGAAGGAAGCATTGTGGATTCCAACAAGTTCACGCAGAAAAAATCTTCATGAACTTGCCTTGAAGTGATTATTCTGGTTCATTAGAACATATCCTAGATATAAGCTCATCTTCTAGCCTGAAGGCAATGAGAAATAGATACAAATTCAACTAAGTGTAGCGTAGCCCAGCCGTATCAAACAAATCAAGATTAAATTAATTCAGTGGAACTGAAACAAACTTGCAGTCCCCAGGGAATGAGAATAAGAAATTACTGGTTTTGATAAGCCACAAAAAAGCCAGTGCCAGTGAGACACTCCCTTAAATGTTGTTGGTCAGAATTCCAAATAAGCTATATTATCATAGCTCTAAGAGATTCACTGGAACTTAAGGGTAACAACCCATTCCTGAAAAAAAAAAAAAAAAAAAAAAAAAAAACATACAGTTTGGTGTGGACAAACAACACTAATATTGGAATAGAAGCTTCTTTCTTCCTGGCTACATTTTATAGTGATAAGAGACTTTTTGGAATCTCTTAGGGGAGAAAACCATCAGTAATCATATCCATTTGTGTTTTCTGAGAGCCACAGTAATGATAGGCTTGGCAAAATATTACTATTAGTACAGGAATAACATGGATGCTATACGGGTAAATAGTAGCCCTCTGATAGGATTTAAGGAACATTTCATAGGGTAGAGAGCATGTCTGGTACTCTAATCTGTGGCTGATTATGACATGGGATTTAGATTATAACCTACTACTCCCATTTTGCTAAATGGATATAGCATCAAACTGTCTTCTAAAGTCCTGAAGTATGGTCTACCCCTTTTCCCTGAAAGCATCACTTTTTCAAGTTTAATCTGTGGGTGGCTATTTGGGGAACACTTGCCATAAAAACAACAAAACAAAACACCGCTGTCCAAGCACCACACAAAAGTGCAAACCAGTTTATTTAAATTTGAACTTCTGATGAAAACTGTTCAGCACATGTCCTGCATAATCACAATAGAAGAAATGACTCTGAATTAACAATCATAGGAACTAAAGAGTCAAATGACACTTGAAGTGGCTTTTCCCAGACACACATACAAGTATGTGTATTTGCATTCATAAAGTATTGCATTTTTTTTAAATTGAGATTTTGAAGTTTAGGGACAATTTGCTTATGAAGTAAGTTCAGTTTTACCACATAGGCCAGTCTGAGTTTAAATTAAACATAAAACCTAGAGCACAAGACAATGGGGGTTATAGTGACAAAATGATCAGTTTATATTAAACTATTTAACAATGTCAACCTTCAAATATTTATCAATGTCTGGTTTTGCATTATGGAAGCACTTATTGTGTCCTTAAGTGATTTTGTAATAAGAGTGGCTAGACAGAATGATAGTCCGCTCAGAGTACCTCTGAGGAGAGTCATAAAATTATGGAATGGATTTATCATTAATTTCAGTTACATCCTCACTATGTAAAATCACTGACAGAATCTTAAGTCCCTGAGGGAGCCAGCCTGGGAGTGGCACATGATAATAGGCTCTTGGAAACCGAGGTAGAAAGAGGTAATCATAACAGGTTTCAACTTCTCCTATGTAGCCATACAAGGAAGAAATGCTCTGGCAAGCAGGTGCTTGTAGGATGGGATACAGGTATCAGATTATAACTGTAAAAGGTGAAAGAGTTTAAAAAACAATCTCAGATAAGACAAAACACCCCTGTGGTAGAACAAATGTTAGTGGTATTATATCTTACCCTCTGTAAGGATTATGTATAGGCAGAGTTTCTCTGCATCTCAGAAACTGCTTCAAAATAGTCATTCAGAGAGTTATTATTGATTATACATGCTCAACCAATAACTTAAGCTTGTCTCCAGCCAGCTCTTTCATCTTAAATTAACCAATTTCTATTCATCAATGTGCTCCCCTAAGGTACGTTGTCATTATCTATGAACTCCCATGTTGCTCCTTCTGCATCTGGCTCAAAACTCCTCACATTCTTTCCTTACAGCATTCTCTCTGCCAAAAAAAAAAAAATATTGCCAGTAAGCTTTTTAATAACAAATTGAGTAACACATTTTCACAGTATACAGAAGGATTATTCCACACCAATATGATAGTCTTTCAAAATCAGTGAAGATAACATGAGTATTTGCATTTTATATATTAGGGACTTGAAGATTAAACTCATAAAGGGACTTGCTTAGCACATGAATACCCAGTTAATTGGCTTATGCTTCTAACCTAATCAGACGTCTATAGTGACCACTTTAGGCAGCCCAGGACCAAATGAAATCAACTGAGTAATTCAGGTAAAACCATATTATATAGTATGTGGGGTATGACTGTCCTACACAATAGAGTGGAGGGAGAACTATTTGGTATAAACCCCAAGGCTCTTCTTACCCAGCACTTGTTGGTTGGTTTTCCAGCCCAACCAGCCTCCTCAGCTTTTGTTCTGTTATCAGGCTTCAGGAGTGCTCATATGTAAAGGCAACAGCTGGCCTCATAACCCATGCATTTATCTATGACATAGTGTAAACAGGCATGAATAAAATGCCTTTACACTGATTTTTATGACAGTGTCCCTAACATTCAGTGAAGATTGCTCTGAGCTCCTGTCTTACCCCCTGATGGTCTTAAGTTCTGTCTCTTGGAGCAACATGTAGAAGTACAATCATAGCTTGCTTACATGGCTATGAAATTTGAAAGTCTGTCTGCTCCCAGGGTGTGTTTTAATACGGTGTGAGGTTTTCTGTACTGTAGTCTTAATTCTGGGTGTGGGAGCTGGCTTATAGCAAGGGCAATGGAAGCTTCCTACTTTCTTGGTAAGACAAGTGAGACAGGGGCATTTCTGTCCCTGCAGTTCAGGTGAGGAACCTGCCTGACTCCATTTTGAAGGCAGGAACCATTATGCTGAATTATAAAAGCTAAGTTATTACTTGCTATGAGAGTTGAATTGCTCCATTTCCTGGAACCTGACCTTCTCCAACTCATAATCTTGATTTGTTTGTGAGAATGCCCTGATCCTCAATGACTCCTCCCTAATCACATGTGGGATGGCAACATACTGCTTGTTTTTAAAAGATTTATTTACTTATTGTCCCATTGCCTCCCTTCTTAAAAATTACTCTTGATTTTACTTCAAAAGGTGGACTCAGGCCTGTTCTCTTTAACCCTACCTAGGAGGCAGTAGCTGACCAGCTCTTGAGTGCACTGCAAGAAAAGTCAAGCTTGCTTCAAATTTGGCTCACATTGTGGTCGTGGTCTTATTCTCACTGATGGGATTAATATAATTCCAGTGGGAATGAATCATTGCAGGCCAATGTACTCCATCTCCACTTTACATAATAAGCCATGACCATTTTCTTACTCTACTGGGAGGGTGATCATCAGAAAAAGAAAAAAAAAAGTCTGTCCTGTGTCTATGACATGACTCTTAATGTTTGTTTATTCTTGGGATGGCTCCAGAGCCTGAGAGTACTAAACCTGTGGCTGGAATAAAATGTCCCCAAATGTGAGGGCTGGAGGCTTGAAGGAGCAAGCAGCCAAGCTGATCAGAAGGTTTATGATATTAGGAACAGATTTTTTCCAGCTTGAAATTATAATTGTTATGGGTATCCTTTCAAATAACTGTATTGAAATATAAAAATTTGTACTATGCTTATAATACAGAGAAGTGTAAATAAACTGTTTTATGTAAATAATAATATAGGAAGGTTTAAAGATGCTAACCTTGCCTCCTATGGCAGCCTGAACACTGTCAGTGGGATTTTATCTATACCCTGCAGTTTTGCTAGCAATGGGCTTCTCTATTCTATTACTCCCCACTGTACAAATTTATCTCTTCAGGATAAGGTCTCTCAAATGGACACTTAATTTTATTTGCCAGATTTTCATATACAAGAAATTATTCTTTTATATTTCTTAAAATTATTTATAAACCTTCAATATAAGTCATTTTAAATCTTGCATGATGATACTATGGAATATCATGTGTAGATTCAGAAAAGAAATTTCAAAACTGTGCATTTTAATGACACTAAAGACTTCAAAGTCTCCAAATATTAATTTTAGTGTGGCTTACACTTGCTTTTGCACATGAAGCAAAGATGGAAATTTGTTTATAGTTATTTTTGTTACCTCATTTGTTGCATTTGTACAATGAAAAGTTTTAAATACTTTTGCAACATATATTAAATCATTAGTAATAAGCAAGAGATGATTAATTTTTTTGCTTGACATGTAGCCCAGGCTAGCTTCACACTTGATATCTTTTTGCCTTTAGCCTAGTAAGCACTCATATTACGTGTCACCAAACCTGCTTTATTTATATTTTATTTAAATATTTAATTTGTTTATTCTATACAATTTGCAACAGTTATACTTCAAACAATTTGACTTTGGTTAGTTTGAATTATTTGCACAAAAAGTGGTAGGTAAGAAATATCACAATTGAAACTCTAAGACTGAGCTTCTAAGAAGATGCCAACCATAGATCTATCAAAATCATTCTTAAGCTTCTCAACTGGTAGCAATGAGTTAGGCTTCTCCTCAGGTAAAACAGAGGATACCACAGAAGGAGACAGATGGAAAGAGCATAGGCGTTGCTTCTACCCTGACATGTCACATGACTTCTGATTTGAATGTATTAGGATAGTGGACCTTGTGACTCACACATACTCGTGGAGTATTCATTGTGTGCTTGGGAATATGAAATGTCATTGGGCTAAAAAGTAAAAATTTTAAAGAGAACATTTAGGAATAAGAGAATATAAGAATATATTTTAAATATGTCAAGTTATACTCACCATTTTCCTAATTAAGGATATATGAGGTATAGATGAAATGACATACTTGTATTTATAGATCAGATTTCAGAGGTCAAAACTTTCTTTAAAGCATTGTTAAGTGTAGTGAGAAACTGGGAAACTGGAATTATATAGTATAAGAAACTCAATATTTTCCAGCACTTATTACTAAAATAAATGTTTTTCCATGTATGTATTCCATAATATAGAAGAACATGTATATAAATATGTACTGCAATACAATCCTTTTGTTGTAATTTTAATTAAAATATAACCATATCATCCTCCCTCTCTTTACTATCTCTCCATTTTTTTCCCTCTCAGATTCATAGCCTTTGTAAGTTACTGTTGTTACCCATACATAAATACATAAATAGATAAATACAACCACTGAGTGTGTCCAGTGTTGCTTGTATGTATGTTTTCAGGGCTGACTGTTTTGTATTAGTCAACTAGGTGACCTACTCATGGGAAAGCTAACTTTCCTACTCTCAGAAGGAACTGCCTAAAAATATTCATCTAGGTGTAGGATCACGTGGGATATCTCCCTTCTTTGTTAGAATATTTTGAGGATTGTCACTGGTCAAGTCTTACTGCAGCATCCATGTTGTTAAAATTTTATGGGTGCTGCTTTCCTGTCATTTCTGGGAGACACAATTTTACAGCCACCCTCCCAGTCCTCTGCCTTTTAGAACATTTCTACCCCTTCTTCCACAACATTCACTGTCACATTTACTGTGGGGGTTGTATTGTAGACATATCAATTAGGTCTGGGCACACCACAGTTACTTTGTTCTATGTGTTTCAAGCAGTATTTGCTCTCTGTATTCATCTCTGTTGGTGTAAAGAGAAGCTTATTTGGTGCAGCCTGAGAACTCCAACTTAACTGTGGATACACAAATAACTTAAGAATTCAGCTAGGAGTTACACTGGTTTAGTAAAATTACAGTAGTAGGTTCTCCTGTAAGATCCATAGCCTCGCTAGTCACATGTTGTAGGCTGGGGTTACAGTAACAGGCACGATGATTTTCCGATTTGAATGGCTTTGAATCAAATTAAACAGATGTTGGTGATCACTAAGACGTGTCACTGTTGTGACCTGTCATAGCAATTGTCATTTATATGCCCATCACATCTGGGTAGGACTATTGATCACTTTTCTCCCTTGGCCACAGCCACAGACACGTCTGTTACTCTGAAAGCTTGTCCTCCGGGAAGAGGCTCAATTCAGATCCAAACAGATTTCCCTGAATATGAGGGACCCTCAGCATTCCAATAACAGAAGAGGAAATGAGCAAATACTTCTATTTCTGTAGCTGCATGACTAAAACAACGTGGTGCATGCATTTGTATGAATTGGTGGACATGTGCGAAGTGAATGATCTACCACAGAAATTCTTAAGTGAAACAACAAAGCATTGCTCAAATCAGTGTTATGATGCATGCATGCACAGAAGTACGTTTAATAATCTTTCTAATTATTGGCACCAATTGCCAGTCCCCCAGAAGGGACTTAAATCAGTGATGAAAAAGCATATTTCCTCTTTCATAATCTTGCTTTTTATTGCACATATGAATTATTTAGAGGCAAGTAGCCAATGCTAAGATACTTTATAATATACCATCACTTATTGGTGCTAGTAGGCAGGGATTTAAAATGCCTCCAGTCTTCCAGCATGGCAGATGTCTCTGACAAAAGTAAAACTCTCCATAATGTGCCTGTGATTACATTTCATTATAAGGTAAAGGTGAAGAGATTTTGCTGTCATAATCAAAGCCACTAATTACTTGCCTTTAAGTTATTCAAAAATGATATTTCCTGTGTTGGTATGACCTAATCATGAAAGCCCTTTAAAATGTGTCCTAGAAATAATAGAATTTCCTTTCTGCTCTAATAAAGGCAGATATTGTGAAACAGGTATGTGTAGTAGGGATTTTGAGGCAAGTCTTACTTGCTGAGCACAAATCTTAGATGACACCATTATTGCTCCCTTGGGAGACTCTAAGTGGAAGATACCATCAAGATATGCTTAATTTCTTGACTCATTAAAAACCATAAGCAGTAAATTGTTGTATTGAATTGTGAGGTCTGTGTTACATTTAAAACAGTTATAGAAAATTACATAAACAGATAGCTTTAATTACAAGTTTATTTAAAAAGTTTGTAGTTTAAAAGCAGTGAGAATTGAATTGCATAAATTCTGATCTCTTGAGGCAATTTGTTTTATGGGAATAAAGAAACCATATCAGTATCTGTGAACCTAGAATGTGCATGGGACATCAGTGGTCAATCTCATCCTTTGTATTTCCACAGAGGAAAATGACAATAACTCTTGAAAACACTCATATTTATCTAGTCTGGTTGTTTATTACAGCAACATATACTTCTTTTTGAAAGTCATCTGCATTGGTGGATAGGAACAAGATGGACAGGCTTACTCTAATCATAGATCATACCTGGGAAAACATATAAATCATTCTAAATGATGACAGCTGTGAAATCAAGTATATATCTCAGACTACAGAGTCGTAGTTAATTTACATATTCATCATATGATAAACTATCAAAAGCATAGTTTCCTCAACTTCCATCCAGCTCTGTAAGTCTGATAAAATCTATCAATAACAGTGTATGGAAAACAGCATTTTAAACATCACTATTATTTTATTTTGATGAGTAGAGATAAAGGAATGTTCATGGGCCACAAAATTATGTAATATCCTCAAAGAACAGTAACCTCATTCCACAGTTATTGCTGGAGATTTATCAGTTCTGAGACACCTAAGCTAGCCTGGTCCTAATGAAATTAGATTGGACATGATTGTGTCTGTCTCTAATGTCTTCATGTGATGGTGAGGCATGCCCTAAGAGATGTGTCATTATTATTTTATAGTGCAATAATTGACTAAGAAACAAATATAATCCTAAAACATTTGGAAAAGGATATTGATGTGAGATTAATCTATTGGAAAAAATTTAATTTAATAATTTTTCATTGTCTAAAATAGTTTCATATGGTCCTTTTTTGTCTCTCTCTCTCTGTCTCTCTCTATGTCTCTTTCTGTCTCTGTGTGTGTATGTGTGTGTGTGATCCCCCCTAGATTGAATTCCTCAGTTTTGTCTCCAGATCTTCTAGAGAATATTGTGGCAGCAGCCTTCCTTGTCTACCTGTTTCCATCTCCAGATGATCCCACAGATGATCCAATTCTAACTTCCCTCTCCAAACTCATGGCCTTGTATCAGCCTTCCAGCCCCAGAAAGCAATCCCTGAAAACCCAAGGCTATATCCTTTCAGGATGACAAGTAAGCTGATGAAGGATCCACCCCTCTTCTTCTGCCCCTCCAGATGCATTTTCCCAACTCTTATCCCCAGCTCTACAGCAATAAATCTACTGTGGTCGCCCTTCTTCTCTGACCCCAAGTCCAATGGATCTACAAAATCTTGTTCTCCAAAATTCCTTTCCACAAACCATCTCATTATCCCAGCCTGCAAAACCAACAAGAGTAACCTGGGAATACACTAGCTGAGTAGGCCAGGAAAGCAGGTTTCCTAAAAATTTCCTACCAGGCAACACAAGGCTACCACATTCTCTGAAAGTCCAGGAAAAAAGAAGAAACTGGGAACAAAAGTCACCTAATGGACAAAAAACTAAATATCACCACCCAGACCTATAGCCATTGTAATCCCAAATGCCTAGATGATAGTGACAAACCACAATCAATAACAGTCGGGACACTATGACTCTAATGGAGCCCAATAGCCTACCAAAGCAGCCACTGAACATTACAAGACAGCTAAAGCCCAAGGGGAAAAAGACCTTAACACAACCTTATGAAGATATAAGCCCTTATAGAGGAAAGTAATAAACCTCTTAGGGGAAACCCAGGAAAACACAAACAAACAGAGCAAGGAAATAAAAATAAAAACTGTTTAGGACTTGAAGGAGAAAGAATTGATGAAGAAAGCACAAACTGAAAGAACTCTAGAAATAAAAAAAAGGGGGGAATTGGAACAGGAACTACAGAGGCAAGCTTTACCAACAGAACAAAGAGATGGAAAAAAATTAGACATTAAAGATATAATAGAAGGAATAAATTCAAAGAGGATGTTAAATCTAAAACTTACCTGACTAAAATCATTCATAAAATCTGAGATGTTATAAAAAAAAAAAGACCAAATCTAATAATAATAGTAACAGAAGAAAGAGAAGACACTCAGGTCAAATACACAAAAAATATATTCAATAAAATCATAAAAGTAAATTTTCTTAATTGTAAAAAAAAAAAAAAAAAAAATGCTTCTGAAGGTACAAGAAGCATAAAGAATACCAAAAAGACGGGACCAGAAAAGAAGGTTCCTCGTGGCATACAATAATCAACACGCTAAATGAACAGAGCAAGGAAAGAATATTAAGAGCCTCAAGGGAATAGAGCTAAGTGATATATAAAGACAGACCTATTAGAATAACACATGACTTCTTAATGGGGACTCTAAAAGCCAGAAGACAATGGACAGATAATCTCAATCCCCTAACCAAAAGACAAAGACTAACAGAATAAACCCAAAAGCAGGACCTATTCTTTTCTGTATCCAAGAAACACTGCAACATTAAGGTTAGACATTACCTCTCAGGGAAAAGGATTAGAAAAGACATCTCAATCAAGAGGACATAATAAATACACTGGTGTAGCCATTTTAATGTATTTAAATGGCTATCTAACAAGGTAGGCTTTCAATCAAAATTAATCAGAATGAGGGAAAACACTACATCCTCATCAAAAGAAAAATCTACTGATACAACATTTCAATTTTTCATGTCTGTTTCTCAAACACTATCACCCACACCTGAACAAGAAATGCTAATACAGCTTAAATCACAAATTTACCCTCACACACTGACAGTCACACACAGTGACACATAGGTTATCTACATGAAAACTAAACAAAGAAATGTTAGAGCTAACAGACATTATAAACCAAATGGATAGAACTGGTATTTACAGAACATTTCACCGAAACATAAAATAGTATATCTTCTCTGTACCGCAAGGAACTTTCCCCAGAATTGACCACAAACTCAGACAGAGAGCAAGTCTCAACAAATACAAAAATAAAATATTCCCTACATCCTGTCAGACCACCAGAGATTAAAGCTGAATATCAATCACATCAGAAAGCTTATAAACTCAGAAAAACTGAATAAACTCTCTAAAAAACAAAAAATGAGTCAAGACAGACATGAAGAAAGAAATTACTTTCTAAAATTCAATTAAAATAAATACACATCATATTCAAATTCATGAGACACAAGAAAATCAATAATACGGAATAAGTTTATAGCATTAGTGTATACATAAGACACTGGAGCTATATTGCACTAGTAATTCAATAGCTCCCAAAGGCTCCATAACAACAACAAAAAAAAACCACACAGAAAAAGACTAGACAGCAAAAGATAATCAACTGATGGTTGAAATCAATAAAATATAAAAATATAAACAAAAAGGAAAATACAATGAATCAGTGAATCAAGGACCTTTTTTTTTTTTTTTAAGTGAAAGTCAACAAGAGAGATAAACCCTTTTCCATACTGTTTAAAAGACACAGAGAGAATATCCACATTAACAAAATCAGAAACAAAAAGAGAAATGTAGGAGCAGATACTAAGGTGATCATGAGAATCATGAGAATATACATTAAAAACCTTTACTCCACCAACTTAACATGTATAAAAGATAAGCAACTTAAATGGACCTATAATCCCCAATGAATAGAAGGAGTACATCTCCCAGCCAATAAAGACCCAGGGTCAGACGATTTTAGCACAGAATTCTACTAGACTTTAAAAGAGGAGTTGTCACCAAAAGTCCTCAAAGTATTTCACAAAATAGATTATGAAGCTACAGCATTCCTTATATTCAAACCACACACAGACTCAACAGATAAAGAAAATTTTAGAACAATTTTCCTATGAACATAGATGCAAAAATACTCAATAAAATACTTGCAAACCAAATCCAAAAACACATCAAAATGATTATTCACCATGACCAAGTAGGGATTCAATCCAAAAACCATGAGATATTTCAATATACAAAATTCCATAAATTTAATCCACTATATAAACAAACTGAAATACAAAATCCACAGGACATTCTCATTAGATGCAAAAAAAGGCCTTTGACATAATCTCACATCCCCTTCATAATAAAAGTCCTGGAGAGATCAGAGATACAAATAACATAATTAAAAATAATAAAGGCAATTTATAGCAATCCCACATCCAATGTCATCTTAAATGGAGAGAAAGTCAATTCCACTAAAGTCAGAAACAGTACAAAGTTTTCCACTCTCTCTGTATCTATTCAATATAAAACTTGAAATCCTAGCCAGAACAATAAGGAAACTGAGGGAGATCAAGGGAATACAATTGGAAAGGAAAGAGTCTAAGCATCTTTATCTGCAGATGATAAGATAGTAGTGTAATATGAAGTTTCTGGCTCTGACTAGCCCCAAGATCTGGACAAGCAGTCCCAAAGTACCAAAAAAGCACACAGAAGCTTGTATTAATTTCATGATGGTTGACCTGTGGCCCAGGCATATAACTTACTAACTCTTAACTCTTAAACTAACCCATGATTCTTACCTTGTTTAGCGATATGGCTTGGTGCCTTTTCTCAGAGCAGCATTTATCTTCTTTCCTGTGTCGGCTGGTGTCTCTTCTTATGTCTCTCCTGGTGTCCCTCCAGCATCTCTGCTCTGCTCTTTCTACTCCCAGAGTTTTCGTAATCTGGTAGCCTGCTGAAATTTAACACCGTGACCAAAGAAAGTTGGGGAGGAAAGGTTTTACTTGAATTATACTCCCACATCACTGTTCATTATTGAAGGAAATAGAACAGGAAGTCAAACAAGGCAGGATCCTGGAGGCAGGAATTGATGCAGAATCTAATAAGAAGATCTGCCTATTGATTTGTTTCACATAACTTTCCCAGCCCGCATTCTAGAGAACTTGGGATCACCAGTCCAATGGTAGCACTACCCACAATGACTAGGCCCTTCTTCTGATAATTACTGATTAGGAAAATGCTCTACAGGTTGGCCCATAGCCAAATCTTATGGAAAAATTTTCTTAACTGAGGTTTCCTCTGCTCAGATGACTATAGTTTATATCAAGTTGACACAAACCTGGCCATCCCAGACTCTGAGATTACAGCCAGTGAACTCCTACAACTGACAAACACTTTCAGCAATGTAGCCACATACAAAATTAACTCACAGAAGCCAGTATCCATCCTATACACAAAAGACAAACAGACTTAGAAAGAAATTAGGTAAATAACAGCTTTCAGAATAGCCTCAAACAACATAAAATACCTTGTGGTAACTCTGTCCAACAAAGTGACTTTTATAATAAAAACTACAAGTCTGTGAAAATAGAAATTGAAGAATATATCTTTAGAGGATGGTAAGATTAACATAGTAAAAATGGCCATCTTACCAAAGCAATTTATAGACTAAATGCACTCCCAATCAAATTCCAACACAGTTTTTCAGAGTTCTTAAAAGAACAATTCTCAATTTCATATAAACAAAAAATCTAGGATAGCTAATACGTGCCTGAACAAAAAAGGAACTGTTAGAGATCTCTCCATTCTAATCTCAAATTATACTACAAGATGGTAGTAATATAAAAAAAACATAGTATTGGCTTAAAACAAATATATTGATTAATGGAATTGAACTGAAGTCCCAGACATAATCCCACATACCTACTGACACCTAATTTTTAATAAGGGAGTCAAAAATAAGGGGAAAAAACCAGTATCCTCAATAAAGGGTTTTGTTCAAACTGGATGACTGCCTGTTTAAGAATGCAAATAGATCCATGTTTATCATACTGCATGAAACTGAACTCCAAATAGATCAAAGCCCTCAACATACTCTGAACCTGTTAGGGGAGGAAGTAGAGAATAGGCTTGGATTCATTGGCACAGGAGAATTTCTGAACATAACACCACTAACATGGGTACTAAAATCAACAATTAATAAATGAGAACTCATGAAACTGAAAAGCTTCTACATTCAAAGGACACCATCATTCAAAGCAAAATTCTACAAAATGAGAAAAGAATTTTTTCTACCAACTCCATATCCTATATAGATCTAATATCTGAAATATCTAAAGAACCCAACAAACTAGATATCAGAAAATCAGATAAAGATCTAAACAGAATTCTCAACAAAGGAAATTAAATGTTCAATATCATTATCCACCATTAAATTGTAAATGAAAACTACTTTGCATTTCATTTTACATGTCATAATGGCTAAGATAAATAATACAAGTGACAGCTCAGGGTGGCAAGGATGTGGGCCAATGTGAACATTCTTCCATTGCTAGTGGAAGTGAAAACTTGTACAGCAACTATAAAATCAGTGTGATAGTTCTTCAGGAAAAAGTGGGAATAGATCTACCTCAAGATATACCAGTCTTAGGCATGTACCCAAAGAACCTTTCCTACCCATAGAAACACTTACTCCATTATGTTCATTGCTACTCTAGTCATAATAGCCAGAAATTGGAAACAATCTAGATGCCCCTCAGTAGGAGAACGGGTTTTTTTAAAAATCTGATACATTTACTAAATTATTTTAAAACATGACATCATGAAATTTTCAGACAAATGGATGGAAGTATAAAATATCATTCTGAATGAGGTAACTCAAACTCAGCAAGATAGAAACGGTATGTATTCATTTGTGTTTGAATATTAGCTGTCAAATAAATGATAAACAAGCTACAGTCCATAGACTCAGAGAGGATGAGTTTAGGAAAGAGACACATGCATGTCCCTGAGAGGGGAAATACAGTATATTTTATGGGTGGAGTTGATGGTAGGAGAGGAACAAAAATAGGAGGATTGGGTACAAAGAAGGAGGAGAGAAGGGTTTGAAGAGGGAATGAGGGGAGAGAAAGCTAGAATTGAAAGGTATCTGACAGGAGGTATGGAAACTCACTGAAATGGAAATGTCCAATAAAATATGATAGTGATCCTAATAAAATTACAAATAGTGAGGGAGACTGAACTCCAACTACCCATCTCTTGTCACCAAAAGAAGCTTCCAGAACAGGGACTGGGTTTCATTAAATTCAGTTAGTTGGCTGAAAGGATTCTATGAAGCCCCCCCCCCAAAAAAAAGAAAACCAATTTAGGCTGTTGCCAATATAATAGGGAGCACTCCGTAGGCTGACAGCAAGGGCTCATTGCTGAAGACAATTCACATAACTCACTGAACATGGAGAAGTCTGCCTGGTGCCTACATAGACCTTTACCTATCATGGAAAATTTGGTAGCAATATATCATATAAAGGATTAATATTTATTAAGGGGTTATATAAACACTCACTAATACAACTGAAGCTTAGGACCATTGCTGGAGAGTGGAACTCTTCCACAATGAATGGTCAATCTGCTCCCTAAGAAGCCAGGAACAAACAGGAAGGAAGGTCAGTGTCCCAGTGTCTCTATGGGGTCTGGCCACATCAGGCTGCCTGTACTCCAGAGACACGCCCCTAGAAATAGGTTTATCCCATACCACAAGAGGTAGGATTCTGTTAGTTTCCTTTATAAATTGAATTCTTTTTCTTTGGGAATATTTGTTATTAATCTCTCTTTAAAAAATTACTACAGGCTTTTTGGCAAGGTTCATTATCTGCCCATAATCAATCAATCTCTCCATTAGTCAAAGATACAGCAATTTCTGCTTTCTAGTCAACTGATGAAGTCTAAATTTTCCTTTAAAAATAAAATCAGAAATCTTTTCGATATATATTTTCAACTTTTTACTCAGCCTGTGTGGCAGAAGTATCCATTATAATATAATATTTTCTCTTTGCATTATGACTCCTGTAGGAGAATACTTAGAGGATAAAATGACCAGAATGCACTCAAGGTCTGGATCGACACAATTCACATGTGCTTCTTGTAATTTTTTTTTCACCAAAACTAATTTCCTCTTAGCTTCATTAGAAAATTCTCTGGGACTAGTTAAGTCCTTATCACCATCTAAGGTTTTGAATAAATTAACTAGTTTATGTTTTTTATACCAGTGATGGGTCATATACTAGCAATATCTCCTAGTAGTTTTGGAAATCATTAAGAGTCCTCGATCTATCTCTCCTAAGTTGTTCCTTTTGGGTCCTAATTTTGTGTAGGCCTATTTTATATCCTGAATAATTGATAGAATCTCCTCTTTGTATTTGGGGGGGCAATTAGTAATCCCCAATTGGGCAATACTTTCTTCATTTTTCAAACATTCTTTCTAATGTATCTACATTTGGGTCTGCCAACAACATAATGTTAAATGATAGATTGTGGGAATTGCTTGTGTATCACTTATTGTGACTGTTGTACAAAATATTGGCATAAGATTGGACTATTCAACATTCCTTGTGGAAGGATTCTCTGTTGGTACCTTTTTACCAGACATGAATTCTTAAATGTGGGCATTGTGAAGGCAAAAACAAAATGTCCTTAAAATTAATAATTATAATAAGCCATCCCTTATGTAAGAGGGAAGGCAGGGGAATACTAGATTGTAAAGAGCCTAGGAGTTAAATCACCTTAGTAATTGCTCTTAGATCTGTCACCATTTTACACTTTCCAAATTTCTTCTTGACAACAAATACAGGAGAACTTCATGGACTGGTTGATTCTGAGCTTGTAACTGCTCCTGTACAGTTGTTCTAGACCCTTCAGTTTCTCCTTTGTCAAGGACCATTGTTTAACCCAAATAGGCTTTTCTATCAACCATCTCAATGGTAGTGCTGTGAGTGTCATTATGAGCTCAGCAGGTATTGAATTATGCTTTTGCACAACCTGAATGGCTGGTGACTCTTTAGTATAGCACCTTAAAATATTGTTTTCAGAAACATAATCAAGTCACTGATTTATATCTGAGCCTGGAGGGATTTTATTTGGGTATTCCATAGATTCACTACTATGTTAGCCATATATGGCTTGAACCTTCCTTTGTGTGCTTCTGGTCTTATACATTCAAGCCATCTTACATTCTGTTTCACCTGAGATATTGTTCCAAAACCCAGAAATAGAACATCCACTTCCTTTAGAGACTATCTTGGATGCCATGATTGTGGTGTTTGATTAAAACATTAGCTCCCATGTTGACTAAGCCTTGTATATAAATATTATCTAACCATATTTTCAATTTTGGTTTTTGTTCATTTATGAAAATCTGCCAGAATATATTCATTTTATGGTTTTTCTTGGAACTATCAATTTCTCCCTTAAGAGTTGTTCTATTATCCAATGCTGTATGGTCCTCTGCATCTGGCACTGTATTTACTTCTCATCCTGAGGAGGCTGCTCCTCCACTGTGACTGGATATAATTGAACCTCCTTTGGCCTTGAGATCTGACTATTGGGAACTTCCTAGGGGAAGTCCAGAGAGGCATTTCCTGATGGTATATGGTTGCCTTGTTTGTCTCTTGTAGATATACACTCATTAGTCCAATGTTGTCCTTTTCCACATCTTCTGCATAACCCTGAGGAATTAGGAATGACCTTCTGTTATAGTCATTCCAAAGAGGGACATTGTTCCCAGAAAGACTTTGCATACAATTCTTTTTTATATGACCTCATTTACTACAATTAAAGAAATTGATTCCTCACCCTAATGTTGACTATGGGTTGGCCTACCCAAATTTCTTTGTCTCAATGGAAAGAATCAGTATTGATTGTATACTGAATCCATTCCTTTATGGGTGAAGATCGGATCTTTAGTGAAATAAGCATTCTCTTAAATTCCAGATTAGCATGGTCAAAGGCCAAATAAAGTATTATCTGTTTCCTAATTTTCAGGTCCAATACTACTCTATGTATAGCTTTGGTTAGCCTCTGTAGAAAGTCAGTATAAGGTATTTTAAGCTTTGTTTGATCTTGGTATACGACTCAATTTTCTGTCCTGTGTCTAAAATCTTTTCCCAAGGGTTCAATGCAGCAGTACAGCAAAGAAACAATGTATGTTCATCCTAAGTAGTCTGAACATTCATATCAGCAAATGAGCCTTTAACAAAGATTTGATCTTGAGAAATACAAAAGCCCCCAATTTTCCCCTCAAGCTCTATGGCCCTAGGCTCTTCTCTAAGCCAGTTTCTCCTCTGTAAATGCTAGCAATAGTCCAATACAGCAGCTGTTAACTGCATGCTATCAATAGGAGTTATTCTATTTTGTTGACCATGCAATTAGAATTTGTTTTACATACGTGGAGTAGATTCCATAGAGTAATATGGCTTCCTTAATATCCTTTATATCTCTCATAGGGATTGGCTCATAATTGTACTCCATGAATTGTGGAGGCTCTTCATATGTGTGTTCTTCATCTGAATCGTAACTGGAAACTATACTGGTGGAGAAGGTGGTAGCCCTTTCATATTTACTACCTTAGGCAGAACCTCTTAATTGCCATAATATTTCATAGGAGGTTGTCTTGAATTGTTCTGAGTGGATAGTGTCTTAACATTCCTCTCTAGCATTTCAACATGGTCCTCCCATTCATGAGGATTGGAGACCATCATTTTTTCAAGAATCTGAGTTTCTTGAATAACCAATCTTCCTAATGACCTCACAAAATCAGCAATTTTCCTATTTTCATAATTAATGTAATTAATGTTTCTTATTCTTATCATTAATGTAAAGTCTGCACTTCTCTTGTACATTATTAATATGCATGTCCAAGGAAGTTCTATCTGAAAGTTTGCCACAACCCATTTCCAGAAAATTAACTTTGCCTGCAAATTTATCAGTAGTAATTTCTATATTACACACTTTAGACAGCAATTGCACTTTCCTAGTGTTTAAATCATCCATAAATTGTCATTCCTACACTTTAAATCATTCATCAAATGCTCATTCCTAGATTTTAAATCTTCCACCATGCTAACTATTGTGTCATATTTAGAATAGATATCAGACCATTTTTTAAAAATTGAAAAAAAATAGAATCAAGCCAAAAAGTAACAGGACTGGGGAATTGAAGCACTCAAAAATATACTCATGCAAGAAATTTTCAATCATAACAGTAAAAAAGGTCCTAAAGTCTTGAGAAGTCTAATTGTTAGCCATTGTGGGGGAAAAAAAGTTATGTATTTAGTTACTCCAAATCAGTTATAAAGTCAAGTTTAGCCAGTAGATGTCACTGTCACGTTCAGTGTCTCTCTTCCAGGAGCCAGGTGGTGGTGGTGGGCAAGTAGGTAGGACGGTGTTGCCCAGTCAGCAAACCAGACAAATAACCTTACAAAAGGCAATTTTTCACAAAATCAGAATGCTTTAGCACAAGCCCATGTTAAAAAGCTGCCAGATGGTGAGGCTAGCCACTCTGGGAGCTGCCCAGAGTGGGGAGAACTACCATGAATACAGCTGGAGAAGAGGCCTGACTTAGCCTTTCCTGCACAGGGGCTAGCTCTGATAACTAAACCCATGCGGATGCCAGATATTGTGGAAAATTCACTAGCAATAGATCATATAAGGATTAATATTCATTAAGGGGTTATATAAACACACACTGATATAGTTTGAACCTTATGACAATTATTGGAGAGTGAAAATGTCCCTCAATGGATGGTCGATCTGCTCCCTGAGAAGGCAGGAACAAATAAAAATGAAAGAATATCAATGTTCCCGTGTCTCAATGGGACCTGGCCACACCCCATTCAGGCTCCTGCTACTCCAGAAACATACCTCCAAGCTTTTCCAGCTAACATCCGAATCCCACTACATTCACCTCTGTGTTCTAGTGTCTTTAACACTGAAAGATACTCTGAAAGCCACAAAAAGAGAGACATAAATACCGCCACAACCTCAAAAATCTTAGATCTACAATCTGTCCTACCTGCTAAATATGCTAGGGCAAAGTGGCACAAATATGGTGGGAATAAAGAACTGATTTCTGATTTGACCCACGGCCCATTCCAGTAAATGGAACCCATACCTGACACTACTTGGCTGATGAAATTCAAGAGTGTATATAGCCCAGGTATCTAGTGTAAAACTAAGTACTTCTGGCCTAAAAAGAAAAAGGAATGCAACTAGAAAATGACTATTGATGGTCTACTATATTCAAAGATTGGTGTCTTATTCCGCCATCATCGGTGGATGGTGTTGTTATCTAATCTCCTAACTCCATAAACCTATAAATAACACATTTTAAAATAGATACAGTCACAAACAAGTAATTCTGAAATATTAACATAATTCCTACATTGATAACACATAAATAACTTCCTTCTGCAGTAGATGTAAACAAATACAGAGAATAAACCAGACATTATACCATTGGGCGGGGGGGGGGGGGGGGGGGCGGGGGGGAGCATGAAACATGGCTCTAAATCTCTTCCTCCAGAGTGAAAGGAACCCCAAAGAAGAAAAGGCAAGAGAAGTTGGGGAAACAGAGAATGAAACGCAAGGAGGACAAAGCCCTCTAAAACAACTGAGCAAAGCTCTTATGAACTCATAGAGACTGAAGCAGCAATCATGGAGCCTAGAAGGGTCTAGACTTCTGCATACATACTACAGAGTCATTAGCACTTTCATGGGAATCCTGAATGTGTGAACGAGTGAGTCTCTCATTATTGTGCCTTTTCTTGGGTCATTACTTCTCCCTGTTGGCTTATCTTGTCCAACTCTGATATAATAGTATTTTATCTTACTTTGTTATATTATGTTTTCTAATTATTTCTTAGAAGCCTGTAATTTTCCGATGAGAGACAGAGTGGGGTGGATCCAGATGGAGAGGATGTGGGGAAGAGTAGGGTGAAGTGAAAGGAGGGGAAACTGTATTGAGTTATACTGTATGAGAAAAGACTCTATGTTGAATAAAAGAAGAAACAGGAAAAAAATAAAACTACACTTTATGCCCTACTAAAGGCATTTTGAGAGTCAAAATGCAGTTACATATACAGAAAAGAACTTTTTAAGCCAATGTAAGAATTATAATAATATTTCAAAATTGCTTGTTTGTGACTGTATCTATTTTAAAATGTGTTATTTATAGGTTTTTGGAGTTAGGAGATTAGATAACAATTTTGTGCATATAGACCCATCATTTATCTTTATTAACAAAAATTATTTATTATTTATATGAAGGTCATATAACTTTGAACTCTATCAACTTTAAATGAGTAGATTAATTGAAATCGTTATTCAGTTTATCATAATTGATCCATAAAATGGCAAGACTACAGTATGTGCCAAGCACATAAACATACTTCAGAGTCAGCAGCAAAGCTGTAATGTTCCCTGACAAGAAAGTGAGTAGCTTCATGTGCTACCCAAGAAGGCACAGCAAAGAAGGGAAAATGTACAGGCAGTAGAATTAAGGAGGATGCAGGATCTCCTTTGTACACGACAGTGCTGAAGTTTGTATTTGTAAAACTTTGCTAATTTTCATCAATTACACTTTTAGCTACAGAGAACAAAATTCCCATTTCAAAATGAATTAAATAACATGATGCTTTTCATCTAAGGAGACCTGAAAGTACAGAGCTAATTACTGTAGCCTTAGAATTTCATTTAGGAATAACACTATTTTTTCATTCTGTCCTGCTAGTCTCAGAGATAGATTTTGCCACATAAAAGTATTTTTAGAGACTAATATATTCTCAAAATACATCAAACAGTATTTAGAACACTGCTCAAGCTGGTGCACGAAGTCAGAACCAGGAGGGCAAGGAAAAACCCTGGTAGGCTTAGATTAACGGCCAAGGGAAGGAAGTGTGGAAGTGCCTGAGTGTTTCAGGGAGGAAGCCAAAGAATGGAATTTATTTTGTAAGACAAAATGGGGTAGAAATAACTATTGGTAGATAGACTACAGAGGTTTGTGAACAGACACAAAAGTTTGTTATCATGTTTGAGAGCTTCGATTTTCTCAATATAACTGAGTATCAAAGATGTAGAGAACTTGACTAGGCATGAATCATGATGAGTTTTATATGACTTATAAATAAAGCTTTCTAGTGGTGTGGTAAAATTGTGTTCCAGAAAGATCATTCTAAAAATGTTATTATGTGTATTTTTGACACAAAAATATACACAAAGGAATAATGTATAGTTGAGGTAAGACAGTAGTGGACAGTGATCTCAGCTGTAGTATATGCTTCTGTTTTAATTCCAAGGCAGAGTATATGGATATATCACAACCCATTCAAGTGTCATCCTGTTCCCAAAATTTGGTATAAAATGCTCATTGAAAACATACAATAAAAATTAAAAACAAAATGCCTGCATGTAAAAATAACAAATACTGATTTAATTAAGTGAAATAATTTCAAAAATGGTAATGGATAAAGGCATTTTGACTTTATGGTATAAATAAGTCACACATTTCTTAAATTCACATATGGATACAATTTTGAAATAGTCTCTTAAAACTACTGATTTTTCTTCTTAGCACATTAATATTTATATCATAGGGCAGAAATATTTTACTCCTCCTTAAATCAACTAATCATATTTTTTTAAAAAAATAAAACACTACTTAAAAATATACAATTGAATTTAAAAAAGAATATTGATTTGATTTGTCTAAGGTTGATCTAATAATTATTTTCTCAGAAAATACTAAATGTCAAGTCCCAGCTCCCTTGACATAGACTTCTTTGCAGATAATCAGAAATAACTCTACAAGCAAATGACTGTGCTGATCACTATGGACACATGCAGCCTTCAGAGAGTCCAATCCCTCCCAGGGGAATAGCCTTACACTAAGCCAGCCCCTGCAGGGAGAAGGCTGCCTCCATCCCTTTGTTAGAGAGCTTTCTCTGTATGAAATGATGTAAGTTAGTCTCTTACTCACTCTCTGACCTTTGACCTTCTGGCAGCAAACTCCAGCCAACTGTCCCAGCAGCTGAGAACAGAGATGAAGAATTCCACCATAAAACACTGCCTTAGAATTTGTTCCAAAACAAAAGCACTCTGACTCCTAAGGTACCCTGCTCTCACCAAAGATCAATTAAGTCACCAAAACTGTCTTTTGTGGAAATCTGCTTCCCATAATTGGAGAAATAGAAGTCTTTTTCACAGTCAAAGAAGGCAGCTAGACAAGACCTAGATATAGAATGCAAGACTTTTAATCAGGCAATCATCTAAAACTGCTTTCTTAATGGTTTTCATTCCTAACATTGCCATGTCCTTTATTTTACTTCTTTAGGGAAATTCACATTTAAGCTCACAATTTGCCACATTTTTCTAAAATGTTACATTACTACATAAACATCATAGCAATTATTCCAATTATTCAAAACAGGTTTTCTTATCAGGGTGACTGACTCCTCAGATTAATTAGTGTGAACATTTTCAGAAAAGGCAGATTTCTGGGCAAAGCCACACTACATTCAATTTTACTCTCAGGAACCAGCTTCACCCAGTCCTGAGAAAAGGCAGCTCCAATAATAGCCACAAGCTTAGAGACAGAGAATAAGATTCTGTGTTAAGTATGAAGAATGACATCCTTTAGTTCAAATTGCCATAAAGTTAACCCGCCTAGAGACTAGAACAGTAGTTGAATTGCTACCTCCTGAGTGTGCAGTTACAATGTAACAGTTTTTATCTAACAACCTCTAACCTCGCTGGAAAGGGCATGTCCAATGAGCACCCTAAGCACTTATGTTGAAAAATATAACTAAAGAATTATTTTTCTTCTAAGAAAAATGAGGATGAAAACATGTCAATTTACTGATAACTGACCTTTAGTTTTTCCAAATTATCTGCTATATAAACTTGGCTATGTGAATTAGGTTGTCTTTGATTTTGATGCTAAATGTAATATCTACATGTAGGAATCTTCAGTTATACCATCCCATGCACAATAATAATAATAGTAATAGTAATAGTAATAAATAATGATAATAGTAATAAAAATGATAGTAACAATAAAAATATTCTGCAAATAAAAACAAATCTAATTGTCCAAGGCTTTGGTTTTACATTCTACTAAATAGGAAAGATGTTCTTAGAGCAGCTTTTAAAACTCAGTATTATGACTAATTTTATTAAACATATATCAAAATACACCCTCTGGTTGTCAGCTAGTCTCTGTGAGTTTCTATTAGACCAGGTTAGTTGATTCATGGGTTTTCTTGTCCTTGACTCCTCTTGCTTCTACAGTCCTTCCTTCCTTCCTTCCTTCCTTCCTTCCTTCCTTCCTTCCTTCCTTCCTTCCTTCCTTCCTTCCTTCCTTCCTTCCTTCCTTCCTTTAGCAGCTAGCTCTGCCTAATGTTTGACTGTAGGTCTGCATCTGTTTCCATCAGTTCCTGGATGAAGCCTCTCTGATGACAATTGAGCTAGGCACCAATATATGAGTACAGCACAATATCATTAAGCATCATTGACATTTTTTTCTTCAGTCCTTTTTGGTTTATCCCAGGTCTCTGGGACATCCAGCCTCTTGTTCCTGGCTCTCAGACAGTATCCGGGGATGGATTCATCCTTGTGGTATGTCTCAGAATGACCAGTCATTGGTTGGCCACTCCCGCAACCTTTGTACCACCCTTACCCCAGTGCATCATATAGGCAGAGCAGACTGGAGGTTCAAGTTATGTGGCTGGGCTGGAGTCCCGGTCCCTCCACTTGAAGACTTGTCTGATCACAGAGGACAGCCAGCTCAGGCTATGCATCTGCCATTACTAGGAGTATTAGTTGGAGCCATCCTAGGAGATTTCTGGGAGTTTCCCTTGCACCAAGTTTCTACTCTCCCCAAAATGAAATGCCCACTTTCCAGTCTTTCCTCTCCCACTTGATCTCTTAGGGTCCCATCCCCATCTGTTCTGGTACACAGAGGAAATCTCTTCTATTTCCTCTTCCCAGGGAGATCCATGTATTTCCCCTTGGGCCCTCTTTGATAACAATCACTCCGAGTCTGTGAATTGTGGCTTGGTTGTCTTGTATACAACTAATATCCACTTATGAGTGAGTACATACCATGTTTGTCTATCTGGATCTGAGTTACCTCACTCAAGATGGTCTTTTTTAGTTTCATCCATTTACTCGCAAATTCCATGATGTCATTGTCTTTAACAGCTGAGTGATACTCTATTGTGTAAATTTGCAATATTTTCTCTCTCCGTTCTTCAGTTGAGGGGCATCTAGGTTGTTTCCAGGCTCTTGTTATTGCAAATAATGCTGCCATGAACGTATTTGAGCAAATATCCTTGGGTATATGTCCAAGAGTCTTAGAATAGATCAATTCCCAAATCAAAAAACAAACAAATAAAAACCCATATTGATTCCCAAATTGGCTATATGTTTGCATTACCGCAGGCAATGGAGGATTTTTCCATGTGATCCACATCCCCTCCAGTGATGAGCTGTCACTTCTGTTTTATCTTAACCATTCTCTCAGAGTCCTTTTCATCTGCATTTCTCTGATGGCTAAGGATGGTCAACATTTATTTAAATGTTTCTTGGTCATTTAAATTTCCTCTAGTGAGAATTCTTTGTTTGGGTCTTTAACCTCGTTTTCTGATTGGATTATTTACTTAGTTGATTCTAGTTTCTTGAGCTTTTATATATTTTGGAAATAAACTTTCTGTAGATGTGGAGTTGATGAAGATCTTTTCCCATTGTGTAGACTGTTTTATGAGGTCCCATTTATTCATTGCTGATTGTAGCTCCTGTACTGCTGATTCAGGACGTTTCTCCTGTGCCAATGTATTCAAGGTTATAACTCACTTTGTCTTCTATCAGGTTCAGTGTATCTGGTTTTCTATTGAGGTCTTTGATTCATTTGTACTTGAATTTTGCATAGGGTGATAGATATGGATCTATTTGCATTCTTCTATATGCCAACGTCCAATTATGCCAGTACCATTTGTTGAAGATGTTGTTATTTTCATTGTAAAATTTTAGCTTCTTTGCTGAAAGTCAGAAATCAGGTGCCCATCAGTGTGTGCATTTACATATCGGTCTTCATTTTGATCCAAATTTTCCATCTGTCTGTTTTTATTCCAATATCAAGAAGTTATTTACTACCATAGCTCTATAGTAGAGCTTGAAATCAAGGGTAGTAATAATTCCAGAAGATCTTTTATTAAAACAATTGTTTTAGTTATCCTGGGTTTTTTTTTGCTTTTCTATATGACATTGAGTATTTTTCTTTCAAGTTATGAAAATAATGGATTTAAAATTTTAATGGGGACGTAGATTGCTTTTGGTAACATGGTCCTTATTTCTGTTAATTCTACAAACCCATGAGCTTGAGAGATCTTTCCATCTTGTGATATCTTCTCCAAAGATTTTCTCCAAAATCTTTCTTTCTTCAAAGACTTGAATTTCCTGTCATTGGTTAGGATTACCCTGAGATTTTTTTATATTATTTGTGTCTACTGCGAAGGATGTTGTTTTCCTGATTTCCTTCTCAACCCATTTATCATTTATATAGAGAAATGCTAATGATTTATTTTCAAGCTAATCTTCATAAAGGTATTTATCAGCTAGCTGTAGGAGTTCCCTGTTAGAATTTGTGGGGCCACTTATGTAAATTATTATATCATCCATAAATAATGATAATTTGACTTCTTCCTTTCCAAATTGTATTCTCTTTATTTCCTTTAGTTATCTGATCAATCTAGCTAGAACTACAAGTTTGATAGTGGCCAGCCTTGCCCTGTTACTGATTTTCGTGGAATTGTTTTGAGTTTCTCTCCATTTAATTTGATGTTGGATTGCTGTATATTGCTTTTAGTATGTTCAGGGATGTCTCACATCTCTGATCTATCCAATATTTTTTGTTATGAGTAGATGTTGAGTTTTATAAAAAGCTTTTTCATCATCTAATGAGATGACCAAGTGGCTTTTTTCAGAAAGGATTTTAAATAAGTCCATCTCATGTGTACCCTATAAATATCACTTAAGCAACCACATTTCTCAGTCTCATATGACATGAAGAGCTCAAAATGTTTCTTATGCTTTGTTCTGTAAATAAACATCAGCCCACCACACTACATATACATTGTTATAAGAATGTAGCCATAGCTTCCTGTATCTCTATACTACTTAATAAAGTGGTATAATAATTTTTTTTTTAAGTTTGGACAAGAACCACAGTTAAACTTGTTTTAAAGATCCCTAGCAAAATGTAATGCTCATAGAAAACAATAGTGAAAATTAAGAAAAGTAAAGAGATTTTTATAGTGAATATTTTATTAATATATAAAAAATTATAGGTACATATGTATAATATTTTCTTTAGAATTGTACTATGATAAAAAATCAAAAAGACATTTAAATTTGTCCATCAAATTTTTGTCTATTTCCAAAAGCTACAAATTCTCGTTATCTCAATAAAACTATTCTTTGTACAATGCTATCTTGAAAAGGAATTATTCTAGAGAGAAAAAAAATTATTTTCCAGCTATTATTGTAATTGTAATATATTCTTGATTCTTAGTAAGTAAAAATATGATACATTTTTCAAATTTTCTTTACTTTTCATTAATATCCATACTGTGTCAGACCTTCTTTATTGAGAGGTCATTATATTCTCTAACGTTTTCTGTCATTAGCTACTTTTGAAATTATTTTATATGCCATACACAAATTGACACTAGCTAGCTGCACTTCAATATGTTAATATTATAAAATATGTTGTGGGTACTATTTGCTATGTAGCATACTTCTAATGCACTTGAAAACATCAGATGTAATATTACTCAGAAAAAAATACAATAATTTGTCACCCACAAATTTAAACACTTTAATGCCTCTTATAAATCACTCTGAACTTCTCTAACTCACAAGGTGGTTTGTTTTCATTGTTATGACATTGATCATATCAAACACAGAACTTCTCAGTCTTGGCCCAATTTATAACTTTCTGGTTGCTGTTTCTGCCTCTTGGAAGATATATAGAGGATGCAGTTCTTATCTCAGCTAGAATACCACCTCTTTGCAAAGACCAAGGCTCCAAAATCCACCTGTCTTCTTTCCTCCTTATGGCACCGTTCTACCTAAGTTTTTCGTTGTTTTTATGTGTAATAGATTGGTAGTGATATTCACTTACATACATGTGGTAATTGATGGTTGAAATTGATGTCCAGAGTTAGGGAGAAGTCAGCAGAGATCATTGAGATCCATGTTTCTCTGAGATACTCTCAAACACATAGAGATGTGAGAAATACCAGAGTCCAAGGAAGGAACAGTCTACATTTCCCAGTGGTTTTCTCTTGGGGAGGCAAGTTTTCATGGAGTTGGGAGGATCTTCCTCTAGTGTTGGATTATATCATGTTATATTACCGGTAATTCCTAAACTACTTCCCAAGTTGATTTCCCTGGGTTTATTTAAGTCCAATAAATGAGCAAATTATTTCCAAAAAAATAATAGAATTTTTTTTTTCATGAAACCAGGGAATGATGTGCAGGAAGGTACAACTATCACCAGGAGTATATGAACTGTAGGTGACAACATCGTCAGATGAAATAGTCAGAGCTTATAACTCCTAAGAGGAAACTACAAGGAACACAAGGACCCATTCTAGTTCCTTGTTCTTTTGTGATGTAAACATCCCTTGTTCATAGTGTTCATAGGTTTGGTGGCTGATTTGTTTTTCTCCCTCAAAAGAAGGAGGATCCCTAAGAGGCTGTGACACATTCAGTATATTAGAAACTACTTAATATCGAAACAAATAGAAGTCTCTCCATCAGTGTTCTTTCCTAACAAACTTTTTCTCATTCTTTTGGTCTTAGCTTTGATGTATTATTTATGCTATATGTAGTAACTGGAATATTCCACTGCTGAATCTCTAAACAACAGAGGAATTCAGTATATGTTAACTAAATGGAAAAATGAAGACAATAGATATTTTCTTTTATTTTTTGAAAGTGTTATTGTGCAGGCAGGATACAAAATCTTCAAACTGTTGTTTCATTATGCCATCTTTGTGGTAGGCTAATGTACCAAAAACTTACAGTCACCATAAACAATGCGCAGCAAGTATTAAGACATACACAGCAAGTAAGGTGTTTAGTGACTGAGTTGGTATCAGCTAGTGATAATTGCAGAAGGAATACTTAAACTCTCTAAGTAATATTTGTGTTCTAGAGTTCAACTCTGTCCCCTTAAAACACAACTTTCTATATTCCATACTATATTATTTATAAAATAATTAAAACAAAGTTATTAGTTTATTAAAAACATAGTAGGAAGTACTGCTATAGTAACACAAGTAATTAGAGCCCAAATGATCAAAGCAATCTCCTTTCAGGTCATGCTACATGGGAGATGACACATCAGAGGGTCTTTCCTGTGATGTAAAAGTATTTTAAAATTGGTCTGCAGTATTTCTGTTTTTATCTCTATTAAAAATTGCTTGAGTAAGTGATGCCTTAGAAGATGAGAATGCACACTACTCATCCAGAGGACCAGAGGGAACTATTCCAGGACTCATAGCAGGCTGCTCACACCAACTGCAAGACTAGTTGCGAGAGAATTTGCTCTTCATGGGTACCTGCACTCACATGCATGTCCTCACACATAGAAACACACACACACACACACACACACACACACACACACACACACACACACACACACACAAACATAACACAATAACTCTTTTTTAAGAACCTTGGCAGGCTAAATGAATTCTATTAACCAAGACTGCAGTTTAACCACAATAGTTTAGAAAATCTGTCTGATCTAGGTAGAGTTTGTCTATTCACCCTCAACACTTGAATGCTTAGGCATGATACTCAGGTTTAATAGTCTTTCCTCAATATCATTTTATTCTTGATGCTTCCAAATATACATTTTATGGCTTCCTGTTATAAATGAAAATCAATTTTAATGTTCAGTCTTTATTATATTACTTCCATGCTCTTACGTCAGCTTCCTTGGTTATAAAGAGGATTTTTGTTAGATAATTTAACTTTGTATTTTCCTTCACCGCAAGATAACTTCCCATTAAATTTGAATTTCATGTTTAACAAGCATCCACTAAAATCAAGCCAAATGAACAACAACAAACCTTTCACAACATAATCTTCTCACAATCAAAGAAGAAGTGTAGTGCTCTGTTTTCCTTTTGTTTTTCTGTGCTTTCCTCTGCCAAAGTGGTTGCTTAAGTACGAATTTTCTCTGATTTTTTTTTATGACAACTCACAGTACTGGACATCTTTTCTATTTCTTTATTCATCTGACATCTTTTCATCTGAAGCCCCTCCCAAGTGTGACAAAACACTATTTAGATTCAATCATAGTGGAATCTTAATTTCTAGGCCTTGGCATCATATTGAGCCCATGTCGTGTTGGTGTGGTTGAAACACATAAGTCACTTACACATAGGCACATGTCACTTTCCTGAATGTGATTTGTATTCTCCATGATCACTGCAATGTCATGAAAGGGATTAACTTTATTTCTAAGTGAAGGGATATGGTATCATAAAACAATATTATTACTCCAGAGGTGCTATCATCATACTTACTGGAGGGACTTCAAGTTATTATAGATGTGTTTGCGATTTGCGATTTGAGCAATAATTCTTTTTGGTTTGGGGATGAAAGAGTATTTTCATTTTAAGTAAGATAGAGATTTATAAAATTTAAGTTGAGCAAACTTTCAAAATACTTTAATTTACTTATAACCTTGGAATTATACTGACAATTGGCATTAGAAAATAAAATTGTAAAAGGCCCTATTTCTTATCTCCCTGTTTTTGATACCAACTATATAAGGGGTGGGAGGCTGTCAGAGGATGTACTAGCCTGTGTAGCTAAACAGAAAGATTGTGGGTTAGTGGAGTTGTAGCACCTACTATACAGCACCTTGCCTCAAGATGGAGTAGTCCTGACATGTTGCTATAATTACTTGTTATACAAGAGACAGGGCATTAGCATTACTTAGGGAGCTCATTGTTAATAGCTTAGAGACTGGGAATGTAATTCAATGGTAGAGTACTATTTCAGCATCTATGTTTGATCCTCAGAACCATAAAACTAAAAGTAATTTTCAAACCTTAATGTTTTAGTTTCCACTAACTGGCTTAGTAGAGAAGAATGAATGAACTACTGCCTGCTCTTGCTGCTGTCTGGAATGGAATGAGTCTCTCCTCTGGATCTCACTAGTTTTACCTTTCCTGGGCCCTTTGCTATTTTCTCTTACATGTATAAAATGGAAGGTGGTCACAAAATATCACAACCCCGTAGTCACCAAGGAAAGGTAAAGAGATTCAAAAGGACTTAAAACAAGAAAATAAAGAAAGAAATTTAAGTGATATTCCACTCAAAGAGGGCTGAGAGTGTAGATCAAGGTTTCAGTATCTTTATCTGCAAATTCTGTTAGTTTTTCCTCTACAAATGGCCTCACTCACCACCACCATCTAGGTCTTTTCACTCTATGTCTTGCAGATCCCAGCCTCACTATGACAACTATTCCCTAAAAACATAAATAATGTGCCTAGATTTTATTCTATTGATCTTTCAATACCTGAAAATCCTTAACGGTGAAATATAACTGAGCATTATGTTTTTGTTCTTTATACTGTTTCCTTATTCTAGACTGTTTCTATTGGCCACCAATGGTTACACAACTGGTTTCATAACTCTTCGTGTTCTTATATGCATATTTTCAGTGCTGATCATTTAGTATTGCATAATCAATCAGTGTTCTCTTCCCTGGAAGGACTATCTCGCCCACTCTTAGCTTTCTTTAGCTGCCTATAATTTTTTATGTAGGTTGAGGTTTTCTCATGCCCTCTTTGGCATGTATGTCAATATCTTTCTTGTTCTGCTCATGTTTAGAAGGCAATGTGGGTGAGAGAGACTTCATAGCTATTATTTCCAATGTTATTGGGAAACACAACCACACACAAATCCCTAATCCTCCAGTGCTACCATTTTTTTTTCTCCCTCTCCCTCAGTGTTTCATGAGCCCTGGGTGAGTGGGTATATCTTGTTGATGTATCTACTGGAATGTGCCTCCGCAACTATGCATTCTGATCAGTTGTGGATTTATGTTATGGTGTTATAGTTTCTCTGTTGCAAAGAGAAGTTTCTTTGATAAGAGATGAATACTGCTTGTCTGTGGGTATAAATGTTTAGACAGTTGTTAGGGGTTATGCCTCCATTATAAAAATAGTTGTGGTAGATTCTCCTCCAATGTTTATGACTTTACTAGCATTGAGTAATTAGCTGTGTTTCCAGTGCCAAGCAAGTTTTCCCTGTTGTTGACAAGATCCTAAGTCCAATTACAGCTATTGCTGGTACCATGGTAATATGTGCTACTATTGCTCCCTTAGGGTAATCATGTCATTATTGTGGTTCATAAGCATCAGCTGGCTGTTTTCTTCCTTTTGATAGCTGGATGATGCCTTCTGGTACCATGAAAGCTAGTCATCAGGCGGGAGGCAGTCATGTCAATTTCACCTCCAGGGCATGGGGATGCTAATTCATGTCTTCTTCAGCAGTATAGGCAACGTTCACTTCTGGGGGTGGGGAGAAACCAAGGGCTATATCCATGGGCTGTGTGTCTCTAGGATAGTCTTAACCAAAAACTCAAAAGATAATAGTCTAGTTTGATTGTTGTTTTATTAGGTAGTCTTTGGCTACTGGAGGCAGCATTATCATCCCAAATAAGAAAAGTTCATTTAAATTACATAGTTTACTTATAGGCAGAATTTTATGTATGACATATTCTTAAAGATAGTCAGCAGTATGGTTCCTTGTTAATTTTTCAGACATTATTTATTTATATTTTACTCTTTGGTATTTTTCTTCTGCATTCCCCCCCACCCACCCAAAGAGCTTCCCTTTCCCTCTTCCTTAGTTAGATAACATGTATTCTGCTATTCTCTACTTTAGTGTTTCCAAACACTCAATCCCTGGCAATGGCCCTATTTTATTTTCTGCTTTCTGCAGTTATTCTAGGATATACACACACATGTGAAGATGTGGAGCTTGAAGCTTTGGATAATAAAGAGTAGAAGAGATTTGTCTTTCTGGATCTGGCTTGCAGTCATCAATAAGACTTACAAGTCCTACACATTGACCTGCAAATTTCATTTTTCCTTACAGATGAATATTATTCCATAGTATATATTATCACATTTTATCCATTCATTGGCTAAAAGACAGTTAAGTTTATTTGTTTGTTTCTATCTGTTCTGAATTGAGCATCAATGAACATGGATAAACAATTATCTACAAAAGAGAATACCAAGTCCTTTGGGTTTATAGCAAACAGTGCTATAGCTGGGCCATATGATGGATTGATTTTAGTTTTTTTAGAATTTTCAACACAGATTTTCATAGTGGCTGTACCAGTTTGCAATCCCACAGTGAATGAGGGAGGTTTCCTTTCCCAGTATCCCCTCCTCCGTATTAGTTGTTGGTTGTTTCACTGATGTTTGCTATTCTGACTGGAGTAAAATGAAATCTCAAGGTTGTTATGACTTGCATTTTTTCTAGGTGCTAGACTTGAGAAACATTTTGTGAGCTATTTCTTGGCTACTTCCTTTTTCTTTTTGAGAACTCTGTATTCAAGTCTCAGGCCATTTGAATGGGTCATTTGGGTTTTTTTAATTTATTCTTTTTCAATTGTGCAAATGAACTCACTTATTTTGTTTTCTTCTTGACATTGTTTTAGTTGAAAACATACTTTTAATACAATATATTCTTACCATGTTTGCCTTTGCCAAGATCTCACCTATTCAAATACATGCTGTTTCTACCTGCCTTTTTGCTTTTGAGTTCTGTGTATATTATGAATATCAATCCTCTGTCAGATATATAACAGGCCAAGATATTGTTGGCTGCCTCTTCACCTGATTGATTGGCTCCTAGCTGTGCAGAAGTTTTTTGTTTGTTTGTTTTGTTTTTTGTTTTTTGTTGTTTTTTTTGTTTGTTTGTTTGTTTTTTTACTTTTGTGAAGTTACCCTTGTTACCCTTGTTAAATGCTGGCTTAATTATTGGAGAAGTAGTCCTTTGAAAAAAAAAAAGTCCTTTCTAGTTATCATGGATCATATGCATACACCTCGTTTAACAATGTAATACAAATTGCTATTCCTTGAAAGTCATTACAAATTATTTAGGATAATAAATAAATTCAGGTTAGTAGTTACTCACCTATTACAATTAAACTTGAAGTCATGTTAAGTATGTTTTCAGGGTCAAATAGAGGTCTTTTAGGTAAGAAGATGGTCTTCAAATACTTCAGAGATCTACAGAATATGGCATTTAAGATATTTTAATAAGGATTAAAATTTTTTAAATAGAGATTATTTTTTATGACAGTGAGACATATTTGTTCCTGGCAGAACCAATCTACTTCAGAAAAAATTATCTGGATCAAAGAAACTCCTTACAGAGTTTACTCTTTGTGTCCACAATAGTTAGCCACTGGGCAAGAAAATGTCCCTGCCTCAGCTGCTGAGAGTCTGCTGTCAAAACAGACAAGCAAGACGCACATACAAAAAGACTGATAGGACTGTTGAACCTTGCCAAGACAAGATAGAACAACCCTTGATATCCTGCTTAATAGAGAAGTCTGTCAGACATGCTAAGCCTCTAGGCCAAAGATGGCTGCCCCAACATTGCAAAGGTATCTTGGGTGACTGTCAAGGCCGCCAGCTGTTTGTGCCATTTTTTAAGATTTTTAAAAATTGCTTACTTACACTTTCTGTTTACTTACTTAATATCATTTCCTTCTGGTTTCTGATGGAATTGAAGTCTCTACAGTTATAGTTTTTCTTGTTAATGGATTCAAATAAGAATAATTTGGGGTTAGTAATATTTTAGGAAAGAAAGTGAATTAGGTATAACACTCTAGACTCACCAAAATAATTTAAGAATTTTCTCTGAATTTGTCAAATGTTAATTTGCTGGACATTGTTAATGTAATTTTTAACTGTGTATATATTGTATATAGTTATTATACTTATTGTATTGAATGTAGTTTTTCTAATATTAGGTATAATTTTTTTTATTTTAGACAAAAAAGAAGAAATATGATGTTATATTCTTTATGCTCTAACAAATGAAGCTTTCCTGAGGATCAGAGGGCAGAGCTAACCACTAGTTAACCACAAAGACCAGGGAGTGGTGACACACACCTTTAACTCCAGCACTTTTGAAGGAAGAAGCAAGAAGATGGGAAATTCAAGGCCACTCTGGGGTACAGGAAATTGAATCTGTCTAAAAGAGAAACAGAGCCAGACAGGGGTGTTGGCTCACCTTTAATCCCAGCACTAGGGAGCTAAGTATAGGAATATGAAATGGGTGGAGACAGGGTCTATTCAGTCTGAGGATTCAGAGAGATAAGATATCATCCTTGCAGCCTGAGGATTCTGGAGAGGCAAGAAGTCTCTCTAGTGGCTGGTTCCTTTGTCTTTCTGATCTTTCAGGATTTACCCTGATATCTGATTTGGGATTTTTTATTATTAAGGCCAATTACAATTTGAGCTACAAACTTTAGGTTCATTGATGGATTCTATCTAAATAAGTGAGAGTGAGCATATAAGATATCCAAATGGAAAACGTACAAATAGGTAGTCATGAAAAAAATTTATTTCAATAGTTCTCAATAATTTATTTCTAGGGATTATTTTTACTAATGTATAAAAATGATCTGACACCCACAAGTAAACTGATAAGTAGATTAATGGGTTAAATAATATCTACCAGTGAAAGGAACAAAAGGGAATGGTGGAACCTGAATGGTCAAGTCAGGAAGATGAGTTCAGGTCAAGAACAGCCTTGACGAAACAGTGACTTCAGTGGGTTCATAGCCATCCATGGTACATGAGATGCTGCCTCGAAAACAGAAGCAACAACAAAAAAAATGGTGCCTTTTTCTAGATTTCATATCATGCAAAGCTCCATCATTTGTGATATTTGCCAGGCCTTTTCTTCTGGGCCACCAGCCAGTTTCCAAATCATGACCCAGAAACTTATTATTAATTTCTGATGCTCTGCCTTAGCTTACTTAGCTCTTCCCTTGCTAGCTCTTATAACTTAACCCATTTCTGTTCATGCACATTTTGTTTCAGGGCTTTTTACCTGTTTTCTTTCTTGCTGTCTCTATGTCTCACTGGAGGTGGCTAGCTGGCTTCTGGCCAAGCCATCTCTCTTGTCTTCTCTCTCCTCTAAAAACTAGATTTTCTCCTCCTATTTATTTCCTCTCCCTGGCATCCCCACCTATCCCTCTCCTGCCTCATTATTGGCCATTGAGTTCTTTATTAGACCAATCATGTGCTTTAGGCAGGCAAGATGAAACAAATGCAAAGCATTTTTACCTAACTAAATACCTATCCTTTCATCATTAAACAAATGTAGCATAAACAAATGCAATACATCTTTGCCTGGCTAAAATAATATTCCACAACAGAGATATATAGACATTGCATTTAACTGATCTCACTACGTAATTTGAAAAGTAATTGAAAGTTCTTTACAATTAAGTTTGAATTACGTTTTATAAAGTGCCAAAACGCTTTGCAAAACCTTAAGAGTTATTTCATCATTCAAATTCTTCTAGGTTAAAAAGGACTGACAATTAGATTATATTTTTAACGCACAACTTGTTTTGCTCTCTTTCCCAATGCCTGTCTTAGTTAGAGCTTCTATTACTGTGAAGAGACACCATGGCCACAGCAACTCACATAAAAGAAAAAATTTAATAGGGGCTGGCTTACAGGTTTACATGTTTAGCCCATTATCCTCATAGTTTGAAGCAGGGCAGCGTGCAGGCAGACATAGTACTGGAGAATGAGCCAAAATTTTGTATCTGGATTGGCAAGCAGCAGGGAAAGAAACATACCATGCTTAGCTTGAGAATTAGAAACTCAAAGCTCACCACCAATGACACATTTCCTCCAACAAGTCCACATCTAATCCTTGTCAAGTTTCACCACACCCCAGTGACAAAGCATTCAATCTATGAGCATATGGGGGCCATTATTATTACAATCAATATAATCTTTAATCTATAAATATTTGCTCATGATTCTCTACCTTGGTACTCTCATCAACCCCAATGTTTATTTTGATGGTCTTTCAAATGCTATATCTGCTATAATTTTTTTCCTTATCTACATTTTATTTTCTGCCACTACTATCCAAGGTTCTCTTTCTGGTAAGTGCCCTGTGAACTTCTACACAGCCCTTCAGACCACAGAAGGCAGGAAGCCCTCTGGGGTGCAGGTTTTTCTTTTGCTTTGATATATGTATTGGTTACTTTTCCTTTGGTCTCTTTGACCAAATGTCTCATAAAGCAATTTATGGGAGGAAGTTGGTTTTGTTTCAGAGATATAGTCCATCATGGCAGGAAAGACACCACGGCAGGTGACTCGGTGATTACTCAAGCATGTAGTATTAGGTTACAGGATTTAGACAGCCAGGAAGCACAAAAGACCCCAACAGGGAGGGCTGGCTGTAAACCTCAAAACTTGCCCTCAGTGACCCACCTCCTCCAATCTTGCCTCTCACCTTCCAAACAAAATAACCTGTCAGAGACCTATGCAAACATAGGAACCTGTGGGGGCATTTCACATTCAAATCACAGTAAAAGAGGTAAGGAACAAGCTAATTAAATTTTAACATTTTTATTCTAATCAAAGTGAAACCACACACTATTACAAGTATAGTATATGTACATGAGATCATACCAATGTACAACTAGTTTTTTCATTGAAAAATATACTGTTTATATATGTGTGTGTATATATGTATTTATGTATATGTATATACATATATATAATTATATTACTAGCATAAAGAACTACATATTAATGACTGCCCTAAAATCTGTTTATTCTTTCTGATAAACCTAATTTTTACCAAATATTTAACTGGATGATATTAATTAATGTTTTTTAGCTTTTTTACTCTTGTATTTCGAGGAAATACACAATATGAGAGCACTATAATAATTTAAATATTTTGTGATAATTTAAAAATATTTTACACATATAATTTTCTCTGTAAAAATATAGCCAGTTTCTAAACCTTGTAACCGGGAGGGAGGGATGGGATATCTTCGCACATGATATTAGCTATGAACATCTATTCCATCTGTGAACCGCATCTATTTAATTGCTTGTAGGAATGATTAGCACTTGTCTTGTTGTTTTTGTTTGATTGCTTACACTGTGTGGGGTTGAAGCTGTGGCATTGTGCATGATTGACAAGCGTTGATTCCCAGACTAAAGTTATCCTACGAAGCAGTCTCTTGTTTTAATTACATTGGTCTATTATCTGAAAAGGTGGCTTTTTACCTTCACCACTGCTCTCTAAGGACTCCTCCTTCAGTTGTCTTAAAAATCTATTTTGCATCTGCCTCAAATATTTACTAGAAGTTACATTAATACTGCATGAATCTATTCCCACTGCTCTGAATGTTATTGTGGCTGGATTTTATGTTGTTCTTCATTACAAACCAAAATAATTAAATCTAGGCAAGTGTAATGATTCTCTGAGAGATCATAGTTCTACTGAGTTCAAACTGAAATCCCATGGAAGGCTTTCTGCCAACACAGGCCTTGGAGGAGAGCTCTGCATTCCTCAGCCTGCTATGTCCAAAGTGCTGGCACAGGAAGTTCCAGTACAAGCAGAATCTTGTACAGATAAAGCTGGTTATACAAAAAAATGAAATGATCCACAGATGAGAGCAATTCCATAATGAGTCAATTCAGTCCTGGTACAACATGACATCTACACACCTTCTCTGCCCCAAATTACTGAAAAAAAACAAGAAATGTCAGTGGGAGGCCATAGCAACTTTTAGCAAATTCAAAGTTCAAATTGCTAACAGGAGTGTAAAGTGGAAACTTTATTCTATACTGAGTACTGAAAATACCTTGGAAACTTGACTAAGACACTGAAATGAATAGATAGAAAGGAGGGAAGATAATGGTTCGGTAGGTAATGAACAAGGGAGTTGTTCCATCTTCTCATACCCTATGTTTATATGCAGGAGGGAGGGACCCGATGGAAAGGTCAGGCTGCCTAGGCTAGCTTGTAGGCTGTGATTGATGTCAGGGAGTGCCTTCAGGGGGACATTATTCTTCTTTGAATTTCTAGTTCCTTTCTTAATTCTTGGCTCAAAACAGAAGGGAAATAGTGTTTGAATTGATGGATGAAAGGGTAGAGGTACATCAAAAAGAAAGAAACCCCAATGCAACCACAGAAAATGATAAAAAAGCATGGGTGAGATTGTAAAACTATCTTTCTGATAACAGACAGAGTTAGGGAGATTTTAATGTACACTTATTTCCAGAAAATAGGAGGCACGCTACTTGATGACAGTGAGGAATGGCCTAAGAGTGGGAGACTGATTAGAGTAGAAAAGATTATTATTATAGAGACCCAGGGAATAAATACAAAGTAATAAAAAGAATAAGTTAAAGATGCAGTGAATTTTCCAAATAAAATTTTTAAAAAGCTTTAGTCAGTAAATTTCTATGTAAGTTACAGTGGCTGGCCCTTGATTTCTGCCATCAGTTGGCTCCACTATATTTGCAGATATAAATTCTCCAAACTCTAAAGCACACTGCACAAAATGGCACATCTTCAGATAACCCACACCCATTCTCCTACATATGCTCACTCATCTCTAGATTGCCTGGAACACCAAACTTGGCTCAAATGCTCAGTGATGACTGAAGCTTTTGAGGAGGTCATACACATTTCCTGTTAGGAGCTGACCATTAGTCATCACCTATCTCCTCACCTTGAGCAGCCATGAATCTGTGCATTTACCACAGTTCACTAGAGAGAATAGAGAGAAGTTTCTCTAGTGCTGCTAAAAGTAAACTTTGTATGCATGTATATCTTAGGGATGGTTTCTATTGCTGTGAAGAGACACCATGACCTTAGAAACTCTCACAAAGGAAGACATCTTATGGGGTATCTTACATAGTTTTTGTCCATTATTATCATGGCAGGACATGGAGGCATGTTGGCAGACATGGTGCTGAGGAGGGAAATGAGAGTTGTACATCTTTCACAGGCAACAGGAAGTGGTGTGTCCTTCTAGGAGTAGCGACACTTCCTCTAAGACCACATCTATTCCAGCAAGGCCAAATATCCTAATAGTACTATTTCCTTTGAGGGTCATTTTCTTTCAAACCACCACAATGTATAAACATTTAGAAGGCATTTTTTATGTCATAACTTTTTACTTAAACAACAATAGTGACTTTCTCCTGTAGGGCCAGTGACCTTTGGGGGCTTTTGTTTGTCTGGTCTTTTTTGTTTGTTTGTTTTTTACTCTTCTTGACAATACCTGGTATGCATTTGTTCCTGTGAAGCAGGTTTCAAATACATCTGAGAGCTATTGGTTAACCCCACAACAGTTATGCCGCTGTTGCACTTGTGGACACTTCTTACATGGCAGATTGGCATTATAATTCCTAAAATTAACAGCTTAATAAGATGGATGTCTCCCTACCCCAATGTCTTGTATAGCACATTTTTGCACTTTGAAGTCTCACAGGACTAGAAAGGCAGAAGCTGTGGTCTGTCATATGTGGATCCTAGCTTTGAATCTTTTAGATTTAATTGTTTACCTTGGATGTTTGTAGGGGCTGCTGTGAAGTGGCTTCTTTTACTGGGCAGTGCTGAGGAGCTAGTAGAACATACATGGCATGAAAATAGAAAAATTGAATGCTAAGGATAGAAATCAGAGATAAGTGGATGGGAAGGAGGCATGAGTGGGTAGAGACGGAGAGTTAATTGAAACCAAATGCATATGAAAAACCCACATTCAAACCTATTACTTTGCAAGCCATTTTTTTTGCAAACAAAACAAAACAAAACAAAAAACAAAATGCTTAAACTCATTGTTATATTTAGAAATATGCATGTATATCCATGTACATATAGATTTGTCACAACAATTAATGAATAAAGATTCCATGAGATTGAAAGGGAGCAAGAAGGGGAATATGGGAGGGTTTGGAGTGAGACAAGGGAAAGAGGAAATGACATAATTACATGACAATCTTAAATTAAACAATGAACAAAAATAGAGTTGGAAAGGAGATATTCTGCAGATAACCTTTTTTCTATAAAACATTGGCAAGAAAGAAGAATCACCATACCAGGTGTGTGATGCTTCTTGATGAACGGTGGATCATTCTTGGCTTTTCTCTTAGTTGCCCACCATACTAGCCAATAAGAGCCTCTTACTGAAGATATGATGCCCTTTGACCCCAATATGTGGAGAAATCTTTCTGGGACTGAGTTGGAAGCTTCCTTTCTGCACTTTTGGTCTATTTTCATGGTTTTTATTACATATGAAAGCTTTGTATGTAGAATGTGTTTGGAATAGCCTTACCTCTGGCGTGCTCTTACACCCTCCCTCGTTTATGCCCTCACTTCTCCACACACACTTGCCTCACCTTCATCTTTATGTTTTAAGATTCACTGAGTTTAACCAAGGCCATCTGTATATAGCATCCCTTCTTGGATCCAGGGAATATCAATAAAGAAAATGTGGAAATAACGTAACAGTTGGAAGGCAAGGAGGAGGGCTGCAAAGTACCATCTTCTGGGTATAATACAGCCATTGCCATCACAAACTTCCAGCAGCTAAGGCTGCTTGCGGTGAGCCTTCGTGGGATTGGGCCAGTCAACAGCCAATCTCAGATCTTCGAGATGCTGCGGACTCCTAATTCCCTTGGGAAACTATTAGCTACTGGTGCTTTGTGAGGGACAGGAGTCACTGCTTTCAGCTGCATATCCACTGAAGAGCAATCCAAGTCCAGTATATACTTCACTTACACTTTAGATAGGAGGCATTATGATGTCAATTTCTTTCTTGACACTGTGTTTGGTTTAGTCACCACTATTCCTTAACATCCTTTTAAAGCAGTAATTCTGTCCCATATGGCTCATACTTCTTAGATAACTTCAGAACTGGGAGAAGCAATGCACAAATGCTGGCTTTGTACTAAAATGTTTATGTTCCTAGAAAGCCAAGGCAAGTAATAAATAATATTCTTTCTATAGAAAATCTTATTTTTAGTGCTTTTTGTTCTTGGTTTTATTTTATTTCTTAAAAGTTTTAAAATTGAAATAGAATTTTATCAATTCCTTTATTTTCCTCACCTAATTTCCTCCATCTATCTTTGCCACGAACCTCTTGCATGCCCTCAGTTCTCAAGTTGATAGCCCCCTTTTCTTGGATCACTATATACATATATTTATGAATGCATACAGGTAAGTGTTTGTGCAAACACATATATATTTATATACGTGTGTGTACATATATGTGTATACACACACACACACACACACACATATAACCTTCTGAGTATGTGTTTTGCTGGTCATGTGTATATAATTCAGGGCTGATCACTCTGCATGGGACATTCAGTTAAAGATCTCATCCTCAGAAGAGACTAATTCTCCTCTTAGCGGTCATTACTTGTCTATAGATTTTTAATCTAAGGAGCCCCATGAGATTTTCCTCTTTTCATTTTAGTATATCCATTGGTATTTCCATCATTCTGGTCTTCTTTATGCAGCCATTTGTAAGAGAAACTGTTTCACAGGAGACTATTCTGGCTCTCCTATCTTTCTGCTTTCTCTTCTATGGTATTCCCTGAGTTACAGATGCAGGACCTGTAATGTAGATGTATCTTTTGTGCCTGAGCTGTTTTTTCTCAGCATTGTATTTTAGTTTGGAGTTTCTGTAGAAGTCTCTGTTTGCTATAATTAAAGATGTCATTGTTGGGGAGTCTACTTCTCTTTAAGTATAAGGACAAGATTTAGAGCATAGTATGAATTATAATAGTCTGGCAAAATAGTGGGTTTTTCCCCCCTAAAGTCCATGATCTTACTATTCCCAGGGAGCTGGCTAAGTCTGAAATAGAAGGCATGGTTTCTCTTCCCTGCTGAGTGGGCCTCAAGTACAATTAGCTGTTGGTTGCCACAGATTTTGCGAATGCCACAAACTGTGTCTTGATGCATGTTACCATGTGGGTTATTGTCATGGTTTATAGGTGTGGAAGCTATGTAAAACTGCTTAATTGCTTCCCTTCCTGTCAGCTTTCACAATATTTTCTGGAACAATGGAAGATAGATCACAGAAAAAAAAGGATTTCAGGTCAGATCCAGCTCAGATCAGTCACGTTCTGTATTCTAAATGGGCAGTGTCTTCTGCAACATGGGCCATCCTCAGCTTCTGAGGGGCAACCAAAGCTGTATCATAGTCACTATCATCGAACAAGTCACTTGGATTACACTAAATAACCGTCAAAAGTGTGTGTTGTTTATAATTTTAGCTATAAAATAATCTGATTCCTTGAGGCTTTATCAAAAAATCTTTATGTTCTTTGTCTGTCCCTTGTGCTTCCTTCTGTATTGACGTCTATTCTTCTTTACTAGTATGTGTTCCTGTCCTGTTTTTCCATTTCCCTTTAATATTATCAGTCCCATGTATCCCACTCCCCAGGCCCTTTAAACCTCCTGGGTTCTGCCATTTCTCCAGGTTGGAAACTCACATTTGAGGATTTGCACACAGGAAAGTGAATATGTGATGCTTGTTACTCTGGATACGGAGTACCTCCCTCAGTAGAATCCATCCTTAGTCCGTTCATTTACCTGAATACTCTATTTCATTTTTTTTAACAGATGAATAGTATTTCATTGTGTATATCTACAATATTTTCCACATCTATTCGTTTGTTGAAGGACATTTCCTAGCTATTGTGAATGGGGCAGCACTGAATATTAAGTGTCTGTAGAGTAGAATGTTGAATCCTTGAGCATATACCAAGTGTCATATGGTAGATTTTTTTTTTCTTTTTTGATCCTCCACACTGATTTCCACTGGTTTTATTCCCATCCCCAGTGAGTAAGCATTCCTCTTTTTCCAGAACCTGGCCGTTATTTGTGACTGGTTGTTTTGTTCATCTTAGCTGTTCTAATTCATGTATCTCACAGCAGCTTCAATATGCACTTCCTGAATTATTGAGAAAAGTAAACATTTTTGAGTTTTTTTTTTAGCTATTTTTATTTATTTTAAAACTGTTTGTCTTCCTAGACCATTTTTTAAAAGAATAAACAAACAAAAAAATGGGGCCATTTTTTTTCCTTGACATTTTTTAGTTTTTTTTTTCTGATATCTAGAATATAATCTGGCTATAAATCATTTTTCTGGCTATAAATCATTTTTTTATTTGTTCAGTAATGCTTCCTTTCTTTAGATGGACAAAAGCTTTGGTTTTTTTTAACTGGTCACTTACACTAAGTGAAACAATGTAATTTGTTTTTGAAATCTAATTGTGACTTAATGATAAGTAGTAGTATGAACAGAAGGCAAAAAATTATTAGCCTCAACAGAGATTAAGTAGAGGTAGAACTCCCACCCCCAGCTCTACCCCCAGCCCCACCCCAGCCCCACCCCAGCCTCACCCCCCAGCCCCACCCCTAACCTCACCCCATAACTTTTTAGAGCAGCTGCCACAGGATTTCTGCTGCTTTGGGAAAGTCATCAACAGCTGGAATGGCAAAAACAGAGGAAAGCATCTTGATATCTGGGTGTCCTCAGAGCTATTTCCTTACTTTACCTACCACTTTTGACTAAGAGTGCCATTGTTGTGGCAAAGTTCCCAGACCAAAGCTTCTTCTTTGATGTTGAATGAGTGTTGAATGAAGTAAGAGCCAGCTCTGCTCTAAATGTGAGGACAGGAGTACCCAGCTGGTGGAATAATATTTCTCGGCTTGTCTCCATCTTATTGCTGCACAACCACATGAACCTTTGAGGCACCATGAGGTTTAGAAGGATTGGACCTGGATAAAAGTAAAAGACAATGAGTCCTGGCTCTTCCCTGTCTGAGTGTGACACTAACGCTAACTCTGCTCGTCTTCCTTCCAGTTCTAAAGGCAGTCACAACTTAGAGCTGTTTAGAGATCTACACAATAAATATGACATAACACACCGTCTAGTACACCACACCACTCAACATAAACATGTCTCAAATTGTCTCCTTTCATTCATTTAATTTTAAAATGCTCTGGTTTTATTTAGTTTTTTTGTTTGTTTGTTTGTTTGTTTTTAAGAAGGAGGAGAATGGGAGAAACAACAGCAGCTGAGTTCTTTGAAGAAATGACAGAAATGCCCAGGAAATTACTGATTCTGTAATAATTCTTTCACTTTAAACTTTACAAATCAGGTCTTAAGTTCTCGAATTACAAGGTTGTTTTTTGGTTTGTTTGTGGTTTTGTTTGTTTGTTTGTTTGTTTTGAGAGAAATGATTCCTTTCAACTCCAAGTTTTGTTTACTGTGAAATTAAATAGTTTGGATCTGTGGATTCAGGGAATTTAATAGTGACCTACAGGAAACTCCATTTCTGCCCTGCGTTTTGAGACATGTTCTCAGTATGTGCCCAGACTGGTCTGGATCTCACAGTGTAGACAATGCTGGTTTTAGAGTCACAGAGCACTAACATCTCTGCCTCCCAAGTACCTGAATTAAATCCATTTGCCAGAACACCTATCAGAAGTATTTTAGCTTCTGAAAGCAGTGTTCTTCTCCACAGTTCACTAGAGAAAAACAATTATCTAAGTAATTTTAGTGACCTCACTATACTGACAGGAATATGCTATTTCTTTAGACATTGCTTGAAAAGAGTTACAAACATAATTTATGTTTAATCCTTTTTTTTTCCTTTGAGCCTGTGAATTTTAAAGGAAATATAATCTTTGTTGTTAGATCATTGATATCCAAATAAAAATTAAACAATACTTTCAGAAGATCTGTTAGATATTTTGGAATCATATATATTTAAATTTTAATGCATATTTTATCAAGAAGGGTTTTAATTTATTTTACTACTACTCTGGTACTGATTATGTTAGTTTTATTTGTTGAATAATAGTTTTATTGTATGTTATGACATTAACAAATTATTCTTTATGTCATTTATGCCATGCTTTCTTATATTTATAAAATGCATGTTTCTATTTCACATCTTGTATATTTTTGTTGAAACACTATAGTTACTATAGTATGACATCTTGTTTATTCTTATCCATAAAGGATCATTGAAGTATTTTGTCTTGGTTATTTTAAAATACTTGTCAGATAATTATAATGTCCATGCCATCTCCAGTGGGCAACTTTAACTCCATGAGATGCCACTTTTAAAAGACTTGGGATTCCCTCAGAAGATGGACTACCTTTTGTTAGTGGTACTTTGTGTTCACTTCAGATTTTCTCTCTTGAGTGAAGGGTCATAAACTACCTTGCTTTTAAATAATTCTTCAAGTTTTGGGTCTCCGCAGAGTCTATGGTCCTTATTACATTTTTAAAAAATTATTCTTTTTCTATCTTTGCTGTATTTTCTAATGATTTAACCTGATTCTCACTGAAAAGTTCGGAGAAATAATTGTGTCTTCTGTATTTGAAAACAGAACTATCTTTTTCACAGAGTCAACATCTGTCCTTTATAATTCAAACACACTTTACAAAGTAAACATGTAAAATGCCCCTTCTTTGCCAAACTATTTCATCATCCTGAATTTGACTCAGAATCTACCAGAACAATGCAATCTTCCATGCTTTGATCAATGTTTTGCAAAAGATAAACATGAAAAAATGCAAAGAATATTGGACTTAGGGAAAAATCATGTGAGGGACAATGGAAAGAATCTGCTCCTCATTTTTATTGTCCAATCAAACATGTTCCAGTTTGCCTGTACTCTTGCTTTCTTGATCATGGATTAGAAAACATATGTCAAAGTAGGAAATAAAGTAGAATATCATCATGTAGTTGAGTTGTGAGGAAGTGTTAGGCATAAGGAAACATGATTCTGAGTGTGAAACAGTGTGCTTGATCCCTTTTTATTTTTATTCTTTTTTTGAAATATTGTACAGCTTATAACAGAGAATTGGTTATTTACAAAGATTAGGCTTTAATTAATAAGCTTTCTTTTTCTGTCCTGTTTCCTGAGCTTTTAATCACTGGTTTATGTGGTAATCCCTAAAAGAATTTATCTGGAAAAATGGCTTTCAGTGTGCGAACACACAATGTATATTCACTTACAATCTAATAACATTACACATGTCAAATGTTTTTTAAAGTGTCTCTTAAGTGAACAGACTATTTTGCCTATAAAAAAGTCTTCCAGACCTCAGCACTCTGCTGAGTAAACAGACTGGATTATATATCAATTTAATAACTTGCTCAAACTTGAACTTCTTTTAAATACTGGAATTGTATGTGCTTTCTTCAGATTTGGGAATGTGCCTAGCAAAAGAAAATGAAACAATGATTTTTGGGGCTTGTATTTTAGCCGGGTTTTATTAGAAAGGTTGGGCAAGTTTTTCCATTGCTGGCATCAGAGTATGTCTGTGTGTATCATCTGCTTCAGTACATTTAGTTGTAATATTCTTCATATCAAACATAAGACCATAAGGAAATCAGTGATTCTTTACACTTAAACTTTGGCTTTTGGCATATCTATGTGGAAAGTGCCATTTTTCTTATAAAATTACTAATTAATCTCAATCTTTGCCCACGAGATAAAAAAATGTATAAAAGAAGTTTATGAAAAAGTTATTTTTAAGACATAAGTTGAATGTAGACTATTTAAGAGTTGGAATGAACCTTTACTTTTCAATAAGACGCACAAGGAAGTCTGTCATTAAGCAATCAGTTGGGCAATACCATGTTTAACTATCTTCATTGTTTGGTTTAAATTATATGTTTGTATCAGGAAACTGAGTCACATCCTCCACATGTGATCTAAAATTATAGTCTCAAGTCTAAGGATATCTGTAGTCATCAGTAAGTACTACACAGCAAAAAATAAAATAAAAGGTACCTGCCCACTACTGTACAATTGCTCCAAATAACTTCCCTTTTGCTTCTTAGAAAGTTTTTTTTTAATTGTTTACTAAAAATAAAACAATAAAAAAACAAATAAAATTACACGTCCTAGTATCAGGTGTCAAAGTTTCCTTATCAAACTCCTCACTCTTCCATTGTATCAATCTGACGTCAAACTGAGAGAGAACTGTGATTCAGAAAAAAAAAAAAAAAAAAATTAAAGCCTCACTTTCCTTTAGAGAATTGCCTGTGTTTTATGTCTTGTTTACTAGACTTAATACTGATTAGAAACTTCACAGATCTGTCCTTACTTTACTGAAAGCATTGTAAATTAAAACTTTCAAATCTCCAGGTGACGTTAATGACTGATTTTTCCAACCAACAATAAAGACAAGAGAAGATGACAAAATTCTTTGACTGTGGAAGTAAAGAAGAATGATACTGAAGGGCATTAGCAGTGTCAGTCTGTATCGGGTGCTCACTCCCAAGACTCTCTGCAGCCTGTGAGCATCCTCTAACCCATGATCCTAAGATGACACGCTGGAGCCTGGTTTTAAATACAGATGTGTGGGTAAGGCATTTTCCTTACCCTATCATAGGTTGAATTGCATTTTCATTGCTTCTCACTAATAAGGGATTTAAAGAGCAATGGTTTCTAGTTTTAGTAGACTGTCTATTATACAGGAATGCTAGCTCTCTCTATGTACATAGGAATAACAAATAAGAAAGAGCACTATGAATTATATACATATTAATATTGGACATAGAGTAAAGCAATGACATTGGCTTCATGGTGTAACTAATTAATCTATCCAGACAATAATCTCTAACAATTCTTGTGCAATACTCTGGCCACTATTAAAACATCACTTATTGAAGCAGGGCAAAATCTATTACCAGGGAAGCCTGTCCTTATATTGGAGAAGCCTGACTGAGATTTTCTAATTAAATAAAGTTCTCCCCGTAAAGATTTATTTATTGGCTTTTGTTTGCATACCTAAAACTATGCCTTCCTTCGTAATTAACATTTGTCCCATGTGATTACATAAATATGGATTTTAGCTAATTAAAATTGAGTGGAGTAGTACTTCACTTCTTCAGACATGCTAGTCACTTAGCAAGTACTCAATAACCATATATAGACAGTGACAGTGCCTGTTTTCATGGACATCATGGGGGCATCTTTACCTTTGCATAAAGTTGTATTGCTCATCAAAGCAAGAGTAAAATATCAAACTTATACCTGTCAGTGTCCTAATATGATGAGGCATTGTTTTCTTGTTTTTTTTGTTGTTTTTTTTTTGTTTTGTTTTTTTGTTTTTTGGTTTTTTTTTTTTTTTTGCTTTTAAATCAAGTAATAAATCACTTTACTTGAAAAAAATCTTACCATCATCTTCCTGCTTCATGTTTTACTATAGACTTCATGAGGCTTTCATTTATCAAAGAGAGATTGCCAAGAACAAACAAATTGAATAAAATAGCCATATTAGATAAACATTCTTGTTTTAAATATTAATAAATACTGTAGAAATGAAAAATATAGGATAATTATGTAGGAAAGATTTTTTTTAAGTGCCACGAATAAGGTTCATTGACAACATTTTGTTTGAGATTACTGAAGAATGAGAGAATAATCCATGTTTTGGGGGAAGTATGTTTCTGCAGGAGTGAGCATCCTAAGTGATAAAATGTCCATGGTGACTAGAGCATAGCAAATAAGTGGTTATTAGAAACCGATGTAGCACGAGAAATGCTGTGGAGTAATAAAGCTTCGTAGAGTCTGGTAAGGCCATTGAAGGACCACTGTAGAGTCTTCACATGAGAAATAACATTTTCTGGTTTATTCTGTTAAAGTATCAAGACTGGAGTTTCAGCAGCAATGGGATGAGTGTACAAGAGCAAGTTGTGGGGTTACATGGCTTGTAAAGTCCCTTCCTGACCCTTTCATCCTGAATTTCCGTTGTGTCTTCTACTTGACAATCTCCTTTATAAGTGCCCCTATTGAAATGTGGTTCTAAGAATAGAACACAATGTCCTAATGATGCCACAGGAGATGCTCAGGAGACAATTATATCTCATGCTCTGAGTGCCATTGTTCCAGTTCTGTTGAATTATTGTCCAAATGTTTCCCTAAATAATGTAAGCTGTAACTGAGGAATTAAACACACATCTATGTTTATCTTTCTAAAAATTTATCCTGATTATTTTAGTTTAATGTTTCATATTTCCTGCCTCACTTAAAATATAACTGTAGCACGTAGCTCCATCCTTTCACCTATATTTTCAATCTATTTCTTCCTAAGGAAGGGACAAGAGCAGAGAATTTTGAATATCACTGCCTGCTATCAAAATTAGTCATGAAAGGACAGTGATGCTCCTTTTCCAGATTAATGCTGGATCATTATTTAGTTCTCACTGAGTGCAACCCAGCTGTAAAATAACTCATGGTATTTTTCTTTCAATATGGTTCTAGAACACAGTGAATTATTCTCACACACAGCCAACTGAACAATATGTCAACTGTAAAGAAAAAATAAAGTCATGAAATTTACAGATAGAGAAACTGAAAAGAAAATAATACTGAAGGAGGTCACCAGGATCCCAAAGAAAAACACCATGTTTTCACTCTATTTGTGGCTTCAAGTTTCAAATCCTTTGTTTTGTACGTTAAGAGGCAATGTATTATGGATGGTAGGAAGATAGGAATAAGACACTATTGGGCATGGCAAGGAAGGGGCCATGACAGAACTGAGTTAAATGATGGGAGAGAAGTCAATTACTGGACACTGGGAGGTTCAAGCAGATAGTTGAGGGAAGGGGTTAGGGAAACGCAGGGCCAAGCAAAAGGTAAGCAAACTGAAAAGGTAATCAAATTGTAATCCAGTAAAAATAAAACGTAACAATGGAATACATGTGACATAAAAGGTTACAACAAGGAATACTGTGAGCTAGAGTTTAAGTGGTGATTTTGGAACGAACGAAGTTACAAAGGAAGGGGAGGAAAAGACCAATAAGCCAAACTGGTACTGTGTGAAGGAACCTTTATTTAAATTGTAGTACCACTGTTAGTATTCACGTATGCCTTTTCTTATGCTCTGGATAATGCTTACATCTTTACACATTTAGTACCATCTGGTTCTAGTGAGTACTTGCAAGGAATTTGTAAGGAATTAACATCTTCTGAGTCTCAGAAATTTAGAAACCTTCTTCAGATCATTATGAAGGTATGTTCTGCCTGCACTGATTTTTAGCGAAGTGCCATCCTCAGGCCTGAGAAACGCAAACCATGTATCAACATATATATTTATATAATTTTTAAAGGAAGTTCTTTGGACAGAGAAACCTCCAACATGTGAATCATGTTACTAGCAAGTGACATTGGACAAATGAAATTTCTAAGTCAGGCAAATTTGGTTAGGGAGGCCACAGAGGCACTTCAAACAAATGGCACTGCTCTTGGCTGCTCATCATGACCGGACAGCAAAAACCTGTTATTGCAGCTGTAGATACATATATGTAGACCATATATGCTTTTGTTGCAGGACAAAGAGCAATTAATCTTGAGTTGATCTGGAACTCTCTCTCTCTCTCTCTCTCTCTCTCTCTCTCTCTCTCTCTCTCTCTCTCTCTCTCTCTCTCTCTCTCTCTGCAGTCTAGCTTTCAGAGTGCTGAAAGATGCTATGCAGTTTGTTAGAGGAAAGAAGACATCAAGAATCCAGCACAGTACTGGTGCCTGCAGGTTACAATACCCACTTAACAGGCACTGTTCCTACTGGTACAGAAGTGACGAGCTGGTTAGGGACTAACCACCTGCTGTCTGGTTCTACAGTGGGAAATTCATGCCTGGTCCTGTAAACAAGAAAAACAAAAGGAGGTCACAGCCTCGAGGAGGGAACATACTGTTGTTTTGCCAAATGTCTGTGTTCTCAGACTACCTTCTGAACGTTTGTGTTTACATCCATAGATTTCTAATGCTCCAATCAAACTCGTGCAGAGCAGCATCTTGTTGCAGTAGTTAGTGGGGTATGACTGTGCCACTAAAGAACTCTGCCTGTTCACCCCTGAACAGGACATTTGTATCAGCCTGGTCTCCCCACACCCAACAGCTTGGAAGAGGGAAAAGAAAGAATGTAAAGCCAGAGATGGGAGTAGTTCTGAGTAATTCTGCTTTCCAGACACGAACTAGTTATGAGTGCATGAATTAGCAGCAGCTGTAGTTGCCTGCGCTAGCCCTGATAAGATCAAGCTATCAAAATTCTAGCCTGGAGTGGGAAAAGGCTACCAAAATCACACCATAGATGAGGTTGGTGAATGCTAGTGGAGGGACTCATTTTTCTTTGTAGGGGCAACACTGGTTGCTCATGAACAGTGGATAACCTCATGCCTATGCCTATATGGGACAGCAATAGTCAGATTCAGTAGATGAAATAAATATAAAAATACATACATACATAGACATCATACACACAGAAACAAGTGATGTTGGGAAGAAAATATGTTGGACAGCCTGAGAAAAGTTGGAGGGGAGGGCTGGGGAGAGAGTTGTTGAAACCTAGAGAGTATCTGTAGGTCTACATGCTGGGATGGTCCTTTTAACTCAGTAACTTCCTTTTTTTATTTATAGAAAAGTCTTTTTATCCATGTATCCTCCTGTTTCCCCTTCCTTCTATCCTCCTAATCCCTCCAAGTCAGCCTTTAACCTGCCCCTCTCTACACCCCCCGCCCCGTCCCCTCTCCCAAAAGGACAAGAAGTCCCAAGGTGGGTCAGCTCAGTGTGGTGCATCCACTCCAGGCAAGTCCGATTTCCTCATCCTAGTATCAAGACTGGGTTAGGTGTTCCTCTGCAGGGAATGGGCTCCACGGTGCCAACCTATGCACAGGAACACAATCTGATCCTAACCCTTGAGGCTCCACACAGTGTCCATGCCAATCCACTGTTTCCTACCCTTGGAGGCCTAGCTCCTTTCCATGATGGTTTCCCAGTGGCTGTTCTTGATTCAGAGACCTCCCCCAGAGCCAGCCATCTCTGTAGGACTTCTCCTCTTAATCCCTATCCCCTTGCTCATGCAGACTTTCCTCTTCTGCTCTCAGCTAGACCAGGAGCTTGGCCCAAGGCTCAGCCATGGATCTCAGCCTCCATCTCTATCCATTGTTGGATGTAGGTTCTGTGATGACACTTAGGGTGGTTATTCATTTGATTATAGGGGAAGTCCTGTTTAGGCACCCCCTCCACTATTGGTTGGAGACCTGGTAAGGGACATCCTGTGAGTTCTTGGAGTTCTAGCACCCTGTTTCTTTCCAATCCCACACTGGCTTCATCTATTGAGATATCATCTATTTTTTTTCTCTTTTTTGCTCCTCTCACTCAACCATCCCCTTCTTTCATGATTTGTTCCCACTGGCAGGGCTGGCTTCTATCTATGATGCAAATTCACATAAGACCAGATAGACTGAGACAAAGTGTGCCATGGGCTTCTAAAGAAGCATCTTATTTACACAAAGCTCAGATAACAACTAAAAAGCATACCACATGACTGTGAATGTGTGTAAGAGTCAGAGAGAGAAGAAAGTGGGATTGAATGATGAGAAGATGAGAATAGGTTATATAAATGGATTTGGATTTGTCTTTTCGAATGCTATTGCCATGGCTTTGAGGTGTTACTGCATGTAATATAATGGGCCATGGGCATTACTGTGATAATAAAAATGTCACTAGCATTACTGTGAATAAATCAAGACATGAAAGCCTTGCCAAAACCTTAAAAACAACCTTTTTTTGTACAACTCGCCAAGTTCTCCACCATGTACCATCTCTTATTTCCCTTCTTCTCTGTCTCTTGCCGAACAACATCCCTAGGATCTGGCATGTCAGGTCAGTGCCCTGTTGAGGATTTTCTGAGCATCACGGGGCTTCCCAAACACAGTTGTCACCTCTTGGAGGGGTTGTTTCTTTCAACCTTATATAAGTAACAAAGATTTGGGCTTTCCTATACCATTGCCTACTTTATTTTTCTTCACTTAATCTAGTTTTGAAACCATGTCATTGTTTTGCCTATTTAATATCCCTCTCTAGATTGTATGACTCACTAAAAATCTTCCATTTAGCTTATTTTTGTAATCCAAGTACTTAGAATCATGCTTTGTATATTCCAGGTAATCAGTACTGGTAGAATTCATAAATGAATTATCTTATATGTGGGAAATATTTTAAAATATTTACTTTATTGACTACTTATGGAAATCCATGAAGTCACTGGAGAAACTCATTTTAAATGTTATAGTTCTTTTTATTTTTTAAATAAAATTCCATGGTTTATTCTTATATTTTAAAAAAAGCTTAACTTTATACCTTTATGAGACATAATGATCGTGATTTATGACTACAACATAGATCAATTAAGTCAAGTCAGCTAACTTACTCATAACCACAAATACTCAACATATTGTGTAAGTCCTTTGAAATTTACTACAGGGTCTTCTGAAACAGATAATATTTTGGTATTATGTTCATCATCCTGTGAAATAGCAAAAGTACTTTTGCTATTAGAAACATGTTAGAACCTTGGATTATCTTCTCCAACTTCACTTCCCTCCAGCCTCTGTAGCTACATCTGGTGTCCACTTCCCTGACCTCACTTGCCTTAGGTCCATATATAAGTGAAAAGACACAGCGATTGACTTTCCATGTTGGTATATTCTCCAGTGTCATGAATGTCACTACAAATGACATAATTTCCTTCTGTCTTGAAGCTATATAATGTGGGATTGTATATACATTGATACATCCATTAGTTGATAGACCTGTGGTCAGTCTACTTTGCGAATAGTGCTTATGTGAACACAGAAATGCAGATGTCACTTTAAAGTTTAAATTTCATTTCCTGTGAATCTACATTGATTCCTGGGATTTTTTGAGATCACGTGATAGCTTCACTTTTAATTTCTGAGGAGTATCTACTGTTTTCATAAAAATCTTTGATAAATCAAATGTCTACTAAGCATCTCTATGAGCTCCTTTGTTTCCACAGCCTTACCAACATGTGTCATCATTTTGTCTTTTTTTTAGAACAATCCTTTCTGACAGGTGTGAGGTGATATTTCATGGTGACTTCGTTTTCATTTCCTATTGGTTACCCACACTGAACTTAATTTATTAGCCTTTTGTGTATTACTTGGACACATTTTAAAGTTGTTTTTCTGTATTTTCTGTTGAATTTTTAGCTCACTTATGTATTTATGTATCAATACCTGATGGGATATAGAGTTTCCAGATGTTTCTAACTGGTCCAGAGGTTGTTGCCTTTTGGAGGCCTGCCTTTTTCTGAAGGGAGATGGAGTGAGTGGGTCTGGGGGAGAGGAGAGGAGGGGACAAGCTGGAAGGAGAGAGGGGAAAGATTCAATAAAAAATAAAATAAAAAGTGTTACATTTTATAATTTCTCTTTGAAGGTAGAGAATCACTTGGCTTATCATTCACAAAATCCATATAACAGTGACTTCAATGGAAAAGAAAGTATTATCTCTTAATTTACCTGCAGATGTTATCATTTTATGCACATTTCAGCAGCTATAAATTAAAATTTTAATTTCACTTGATTATTTTTATAACTTTTCTAGTTAATTAAGGTGAGTTTAAGAACATAGATCTTGAGGATAAGAATAAAAATTAGAGATTCATTTGATTCTCAATTTGGGTCCAACGTTATGAAAATGAAATGAATGAAATGGTTTCATATCCATTATAAATTATTCAGTAGCCTGTGGGGAGGAAGGTGTCTATTAGAACATGAACAAGTCAATTGAAAGGTCAAGTTATATCAATAAATAAAAAGATCAAGCAAACCTTTTAGATAATGACCAGATCTCTGTAAGCTTAATGAGTTTCTGACATGAAAAATCTATTCATGCTGGTCATGAGTTCCAAATGCAGTGCAAAGATGATTTGGCCAGAAAGTGACTGATATAAATTACTATTGGCATTTAGTTATTCATATTTGAAAATTCAAAGAACAGAACTCAACACATTTTTCTATCATCCTCTGAGATTTTATGGAAAAAACAAAATTTTTATGTTTTAAACCTGCTTGAGTTGGATAGCTATGTGCTGCATTCTTCCAGTGGGAAGGTTTATCTTTCTTATTTTGTGGATCTGAAAGGGCACAAATTACATGTGCAGATCTAATGAGGTTTTTAGTAAAGGTGAAACTGTTGAGTGAGTCTTAATCAGACTTGGAGTTTTCCATCTTTATCAGAAATATTTAATTCTTTTTTTTTTTTGACAGGAATAGGGAAGAGAACAATTCTAACAGGGATGAGCACAAGTCTTCATGATTTGATAACATCTGATTTTACTTTATTCACGATGGCACCAGAAGAATCTTCCCTGAGTAAGTTGAATTACAATTTCAGCTGGTAAATATTTTTCACATTTATCTGGTATTACAAAAATAGAGATACTGAATAAAAAATACTTATAAATTGAGGATTTAATGAGGATAATGCATGCTGACTATTTTATTTGTTTAAACATATATTAATAGCGTAAAAAATCAGTCTTTAAGCTGACTGAAATTGTGTGACTAGAAACCTTTAGAATGAGATTCTGAAGGTGTTGATGGTTCTTCATCTTTGCCACAAAATCTTCACAACTTGGACTTGTATCTCTTGCAAGAATATATTTCAGTACACTTACAAAATTCAAAGCAGATAAGAGAGTTTCATTGAGACACATTTAACTAGTATAAAACTAAAAAAATAAGTCTTCTCATATGTCTGGATATCTAATATGAATTCCACTAGAATGTTCAAATTAAATAAAAGATCAAATCTTTCTTGTACTCAAGTATTGCATATAAAATCAATAACATTTTGAATTATATGCAAACTGATTTGTGTATAGCAGAAATCATTACTATATAGTATAAAAGAAAAATTCATTATAAGAACATAATATTTTATTATGGGTTTTATTAATTATTACTAGTAGAAATTATGGTTACTGGTGAACAGAATCACATACAGACTCTGGCTTTTTAAATCCCCACAATATCCATTCCCTCAAAAACAAAATAAGGAGTTTATTTATGATAATTCTAAGACATAAAAATATTGTACAGTGGATATACATCTTGATGTTTATTAATGTTGGGGGAAACGTAATTCAATGTCAAATCATAAATAATTATTGTAATAAATTGGAAAAAGTGTCTTAATATTCACACTTAGAGCAATTAAGGTATTATTGGTAATTCGACAGCAAAAAAAGAGAGAAAGAAATGGAAATGATAATTATAAGTCACCAATGTCTGCTTAATAAAACTTCTCAGAAGATGTTGGAATAATATGCATGCTGGCATGAATGCTCATCCACAAATCGAGTGTGCCCGTGAACCAGGAAAAAACTAAAGAATAAGTGAGCATGTATATAAGTTGTGTTTAAAAGAATTAGAACATTAGTTTACAAATACTGGTCATTAGTTCTCACACTCTAGTGCTAAAAGAACAAAATGTGATATCATCCTGTGAAATCCTATTTCCAGTAGTGTACACAGAAGACACACACAGCTCAACCATGTTCACTGATTTCATGAAAATTTCCCTAGCTCCAGGTTTCTTCCTAACCCCATAATGACTCTCTCTGTCGATACATCTTTTCATTGCTCTCCCTCTCCATCCTTCCACAGGCTTGACCATCCTATTCCCTCACGTTCTCATCCCCCATCTCTTCCCTCTACTGCTCCTCCTCCTGGTCCCCAGTTTTCTCAGGAGACCTCATCTATTTTCCTTCCCAGGGCAATCCATATGTTCCTCTGAGTGTCCTCCTTGTTACCCGGGCATCTCTGGAGCTGTGATTGTAGTCTGGTTATCCCTTGCTTTACATCTACTCTCCATGGACTTCTGTAGAAGTACATACCATGTTTGTCTTTCTGAGTCTGGGTTACCTCACTCAGGATGACATTCTCTAGTTCCATCCACTTGCCTGAAAATTTCATAATGTTATTGTTATTTACAGCTGCATAATAATCTATAGAGTATATGCACAATATTTGGTTGAAGGGCATCTAGGTTGTTTCCATGCACTAGTTATTATAAATAATGCTGCTATGAACATAATTGAGTAAGTGTCTTTGTGGTATAATTGAGCATCCCTTGGGTATATCCCCAATAATGGTATCATTGGGTCTTGTGGTAGATTGGTCCCTTCTGAGAAGTCACTGCACAGATTTCCAGAGTAGCTTCACAAGACTTCATTCCTATCAACAATGAAGAAGTGTTCCCCTTACTGCACATCTTCTCCAGCATTTAGTAATAGTGGAGAGAGTGCCTAAACTGGTTTTCCTCTGTAAGAAAATTGGTGACTACCCTAACTGTCTTCATAGAGCCTTCATCCAGTAACTGATGGAAGATGGAAGCAGGTGCAGACATCCACAGTGAAGCATCAGGCTTGGCATTTTGGAGCCTCGCCCTATGGTGAGATGTCTTGCCCAGCATTGATGCAGCAGGGAGGAGCTTGTCCTCACACAATTGAATGTACCAGGCTTTGTTGACTCCTTGCCCTTTTGGGAGAGTGAATGGGGGAGTGTGGTCAAAAGGAAGGAAGAGATGGGGAGAGGAGGGGACTTGAAAACTGTGGTTAAATGATTTTTTTAAAAAAAAAGAATAAGCTGTGAGTTGATAAAATAGCTATATATATTCTGTATAAATATATATTTAATGTATTACTGGAACATTTGTTGGATTTCTATAGTGCAGTAGGAATAAGCAATATCACCAAGGGAACAAACAAATACAAGCTATCTGCAGAAATAAAGATTAAGTTACAATAAGAAAACACTGAAAGTCTTCAACACATAATACACAGAGTAGTATGATTAAATTTTCTAATTTAGATTCACTGTAAGTATTTAAATCCTGAGTAGAGAAATAATTTATTCTTTCTATTTAACAGAATTTTAAATTTCAGAGAAGTTGAATTACCCATATGACCTTGGAAAAATACTGGACTGTTAAACTAATTTTAAAAATCTAGTTTAATGAATCCTGCTTTGAAAATATTTAATTTTTATTTCTTTTTGTTTATGAAAACAAATTTTTAAAATATTATAGTGTAGTTCTGTCACAATGATGTGTGTTTTATCTAGAACTATTCTCTCTTCATTACCGCAGTACAGCAGATTATTGTTAAGGGTTAATGTTCTCTTCCCAAGATTACTTCTTCACTTCAGGAACTTCTGCTGCTTTATCTAATCTTTAGGATATTTTCTCTACTTCACTGGAAATAATTACAGAAATGTGGTAAAAGATGCCCTAAAGGTATACAGCACTTTAGATGGTTAAATGATTTCCTACTGTTTGAAAGAATATATGCCAATGATCAATGAATGCCTAAGAACTCAGCCATATTGAATGATATACATAATTCATCTCATCTTTCTGCATACTCAGCTAATATACAGTTAAAAACAATAACAATGGTACAAACCAAATAATTTAAACATCTTATTACCTGAGTATTTTAAAGTTACAAATGGCTTATCTCAGTAGGTTTTGATTTGATATTCCTAGTCATTTGTAACTGAAACCATGTAGATGAAATCCAGGAGAGAGTTTATATAAACATATTAACAGTATGATTTTTCTCCCACTCCTAGCCTGAGGCTGTCTCCCTGTGTATTTGTCTCTTTCAATATTTTAAATTAGTGTTTAATAGACTCAGAATATAGATCTTTTGCATTCTTTCTGGAATTTGTTGCTATGTATTTTATATGTATTTCATTTATAAATGAAATCATTCCTTGGCTTCTTTTTGTATAGCATATTTTATCTAGTTTTTGTATCTTTTGCAATTTTACTGCTTTGTTTATCAATTCTCACGGGATTTGACAGTCTTTCACACAAATGTGTCTAACCTTTTCACATCATGACACAATATCATCATCTACAAAATTCATACCTGAGAACTGCTAAATGTTTAGCTAGATTTTTAATTTTATACTGACACACATTCCTAACTTCTTTGAGGTGTCTGGGCAACTTGTGTTACACTCGATAGACTATTCTATATACAATGTCACATATATCATCAGCACAGGACAATTTCATTACCTTATTTCCTATTAGTCTGGGCACCTGATATTCCTATAGCTTACCTTCTTGGTCTGGTGACAATATCTAGCATGTTGGTAAAAATAAGTGAGGATAGTGAGCAACATTATGTTGTCCCAGGTGTTATGTATAAAATGCCCCTTTTCTCATTATTAAATAGAATATTCATCATGAATTTTTTATATATAAGTTTTTTTTGGTAGAGATACATATTTTCTAGCTATCAATATCAGAGATCATAGCAGATTTTATCAAAAGTTCTCTACTTTACATACCTAGATATTTATCTCTTAGGTACTTGTAGATCTTATCAAGGTTGAAATATACCATATATAATATATTATCTCGGCTATTTTGATATGTGGACATGTATGCTCAAAATAAATTCCATTTCTATTGTGAAGATGAAATCCATTCAATAGCATTCTGTGGGCTCCCAGGCCAGACAAGAGATGGTAGAGGTTTGCCCAAATCCTGAACATCTCTTGGAGAGCAAAGAAGCAGTGAGGCCACTCCTGTCCTAGTCGGGCTTGGGCCTACTCAACTCCATAGAGACAGAGGTCACATTATGATAGAGTCAATCAATCTTCGGCCCCCACCTACCACACACACACACACACACACACACACACACACACACACACACACACACACACACAGGAGCCCCCAAACACAGGAACTGCCTTCTCAAAAATTGTGACTAGCAGTCTGCTAGAGGAGCCCCTGTCCCTGCTGCAGTACTTCCTTCCTTGACCTCCTTACTTGCCCCCTCCCGCACTTGAGCTACATGAACTAGCCCAGCCATTTCAATAAACTAGCTTTCTTCTGAAAGAGTCTCCATATCGTCAGTACTCAGCCTCCTGGACCTGGTCCCCATCTCTCCAGCTCCCTCAGGCCTCAGGTACACAAAAGCCACTGAGCACTGAGGGACTCATAGCTTCTTGAGAATTTCTATGTATCTTTTTGCAAGTGGTTTGATCCTTAATTTTTCCTTTTATCTAGTGTTGTTGTCAGTGGTTCTATAAGAACAGTGCTTACCTCACAATGGACTTCAAATATTCTCTCTTCTATTTGGGGGATTCAAGTAGGATCTGTGTAGGTCTTTAAATATTAGGTGAAATTTTTGATAAAAACAGTCTGGTTCTGGGAATTCCCTTCAAAAGATCAATTTTATTACAGATAGAATCTTGCTGTTTTAGAACTTGTCAGATTTTCTATTTTTCTGTAATTCAGTCATAGTGAGTTGTGTACGATTAGAAATGGCTACATTTTGTCTAGATTACTTCATTCCATAACATATATTTTGTCATGGAAGTCTTGTGAGATTTTATCTTTATAATATCACTTTTAATGTTCTGCCTCCATTTCTGTTTTACTTTGGCTTTTTCCTTATTTTTCTTGATCTAGCTAAAGGTTTGTCATTTTCTTCTATCTTTTAAAAAATTAATTCTTAGTTTTACACTTATCATTTTTATCATTTTTCTAGTTTCTTTATTTCTTGTCTTCTACTTGTTATTTTGGTTCTTCTAATAACTTTAGACCTAATTTATTTTTCTTGTCTTCTTAGTTTTTTTTTTTTTCTACTTTGGGGGAATTTTATATATGTATGCAGTAAGATACAATCATATTTCCTTCTCCCAGTTTCACTTTCCAACTCATCCCTTTCCTTCTGCAGTGGGGGATTTCTGATAGCTAAGTCAAGTCCAGCTCCTGCTGCCCATATGTGCATGAGTATGATAGAGCTGTCCCTTGGAGTGTGTTAAGCTACTGGTAGCCATACACTCAAAGGAGAATGGTTCTCCCTCCCCCAGAGCTATTGAACATGAATAGCTCCTCTGTACAAGTTCAGGCCAGGAGGTCACCTACCCTCTCTATGCCTGAGTTCTGGATTTTGTTCTCATTTTGGGGATGTAAGATAAGTAAGTACTTGGACCTTTTCATGTTTTTTTTTGTTTTTTGTTTTTTGTTTTTTTTTAATGTAGATGCTTGAGTAACCTCCCCCTTAAATCTCTTCTGCTGTGTGACAGTTTGGTTATATTGCTTCTATTTCTGTTTATTTCAAGTTATTTTTGTTGTCATTTTGGTTTCTTAATTGGTTTGCTCATACTTTAGAAACATTTTTAAAACGTACACACACACACACACACACACACACACACACACACGCACACACACACACACACACACACACATTTGTAAAGACTTTGAAATGCTTTCTATGGTCGATTCCTAGTTTGCACTTGACTCTGATTTCACTCTTCTTAAATTGTCTTTGAATGTGGCCTAACATGTGCTCTATCTTAGATAATATTCCATGTGAACTTAAGAGATATGCCTTCCATTGAATAGGATGTTCTTTAGAATTCTGTTTGATCATTGATATGAATTTTATTTTCTATTTTGTTTTTCTGTTTGTATGATCGATGAACAGACAGCTTGTAATTGAGTTTTTAATCTCTACTTGGCCACTCTTTGTCTTTTGATTGAGAAATTTAATCAACTTACATTCAAGTTGACAACTGAATGTAAGGATGTTTTCTGAACTGATTTTTTTTGTTATTTCATCCTTTTGTGTTCCTTTCTTACTGTTTTTCTTTGTGATTATTAATTTTCTAAACTGACATGATTTGATTCCCTCTTCATAGTATAAATATAAACACCAAAATAAAGTAACCTTTATTCCCCATGTTCCAATAAACAAAAGTTAGCAACTTAAAATATATATCAATTAACGTTTTTGAATTAACGGCTCCCTATGTAGCCCGACTATGTCATGATCTCTTATCCACATTCTAAGTGCTGAGATTAAGTTCCTGCACCACTGCACAGTCCACAGCCCACTTGCTTCCTCAATTTTTTTTTCTTTTATTAAATTATTTTTTTTTGAATTTCCTAATTCATAGATGTTTGTGTCTACTACACACCCACCCTTCCACAAATCTACAGTGGATTAATTCATAGACAATCACAAATAAATGACAGTCTAATACATTGAGACATGAGTAGATTAGAAAAAAAAAAATACCGGTTGTTTCTATGTAAAGGTACATTTCTTTTCATGGAGATTATATAGATAAGTGTTCATTTGTGTTGTAAAACAATAATTGCATTGAGTAATAATAGAATCAAGTAATGAACATGAATGAAAAAGAAGAAAAATAGGGTCCCTACTTCGGTCTATTATAAATATGCAAGTCACTAAGGAGTCATCAAGCTCTAAGTCCAAAATTACACAACACTAGGATGAAAAATTCTTACGTCTAGAAACGTAGGCATGTCTTCCTCAGTTGTTGCTATTTATAAGTGAAGTATAGTTTGGGGGCTATTTGGGGTGTTGTATGGCTTACTTAGAACTTCCCTTCATGCTACTAAAGCAAATATGTTTTAAACTTTAAAGAGTTGTGGATAGTATTCAATTTATAGAGCATGAATAGATAAACAGCAATATATTGAGAAAATATATGTTAAAAAGTTTTCTGGAGTTAAAAAAAAAAATACTCTGATATTGTAAGTTTTCTTCCTCAAGACTGGTTTTCAGAATATTGGAAGGTGCCATACAAGCTGCCAAGAAAGAAAGTGAATAAGTAGTTCTAGGTAGCAATAAAGCCTATGAATCATAGCAATGACCAGTTTAGTAAGACACCCACGAGGGTGTAACAACCATACTTCTGTCTAGGGGTTAAACTTCAGCTGTCTGATGGATGTGAAGGCTCACTCAGTAGGATAAAATTTATGTCTTCTACTGTCATCCTAGCCAACTACCTGTGGCAGGAGAAGTAATAAATTCTTGAGTAGAAACTACTACTCCCCTTTGCCTATTTACCTCTCAAGAAGTTCCTGGCTCTGACCGGGGTGTCTACAAAAAAATTATTAAACTTGAGGTACAGGGAACATTGCTGGCGTTGGGGGTGGGAGAAGATTAGAGAGCTTGAGGAGAAGGATGCTGTAAGAGAGTGTATCTGTACATGACAACGATGCTGCCCTTTTAAAATCATGATAATTTGTTCACCTAGAGAAAATATACATACATTCACAGGAAAAATTTAACAAGCTTCCAACCATAAACAAAGAATTCTAACCAATCAATGACAGCTAAGAAAGGAAGGTTAGGTTTCCTTCAAGGATGAGCCATGTGATAGGTTATCTGATCCTGAGTGTTCAGTCCTAAACATATGTACATAGGTTTGCACATGAGCAACACTAAATGAAATCAATAACACACACATATATATGACATAAATATAGATAAATATAGATCTGGAGGGTGTAAATTTGAGAGTGTGGGGAACCAAGAGGAGTAAAAAAGTAGAGTGTAAAGAGAGGAAATAATGTAAACATAGAGCTCAAGTATGAATTACTCAAAAAATTTTAAATTTGAATTAAAAAATGAAATTTCAAAACTATATTTTGAACCGAAAGCATTTTACTCAGACATATTTCTCTTAAGAAAATGAAGTCCCTGTGCATGAAAGTAGAGCCACAGAGATTTTGTTTACCTTCTAACACATTTTAATATTGATATCTAAGTATAAGGAATTGACTTGTTTTTTATTAACTTTGACATAAAAAGAAAATACAGTGTATTTTGATTTTTAGCTAAAGTGTAATATCAGCTAAACGTGATTTGTAGGATTCACAATCTTTTGAACTTGTTCTTCATGATCATAACCTTTCTGGCAGCACACTGTTTTTTAATGTCCTAGGCAGAATAAAAATGAAACAATCTGTCCAATAGTAACAGTGCCTGAGCCCAGGAATCTGTAATGTTTCACTGTCTGGAAAGGTCTTGCTGCTGGGAAAACTTTTACTATGCCTCTGGCCACTCACACCATCCTGTTTCTACCTCTGCCCTGGGTGGAAAAAATCATAGAGCAATAATGTTGCAGGTCTCCCATGGATTGCAAGGAATTCCTGAACTCTGTGATCACAATATTCTCTCTGCTATGAATACTTAGCAACTATATATTGTAAGATGTTTTGCCATTTTGTATTTTAATATAGTCTGTTTCCAGAATCAGAAAACGCTGGGATGTTCATTTAAGTATACTATCTTTCATAAATGAGAAAAGCTATTTATTTGGCAAAGTGTCTATGGGTTATATATTTAAAAATTTACATATAGCATTGCAAACATGGTTTTCAAGTTCTGTTTTTGTTGAAACTTGTGCAATATTGTTAAATTACTCAGATTTTGACATGAAAACAGTGGGAAATTTTGACTCATCAAAACCAAGTTGTCTAAAGTGATTCTAGATGACTAACACTGCTGAGAGCAAGGGGTAGATAGACACAATTACCAAGGAGGGAATTTAGTATTGCAGGGCTGCTGACTCCAGGTGAGCTCAAATCCCAAGGAAAGCCTACAAGCTAGAATCACTTGTGACCAACAGTCTGAGACCCCAGCAGTATGCACACATACGAGAAAAAAACAATTGCCACATTCTCCCAAAATGCATTATGGATATTTGTTATCATTTAAAGGGTTTGGGTACAAGTAGTTATGAGTCATAGGGAACAAAAAGGCTTGGAAAAGAGTTAAATTCAAAGATCTCTTCTAAATGAAAAATGGGATATGCTGCAAAAATTATGAGATAAAAGCATAGATTACTGAATCCACCACTTTAATAAAAAAAAAAAAACAACTGTAATCTTAAAATATTTACATGGGTATGGATTTTGGCTTGTTAATACAAATTTAAATTTAGTTTGTCAACTTTTTGAATGTTTCTACTCTTGTTTGGAGTATTTCATTTATGCAATTCATTTAAAAAATATAATGTATAATTAAGAAATACAGATTAATAGTCATTTATAATAGTCAAACTTATAATCATGTAAGGTTTGTTTTCAAGGTATATATTTAGATAGATAGATGGCCTTCAAACATTGAAAGAATTGCAGAATATGTCATTTGATATGTTTAATAACCTAAGGTTTTCATGACAATGTTGCACATCATCCCTTGACATCACAAATTTACTTCAAAAGAGGATGATAAGCATCAAAGAAACCCTATATGGGGTTTGTTTTATTTATGGCAAAATCTAGCCATTTGGGCAAAGAAACTGCCCTTGCCTCAATAGCTGACTGTTACTCTCTAAACTGGATCAGCAGGACATAAAACTCATGATTATGAAACTTTTTCAACACAACATAGGACAGTTTTTCAAAGTTCCCTTCCTGGAGTGAATGTGCTATTATGAAATGACCCACCTTGGAACTTCTTGCTCTTTTGGGGGAGGGGATGGGGGATAGGGAAAGGGGAAGCTGAAGGCTGACTGGGAGGGTTTGGGAGGAGGGAAGGGAGGGGGAGCAGGGAGATACATAGGTAAAAAAGACATTTTTTAAAAAAATAAAAATATAAATAAATGAAAAAAATCCCTGCTTCTCACAGATGTCTGTCAGATATACTAGGCCTGTCCAATTTTACAGAAAAACCTAGGGTGAATGTCCAGGCAGCAACATGTCCCTGTCAATAGGTAACATTTCCTCCTTCCAAGCTCTTTGATGTACTTAAAGACTAAATAATTAAAGTTACAGTTTTTCTTAGTTATGATAAAAAGTAAATTAGGTATAAAATTTTAAGCTCATGAAGATAAGATAAATAATCAAATATTTCCTCTAAATTTTCCAAATACAAATGAACTGGATATTCTAATTGTAATTCTTATTTGATAACCTTTTTTGTATATAATTTTCCTAAATTAAGGTTAAAACCTCCCTCTTTTACAGAGACAAAATTGGGGAAATGCTATGGAACAATCCTTCTGTACACTGTGAAACTCTGATTGTTAATAAAAATCTGATTGGCTAATAGCTAGGCAAGATTTGAGGGGCAGAGAGAATGCTGGGAAGAGGAAGGTGAAGTATTGGGTGTCATGAGAAATACATTGGGAATTAACTGAAATCGGCATGCTGAAAGAAGGTACAGCCACGTGGCATCAGGCAGGTAAGAAATGTGAGTTAATTTAAAATGTAATAGCTAGTAACCAGCTACTGACTAAGCATTTATAATTAATAATAAGTCTCTGAATGGTTATTTGGGACATGATGCCTGGAAACAGAAAATTTTCACACACACACATACACACACGCAGAAGCACATGCACATACCATATCAGTAATGCTTCTTGTAAAACTAATGTTGCTATCAAAAGAATAAATTACTGTGATATATATAAAACTGAAATGGTAGGAAGAAAAGGAGGCAAAGGAAGGTGGGTTGATGATGGGCAGCGTTCTTCCTTGAAGCTTTTGTTCAAGTTTACAAAGAGAGAGTATAAAACATTAAATAAAAGGATACACAAATTAAAAGCTGAAGGTAGTATTTGGACATTCCTTAGTCCTAAGGAAATAAAAAGTGCAATCAGAAAATTAACACAAAGAAAGGCTCCTGTTAAGTGCCTTGAGCATTATGTGATGCCTGTAATAGGACATAACACTAGATGCAGCAGATAAAATTGAGCCTCAGAAAATTGTAATTCACACTGATTTATTCTGCTCTTTCTTAAATGTTAACCCTCCTAGTGACATGAGTCCACCCAGATTCTCCACAATGTCCTCTCTGAAATTCTCTACCTTTCAGTGAGAAACAAGCATAAATCAGCTAGTTATTGATGTTGGTTCTATATTAATATAAATGAGATTTCTAAAATCACAGATTTAAAGTCTATATTTAAATACTAAAATAATGAAAATAATTAATATAGTTAAAACTGCGAAGTTTGAATTGATTTTCTAAGACAGTGTCTCTCTGTGTAGCCTACAATGGCTTCAAAACTTGAGCAGCGCTGCCTCAACTTCTCTAGTGCCAGAATTATAGTTAAATGTATTTTAAAATTATATATAACAAAAGATTATTTGTAAATTGAAATTTTGATTTTCAGAAAACATGAAAGATGAAGCACAGAAATAGAAAACAAAGAAAAAGCCAGGAGAAATATGTGATGTTATTAAAATAAGTGTACACATGTTATTACATGTACTAGAAAGCATAGAAACACAGTTCAAAAGAAACTGTAAATTCCTGAGCTGACAATGTAATTAAGCCATAAATGTAAGAGTTCTATGGCATTCGGACAAGATACACTCACAGCATAATAAAGTAAAATATTATAGGATATCAAGAAGCTAAGAATGTAGTTATGATCTCAAAAACTGAGAGAAGAAACTAAATGAAGAAAAGTCAATATTATGAATGATTTACCTAGAGACAGTGACTAAAACAGAGCCCTCCTGGCCTGCCAGAAGACACCTGTGAAAAGACATGGCAAGTATTTACTCTTACTTGGATATTTTGAAAGCTTCCTCTTGAGATTAACGTCATATTTTCTGTTTACATTTAAGAATCGTTTACAGAAGTTCTGGTTTCTTAAGCTAAACAAGGAAAATGCAGAAAGGTATAGGTAGTGGTAAAACAAAAGAGAATATTAACATCTTAAATAATTCATAGCTAAAACAAAAACAACCACAGAGTGTAACGACATGCTCCACATACAAAAATTATTTGTGCTTTTACAATAGTTAATCTGAAAGGAAATATAATTTGTGATAGACTAAAAATTAAATATCATAGAAGATATCTAGTGACATATACAATTTAATAATGTACCATGCCCATAATTGCCATTGGATGGTAGACATCTATGACTAGAGACAGACACCTGTTTTGTGGTCTTTAAACTCTATTGTGGTGATGTATATTTAATTAAAATCACCTGGAATATCAGAAGACAGAGGATCTTGCTCTTTAAAGAGATGGAATTAAAGATGTGGGTGACCACTCTCTGACCTTTAGGGCTTAGCTGTGGGTGATTCTGCCCTCTGATATTCCAGACTATTTTTATTAAATATACAATACATCACTACACTCTATAGTGTAAGAGATATATAGTAAAGTCTAGACACTCAGTGAATATATATCTGCAAGGTAAAGATTATAGAAAGACACTTAAAATGAATATATCAAAGAGATAATAGGGAAACTCAGTGTAAATTGGACCTGCAACGAGGTTTATATGAAGAAACGAATCTAGACTGAATTCTAAAGTTGAAAAGATATGGCACTTAATTTAGATTGTTCCGCTGGAGGGTTGACATTAAAGTCTTTGTGGCCCTGAAACTGAAGGAGGGCATAGTGACCGGGCAGGTGACACTGAGAGCATGATTATTGGAGATGTATAGATTTTGCTTCATGAACATGGGAAAGCATTAGAAAACTCTGAAAGCAATGACTGACCCATTATAATTAAGTTTGAATGTGTTGATCGACTGGTTTATAGACAATGTGAAAGGCTGGTTGGGGAAACAGTGGATTTGGGCTTCCAGCTGGGAAGTATGAACAATGCAGAGAGCAATGAGAACAGAAAGAGAGACCCACTATTATCAATGATAAATAAAAACAATAGCATTTATTCACATGTATAGAAGTTAAATGATTTCTAAGTGAAGAAGAATGTCTATTTAGCTGTGGATGTTGTGATAGTCATGTAGCATTCAGAAAAGTCTCAGGAGAACAGATCCACCTCAGTAGTAAAGAAGCATGCTTTCACTGCTCAGAATTCGATCTTGATACACACAATTTCAAGTTTGTCTGCATGTCCATGTTTTCTGTCTTTGCGAATATCTTCTTTGAATCTCTGCTGTGGAACAATAGCATTCCTTATACATTTAATTTTTAGGGATGCCTAAGAGGGTACCATTAACATTTACTGAGGTTCTAATGCCTGCCAGGAGCTATGCTAGATATTCCTGCACATACTTAATATTCCTATCTTTGGGATAAACTGTTTTAAGTCAATTAGTTATTGTACTGAAAGCCACAGATGGAATTAAATTCTAAATCTGCATAATTCTGATGGTAACATCTTTTCTCATACTTTTATCATTTCCAAGTTTTGTCCTTCCTTTTCTGTGATTTTTCACAGTGATGGGTTTCCCCTGAGCTATATATAATTCCTGGCTTTTGACTGTGAACTGTACCCATGTCCAGATTTTTGTACTGTCATCATCTATCTTCATATACTTCTGATGTAGTTTAATTCTTCCAATGCCACAAAAATTAAAGTATTTTTCTTTCATATATTTTTGATATGGCTAACAAAATTTTGGCACTCTGCACAACGCCTTTTGAAATCTACTCTAGATATATGCTCCTTGTCTCGGTACCCTGGCTGTGACCACTGTGATACAGACCGGCTGTTTCTCTGTCTAGCATGTGCCTTCTGTGTGACAGGAAGAAGGACAGCCCCAAACCATCTCACTTTTTCTTTTTCTTTCTTTTTTTTTTCTTTTTTGCAAAACTTGCCTTCTGCTAGGATACTTTCTCTGAAACTTAAACTGTATTTAAAAAAATATATCTGTTTTTTAAAATCATAAGAAAACATGCCATGCCTCAACTAACTCACTTCAGTAACAAATGTGCATCCATTCTTAAAATGAAAATTGTTCCTTTTTTCTGGTGCCCAAATTTGTGTATTTTTGACAACAGAATAATTGCATTTATTCAACTAACTGGGTCATATTTGTGCTGCCAGGAAAGAATTTTAGCTAAGTGTTAATTTTAAAAATATGGGATATATAAAAACCTAACCTTCATCTAGAAAGAAAAGTATTTGATTAAATTAGTGAAAACCATTACAGTACGTCTGGAGAATAGATTCTCAACTGTTACTTATCCAGTTTAGGAATTGAGGCAGTGACACTCAGAGTAACTTATCTGCATGTAATGCGTTCTGCTCTACTCAAGCTAAACCCCTAAGCCTTGAATTTGATTAGAAACATCAGGCTACTGTAAGTTAGAAGAGCAAATGCATTCTTTAGTGGAAAATGGAGGGAGTGGCCGCTGTCCCAGCTAGGTCAGCCAAGAGCCAGAGAGAAGGGAGGAGTGGAGCAGGAATCGAAATTTATTAAACCATATTGTGTGCATTTAAAAAGCATATTTTATGGTATTTCTTCAAGGTAAAAAGAAGAAAAATCTGTTAACAATTTACACTGTTTATTTTTGTCCCCCCAAAGTGTCTGTTCATTTGCAGTAATAATACGTGAACCAAATATTTCCCTTTTTTTGTAACTTTGTATGAATAAATATATTTTAAATTCAGGTTGTAACAAGGCCCTCAGTTTTTATTTGGATGTGTGTTCTGGTTTCACTGCCCAGCCACTGAAGATGTATGATATTGACATACAAAAAAAAAAAAAAAAAAAAAAACCCAAAACCAAAACAAAACAAAACAAAAAAACTGTGTTCTAAGACTCTGTGCCACCTTCTAGTCTCAGTTTCCCCTGTGGTGCCATGGATTGAGAACTAGGTAACCTGAGCAAAATATGGTGATGAAGAAGCCTAACTCAGCACCAGCAGACTAACAGTACTGGAACTAAGCCTCACACTTAGAATAACCTGGAAAGACCACAGACTGTACCATGCAGGGAACCAATCAGAATTGAGACAAACATATACTAAATGCTCTATGAACATTAAGGATAGCTTACAAAATTTGTATATTGGTTGACAATTTCCTTGTAGCAACATCAATACCAATCACTGTTAGACAAGATTTCTGTTACCTCATTCCTGTCCAATCAGGAGTTCAACCTCAATCTAAATTCAGAATTTCTCTATTCCTCCTCTGTTGTAATAAGGTTTCCTGGTTTCGGGGCAGCCAGGGGTCCAGACCCACATACCTGCAGTCAGCCCCAGACCCCTTAGCCGCTTGTCACTGCTCAGGTCCCGAAAATGATTCAGATGCTTATTTTAACTTCATGCTGTTTGGCCTATGGCTCAGGCACATTGCTAACTAGCTCTTTCATTTTAACTCAACCCATTTCCATTAATCTGTCTGCCACGTGGCCCGTGGCTCACCTGTGTTCCTTACATGTTGCTCCTTTGGGCTTCTGGCTCCATCTGTCTGACTCCGCCCTGCTTCTCCTACCTATGCTCTGATTTCTCCTCCTACTTTTTCTATGGTGCCTGTCATGGCCCAAAACAGCTCCTTTATTTAAAGATTGATATTCACAGCATACAGAAAGACATTCCCACATCACCCCTCATCCTTTATGTTGAAAAACCCTGCCTTAACTGAGCTCAAGGCTCTTCCAGATCCAACCTCTGTGTCCTAATGAAGGGACAGAAGCCCAGATTAAACTTGCAAAGACTCTGATTTACATATGAACTGGGCCTCCTGATGATCACTGGGGTAGTAATGACACATTACAGGCATACCAGTGGACAGAGAGAGTGCTGTGTTTAAGGATTCTTCACAAGAGCACCTGGGGTAATTTAAGGAAAAATTAGCCAGCTTTTTGCTTTTCCAAAATAAATAAGAATTCTTATTGTCCCTTATTGGGCTGTTCAATAAAAATTGCTTAAGAGGGAAAAATATCACAGGAATCTTTCGACTACTCTTTGGGTGGCTGATTCAGAACTTTGGACATTGTCTGGTTTTCCTAAGCACTGGTAGAGTTGGAGATATGCTGACCCCAAGAATATCAGGAACATCCTCTTCGCACAATAAAGTTGATGAACAGTATTTCTCCTCAAGAAGGTGACACTTTCATACCCCAATCAACCTGGTCAGTGAACAGAATTTCAAAGGGAAATTGCTTTCATTCCATAGAGTACTGGTCCTGAACCAGATTGTTGAAATTCTGAGCAGAACCTGTTTTCTAGCAATGAAAGATGATTCCAAGGCAACTGTTTGAGAATTAGAATGTCTCCTGGTCATACACTTGGACCCCTTGACTGCACCAGCTGTCCCTGGCTCTGCACCTGGCCCACCAGCCTCATCATTTCCTTTGTTTTCTCTTGGAAACCCTTTATTGAGTCAGGCAACGTGAATTACACAGAGATGAAACCAGCCCACGGAAGCATTGGGACACATTTGTGGCTAGATCAGGTTAAGTAAAAATAATATCAGCCCCAATATAAGCAAATGGATAAAGCACTTAGAACAAGGCGTTGAATTACCTAATTGCATCAAGTAGAGTGCAACAGGCAGGGTGCTGTGAGATTTTGAAAAGGTATGATAGCAATGCTGGTGATAGATGAGGAGAAATGAGAGAACAAAAATAATAAAGAGTCTTTACATTCTATCTATGTCATTAAAATATGTAAAAAAAAACACACAGGCACATAGGATAATATTTTACAATATCGGCTACACGTGAACTACTACAGAGATTGAGCTTGCCAAAATGTACAGTTTAACAAAGCATTTGGATTCCTAGCCTCATGACTTAATAGATAAAACCTTTTAGAATGTCTTCTTTAAATTATTATATTTCTGCCCTTATGGTCTTTTTGTTCTAGCAAGTCTGCAATATATTATTTTATAGGTAAACAAAACAAAGTAAGAAGTTAAGATCCTATTCTGAGATAATAAAGAGAGAAAAAAATGAGTGTATAGATTGCCAGGACCAAACACTGGCAGTCATTCTGATACACATAGATATAACCCTCAGCTATTTTATTGGGTGCTTTAGCAGTCAGGTGAACCAAAAGAGTGGATTGCATTTGTTGTGTAAAAGCTTGATTACTGTTGTGCTATCGTGTGGATATAGTCTGAGTATGTCCTCCAGCAGCCATATGTCCGAATCTTGGTTCTCAAGTGCTAATGCTGGGAAGTAGTATAGTAGTATTAGCATGGTGAATGACAGACTAAAGACTAAACCAAGATCAAAGTTTGGATGTTGCAACTTTCAGCCAGAGTCTCACATAGATTTTGAAAGGTGAACTCTTCCATGTGTGTCAGTCCTCGGCCGATTTGATCTTTTTGTCTTGCCTGTCCTCTGGTCACCCTGCCATCTTGTGTGTCAACCACAGAATTCTCCATGACTGAATAAATCATAATGTCTATCTTCCAATTTTTTAATTTAAACAATTTTTATTATGGAGAATCTGGCCTCAGAGACCACAACTAAAACAAGGTGTCAATGTTAAATTTTTGACATTGTATAAGAACTCATGACACAGGTACCAAGGTTGCATTGGCAACAGCCAGAAATCCAGAAGAGCTGATGTGGGATAATTCCAGACTAGTCAGTGTCTGGGCTACTGTTGTAATCGGGAGATGAGCTGTGGTTGTTGAAAGAGTAATGCATAACTCCATAACTTATAATCTATGAACTCGCTTAGTATATACTTGCTATTTCAAGCCACCAAATTTCAGAGCAGAATGCTAATCACCTCATTTACAGAATTAGAAAATTAAATTGTAATTAACCTTTCTGAATAGTATCATATCGCTAAGGAAAAAAGCAAACACATGGAACTCTGGAGATCACTTGATGGGAAAGCTGACATGGGTGGACACAAACAAAGTCAGGCCTGTCCAGTGATCTGCTGGGTCTATGTTGGCACTACCTGAAACAAGAAAAGCTTCAAATTACTGATGTCCAGGTGACCACTCTATTCTGGAGTTATTCGAGGTCACCTGGCTTTGTCTTTGGGTTTATTTTTAAAGCTGGCAGAGCTAATGGCTAATGTAAATTAGCAACTGAACACTATTAGCTTCCAAGTTTCAACCAGATTTTATCTGGCAAGATTTCTCTGTCTTATTTTCATACTGAACAAGAGGGAAAAAAATGCTCTAGGAAATCCTGCCAGTGTTGGGGAATAGATGATTCTCAATAGGACAGTCTCTAATCTGGGCATTGGGTGGGGCATCTTCCTTTGTATATATCCTCATTTTCAGAAGCATTGTTAAGATTAAAATTCCATTCTTCCATATAATACTAACTTGAAGTCAAGAAGCATGATTTGTTTTGTTTTTATTGAAGTAGCCAACAGTGCCAACATTTCTAATCTGTTATATATTTGAAGACCAGCCAATAATCATATTTTTGTAGGTGAGAGGTGAAGCTTTTTACTTGTGTTAGAATAAAGTATACTCTCTGTATATAAAACCAATAATATATGAAGCAAAACAACACCTACTATAATCTATTTAGTACATACCAAAGTGTATACATTTAAACAAATTAATATTTTTTAAGATATCAATTGGACACAAAATAAGCTTGTTACACAAATTACCTTTCAGACATTTCTAATAACTTACCTTATTTATATTCATGCAAAGACATGTAACTTTGCAGAATATTTTAATGACTTAATGTTTTAGTTTGATTGTATGACAGTACTTCTTTTGGAGACTGAAGACAATAATTGAAATTCCCCAACTTGTAAAAACATGCTAGCATAATATAACACAGTGCACAGAATGCAGAGGTTTTCACTGCCTCGACTGAGTGTAACAGGCTTTGATAACTCCCATGGGAGACCTTGCCATTGTGGAGGAGGAGATGGGCGAATGAAGTGTGGCAAGGGAAGGTTGGGTGGGGAGAGGAACTGGGAATGGGGGCGTGATGATTGGTATGTAAAATGAATTTAAAAAATACTGCAAAATTAAAAAAAAATGCTGCCCTGGAGGTGGGGGCTTTTAAAAATTGCATTTTCATTATAAAGATAAAAGACCTTTGTGTTTAAAGAGAAGACAAAGATCCATCATAATGATATTGTTTTGGTAATTAAATGTCATTATAGTGGGTATTTGTTGATCAAGGGCATAGAATGCAGTCCTTTTTGACCTGGTAAATGCATAAGTTAGGAACTGCTGCTCTATGGCAATTGCACTTGTCAGTTGGTCAGAATATATTGACCATCTGTCATCTTCTCATTCATGTTTGGCACTATCTGCTGGAACACTCAGAAAACCGTTTAGCATTAAAATTATGTTCCCATTATGATCTGCCCAAGTCAGAGTGTTTCCAATTATTAAAGTAGGTAACTGTTAAATCTGTCTCTCATACAGTCATAGTTCTGTCTGACTGGGGCAAAATGCAGGCACATAACAGGAAAAGTGGCATCAGCAGATGCAGACGTGGGCCACGGCTACTGGTAAATTTCAATAAACAAATTTGGTAGAACATTTTTAAAAAGTAGCAGAGAAATAGCCATTCAGGAACAAATTTCACATTTATTTAGCTATGAAGTATGAACATTCCTGAATCATAGCAGTATCAATAAATAAAATGAATGTAAATATCCTGGGAAGTGGGCAGACTGTATGTATTTGTTTATCACCATGGATACTTCATTCATGATGATGTTGACATTTCATTGTTAGCATTGCTCAATGGAAGCATTCCAAGAAGCATCCAGAACAACTGCAGACGGAACCATCCTTAGTCTACTCTAACATGTGCCAATTCTATTTTAATTATGCTTTTTTAGTTTCCTCTAATACTACAAGATTAACAGTTTAAAAATGTTTTCTTCAGCCATACTCAGAACTCAACTAGATGGGTGAAGCGTAAAAAAAAAAAAAAAAAAAAAAAAAAGTCATATTTTTATTTCTCTAACTTCAATGTAATTGTTAGATTTGCCTAATGTTATATTATACCTGATGTTAATTCATAAACTATTGCTTTTTTATTCAAGTAAGGTTGACCTAATTATTGAGGTGCTGAAGTTGATATTAAATGCAATGGGGAACTTGAAGACCTAGTGAAGTGAAATCATTCCAACTGTGGGGAACTGGGAATATCCACTGCACTGACCATGTTCCTTAAGTCTCTTTCTGAGATGCATTTGCAGTTACATGGAATACAGTAAAATGAAAGTTAACACTTTTATAGTAATAATTTTATAAGGAAAAGCAGATTATTAAACTGATATGAGTAATTACTTGAATGTATATATATGTATACATATTCCCAAATAACATTAAAATTGTGCCTGTGGAGTCCATATATAAAATTAAATCACAAATCTTGCACCTACATTCTCTGTATTTACAGTCTAAGCACTGAAGTTGCTTGCTTATTAAGGAAGTTGCTTTTAAGTCTGGATTTTGGGCTGACAGATCACTATAGGGTGATGGGCTTCCTTATCTCATAAACTTTTTTATGTTTGTTTATTGATTGTTTTCACACAGTGCATGTTGTATGATGAACATATGGTCCAACATAAAGGAAACAGATTACATACATCATGTTTTCTTTTTCCTTTAGCTAGCAACATGATGTGTGGGGATCAACTGAATAGTCACTGGATATTTTCACCAGAATTACCTGGTTTGCCTACGCGTGCTCTTTCCTTTCCTGTAATGTTTTGCCCAATATTTCCTTAATCACAGTGGATTAATTAGACACAAGCATTAGCTCTGTGTTAGCTGATGACTTTTATATTTTTGCCTAAGTAAACCCATCTTTTCTTGTCTTTTATTGTTTTTTCTTCTTTTTCTTCATTATTATGTTCTGAATATGAAGAAAACCTACAGAATTTATATTTCATGTATACTTGGGGGGTAATTTAATGACTGTATGTTCACATCCTCTGGCAGTGCCTTTGCCCCTTTTCCTGTATTTTCTCTGCCTTATACTGTTGTTGTATTTTGATCTTGTAATTATACTAGGTCGGCGGATATTCCATTCCTATAGGAATAGTATTTACTTCATCATCGGTTTCCTCATCATGAAAGGGATGTAATATGGCACATACGCTTGGAAATGACAAGAGTGTATAGGATCCATGTTGGACCCTAAGAAATTGTCATATAGCCCTAACAATGAAGAAAAGATCTTACTCACCCAAAATGAATGAAATCCCCTAGGAAGAATTTGGAGAACTATTAGAACATGCATTGAGTGATACTAATGCTCCAGCCACAAGGAAATTTTTCTCCATAAAAGCAATGTTTATTCTCTTTCCTGAAAGAATATATAAGGCCAGACTTTTCTGCACTTGTGCCTACCAGGAACTGTCCTGACATATTAGGACTGATAACAACTACTTTCAATAGAGGCCCTGCTTATTGAACTTCTTTGAACTGTGGTAGCTGAGGGTAGAGTGTATGAGAAGACATAATTCCTTAGCATAACTTTGGTGCCTAGAAAGGTCCTGGAAAATGGCCAGTGACCAGGTGCTTCCTCTTGAAGCTGCCTGGCAGTGTCCATTAACAAAAAGAAACTGAGAAACACATGCAGACCCCCAGATAACTGGCTGACATTTTCAGACACTGCACATTAGGGAAAGAGTCCTGCCATTATGAGTGAGCCTGTGGAATTTGCACATTAATATTAATGAATCCTCATCTGAACCCACAGGCTGACAAGCCTGGCAGATACTATGGCTACCTTCCTGTAACAAAGAGAGTGTATTGTTATGTTTATTTAACGCAGGGCATGTGATTACAGTACATATGCAATATAGCTTAACTTGGGAAATGCTTTTGAGTACCTGGGTTTTTTACAAGTTTCAAAGTTTCAGGAGTTTCACTCATCTTGACCACAGTTGTCTAGGCTGCAAACTGAAGCCTTCACTTTCGTGAAGATACACACAGGGAAGTTAATCAGAATTGTTTCACAATCCTTCATGAACTCTCAACATAAGCCTCTGTATGTGAATGAATCTACACTATTGTTTTGCTTCTTGTCTTCTATGGCCCCAAGCAAGACAATGGTAACAACCCAGGGTTTCCATCGATCATGCACAGATTGCTTTTGCTCATACATTATAACTTTCTTCCTAAATGAATTACTAATTATCATATTCCTTAGATATGATTTAATAACATGTTAATAACATAGATTCTATGAAACAGGTATACATTTGAATTCTACCTTGGCTGTATCTGAGTCTCATTCAGTGCTGATAATGACAGATAAGTTTCCTTGTCTGCTGATTTGAGAATAATGCACAAAACAAAGACTAGCTGTCATAATTGGCAGCACGGTCAGTGTTCTCCAATAGATTCAGTTCACTTAATTAATATTTATCAGGAGCCCAGACGGAGCCTGGCAGTCTATGAGGTGCCAGCCAGTCCCACCCCCTCTGCCTTTAAGCCATCTGCTGAGCTCATGAGTGGTAGGCAAATGGCCACCTTGGGAAATATGTCCTAGGTGTCCCTCTTCTGCTTCCAGCTCTCTGTCCCTCTCTAGTGCTTCCTATGGCATAAGCCTGTGAGTAAATCATAAACAAGGCTTTAGCACTTAGAGTTTTAAATATGCTTCATCTGGAGGGTAGCTAAGTATCCAAATCGTTGTACTTTATAGAATACAGAAATTTAGTCTTAAAATTAAATACAAATTCTTATAATGATTTATTTTTAAGGATTTTTAAAAACAGTTATACAAGTGTATATGAGAGAAAATTAACAGGTGTGAATACAGAACCCTCATAAAACCAGAAAAGGACACTGGATCTGCTGCTGCTGGAGTTATAGGCAGCTGTGAGAAGCCTAGCATGGGGTCTAGGAACTGAAAGGAAAACTTCTGAAGAACAGCAATTCCCTCAATTCTCAGCTATCTCTCCAGCAGCCTGATTTATTTTAACAGCTATAAAATGAGTTTTTCTAATTTTAAAGTAGTTTTAAGTTCACTACAAATTTAAGCAAAAATTACAAAGTACCCTCTATAGCATTGCTCCTACCCAGACATGTGTAGCACCCCACAAGTGAAATATGATTACAATTTAACAACCTATACCCAAATTCCATGCTTCACACCTATTGCTGCATGTTCTGGTTCTGAGCATCTAAATAAATATGTGATATATATATTCAACACTATAGCTTGATACAGTATAATTTTGCTGCCCTATAAATTCCCACATTCAACCTATTCATTCCACTTTTCCCTACATTCTGACTACTGCTCATGTTTTTAGAAGCTTTCCAGTCTACCTTTTCCCAAAAGGACATATTTTTGGAATTTATAGTAGCAAACCTTTATGGGTTGGCTTGGTGCCCCTACTAACATATACTTACGTTTCCTCAATGTAACTGGACTTTTATGGTCTTTGCATTTTTTGGTGTGCATGTGTGTTGATATATGGTGTATTAGTTTTGCATGTCTATATGCTTGCATGTGTGTGTAGTATTATGTACCAACACATGTGTCTGTGATAGCCAGAGGCTGCAGTCCTCAAGTATTCTGGCCTTCTTAGGAAAGCCTCTTCATTGTCTCTAAACCTTGTTCTTTTTACACACACACACACACACACACACACACACACACACACACACACACACACACACATATCTGTGTGTATATGTGTGTGTATGTGTGTGTGTGTCACTTAAGTATCTAATAAAATCATTTGCCCATTTTGGTTAGATTATTAATGAGTTGTTTGTTTTTAAATTTTTTCTTAATTTTAAAATGTTTTAGATAGTAATTTGTTTTAATCACATGAGTATGGACTAGGTGTTTTCTGTAGAATTTAAAATGTAGATAAATTTCCCAGTGTAAACAAGGTTTTGTGTTTAAACCTCAGTACTACCAAAAGGAAACTAAAACCCAGTAAGCCAGACATTTCGGAACACACTTGTGCTCCCATTTCTCAGGAGACTTATGTAGAAGGACCACACATTTAAGACCAGAGTGGGTTACCTAGTGAATTACAAACTGAAAAATGAAAACACTTCTTTTCATTCCGTTCATCCTCACTCTATTAATTCTGTTGATTGTGCGGAATCCTTTCAATTTGAGCAATCATAGATTTCAATTCTCACATTTGTTCCCTGGGTTATTTGCGCCATATCAAGGCAATCATTGGCTGTGTCAGTATTTTTAAGAGTTTCCAGTGTGTTAGAGTTTACTGGCTTTAGAATTTTAGATCTTCATTGAGGTCTTGGCTCCATTTTGATTTGATTTTTTTTTGTAGTATGAGAGACAATGGTCAAGTTTCAGTCTTCTCTCTGTGAATATCGTTTTCCTGGTGATGATCAGTAGGATGTGCTTCCTCAATTGACACCTTTGTCAAGAGTCAGTTGGGTAAAAGTATGTGTGCATTGCTGTCTCTTGTGTTCTGTTCTACTAAAGATCTACTTCTACATCTGAAATTTCTTTTTTTTATAACTTATCTATCTTTGAGACACTCAGTGCAGTTCAGACCTTATTCAGTGCTTTATTTCTAGAATTTATGATCAGTCTCTTTTAAACATCTCTACCTTTTGCTAAATATCTAATTCATATCCAACATTGTCTTTAGAATTTTATTTAACTGTTTTTCTGTATTCTGTTGCAATTCATTGAATATATATACATATATATATGTGTGTGTGTATATATATATATAACTTCTTTTGTATTTTTATTATATTATTTAAAATTTCTATGTGTGGGGGGCCTTGTTTACCTGTGTGTCTGTTGCATTTCATTGAATGTTTAGGAATAAATTCTATTGCATGTATTTTTTCCGTGTTTGTGCACATGTGTATATGTGTGTCTGTGTACGTGTTTTCATGTGTGCGTACTTCCCATGGCACACAAAAGGTAGTCAGAGGACAACTTGTATGATGTAATTTTCTCTTTCCACCAGGTGGGTCCTAGGGATCACTAATCTTAAGACCCCATGCTGGCAGCAAGCACCTTTACCTATTAAAACCCTCTAGCCTACCCTCTTTTGGACTTTTTATCAGGCAACACATTCATATAATATATAAAAAAATAGAGATTACAAACTTTTGGGAGTAAAATGTTATCTTGTTTTTTCGTATTTCCCATGTTTGCTGTGTTGCTATTTGTGCTCTAAGTTTCATAGATACAGGAACAATTTTTTGTGTGTGTCAAACTTAGTAAGTGATTTTCTCAAGAAAATACACCTTGGGTGTGCATGATATGTTTATATAGTGTGTGTACAAAGTCAGACTCAAAGAATTCCACCCTCTCTGACTGGCACAAAGGGTGGGTGAATTCTAGTAGTTCAGGCAAGTGTACTCAGAGGGAAAATTCCTGCAGAGTACCCAATGTGATATTCCTGTATAGAAACAGTGGCTTCTATCACACTACAGGGGGCTTCTTAGGCATTTTGGTAGAGTCCCTGTTCCTTTGGGGAGTTTCTGTTCCTCTGGAGATGCAGAGCATCAGACAACTTTAGTAGATGGGGAAGGAATAAAAGCTGAAGTTTTTCAGTCTTCCCATGGCAATGTTTGCCAGGGGTCATGAGGTCATCAGGAGCAGGGTAGAATTCCTTCCAGTTGAGATACTCCTACAAGCAAGCAAAAGCAGCATGTGGCTGGTACCAAAGAGGGTTTCTGTTTAGCCTCTTTTGGGCTTTGCCTTCCTAGTGAAAACACTGGAGTGTTACTAGAGAGTAGAGCTCTGTGAAGAGGAAGCTATGGAGTTATTTCCCACTTTGTTAGCAGTGAGGGGTGGTTGGAGTTGAATAAGCAACTGCCTGAAGACTTGTAAAGCAACATGGGACTAGCTAAACACCCAGTATTAGATTCCAGCCGTGATAACTCTGTAGATCATGAAAGAGCCTCCTCTGCTCCTTTCCAGGTGGCTTCTCCCATGATAATCTCCCATTCTTTTCTTCCATTACATAGATTTCCCATTGACCAAAATGAGATCTATACAGGGTGTAGACTATGTTTCAGTCTCTGAGAAAGCTCAACTTCTCAAATAAACATCAGAACATTGAATAATAAACATTTTTACTTCCCAGAAAAGTGATTCTTTATTCCTTAATATTTTCCTATTTGTCAGACTTTAACTATTGAATGACACTTTTAGTATCAATGGATTCCAACTCTAGATGTCGAGTGGAAGCCATTTTCCATTGCTGTGTCAACCTTTTCCCCTGATGCTGATGTTGCTTGCCCATGGTCATTATGATTCCTCTTAGCTCTCTCCTAGAGTTGTCCAAGAGGCTGTATCTGCCAGTGTCATGCTTATCTCCACTGTCAAGTGCACATAACTACATCATGTCCAGAGGCATAGTAAAAGCTAAGCATGCTCTCCCTCCTCTTCCTATTATAGCTGCAAATCTTTAGATGTGAGGATATAGTGTGGAGTAACCTCTGAAGCCAGGAGAATAAAGAGGGACCACGCGAGGAAAGCAAACAGACAAAGGGATATCACGGAACAGAGGAAATGAAGAAAATTAAGGGAAAAGTGAGAAAGAAGGCCAGTGCAAAAGGAAATAGAGGAAGGAGGGGAAAATAACACTGAAGATGTTTTTAAAAGCCTTGAGAAATCTTGTTACTTTATAACTAACAAAATTAAATATAACTATATGTATGTAATGTAACATAAAATATCTATGCTTAAATGAAATTATGACATTTAGGCTAAAAATGTTCCTCGGAGTACTAGGTTATCTAGAATAATTAAGTACCAAAAACAGAAAATGTCTTTTTGAGTTGTTGGCCATGTGACTCTCAAGACAACATGGGCAGTTGCTTTCCCCTGGGTTGCTTCTTAGAGGTTGAAGGTGAGTGCCTGTTGCTGAAGATACCATAGAGTTTGGGGAAAGATCTTAGAAAATTCAGACTAAATGTGACCAGAAAGTCCTCTACCTGTGGTTTAGCTTTCATAGAACTACAAGATGCTGTATAAGATGCTGATAAAGGAAGCAATCTCTAGTCTAACCAGTTGTGGTGTGTACTAACCACAGTAATAACCAGACTAGCAAAATACCCATCCCTGAAGGTGTTATGTGTGAGGTTACTGATCTTAGAACAGAACCTGCTACTACAGCGTTACTAGACCAGTATACTTCTGCATTCTGAAAACTTTCCTATGGCCACAGTTAAGTATATGAAAAGAAGCTTCTCTGCACAGCAAGAGCAGACTACAGAAAATCAAAAACAAAAAACTGGTCAGAATACAGAGACCAACTGACCATAGGGTTTACATCCCCAGCATATACATCTGCAACACAACTCATTCACCCAAGGCTCAAGCAATGTAGAGAAAAAGATGGGAAAGATTGAAGAGCCAGAGGAATAGGAAGTTTACTGTGAGATTGTATCCCTTGAAAAATAAATGTATTTTCAGCTGGGCATAGTGACTCATGCTTTTGATACTAGCCTTTGGAAGGCAGGCAGGTGGATCTCCGTGAGTTCAAGGCCAAATTGATCTACACAATGAGACCCTGCCTTGAAAAAACAACAACAAAAGAAAAGTATTTTTCAAATATTTTGGATCACTTTGTCTCTTTAACCTAGTTGAGACTTCCTAAGATCAAGTCTTCTACTACTTTTACTACTTTATGTTCCTTTTGTGAATTTGGCTATTCATGATTTTCTCTGCATTATTTAACTTATGTTGTAAGGATGTATTCTCTAAAGGGAATAGTCTTAAATCCTTGTATTATAAAATGCACAAAATTACAACATAAAGTAAAAATTATTTAATTTTTAGTAATATATTAATGAAAGCCAAATCAGAATTATTAAACTAGCTGTGAATTTATAGCCTTAAGTTTAATGTAAAATAAAAAAAATTGTCCAATTACTAAATAATACAAGAGATTAGCTTAACAAATCATTACCCAAGTTCAAAACAATCACAATATGCTTAGGTACGACCATGTAGTTCATCATCGCATGTCTTCATACTCTCAGGCCTATATGTTCACTATTAGCTACATTCCTGAAACATAACCACTAAAGCCAGAAGCCTGTCTCCATTGTCACATCTAAAATGTGTCCTTCAATGTTCCCAGATGTTTCTCACTGAGCAAAATTACCTACATTGGAAATATTGATCTACTGCAATAGGCTATATGATGCTTGTAACTGCTTTAGTCAGATTGATTATATGAGATCAATCTTCTTCTGTGTGGCACATTTTTGTCCCATGTGGTCAAACTTGACAGAGAAAGTTAGAAGCACCAACATCCTTAAGACATATTTTAATATTTTTACTGATATGAATAAATATGTACAGTGATACATATATTTATTTTAACTTTAAAATGTGGAAATTTTTGCATTGTATTTAAATATCTTGTAATAATTAAAACATTTGAACTAGTGACCAATGATTTAAGTAAGATAATGGCTAATTTATTATATAACATATCTCTTGAACAGTTGTTTGTCTCAGAATATTTATAAACATTTGGTGGAAACTTTAATTCTAGTTGTGTGTGTGTGTGTGACATTCTGCTTTAAGAACTTATACTTGAACCCTAATTCTCCTGTGACTGGCCCACCTCCCACCACACACACACACACACACACACACACACACACACACACACACACACACACACACAACACCACACATTCTAAAGAATTCTGGACAAAGACTAATAATGTCCTGGCCATAGTACTGAAGCAAATGCCAGTACTTAACCAATGGTACAGTTGTGTATTGAGTTTAGAAAAAAAAAAAAACTTGTTAATTATTTCATAGTTTGAGTGCTTAAAAAGACAGTTTCTATGTTGCTGCTGTCTGTGGTTTTCTCTTACCTGTTATCTATAAACTCTGAGTAATCCCTACTAAAGATTGCACAAAGCCGAGGGGGAGAGAGAGAGAGAGAGAGAGAGAGAGAGAGAGAGAGAGAGAGAGAATGACTGAATATATATAACATGTAGAAACCAAGGCAAGACTAATATTTTGGTTAAGGAAACAGCTTTGTACAGAATATTTGTGACATAAATAGTGATATGGAAACCAGAAACCATCTTACCACGTTGGTGTGAGTAGTCTGGACAACATGCTTTAAAAATATGGTTTAATGGGATTCAATATGGCGAACCACAAGGCCTCTCCTAGGAACCTGAGAGATCCAAGGGGGCTTTAGGGGAGACACAGCAGGGATGAGCCTGCATAGGGTGCAATACCTCCAGAACAGTTTAGAAAATAAATAAAGAAGAAAGGAAGGAAGGAAGGAAGGAAGGAACGAACGAACGAACGAACAAACAAACAAATGAACGAACGAACTAGCAAATGAACTAAAAGATGAGTGCTTATGAGAAGATGCTTTTAAAAAGTGATTTCATGGAATTGGGAAGAGAGGAGGAGGAAGAAAAGGGAGGAAAAAGAGAGAGAGAGAGAGAGAGAGAGAGAGAGAGAGAGAGAGAGAGAGAGAGAGAGAGAGAGAGAGAGAGAGAGAGAGAGAGCTGGGTATACTAGAGAGAAGTGCAACTAGGGACAAGGCAGCTGCAAGTGTGGGAAACCACCTCACCTGGATTAGACAACTTCTCAGCCCTCAGATCCCACCTGTTAGCCACCCCTCTTGTCCCTCACTCTGCTAGCCCTGCTCAGGTCCCGTCCCTGGACAAGCTAGTTGCTCATCACCAGAGCCACCCGGCGCTGACTCCCAGCAACAAAAAGATATTCCAGATGAAGAATGGTTCGTTTTCTGGACTATGTCTCCTCAAAAAACTTCTGCTGTTGACGGCCATGTTGATGTCTGTGATCTGAGCTGCTTCCAGAAACCATATGGAAGTCCATGATCACGCTGCTTCCAGCTGCTATGGGCAAAAAAACAAAAAAACAAAACAAAACAAAAAAACAAACAAAACAAACAAACAAAACAAACGCTTCTTTTGCAGTAGTATCAATGAAAGCAGACTGATTTCTTAGAATGAGAGACATTGAAGCCTCCTGTGACAACCTTCCGCACCCTCACCTTCACCCCCAAAAGAAAAGAAACTGTCTAAAATGAAACTATTGAAGAGAGTCTTAAACACTGTGGTAAAGATGCTGACGTGTAGCTCTTCACAGTTGATGGTTTCTGGCGGTGTTGGGGTGTGGAAGGATTCTTTTTTTTTTTTTAAGAGGCTGACCACTGGACCGTATGCAGTGAGTCTATGGGTAACCAAATTGTATACGGTGTTTTGTTATTGTTTTGTTCTGGGGAGAGTGGGAACGTGGAAAGGGAGAACTGAGAATGAGAAGCAAGTGTGATCAGATGTGTTGTACAAAATCCCCAAAATAGTTAATGCATTGTTGAGTGTAGCACTATAGTGAGTGATTAGGTCCAAACTTAAGTTATCAGAGTGCACAGCAGATGCTTTACTGACCAAGCCACTATGACAGCCCTGAGCCTTACTGACCAAGCTGGTATGCCAGCCCTGAGATTTGCAAATTGTCTAGGAGCTAACTCGTCTTTGGGAAGATATTTTCTTTCATCGTTTTTTTATGACATTAAAATCTTGTACATTTAAAAAATGTGTTTTTAAAAGGTCGTCCAGAAAGGTGTTTGAAAGAGAAAATTAGCACAGGGTGTTTACTGTATTTATTTGCTAGTATTAACATGACTATAATTTACAGATGAAAGAATGTTTTTCTACACATCGTTGATTATTCGGCAGTTTTTAAACTTCCCTTTCACTGGAATTTCTGAATTTTTCCATTTACATTGGCTTCTGAAGCTGTGAAAGGTCTTGGAACGCAAGACAGGGCCATGACCTCCACCTCACCCAGTAGAGGAATTTTTAATATGAGGGCTTTAAAATGCCTAATGTCTGACTTTGTCATCACTTTGAATTGCTGACACGTAATACTTGAGATGTTATTCTTCTGAAGAGCTTTAAGGAGCCATAAAGGATGATGAATAAACATGGGTGTCCAACATCCACTAGATGTGCCTGCTGAATCAATTACTTTTTTCTCCTTCATCTTTAGAAACTCACTTTAGAAAGACAAAGCTTTGCAATTCATGAGATCCAGCATGGTTACTTGGAATGAGTTCTCAATAGTGGTGGTAATTGAAATACATTATAAATAAACTACCACTCAAACATGTATTCAACAAAAAAATCTTCAAATGCTTTGACTTCTTTGCTCATAGACAGAGAAATTAGACCCTAAATAGGGCAAAAGAAGAAAGATAATTCAGGAAATATTGCAAATATTCCATCTTCATCTGTTTCATTTTTAAAACAAATGGCTTCACCATTTTCTACTGACTTGGCATAAAAGTTAAACCTCAAATAGGAAATAGTTAGTTCCAACATTAATTGGCTAGAAAGGACTTAACTGTGTATCTATTTCTTTGCTTGCTTTAGTCTTGTTTCTATGATGGTATAAAGTCCAAAAGCCAATGATTTCTTGAGAGAGAGATGGGGTTTCTACAGAGTGAGTAGACTAAGATGCTTTAGTCTTGTTGCCTTTGCTGAGCCCCAATAGGATCCCCGTAGTATTACAGAGTTTTTGTAATCCCATAGTAAGACATTTTATCAGGTAGATGGGAAGGTCATAAAATTTGTGCCACAGGTGTGGCTAAATAATACCGACTCAAAAATTCTTAATCATAGGTGAAAACTATTCTTGGTTGAATTTATTGACATGGAATTCACTAAAGCATAGATGAAATCCACACTGAATTTGTAGCCATATCTTGTTTGACACCAAGACTTTAGCTGTATTCAGCTAAAAGAATCCAAGGGCTTTAGGACAAATAAAGGCCAAATACATGCTTTTATTAATAGCCCTTCAAAATTACAGATAGCTAAGAGACAGTGAAGTTGTGATACTGTTCTGTCTGCCTTTGTGGATAGGTATCTATTTCTTAAGCCACCTCTCTCTCTCTACCTATCTATATTTATATATAAATATATATATACTTATAAGTATATATTATGTATGTTTAACTGTATTTAACTCCAGATTATCATATCTTATATAAAATTCTTAATAATTTTGGTAGCCTTCATAATCATAAGGAAATGCTTATTGATTGCATCTAAATGGCTTATGATCAATGTGAGGCTTAATAAAAGAATGAGCCCTCCAGAGGTATATGGAGGTTGAGAGGTAAAGCTTTTATTCCCAGTATAAAATGCTGGGCTATGCAACAGAAATAAGAGCAGCCCCACCAAAAGGATTAGGAGTTTTTGTAGAATGATTTAAGTAGAGCTGTTGGAAAGCATTAAGGAAAAAGGAACTGTTGTAGGTAAAGAGGATTGCTGTAGGCAAAATCTTATGGGAGGAGGGGTGTCTTTGGCTATTAGGATGGAAAGAGACTATGGTAAAGCTGTTATGCTGAAATAAGGGTCAAAAGACATCTGAAATATTTACAACATTCAGTTTCCATTCCCCTGAAGTGATTTGGTCCAACAGGGGTCATCCATCTTGATATCTTAGGTAAATCCATCTTCACTAAATATCTAGGCCAGCCAAAAACAAACTTGTAAACATTAAATTAAAGGACCTTCATTATTCTTTAGAATGCTGTTCTGCAAATATCCCAACTTCATCTCAATTCATCAATTTATACAACACAATTAGATCATTTCCAGATCACATTTTAAAACTGTTCATAAATACCTACCTTGAACAACAACAACAACAAAAAACTCCTCTAGTAAAGTTTCACCCCCCCTTTACTTTGTAACCTTCCTCATTGTCTTCAATTCATGTAGAACATGCTTCTCTTCTCTATTTCCTGTGATGACTCTCATAGAAGTCATGAATAGTATCTGTTGAGAAAATCATAATTTTTCTTATCTTTTAAAACAGTAGAATTGAAAAGGAAAATATCAAGAAAATTGTAGTGTAACACAGTGACCGTTACATTATTGTCTGCCACTAAGACAAGACACAGCCATGCACTACCAACAGATCACAAAGCTTTGCTTTGCACATGAGGTCCCTGGTGCCTAAAGAAAGCCAGGGAAAAAGAGAGAAAAGAAAGTTCCTCACAGGAAAATTTTAGCTCAGTAAGAAGAGCATCTCAAGGTTGACACATTGCTTTCTGTGAACAATGTGGGTGTAAGGAAGTCCTGCTTTGTGACTGAGCAACAGTTGGTGGTTAGCTCAGCAGAGCTCTGCTTGTTTTGGATTCTGTTCTTTCTCCATGACATGCTGGTTTGTGTCTCTCATTCTTTCTACCCTGGGAATAACATGCAGGCCTCGTTTAACTGAGACCAGTCTATCCATCCTCTTCCATATTCTAATTTTCTAGTTCCATTATATTCTGACTATTTTTGCATACTTCTTACTTAAAACTGTTTATTCTTATTCCATATCTCTTTTTTACATACCTTCTTCTCATGTTCTGTGATCATAATTTGCCTCGGGTCAATTATACCACTCATATAGGCATGTTTAACTACTCTGTCTATTAAGGATCCTGTTTACATTATACCTTTTGGCTTCCATTTAATTTTTTTCACTTATCATTATCACTATTATCTTTTGCAAACTAGCTTTTATTGTCGTTTATTAATTTTCTCTGAAGTAAAATATTCTGTCTCGGAGGGAAGGTCCTTAACATTCAGAATGAAAGACAGGTAAAAAATTCCAACCTAGTGAGAAACTCCTTAAACTCAGAAAATGGATAATTTATTAGCTTCAGGAGGTCCCAGAAACAAAGTAAGTTCACTAGGCTTTTTCACTTCCAAGTTTAGATGAACAGTGAGGACTCATGGAGGACATGTTCAGACAAGTCTAGCTGCCTTGAAGAGTCTCAAGAAAACTAGGCTGCCATAAATTGACACTCTCTAACCTGGAGAGCTGCCTATGAGTTGTGCAGTGAGATCCAGGTTTTCAACTTTTATGTACTTTTACCCATGACGGGACAAATTTCAGTGATGAAACTGTCTTTGAGTAATTTTCACTTCTGTAAGTAATCCCTCACCCAGAGTTCTGTATATAACCCCAATAAAACTCATTGGTTCTCCAAGATGGAATTTGGTAGTATCTTTGCTTTGGTCTGTCACTGTTACTGGTTCCTTATCTAAGGTAAGCTGATCTTAATTTATGTCTCCTCCAAAACAGTGTCACACAATTATCTTTGCATAAAAATTTGATTTTTTTTTGAATTTTCATTTCTGCTATGTGTCTGGCTCATAATGACATGCTATTACATCTCAACTAAAAGACATTTATCTTACCAATTAATACAATTACGATTAACTTTAAATATGCATTATTGTTATCCCAAGCAGACAAATAACTAAAACTAGATACATACTTAAAACTAAATTAGTTGGATATGTTTCTTGTTCATCTATAATAATTTAAAAATTATCACACATAACCTCTTTTAACTCTGGTACATAAATGGTAGCATCCATTACAACTAAGAAAGTAAATTTGGAGGGATAACCCATAGTATTATGGCTACGGAAACATGAGAAATACAAAATTTACATTCAAAGATTTGTCCTCTGTGGTTTTAGTGCAGCACTCTTGCACCTATGTATGCTTGACAGAGTCATAAACCCAGTTATGACACTATGAGAGTTCATTGCATGAAGCCATAAAGATAAAGCCAGTATTATATTTTCAGATGATAGGATGTTAAGATATCCAAGCTTTGTGGCATCTTCCATGGAGATCTGCATACAGGGAGTAGAAGTAGCAAAGGAGAGACATATATAATAATTTTCATCGATAGAGCTATCTAACCCCTTTGAAAATGAATCATCACCTGTTTGAGACAGAGCTACAGGACTTGTTTGTCTTGCTTGAGTTTTATTCTTGTTTGGTTCTATCTTCCCTAACTGTGTCCACATTCCTTTTTGAAAAAATCATTTTTCTTTCAACAATACATTCCAGCTTCAATTTTCCTTCCCTCCACACCTCCCAGTACTCTCTACTGTTGTCCCTCCACCAGACCTATTTTTTCCATTTCCTTTAATAATAGAGCAGATATCCCAGAGGTATCAAGAAAACCCTGCATACCAAGTTACAATAAGACTAGAATTAGTATTCTTAAAAAATTGTGTTATCTATTATTTTTACATAAATTAACTATACATCATTTTTTTCTAAGTAAGTTATACCAAATGAGCCATTGAGATTTCCACCAAAATATATACTACAAACCAAACATTTTGGCCATTTTCTATTTTTGTGTGCAGATATGTCACTCTCAAAAAAGAGAGTAGAATACAGATTGACAATTTTTCCTAGCTAAATAACTTCAAAGAACATTCCTAGTTTGATCTTAGTAACCAATAACTACCAACGTCAATGTAATTTATATGTTTTCTCAAAAAAACGAATGAGCCACTCTTTGAAGATCTTTGTAATTTTCTAAGCCATTCAGTTTGAGAATCAAATTGGAAAATGAAGATGCAAATCATATACTACATAAAGAACATATTTAAAAAGACTTTGTTAGCATACTCTTATAAGATTTTATAATATGGATTTGATGAAGACAAAAATGATACATTTATCATCCAAAGCTTGGAATTAAATTTGGGTGGTAAGAATAAAGAGAATTATGAGCCTTGTGATGTCCCAGAGCACATTAACAAAGACCAAACCCTTATGCTAATCTTTTGTAAATGTATAGTTGGTGTTCCTCCTTGTGAACCTGCCCTGGAAAGTGCATTTCTGTATACTTCTTTAGTAAGAACTAGATAGTAAGTATGGTGTTTTAAATATGCTGTTTGAAAAAAATATGTATTCATGTGTCTGGGGTGTGGCTCACTTGATAGAATCCTTGAGTAACTTGCACAGTGCTCTGTATCCAACAGCAGTACTTGAGAAGTAGAAGCAGGGGTATCAGACATTCAAGGTCATTTTCAACTCTTTCAAAAATTGAGTAAAGCAAATAAAAGAATAAAGCCATGTTCACATTAAAATAGCTTAAATGAATAAATATGTGGCAACATTTATATACTAAATATGAACTAATATAGAAACTTTAGAAATTGATACATTCTAAATGTTGAAATCAATTATTCACTTGGTGAAGGATAAAGTTATGTCTGATGAGCATTCCCTATTAATAAATGAACAAGGAAACTATTATTACTGGATATGGAGCAAATCTTATCTGAAATCTTTAAATTCTGACTTGTTAAGAAAATTAAAATTAAAAAGGTAGTAATGTGAATTTAACTGTCCAAACTCTTAGGATAATCATGATACATGTGTTGAAAACAATGTAATGTTTATTTGAATTTAGTTTTTAGTCTGTGGAGGTTTTAAAAATGAATTATTAAGTCCACTGTTACATTTGGAATTTATAGTAACAATATTATGACAGGAGTTATGATATTTTGAGAAGTATGAACAAATGTAACTTATCCACTGCCTCAAAGTCCTTTAATTTTTTAACTTACTCTGCATATCACCTATTTTAAGAAAAGGATTAAAATCCCCTACCAATAGTGTGGCCCCAACTCCACCTTTTTCATACAATAAGTCTAGTCATGCTTTGCCCTCACACTTTGTTTTGCCTGAAGTAGTTTTATAAAGCTTTTCTATTTTCTAATTCTATGTGGATCCAATCATGAAATAATATTTCTCAAATATATTTCTCAAATTATAATTGCATAACTATGTTTGAATAAGTGGTAAGAGCACATCAAATCGACCTTTAGCAAACTATTAAATGTCAATAGTGGTGCTGGCTTTTTGTCACGATGTCATCACTCTTTATTTGTATAATATTTTTACAGGAAGAAACATCAGAATCAGAGACAAAGGCCTATGATGGAGTGAAGTGATTCCTTTCTGCTACACAGAGGACAACACTATTCTTACATGTGCTAATCTGATTTGTGAAGGTTCAGCTCAGAACATGCCTGTGGTGGTTGTGTGCCTATTCATTATCTGGGTACCTCATTGCGTCTTCTGCTTCATTCCTCCAAACATTGACCTTCTCTTCATGAACCACCTTAAGGAAAAATCAACCAATTGTAACCTAATCAGTAGAGGAGCTTAAAATTCTTTTGTCTTCTTACATTTTAGCATTGTAGAACTGCCGAAAGTTTACCATTTACGAGTTAAGCAAGGCTCACAAACCACTATATTCCAGGAATGGTAACCCCTTCCTTGAAGTCTTATACTAGCAGTTTGTTTTTCCCTGCTACTCATATATAAACATCACCTTCTCCCAGTGATGTTTATAAAATAAAATTTGGTCCAAATAAAAGATAAACCAAGAAGTTCCCTGTAGAATATGTGCTGTGTCCTAAAAGGAAAGACTGTTTCTTTACAGAATTTGGAGACACTCTGTTTTCTCTGGTCACATCACCACCAAAGTTAACCTCTCCAAAAAGTTCATGTTTGAGACCAACCCAAAGACCCATTTATTCTCTCTTCTACTTCTGCCTACTTTCCTCTAAATAGCAGGTAAGCAGAGAAGAGCTTCAGTACTGAGAGTTCTGAGAGTGTGCTCGTTCTGAGAGTGTATTGGCAATCTTTGTTCCTTACCTCTGTTAAAAATTAAACTCCATGGCTTATCTCCCCCCCCCACCCTCATTTATTGTGCCTGTATATGTAACAAGTTCCAGGCATAGGATCTGGCAGAAACATTTAAAACAATGTTCAGGAGTTGTATCTAGGAGATGTTCTGCTGTTTAGAGTCTAAAGAATCTATGCTTTATATTTTTTAATAGTTTATCTTTGAAGTTAGGTATATTCTTTAATGTGCTGCACCATGATCATAACCCTGAAGGCAAATGGAAGTAGAATTACAATATTGAAAACACCTGTGTATTTATATAAACATTAGAGTATCTATTGGATAACATAACACAAGCACAGGATTATTTTGGAAATACACGGTAACCAGGAAGCTTAGACACTGTAATCCTAACACTTAGGAGGCTCAAAGAGAAGAAACAAACCATTAAGGCCAAACGGGTTACATACTGATACCAAAGCAAGCATGAATAACTTAATAATATCCTGTTTCAAAATAAAAAGTAAAACAAACAAGGACTGGAGCTACAGCTCAGTGGACAGACACTTACCTGGCATGTTGTAGCCATCAGTCATGAGGAAAACGTTAATTTTTCTAACAGAAAAAAAAAAAAATGAGGAAAGGTCAGTGAAATGGCTTTTGGGGTAAAGGTTCCTGCCACCAAGCCAAATGACTTGAGTTCATTGTCCAGAGCCCACACAGGGGAAAGACAGAACTGACTCTTGACAGTTGTCCCCTGATGGCCACCTATGTGCCTTGAAACACATGTTCCCTGTTTCAAAAGGCCTCATTTTCCATCTTCAGCTCTGTGCCCTTTACTTCTTAAATTTTGTCATATAATACCTTCTTCATAACTGCTACCTAAAACAATTTTTACAAAATATATTAAATTTATGTCCAATTTTAATTTTCAAACTTCTTTGTGTTTATATTTGGTAAAAGAATTGATAAATTGACTTACAAACCTATAAGTAACTATGCATTATACATTTTAGCATTTTGTAATACCTAGAGAATTTGAATTCCATTTAATTAAGGATAAAATTAAATAAAAGAATACTACCCTGATAAAAATGTATTGAAATATTATATCTCAAAACTAGAAACTGTACTAGTTATTGAAAATCTGGAAAAGCAGCAGCAGTTAAATAATCAAAAACACAGCACATCCACCCACCCCCTAAGGACCCAGCTCCCCCTCCCAATGGATCTGGAGTGGCAATTCCCAACTCAGTGAGCTCCCCAGAGCTCCAGCTAGCCATCACCATGGGAACCTTCCTCATAATCCCTATCCCCTTGCTCATACAGACTCTCCTCCCCTGCTGTCAGCTGGACCAGGAGCTCTGTCCATTGCTCAGCCATGGATCTCCACCTCCACCTCTGTTTCCATTCCCTGTTGGATGTAGGTTCTGTGATGACACCTAGAGTGGTTATTCATATGATTATAGGGAAAGTCTCTGTAAGTAGTTTCCTAGTGGAATCAGTGACCAGCTTTCCATAGCTACCAAGAAGTTACTTTCACAAAAGTTCTGTTCGACTAAGTTACTGTAGTTTGCATTAGTAGAATTTCACAGGAGTCCTTCAACTTTCAGTGAGGGAATCTGCAGAAAAACAGTCCAGACTCAGGCCCAGGGAAGCGCAATATCCATAAATACTTTTATGAGCCCCACAATGTTGATTCTTCCATGTATATTGTCTAGGTACATTAGCATTTTTTTCATGTTTTATCAAATCTCTTTTATTATCCTAATCCCCAATCAGAGCTAACAGATCTTCACATTAAACTTTCCCTGTACAGATTACGATATTGTTTCATGTCCTAATTAAATTTATACATAGACTATGTTAAAAGACACATTATTACAACATTACAAGTGAACCTTTGTCCTTTTCACATTCAATGGGAATTAGACACTTTATAAGTGTTAGTGTTAAATTCTCCGCAAATGCAGAGGAAAGAAGACCAGGATGCTACTCTGAGAAAACATACTAAGCCACTTGGCTAGTCGTGGGTTAAGAGTTAAGAATTAGCAAATTATATGTCTGAGCTATAGTCCAATCAGCATGAAATTAATATAAGCCTTTCTGTGTTCTTTGGGATTTTGGGACTGCTGGTCCAGATCTTGGGCTTATCTGAGCCAGAAATTTTATACTACAGTCAAGTCTTTAAAATTTATGTTTAAAATACATTACTGACTATGGAGACAAAACTGTAGGCTTCTGGAAATTACTAACTCTTACACCTCTTGATCAACATCTCATATTCCCATTTCATGAACCTTAGAAACTGAACTTTTCTCTGTTTCTATGATTTCAGATTTTCAATTAAAATAAATAAAAATAATAATGTGATAGAACAAAAAAAGGCTTTTAAAATTAAATTGGCCTATGTTTCCAGGGGAAGATGAAAAGATAGTTCTTCAATTCTCTCTGGGAGATTTGTATTTAGCATACATTTGGAATTATTGATAAAGTACTACAAATAAACTTGAAGAGGGAAATCATGGATTAAACCTATGGCTTTTACTTTTTAACTTCTGTTAGTATGCAAACTGTTAATAATAAAGCATAGTTTTTACTGGAAAATTCTTCACATCAAAGAAAAATAAAACAGTTTAAATCATATATATATGAGCCTCTGAAGAAACAGGAGTAAGATGGCCCCAAGTAGCTTTCCATGTGTAAAATATAAAACTATTAAAAAACATACTGTAGATTTCTTCCTCCTAGCTACAATCTCATCTATTTATGACTTCTTTGTCCTAGGTAAGAGCCTTCTATTTCATTCTCTGCATACAGTGAAAAATCTTAATTTAAAAGGAAGAATGTAACTGATGGGAAAGATGAAATAAGGATTATTCAGAAAAGTAGACCCCTAGGGTCCAGCTCAAGATCCACTTCTCACCATGGCACTAAATGTCAGTTTCCATCTGAAACAAGAAACCTTACAAGGTCATATTGTAAAACATGGACACCTTTGAAAATTACATTCTTTTAAAATGAAAGGACCTATGTTCACTAACAGAAGTGTCTTTGCTGAACTATAAAAGTTGTGATAACTACTTTTAACTTTGCTGGTCAGTTATCACATTTTATGATATGATTGCTAAAAACATATATTTGTTATTTGTTAGTCATGAACAATTTACTTGACTGTAAATATATAACAAATGGAATGTTCCAGGGCATGTCTCCATTTTCCTATTTAATATCTCCTGCATTTTACTTGTCATTTATAGCCTAACTTTCTTGGCTGATATTTAAGCACAATATTAAACACATTAGGTCTGTGTTATAGTACTGTGCAAAGCTCATAGTTACTACAACCCCACCCTTGTGGTAAATTCTAAAATTTATCTTCATACACAGACCACACACTGAGTTAATTAGGCAATCAGATGTTCTCTGAACATCTCAGATTACTAGCTGAAGACAGGGAATACAGGTCAGAGCAGGGATTTCTCAACATGTTTATGAAGGAAGCAAAGGGGAAAAACAGGAAAGTGAAGAAAGTATGGGCTTTTATTTAGAGTTTTCATGAAGGAAGCAGAGAACGCATATTGTTTAATTTAATCTAGTTCAGACTGGACAAAATACCGAAGGAAAGAGTGCAGGAAGTGGTCCCAGGGGAAGAGGAAGCGCTTTGGTTCCGGGGAAGGAGTGATCCAAGTGGCTCTCTCCATTTCTCTCTAATGTATTTAAACAACTTGATCTTTGGCCTTCTTGGAGCCTTTGCTAAAGAAGAAACTGATTGGTGGCAGCTAGGATGCTATTTTTCAAAGAGCAGATCTGAAAAATCTATTAACTTTAGACACATCAGAAGCTGGTAGATGCTAATGATTTAAAGTCCTTTCTAACCTAAGCTACTAATAAATTAGAAGCATAAGGGCATAATCACGTATGAATCCATGAAACATAAACATCCCATTCTTTTCACTTTTATTTATTTATTTATTTATTTATTTATTTATTTATTTATTTATTTATTTGGGCTGTTGCTTTATCAGACTCCTACTAGAAGAACAAACAATATATTTTTAATTATAATTTTAAATGCTTTATATAAACAAAACTTTATGTATTTACCAAGGCTTTACCATAAATGCTGGTCACAGAAGATTCCTATTAGCTGCCAATTAATGTTTTATTTTCCTAAATTTATCACTTCCTCTGTTTAAATACTCTCTTTGGCTTCTGCATGCTGTGAAACTGCTAAGAAGTTTCTCCACTTGCCATGATTAGAAAAAGGCCTACTATGGGGACATCTTTTCCCAGCTTCATCTCCAGCTCCATTTACCTTTCTTCATCCAGCCCCACTGCTTCTTCAGGCTCCTTGGCTGCCCCTCTACTTTTATTACAAAATCTCTATGCTGTTTCCTGAGCTTGAGCACTTCCCTGTCTTTTCACATCTCAGCTTCTGCTCCTGCTTAGGAAGTCTGGAGTTGCACGCTCTGTGTTAGAGTGCAGGACACAAACCCTAGGAAGTACCTGCTGAGGTCTCTGTCTAGGTGAGTGCCCTCCTGCAGCTCTTACCCTGCCTCTTTATTCCCTGTCACATTCATTATATATTACTGTCTTTCTGCCCAACTGAAATCTAAGATTTGGCAGAAATGAGGCCTGAAGCTGTCTAATTCATTGTTATAATTTCAAGTATAGTATGCCAGATTTTTTTTTTTGGGAAAAAAAATGAACAGATTATAGAATTATAATATAATTATAGGAAAAAATGAACAATTATATAATATTGGTATCAGAATCACCCACTTTGTATATGTGAGTTGTATTTCGACTGAACATTTCCACCAGTGTCAATAATTTTAAACCAGTTTCAATAACCCTTGTGCTTCTCATGACATTCTTCTAACGTCTCATCATAATTAGTTATTCAAAATCATATTATAAAAAGATAGTTAGCACCTTTGCAAAACATATCTCCCAAAGAACAAAAAATCAAATCAAGAAAAGAAACTTGCCAGGTAAAATGATCATTTCTTCCAAAGTTAAATAATGCTAGAGTCAAATATCCAAATGCAAGATGGTATCACATTAAAATTTAATTCTCTCAAGTAAGAGCAATAAAATTTCCATAATCTGAACCAAATTTCAAGACATTAAATGAGAGAAATTGACAAATAAAGTGAAAGTAGAAAGGCAGGCATATTGCACACTCACTGTTTGACTCTGAATGCTGCAATACTGATCCACCAGATAAAATAAGACTCTTGGTGCAATAGTGGCAGGATTGTTTACGAGAGAAACCAAACGCACTCCTGGTTGGATCTGAAGCCGACTTAACAATAGTTAGTTCTCTCTATTTTTTTTAATACGTTCTTTTTGTGTATGCCTTGTGGCTTTTCCATCACGATTCTGGATTCTATACATCTCCCCATCCCTTCATATCTGCCTTCTGCTCTTGCAACCTATCCCCAAAATAAAATAACAAAATTTAAGAGAAAAGAAAAAAGTGAAGAAAAGAAAAAGAAAAATCTTATCATGGATGCTATAGTATGACAAAGTCATGTAGTAAACCCTTATGTTTTTACTTCCATGTGTGAAAATTATTTTCTCAACATCATTGCTGGATGGTGTAGGGTATTGTGTTGTTTAATGGTAAATAATTGTCCCACCCACTGGTTTAATAAAAAGCGCTGATTGGCCAAAGGCAGGAAGGAAGTGTGGACGGGGCTACCAGACTAAGAAAACTCTTGAAAACAGGAAGCACAGAGCAGAATGCCAGAGAGAAGCCAGAAGAAGCATAGGACAACCATGCTGCTGTGAGGAAAGGTACTGAGCCCCATGGCTGAACAGGAAGAATCATGGGTTAGATGAAAGGTAAAGAGCTAGCAAGTGATATGCCTGGGCTGAGGTTGATCAGCCTAAAACTATTGACAGCATCTGTGTGTCTCTGTGGGACTGTGGACTGTGGGTCTGCGGGTCTGTGGGCCTAAACCTTGAGGCTAGGCCCAAAAGTCAGGGCCAGAAACCTCCTACTACAGGATGGTTTAAGAAATATTATTTCAATCTCAATGAGGTAAATGACTTTAGATTCCCCTCAAAGATCTAATTCACAAGAACTCATGAGTTTTGCTACCTGGCTGGTATAGGACAAACAAGCATATTGGTAAGTGACACACTGCCATACCAATGAAGACAACACACTTAACATACTATACAACCAGCATTTTGCTGCCTGTGTAAAACCTATAGAAAGAGAAAGATATATATTAATCTTATTTTGTGACTAGTCAGAAAAGACAAAATATATTTTTTAAATCATTTTACTGCAGTTATATGACTGCGAGAAAAATATAAACGTGTGATTACTGACATTAAGCCAGTAAATGGTGTTACTTTTCAAAAACATGAAGGATGTATTTCAGTGCAACTAGGAAACTAGAATTGGAGAGTAAGTGACATGGGGCTTATAAGTGGCCAGTCCTCCATGTTGTACAGTTGGTGATGACTTTATTATATTCATATTTCCCCATTGTCTAGTGAATTTCAAGTCATATAACAGGATAAACAAAACTGATTTTTTTTAAATTGTACTTTTTCTGGACTGTGGTAATCAAAGTGAGCAGAGTTTCTCAGTATAGTTTTCCAGCACTTTACAAAGTCTCTAATAGTTTCTTCCAAAGACTGACTTCAAGACTGTACACATTTTTTGATGACCCATGGTATTGTCTCATTACCTAAAATGTCATGTCAAAAATGATTTCTTCTGTGAAGATGACATGAATTGTCACAAGATTATAAAGAAACCACAGCATATCTTAGCAATCAACTTGTAATTGCTCAATTTCATTTATACATTAGTTTTCTAACAAAGCAATTAACATTAGCAGCTTTGATTACAGTTCAGACACATGTTGACTTGTTAAATTTAAAAGATGGTATAACGTTTATATTTAGTTGCATAAAGAAAACAAGTGAGTGATTTCCCAACAGAGCCAACATGATTCCCAGCAATCACATTGCAATATACTACTTTTTAGTGACATTCTCCAATGAAGAAGCAGCAACATCTTTCTCTATATTCACATCTCCATTTTGGGTTTGCAGAAAACAATTTTCCCCTGGAGATTTGCACTGTATTTTAATTTGTTTTTATTCTTTTCTTTGGAATCTCAAGTCATAATTCAAATCACATTCTGACCAATTGTTTTCTGGAAGTAATTTTCACATGGTTTCAGGCAAAAGAAAAATATAATTGGTTTCACAAGAGTCCCTGTCAACCCAACTTGTTATCCCATCTACAACTTTTTTACTTCAATAAAATTCTGACTTTTTAAAAAAGTAAGGCAACTTGAGGTGCATAGATGAGCAGAAATTTTCTTATAGACTTACATATTGCATTACGGTTTTTTGGGCCCAGGCTGCCTGTTGACCAGACCCACAGACCTGCACCCCAAGATCCCTTAGCCGCCTGTCTCTGCTCAGGCCCCCCAAAATGACTCAGACACTTATATTAAGTTCATGCTGTTTGGTCTATGGCTTAGGCACATTGCAAGCTAACTCTTTCATCTTAACTCAACCCATTCTCATTAATCTGTCTGCCACATGGCCTGTGGCTCACCTGTGCTCCTTACATGCTTCTTCTTTGGTGGCCAGCTCAGTATCTCTCTGACTCCTCCCTTCTCCTACCTATGCTGTGATTTTCCCCTCCAACTTTTTCTCTAGTGCCTGTCAAGGGCCAAAACAGCCTCTTTATTAAAGATTGATATTCACAGCATACAGAAAGACATTCCCTCATCACCTCTCCCTATCTGTCTAATCAAAAAGGAAGGTTTCAATTTTAACATAGCAAAATTACATATAACAAAATAGCTATAAAGCAAGAATTACAGTTACAATATCTAGTCTATTGTATTTAACAAAATTTAAAAAAATATTCTATCATATACCTTATCATTGTGAATCTAAAGTTTTATATCCAATATACCTTAAAACAACCAAGAAAAACTTTACCTATAACTATCTAATCTTCAACTACATCAAAGGCCACAGAAGGATATATTTACCCAAGTAAAGCAGAAGTGCAGGCAACTTCCAAAATCTAGAAAGGACAGAGATGACACCTATCTGTCTGGACACTCACTGAAAGTTCCTTTATAAAGTTGGGGCATCCGTCTTCAGCCTACAGGCCCAGAGTCTCCTTTCATTTCAGTGAAGCAGGAAATCTGCTCTGCCCATTCTGGCGTAATTCATCTGTCGCTTCTCCTCAAGTTCTGAAGAATGTCTGACAGTTTTCTCTGCAAAGCAGGAAACTGAATGACCATCTCAGCTTGTTCTGACAAAGTTCAGAGGTTACCTTCCTATGGAACAGGCATGTCCAGTTTAAACAGCATACTGTCAATCAGTCAATATAAGAACAGGTCCATGTCCAGTGGCTAACCAATGCCACAAAGAAACTAATCTCCATATGGAGTTTCTTCTTTGATGCCCACTTTTCTCTTCAAGTAAATTGGTGCTACCAGGAGCAGACCTGTCTCACTGTCCAGAAAAGTCTAAGCTCTTAAAACATTTTAAATGCCATATTCTGTAGATATTAGAAGTGTTTGAAGATTACCTATCTAATTGAATTATATCTTTGTATACCTAAAAATCTAACTAACATGCATTTCTTAATTATACATTACAGTTTTAAATCACTCACATGAACATCATACCTTAAACAGGAGTAGAAATACGTAGGGGAATTATGTTGTTCCATTGTAAATAATTGTCCTCACCTATGAGTTTAATAAAAAGCGCCAAATGGCCAAAGGCAGACAGGAAGTGTGTGGGTGGGGCTACCAGACTAAGAAAACTCTGAGAATAGGAAGCACAGAGCAGAATGCCAGAGAGAAGCTGGAAGAAGCAGAGGACAACTATGCTACTCTGAGAAAAGGTACCGAGCCACATGGCTAAACAGGATAAGAGTCATGGGTTAGTTTAAGGGTAAGAATTAGCAAGTTATATGCCTGGGCCTTAGACCAATCAGCCTAACTATTGAAAGCATCTGTGTGTCTCTGTGGGTCTGTGGGTCTGTGGGCCTAAACCTTGAGGATAGCCCCAAAAGTCTGGGACAGAAACCTCATACTACAGAAAAATAAATACAGCATAACAAAATTGACCTTAAATTTGCATCAATAAAACAGAATCCATGCCAATATAAAACATTTTGAGATTAACAGCTGATTTTTGATTAAAGTAAATTCAATAATGTAATTTTTTTTAAAAAATTGTTCAGATATTATATCCTCCTTTTCTTCTTAGAAAGAGATTAACTATGACCATTAACCATTTATAATGAAAATAAACATTTATAAACAATATTTTGGGAATTTGGGCATAGTTTTCTATTACTACTTTCTGCTGATCAAGGGGCGTTGACAATCTCATGGGTTCTTGAGACTGTGATCATCTCTTCCCATCAGAGATTTTTTTTTCAAGGGGTCTTGGTTGATGAAACCATATTTGATGTGGGAATGTCTTTAGGTATACTGTGAATATCAATCTTTAAATAAAGGAGCTGTTTTGGCCCATGACAGGCACCATAGAAAAGTAGGAGAGAAATCAGAGCATAGGTAGGAGAATCAGGGCAGAGTGAGACAGACTGAGCCAGATGACAAAGAAGAAACATATAAGGAACACAGGTGAGCCACAGGCCACATGGCAGACAGATTAATGGAAATGGGTTGAGTTAAGATGTAAAAGCAAGCTAGCAAGGTGCCTGAAACATAGGTCAAACAGCATGAAGTTAATATAAGCATCTGAATCATTTTGGAGACCTTCTTTCTTTTCTCTCTGAAGCCTATGTACCTTTGACACACATTGTAACCCATTTACAGGGTTTTTTTGTTTTTTTTTAATCTGACTCTGTTTTATTGTGAATCCTTAATCATTTGCCAACTAGAAGAGCTTTTAAAATACTAGTACTCTCTTAAAGAGCCACATTGTTATTGCAGATAAAGCTGAATCAGTCAGTTCTCTTAAAGGGACCACCGTGTCTCTGTTTGTCGCCAGCAAACCCAAGAAATGCTGCTACTAAGAAACCATTTGACTCTGTTTCCTTTTTATTCAAAGTAAACAGAAACCTTAAATCAGTCATATGCTACCGAGTCTTCTGTGAGACTTCAGGAACCAGCCTGGTTGTAGTTTACACTGCCTGCCGCCAGTCCGCAGGCACCATTTTGAATGCGGCCTGAATGCCACGCTTTCTCTGTATAATGACCCACTTCAGATACACAGTTTGGAAGCTTCTTTGGCTCAGTTTCTGTGCTCTAGAGCCCTTTCTAATCTTTCTCTCGCTGTATGTGAGTGTTCGGTCCTCGTTGGGATGCCGTCTGTTACAGTGGGGTTTCTTGGTCCTGAGCGGCCAGAGGTCCAGACCCACATAACTGCCACACCAGACCCCTTAACTGACCACAGTTGATCAGGCCCCCAAAATGAATCAGACACTTATATTATGTCCATGCTGTTTGGCCTATGGCTCAGGCACATTGCTAACTAGCACTTACATCTTAACTCAACCCATTTCCATTAATCTGTCTGCGGTGTGGCCTGTGGTTTACCTGTGTTCCTTATATGTTTCTTCTTGGGCTGCTGGCTTGATCTGTCTGACTCTGCCCTTCCTTTCCTACCTATTCTGATTCCCCACCTACTTTTTCTATGGTGCCTGTCATGGGCCAAAACAGCTCCTTTATTTAAAGATTGATATTCACAGAATACAGAAAGACATTCCCACATCACATTCATCTCAATATATTTTTTGAATTAAGAAATAGACACCAGGTATCTTAAATAAACTTCTGTATTAAAACTGCATACAATTAAAAACTAAACACAATGTCAGAAACTGGCTTAACATGTTGAATTGGAAGTTAAGGAAAATGCCACCTACCTGGCTTGTCAGAGCATCTGAGAAGGAAGGCAGGGTAGAAGCTCTGGTATACAGTGAAACACAAAGATCAATGGAAAATCTATTATCACACAAACAGAAGCATCGAGGAAGGGGGAGCCAAAGCCCAGGAGTACAGAATTTGGGCAGGGGCATGAATGTTCCCTGAAGTTCTTTATTTGTTTGCTTTTTTATATATTCTATTTGGCCATATTCATTCCCCTTTCTAACTCATTCTTCTTTCTGTGTGGAATAACACAGGGAGCTTTTCATCCAAACGTGTTGTCAAGAGTAATTATTTTTGAGAATCATCCCTGACCCACCCAGAAGATAGGAATCTGTGACCAGAAATTCTAATATGCCTGAATTAGCACAGTGTTGAGCAACTAGAGTTCAGTATTGGAAGCATATTAAACCTAATTGGAAAATTTTAAAATATTGGTATTCAGATTCCTGTAATATGTCTCTCTCTGTCATGGCAGCCAGTACTCAAAGAATGACAAAGAGACTTCTTATGAATTATGAAAGTTTGGCCTATAGATTAATATTGTTCCTAAGTAGTTTTTATATCATAAATTATCTCACTTCTAGTCATCTACATCCTACCACGTGGCTCATTGCCATGCCTCTCCTCCTGCATGTTCCTCTTCCTCATGTCTAGCTGGTGACTATGCCTTCCTTCCTCCCAGTGTTCTTCTCTTCCCCAAACTCCTGCCTAGTTATTAGCTACTCGGCTTTTTATTACACCAACCACAGCATCACAAATATCCCACAACAGACTCTACCACCATTCACTAGTTGAGGTGGTATGCGTGTACTGTGGAAATGCAACGGAAAGGGAAAAAGGATGGGAAGGGTGGGAAGGGGGAAAAAGTAACGGAGTGAAAAGTAAAACCTCCAGTAACCAAGCAATTTCATTCATTGTACATAAAAGTTTAATCATGTTGCTATAATACCGTAGTTGTAATATTTAAGTTAATCTCTGTATGTATCTTCTTCCATACTCTAAGGCTCTATAGATTTGAGCAAGCAAGACTCCTTGTCTTTTTGGTGTTAGTTAATAGCCATGAGAAAGAAAGGCCTGATCTAACCCCTGACTTACAAAGATATGAGCTTGTGGGAATAATTTAACCTGCATAATGATACATTCCCGCAAAGTATTAAGGTTAGTAAATGATACAGGATGTGCATGGACATTGGCATAATTTGAGGGCACAAAGGTAATATTTCATGAATTTTTGTTAATGTATTATAATAAGTACATCTAAGAACCAGTCCAAGTGATTTACAATATGTCATTGATTTCTAGATCATTCAAAAAGTGAAGGTTTTAATTAATAATAAATATCATTAATGTCCTTTTACGCTTAAAGAAACCTTAGTTTTAGAGTTTTCCTAGAGGTAAATGAAAGGCCAGATGCCACATTAAGAATTAGTGTTGAGATTTAAACCAACTACTCTTAAACTCTGTGAATGAGATAAATATATTGTTCTTTGAAAGAATAATAATGAGGCTATTTTTAATACTCTACTGTATTTGATGATTTTTCAGATATGGAACATTTTGGAAACAAATATGTGGGAATATGTTTCAAATTTAATAAAAAACAGAGGTATCAGAGGGATCTACCACAGTCAGTCTAGGAGGATCAGACAGTGGTAACTCACACCTTTAATCTCAGCACAGGGAATATCCTGGAGTGGTGACCTACACTTTAATCCCAGCAGATCTGAGTTTGAGGCCAGTTTAGTTTACAGAGGGAGTTCCAGGCTCCCAGGCAGGCAGTGGTGATGTCACACCTTTAATCTTAACCTGGATGTGAAACAACTAGGTAAAGAGAGCATTTAAGGCAGGCATAGAAAGACAGAGCAGGCAGTAGAAGTGACAAGGAACAAGACTGAGGAAGCTGGAAGACAGCTGGATGAGATCTGACTGTGGTGTTTCTTCTCTGATATTTCAGCCTTTCCCTGAGATCTGGCTCTGAGTTTCCTTTATTTGTGCAACACAGATACTTCAGAAATTTAAGAGGGAAATTTTATTCATGCCCTGGATTTTAAAAAATGCTACCTGAAGGAAATAAAATTTGAGCTCTACTTCTAAGATGCTTTCAATATTGTACATGCACACAGATACCTCCCACAAGCACACTCATACTTCACAACTTAGTTAAGTTATAACAGCTACATGTGCATTGAAAATGTATTAAATAACACCAAATGATATTTAATGCTGAAATGAATAGCTTTATTTTAAAAAGAAATATTCAGATGGTAATAAATATTAATCTGGAATATGATGTTCCTTTATTTTCAATTGAAGGTTGTTATACATTACTCAAACACAGCAAGTGAGTTTTAAATTCATGACATAGACAAGAGTGTCGACTGTCACCTGGAAGGAAAAATACATGAAAAGAGTAAAAATGTTTTAGAAATAAAAATAAAGCTAAAACAAACAACAGTACCCAGAAGTTACAAAAAAAGAGAATTTATATTGTCATTGTATGTATAATTTCTACATAAACCAACTATAATTTAATTTCAGTAAGTAAAATAATTAAATAAGGAGCATAAAGTAGACAAATTACATTAAGTACATATCTAGTATTAACCATTAGGATCACAATTATGAAAATATTCTATCTGTAATAGTACATAAACATATACAATATTTTGCAACAACTTTAATAAGAAAATATATACATAATTACATATATACATATATATAACACATACAAATATAAATTCAGATGAACTGGATTACTGAATGGAAAGTTTGATTTTGTCAAAGTTATTAATTTTCTTGAATATACAAACTGAATGTTCTTCAATTCACTCCTCAATCGGTGCATTTTAGTAAGGTGACAAAATAATCTTACATAGCTTACATTAAGACAAAATACAAATGAAAAATGATAATTTGCTTAGCTATAAACGTTCATTATAATTACTATAATTAGAACACTAAAGAAGTAGAATAAAATCACATATATAAATAGATTATTATAATTCACTCTAAATTAGACATAATACATAAGGAATATGACATATAATAAAATATGCCTCACAAGTTCATCAGCATATTTACTTTTTGACACTTTACATAGAAAAATTTGACTCTTTACCTTGTACGATCATTTTATTTACATGAATTTATATAGCTGAATTTTAAGAAAAGCTATAATATAATGAGAAGAAGATATAGGGAAATTTTTAAGTAATATTGGTGACTTGAGCCTTTTCTTTGACAATTTGAATTTAGAATTGGATTAGTCTGTCAGTTAAGTGATTTACTGTGAGGCCCCATTGAGCAATGCATGAGAACACATACATGCATATGTGAATACACAGAAAATTCTGTATATAATTTCTGCAGGTACACAGTGAAGGGAGGGGCTGAAGGACTCCGAGGTAGATTTGTAAGGAACATTTGACTGCTCTCATCATGCCCTTCAGAGTCAATTTTCTTTCTGGTCGTCCCTCTGATCCTGCTTAAGTTTGGAACAAGTAGATATAAAGCTTATGGGTTAAGTGGAGTTCACTTCTATTTCCCACCTTAAACTACCAGTCCAGCTATTCTCTGCAATAATTAGAGAAGTGGTAAAAGGAAAATGTCACGGAATGTTCACGAGAAACTGATGACCCCAGGCTTCTAACATTGCTCTTTTGGGGCTAAGTAACATCACCTCTGGAACATTTTCTTAAAGTATGAATGTAAACTGATAAATCTCTCCTGTCTGCCTATTCCCAAATAACTATTCAGAAGCTTTTAAAATTAATTAAGAATGTTTGGCAGTTGGCTTATTACTAGCTATCTCTTACATTTAATTAACCCATTTCTATTAATCTATGTATCACCATATGGCTCATGGCTTAAGGGTTCTTTTGCATCTTACTTCTTGGGTGGCTCTCAGCATCTGCCCAAACCCTGCCCTTCTTCTCCCTGTATCTCCATTTGGCTTTCCTTCAGCCTTAGTACTGTCTGGCTGTGAACCAAAACAGCTTTAATTATCATCAAATGAGAGCAACACATAATCACAGTGTATAGAAAACGATCCCACGGCATATGTGCTGTGTCTGGGGTGTGGTTTTGGATGTGTGTTCTGTAAGTTCCAGTGATAGAACCTTGATGATCAGTATGCTGGTTTAAAAAGTTTCATGTAGTTTATCAGACAGGTCCTAGTCGATGTTTTGGTAGTCATTTTTAGAACCACTCAAAGCTTGAATACAGGGATCTTGGTGAGTTATTATAGAAATAGGAAGGCAACCTAGTATGAGGAATAGGGTCCCACAATTCAGTAAAGGAATCAGAGACAGCCCCTGATCCCACTGTTGTTAGGAGTCCCAAAAGAAGACCAAGCTACACAACTATAACATATATGCAGAGAGCCTAGGTCAGTAATGTAGGCTCTCTGGTTGTCAGTTCAGTATCTGAGCTCCTGTGAGCCCAGATTAGTAGATTCTATGGATATTCTTGCGACATCTTTTACCCCTCTGGCTACTACAATTCTTCCTCCCTCTTTTCAGCAGGATTCTCTGAGCTCAGTTTAATGTTTGGCTGTGGGTCTCTGCATCTGTTTCCACCAGCTGTTGGACAAAGCCTCTCTGATGACAATTTGGCTAAGCACCAATCTACAAGTATAGCAGAACATCACTGGGCATCAAGACGTTGATTTTTTTCCTCCAGTTGTATTTAGTTCTATCTCAGGTCTCTGTGTGAGACATCCAGCTTCTGGGTCCTGGTACTCTAGGCAGTGTGAGGGGCTGGCTCACCCTCCTGCCGTGGGTCTCAGGCTGTGACAGTCACTGGTTGACCACTCTCACAGTCTCTGTGCCACCCTTATCTTAGCACATCCCATAGGCCTTACTACAAGGCGAGACATTTAGTTTTACTACAGCTTGCTATGCCATGATTTGTCAAGATCCCTGGGAATCCTGCCTTTTTCAATAGAAATGGACTAGGAGTGACTGGGGGGAGGGAAAGGCAGGGAGGAGAGAAGGGAAGAGAAACTGCAGTCAGGATGTAAAATAAATAAATAACAATTTAACATCAGGAAGTCTACCTGGTCAACATCTCTGTCTTTCTCTGTCATCTCATGAGCTCTTCTGTGTTCTAACCATTGAGTTCACTGATGCAGAAGAGAGATCAAAAGGCTTCATCTTGGACCTCCTACACTATGATATAAACTAACGTTTATAAAATCCACACTCAACTTTAGAATTTTGTTATAGCAGCAGAAACATCAAGTAATATAGTATACTAAGCCCTGTATAAATAAATTTTCTTAATTTGTGCTTGTCATAACATTTATAAACAAACATACATTTGTTCGCCAATGTGTAACATTCCCACAATACTCTGTAGTTCCACAGGAACATAAAATATGTTATTTTTTTTTCACTTTAATCTTTGTTAACCAGAGCCTATACAATATCCAGGACATTTCATGCACACGGAGAAGTAGATATTAAATAAATATAAAGGAAAGTTTATAAATACACATCTTTTCACAATCTTGCATAGATTTAACACTGAATTAGTTCTTCCAGAAAACTTTCTAGCAATTTTTAAACATTAAATAGAATTTAATCTCATAAAAAGAGCAGTCTAAGATCACTTTAAGGATCTACAATGTAAAATTTAGATCCATTCTGTCATGGGAACGTACTCATTAAATTAGTGTATACAACGGCACATACCTTTGCTCTCTTCTATGATTCTTTGTGCTAGTTTTTTTATGAACTAATATCCAAACTATGGACCTTCCAACTTCTATCCTGGGAGCATCAGCTGGGCAGGCACTGGATTAACAGATATACAAATCAAAAAGAATAGACTCTTTGGAATGTCAGGATAAAGTTTCAAAAGGTTCAGGCAAGCTCAAGCTAATCTTGGCACTGGTTCACAGCACTAAAAGTAGGAAAGGAAGAACCAGTTATACTGTGTGCTTTAAAAGCTACAGTTCAGATGAACTTCTGCATTATCAAATTGCCTTTTTTTTCATAAAGAGATATTCTATTTTACATTCTCTATGAAGTCTTCTAAGACTACCCATGAAACAATAATTGTTAAATTATAGTTTAATTAACTGGTTTACTAGCATATATTTAAAAGCAATCAAGTTTCACAATATCTTTACAAGTTATTTTAGAATTTTGTCATCATAAAGAATGATTAAAAGAGGAGTTTTATAACTATGTTAACAATGAATAAGTAAAATTTAGGACTCCAAAATTAATATAATTATCTAATTTCTTAAGTCAGAGATACAGCAAGGCCAAAAATTCCAGCAATCAGTTTGAGTACTTGTTTTAAAAATACTGTTTTTAAAGGTTTGTATCTTACATTAGTATGTAAAAAATTCTGTTTTAAATTTTATTAGATACAGCTTTAGAAATAGTGTACAGAAAACTGAGCAAACGCATGCACTATGCCTTCTTACCATTATTTTCTAATTTTTTGACCATTTAATACAATCTTCTCTAAATAAAAGTGATTCTGATAAATTTTTAGTGTAATAGAGTATATTCTCAACAAAAATACCAGATTAAATACAGAGAATGTTTTAAAAACACATAAAACATGCCAAGCCATTGATAAAGAATGAATATATTGTCCCTGAATTGTCTTATTTCTGTAGTGGGTCAATTTTTATTGTATGTTCTCAATTTGATGGAAATTTTCTCTCTATGTCACAGGGACTATGGGTGAGAGCTTGACTAAAAACTTCCCCAAATGATGACTACAGTGATGAACTAAGTAATATTTTGTTGGATTTGTGAACAGTGGTAAGGACTTGGACCAGAGTGTTAACAGACAACCTCTTGAAGCTAAAATCCTATTCTAAATTCTGTGTAGTCTCCGATTATAGTTTTTTCTATTCATATATCAGGTTAAAATTTACTAAATAGTTCTCATTGTTTATGAATATTTACCACTAAAGAATGCTCATCCCAGACAATCTTCATGGTTAACTCACTAGGCTTTTTTCCCAAAGACAGAAACCCACATATTCATGTATATGAGCTCAAAATTTCACAAGTACCATTATTTACCTATCACATGTCTCCAGGAGAATACAGTAAAGAGCCTTTGTTCATGACTTTTTCTTAAGAACATTTCTACAGTAGTCTAATGCATACAAATCTAATTATTTGAAGAGTATATCTATAAACCTTTTGGGATGACTGAAAGAGAGTCCTGTTTGTAGTAGACACACCCTAGCTATCAACATGCTATCAATCATCAGAGTTAAGTAGCTAGTCACAATAGCACACAACCAGGTAGCATTTCACCATGCACAGACAGTAGAACAAACCTCAAAAACATAAGTAATAGCATGTAGTAGACAATTATAAAATTATTTGTTTGAGATATTTAATACAATATGTTTATTTGTGAAGTTATACAATTTAATTCTGAATAATAACTGTTTAACAACTGGCTAGCAAAACTCCCTGAACATTTAAAAATTATTTCTAGAAGACTAGTATGATCTTGCTCCACATTCTAAGAACATATACGTCTTCCCCATCCATGCCAATTAAGTAATAGCAACACAGCATAAGGCCAGAAGAATGCATCACAGAAGAATGACAAAGGGTCACTGAAACAATCTGCCAGGACATGTCCTCAAGGTCACCATCAGGATGTACTATGACATTTTCATATTTGTTCCTATAAAACACAGTGGCAGGTCTGTGGCCATCTGTCATTTCTGAGCCAGAGATGTCATCACATTTCAATGGAAGGCAATGATACTGGATTTAGAATTGTGGCAGCCAGCCAGGGACAGACACATCACATACACTCTGCCTGCTCTTGTGTGGCTTTCCTGAAAACACCTCTGGCAGACAGCTGTTCTAAGAACAGAGATCAGGATTCAGAATGGTATATGCTTTCATAATCAGTACAGCCAGAGAGAGCAAATGGCAGTTCCTCTATGAAGATCTTACTCGGATTCAAGTATGGTTTTGTAATAAGCTAATAAAACTTATCATTTAATTTATTATTTTTTGAAAGTATTAAAACTCCATTTTAATAAGAGCAACACAAAGCTTAGAGAAATTACATAACTTGCCAAGACTCGTGGGAATAAATCACAGGGTAAGATTAGAAGTTAAGTGTGTCTAGTGTCAAATACACTCCCAAATGATTGTATCATAACTACCTAAGGTAGCAATGACATTTATTTAAATGACTGATATTTGAGTGGCACTTATAATTAAAGTAACAGTACCAGTGTTCCAGAGGCACTAATTTAATGTGATCATAACTAGACATTAATTAGCATATATTCTCAATTGTAAAACATTATTTCTTGTAGACACATCCTTGATCTGAAAATAGCATTCAAGGAAATGCTATAGTATGAGTCATATTTATTGTACTATGTATCCCTTATCAATAGTATTTAAAAATAAAAAGCTGACATTTCAAAATTAAGGAAAAGTAACATACTACCCCTTTGCTACTATGAAATAAAGAGATGAAAATCTAAAATGGGGGGGGGGAGAAGAAGTAAAGGAGAATATAAAACTGAAATTATAAATTATGGCCAATCAGTACAATTTTTCAAAGAAGACTGATAGAATACTTGGATATCACCATTAAGCAAGTTTGTGGGTAAGAGGATGTTTTGCTTGGAAATAGTAAGACTGAACCATTGATCCTTAGGTGATAAAAAGACAAATTGCTGGTTATCCTGAGACACTGTCATTAAATAGACTCACGAGTTTAACGCCAATCTGAAAATGCTTGGCTTCCAAACAGTAATTCCTTCATGAATTAATGGGGTCATCTATATTGCAATGAGATTTATCATAAACATTCTCTCTTAGTTACTGACTGAAGGATCTGTTGTATACACTGAGAACTGAAAGATGGAGTTTCAGAAGGGCACTTGCTATGCAGCAGGCATTTGTGAAGCCATGTTCCCTAGTGCGCATTAAAGGCAGTCAATTCCCAGGTGCTACATGCTGTTTTTATGGAAGAGAAAGCAGTTAAGATTTTAATATCTCTCTATGTGTTTGGGGATTTAATAAAAGCTCTGAAAGTTTTGGAGATATAAGAAGGGTCTAATCATAGTCAGTCTAGGATAATCAGAGAGTGGTGATTCACACCTTTAATCCCAGCACAAGAAGTATCCCAGGACTGGTGACCTACGCCCTTAATCCAAACTGAGTTCCAGGTGATCTTAGTTTACAGAAGGAGTTCCAGGCTCCCAGGCAGGCAATGGTGGGGCCACACCTTAATTTACCAAGAGAGTATTTAAGGCAGGCGAAGAAAGACAGAAGGGAGAGGAAGCCAAGAGAAGCCAGGCTGAGGAAGCTGGAAGACAACTGGGTAAGATCTGACTGTGGTGTTTACTCTCTCTAATATCTCCGACTTTCTCAGAGATCGATCCCTGAGTTTCATTTATTCATGTGACATATGTGTCTTTCCTTTATCTCTGTCCTTCTGTCTCACTCCTGCACACACACACACACACACACACACACACACACACTGTTTCAACAGCTTTCTTTCCCTCTTTCTATAGATCACATAAATAGAAGTTTGAGTAATCAAAAGGAAGAAGATGATATGGTACCAGCAAGTTAGTACAGAATATCAGAATAGTCCTTATCCAAATCCTCAAAATGTTAGGCTCTAGAAGCTAGGTGGATTGAAAGAATGGGTAGCAAAAGACTTAATGGGCTAATTCATTGGCTCATTGTTTTTAGGGGCGTGTGTGTCTGTGTGTGTGTGAGAGAGAGAGAGAGTGTGTGTGCATATAAATGTCTATGCGTGTGTATGAAGGCCAGTGATCAACTCTGAGGGCCTTGTTCATTTGCAAGTGGCTGTCAATTATGCCTGGCTTTCTTACTCAGATTATGCAGACCAAATTTACATGTTTAATAGGTATATTTTGCTGACTAAGGCATCTCCCCCAAACATTTAATTCCTTTTTAAAATTTAGAGGTCATCTCATATAATAGTTGCATTAGGCATCTTCGTATTACTGTAACGAAATGTGTAAGGTCAATAACCTTAAAGAAGGAATGATCACTTTTAGATTAAAGTTTTCCATAGTCAGATACCTCCACCATTTCTGGGACTGCAGTGTTGGGATATGATGGCAGCAAGGTAATAGAACAAAGCTGCCCACCTCATAGCATCTAAAAAGCAAAGGTAGGAGAAGATATCAGATAAAGATATCATAGGCACTGCCACAGTGACCAGCCTCTTCAACAATATGGTAATTAATTGCCCATTCAACTATTAATTCATCCATGAATTAATCTGTTGATGAAGTTAGTCACCTCATGATGCAATGTCTTCTTGATCACACTGACATTTGAAGACCAAGCAATCAATACATAAGCTTTATGTGGAGATGCTTTATAATCCTTAGCAGCCTCATACACTTTCTATGATGACATTAGCTAAAATTTCATAGTAAATTAATCTATCCAGAAAATTTATATAGTTAAATTTGTAGGTAAAATTTTTTTTCACTGGGGTCCATTTGTGTACCTTTGCCTATTCTACAGGATCTAAAATCGTATTTTTGCAATTTTAAATCATAATAGTCATAAAAACAAGCCCCATCATAATTACAGACAAATCATAAAAGGAGCTACTAAAGTTAGAAACTTTATCTGATAGAACTGATGTTTTTAAATGAAATGGCACCAGATCTTGAACTCAATATCTCTCCCAACTGACAAAGAAGAAAAGTTATATTGTGGATTTGCAAAAAGTCAACCAGACACAAGACAAAAAGAAAGATATCATCAGATGCTAACTTTAATAGGATATTTCTCTAGTACATAAAACCTCAAGAATGAGAAAATAAATTTCTATTCTTTAAGCTTCATTGTCTTTAGTTAGTGATGATAGTTATTGTCTGATTTTTCCTAATGAAATGTAAAGAATCCTTTACTTAAATCAAACAGGAAAGATACTAATAAACCAAAGAAACTATATAACCTAAGTCCAGTTTTGAAAATCAATGCATTTACGGAGGTTACTCACAGGAGTGTGCATGACTCATAGCATACTACAACACTCAGAGTACCCTGGGAATCTTAAAAGCAGCTACAAGGCTGAATATTCCCATGAGCACCATAAACACTGCATTAAAATGCTACACAACTAGAGTCCCATTGAGCAACTTATGGCATTCAGCTATACTAATAAAGAGTCACCTTTCTAATAAATTGCTTATTGCTTATGAAATCTTGAAGAGGGGAAGGGACTAGAGAGGATGTCATGAAGCCTTGGGGGGGGGGGATCCTCAGGATCCTCCTGCTCTCTCTTTAATATAATTTTGATAGATTGGTATCATTAGGTATTGGTTATTGCCACAGCAACAGTAGCCACTGCCATTTAAAAGGTGGTGGTCTTTCCAAGTAGAAGGAAACTGCTGAATGACAGCATCCCTAGTTGACTACAACGTCAATTTGACGCCATCAGTGATGAGTCCTTCTTAAGATGCTTGGTGATGATGATATAATGATCTCTTTTCTTCCTTTTCTAAGCTTGAAAGAATGGACTTTTCTTGACACTGCCCTCTTTCTCCTTCTCCAAAGTCATTGAAAGCAAACTGAATTCTTCAGAATATCATCACTCTGATCTTCTCTCCTTTCTTCATATTTCAGCGAGGGTTTTTGATAATACTTAAATCAAATGGAGGCTATAAGAGTCTCTCTATTGTAAGGTCAGAAGATTGACAACTCAAATTTTATTTTCAAACTTAACCTCCCTTAGCTATTTATTAGCCTGATCTCAGACCCCATGGTTCATAATCAGGATATCTTAGGGAAGAGAGATTTACTCTGCCTCACAGTGAGCATATTACAGAGAAGATGAAGTCGTTAGCAGCCCTTCATCTCATCTTTAAAAATTTCTGGAAAAGAGTTTTTGTTGTACTGGCAATGGCTACCTGGCCATTTTTGTGGTTGGAACAGAATTGGAAGCTAAGAAATATATCATAACTGAATTTCAAAAAAAACCCACATATTTGGAGTAAGATGAGAAGGCAGTTATTCAATGAAGAGATGACCTTTCCCAAAAGGAAGCAAGGCTAGACAAACCAATCGCTGGCTGTCCAGCATGCTTGTGGCCTCTAACCTCTGAAATTTTCTATAGTGGCTTTGACATTGGGGAGTTCTTTTCCTAACATCAGCCTTCTGTCTTCTTTCCTTTTCAGACAGCCTTCATTTTTTTTTCTAAGATAGGTCAAACCGACCTTCATTAGATTAACTCAAAGTCTTCTGGGGCAAAGTGAATTTTCAGAATGGCCTCCCTCTCCAGAATCCAGTTTACTCCTACTGTATGGAAGGTTTCACAGTAAGTGAGTCTAAGAGTAACTGATAGCCTTTCCCATTGCTTGTGGGTTATAGAAAAATATCACTCTTAACTCCTGACTAAGAAATTTTTTGGCTTTGTCTGCTCTATTCTCTGACCTCCCTACCTCAAGAATCATTCTGAAAGTTTATTATGTAACATTTTTATGAAACATAAGTCTCTATGTAGTCCTGGCTGTCCTAGAACTGACTATGTAGGCCAGGCTGGAATCAGACTCACAGGGATCCAGATTCTCTGCCTCCTAGGTTTTGGGATTAAGGGCATGGGTTACTACTTCAGGTCCTCAAACTACATTTCTATTGAAGGTTAGCTTTCCTTACTTTAATAATTTTAATTTATTTTTGAAGTGTATTTACTGTACATATGTTATGCTAACATGCGTGTGTATGTGTATCATGGCTTGCATTTGGAAGTCATCATTTGTGGGAGGCAGCTTTCTACTTCTTTCCATACAAATTCTGTGGATTGAGCCAAGGTATTCAGATTGGCAGTTTAATTAGTCTAATAACCTTAAGTACTTGTGATTCTATTATGATTTCTCATAATCCAATGTTATTATTCCTATCATTCAGTAATAACTTATTTTTTGTTTTTATTAAGATAAATAATCATACTAACTACTATTTATACATCTTAGATTTATGATCTTTAGACTAATGTTATTTTTATAGCAATTATGTGTCTGTTAACTTCTATCTCTCAGCTTCATTTAAATGGCATGAATGCTATCAGACACTTTTTCCTAGACCTTGGCAAAGTTTCCTGGAAAAAAATCATTCATCATTGGTGAATATATATGTTTTGTAAAAGTACTTGGTCTTCTTATTTGATTTTTCATGGAGAACCAACTAAGTGTTCCTTTCCTAGATCTTAGTTCATCATTGAGAGGAGAATATGGGGCAACACTCCTCAAGAAGCCCTGGGGACAGAAAGAAGCCTGCAGCAGCAGATTGTCTTCCTCCCTCTCCCATTCCCAAGCAGAACTCTCTCCTCTTGGACCCCACTCAGTCACTCCCACTTCTCCAGTTTGTCATCTCTGGAACTCCCTCACAGACTCACACTGAGATGTACTTCACTTATTCCCTGGGTGTTCTCAATCCAAGCAACCCAAACACTGCTCTTAGTTGGCTGGTGTGCCAACTTGTGCAGCTGGTAAACTGTGTCGTAGGTCATACTTATTCCTAGACAGCTTAGCTGGTTCCTCCTCTACTCTTAGACGTCAGACTCCAGTTATTTGGCCCCTCCCTTCATTTTTCCCTTTCTAACCCCCTCCTCCTGTGTTCACCTGAGGCTGATTCCCTCCATTGGCTTCAAATGCCTTCTCTTTGTGGACAACTAGTGCAGAGAATATGCATCTTCTATCAGATGAGCTCCTCATTATTTCAACCATTGACTCTGGAACAGTTCTGTTCATTGTTGTATAATTAAATATAAAATATTAGTATTGCAAAGCCTAACTAATCTTTAAATCTCTCCTGCCCTCTTAATCTACTTTTTGAACATATTTTAAGGAACTATGCTTCTCTGGAAGAAGACAACCAACCGAATGAGCTTATTATGAAAGATTTGTTAGATTGGCTTATGCAATACCTTCAGTGTGATCCAGCAGCAGCTGTCCTCAGGCTGCTGAGAAGGGATGAAAACTGATGTTGACCAGTCAATAAAGCTGCATGTCTGAGCCATCCTAACCTAGTGTTAAAGCCCTGGAGGATTCCTGGAGAACCACTTGTCATCAGTCCCTATTAGAAGCATGAAAAAGCTGGGTTCTCACGGCTGCAAAGGAAAGCAGTGTGGCCATTGTGGCAACAGACAAAAAGAAAGAAAAAAAAAGATAGATGGCTTCTCAGCTACATGTAAGAGTGAGGAAATAAAAAACAAAGATTTGACTTTGGACATTCTTTTCTGTGGGCCGCCACCAGGAGAGGCCACCTATGTTTATCATGGATCTTCTCACCTCAAATTACCTAACCAAGAAAACTCCTCATTAGGTGTTTCTGGCAGTTTATCTTCTTTGATACTAGGTCCAGTCAAGTTGATGAGTATAACCATCCAACCAAACACTGCTGCCTTCTCCCTTGCTTACACTCAGCACCACACAAACACTGAGCCTTTTTGGAGAACTTCCTTCCTGAACTTCCTTCCTGAATTTACAGTTGTGTCTTCCATTCTCACTTACATACCTACTGCCACCTTTAGCTTCACTATGAGGTCCTCATTATAAGCCTTTCCTGAAGCCAAAGAGTACAATATATTCTTCAACTCTTTCTTCACTACAGGACTCATATTTTAGCTGAACAGCAAACCAACTATTGTTTGCAATTTTTGTGTATTTTTGTTTTTTGTACAATTATCTACTGTATCACTTCTTTTCTGTTTTACTCTGAAGAGGTCATCAGCAAACATTTTTCAGGAGATGAATCTGTGAGTACTGACATCCTGTTTGCTGTGTGATCCCTTGGTAGATACCGGTCTCTACTACAGGGAACTGCTAATCATGTGTGGTTTTTCCTATTGTTATAGCTACATTCAATGCCCCTTTAATCACCTGATCTTTCGGTGTTATTCTAACTCAGTTGTAAGTATAATTAGTAGTCAGGGCATCTCCGGGCAGGTTTGCAGCTGTCAACACATTACAGCAAATGTAAAAAGAGATGAAATGATGTCTTGGACAGCTGGCATGGCAAAACTTCCTTTTGTTCAATTTGTTGACCCATACTTAATTAGAAGTGGTAATGTTCTTTCTGGTTTTGTCCTGTGTATTTTTCAAAAAATATTAATGAGATTATAGCATAATTACCTCAATTATCCTTCCCTTCCCTCACTCCAAACCCTCCCTTGTACTCTCAGTCCCACTTTGTTTGAAATTCATGGCCTATTTATCTTGAATTGTTATTTCATATATGTGTGCGTTTGTATGTTTCTAAATATATAAATACAATGTGCTCAGTGGTTGTGTTCATTTGGTATTGGATAAGAAATTGGTGTGCTTTCCCTGGGGAAGATTATTTCTGTAGCTATAATCACAATTCTATTTAGTTCACTGTAGAACTTTGTTTAGGATTAAGGCCATCTCAGGGAGCTCTCCCTCCCCTTCCCCAGTAGCATATCTGTTCTATCCATTTGTGTTGTGCAGGTCATACGTAGGCAGCCATGTTGGAGAGACTTCATGGGTGTACCTGCTGACGTTTCTAAGAGACAACATCTCAAAGCAAACTTTCTGTTCCCCCGACTCTAGTCTTTTGCCCTCTCTTCCACAATAATCCTTGAACCTTAGCTCTAGGAGTTATGTCAGTGATTTATCATCTAAGACTGGCTATGCATTTTGATTGAATATATCTTTCTATAATGATCTCCATCTGATCCAAAGAGTTCTCTTGATGAGTTATAACAATTACACTTATATGTGGGTATCAAATTAAATATTTAGAATGTAGGAGGGCTTATGCCACTTTATGGAAGTGGAGTTATAGGTTCACCTCCAACATCCATGACTTTATTAACTCTTGAGAAGTTGGCTAAGTTTCCAGGGCTAGGCATGATTTGTCTTTTGATAAGTAGGTGCTAAGTCCTTACCAGTGAGGTATATCTCCTACTGCTGCATCTTATTGTACCACACTGGTCCATATTGTGGTTCAAAGGCTGATGCAGGGTAAGATTATTGTTTGTTTATCTCCTTTGGAAGCATTTATGAATACCCTCTGGTACCATTAAAAAAGAGGCTTTGTGGATCATCTTTGATGATTCATCACTTAGAGAACCAGGTGACTTTTTCCTAAGCTGCACAATACAACTATGAGACACCACCTTACACCTGTCAGAATAGCTAAGATCAAAAACACAGATGACAGCCTATGCTGGAGAGGATGCGGAGCAAGGGGAACACTTCTCCATTGTTGGTGGAAGTGTAAACTTGTACAACCACTCTGGAATGCAGTATGGTGGCTCCTCAGAAAACTGGGAATCAATCTCCCCCAGGATTCAGCAATACCACTATTGGGTATATACCCAAAGGATGCATATTCATACCCCAAAAGCATTAGCTCAACTATGTTCATAGCAACAATATTTATAATAGCAAGAACCTGGAAACAAACTAGATGACCCTAACTGAAGAATGTATTAACAAACTGTGGTAAATCTACACAATGGAGAACTACTCAGCAAGAAAAAAAAGGACATACTAAAATTTGCAGGCAAATTGATGGATTTGGAGAATGTCCTCCTGAGTGAGGTATCACAAGCTGCAAAAGATAAGCATGGGATGTACTCACTCAACTCACTCATAATTGTATTTTAGATAAAAAGCAAATAATACACAGGCTGCAAACCACAACCCTGGAACATCTTGGGATCAGAAGGAACTTAAGAGAGACATTCAGAGATTCCCCCTAGAAAGAGAAAATAAATAAGATCCCCTTAGCAAGTTGGGATTATAACAGGTAGTAACCAAGAAGAGGTGGGAACAAATCATGAAAGAAGGAGACGGTTGAGTGAGAGGAACAACAAAGAGGGAGAAAAAAGGAGGTGGACATCTTGATAGAGGAAGCCAGTGTGGGGTTGTAAAGAGACCTGGTGCTAGGGAGACCTCCAGGAACTCACAGGATGTCCCTGGCTAGGTCTCCAACCAATAGTGGAAAAGGTGCCTAAACAGGACTTCCTTTATAATCAAATGAATGATCACCCTAACTGTTATCACAGACCCTACATCCAACAATGAATAGAGGTGGAGGCTGAGATCCATGGCTGAGTGTTGGGCAGAGCTCCTGGTCCAGCTGAGAGCAGGGGAGGAGTGTCTGTATGAACAAGGGGGTAGGGTTTATGAGGAGGAGTCACACAGATTGCTGGCTGGAGCTCTGGAGAGCTCACTGAATCAAGAACAGCCACTGGGGAACCATGAGGAAAAGGAGCTATGTCCTCCATGGATAGGCAACTGTCGATTGGCATGGGCAGTATGTGGAGCCTTGAGGGGTGGGATCAGACTGTGTTCCTATGCTTGGGCTAGCACCTTGGAACCCATTCCCTGCAGAGGAACACTTAACCCAGTCTTGATATTGGGATGAGGAAATTAGACCTGCCTGGAATAGATGTGTGATGCAGAGCTGACTCACCTTGGGACTTCTTTCCTTTTATGGGAGGGGATGGGGGGATTTAGAGGGGAGCAGCTAAAGGCTGACTGGGAAGAATTAGGATGAGGGAAGGGAGGGGGAGCAAGGAGAGACATAAATAAAATGATCTTCTAAAATAATAAATAAATTATGAAAAAATCTGAGTTCAGGGAGGACTATACAAAAAGAAGAGTAATCTATTTTACTAGTTCAATTAAACCAAATTAAAAATTAGAAAGAAGTGTAAGTATAGAATAAATTGACTTTAGTGAACTGAATTAAATAAAGGGGAGGTGGGAATTAAGCCCTGAGAAGGCATCATATGCTGAGAGCAAGGCAAAACACTGAGCCTGGAGCTCAGGAAGAACTGAATAACTAAGGTCACGTTGGAAAGCACATTTCTGTGCTGAGAAGCTTTCCTCTTACCCTATTGGGAATAAACGGTCATTCAACATTGAAATAAGGTAGTGAAATGCATGATTCAAAGAAACACTGATGGGTTAAATTGGATAACTACAGATTAGAAGAGACTATTTTTCATTCCCCGTGAACCACGGCTTGCCAATTATTCTAGAAAAACAAACAAAATAAACCCTGTAGAAAATGCTGGTTATACATTAGAGATATCTGCTAGATGTGTAGGCGGGCACGTGGTCATAAACAGGACCCTGTATGACAGTGGCAAAGAGCAAATGGAACATCATATTCTGTAGCACTGGGATATTTATAGGCCCAAATGTATCAGTTAAGATAATGGACCTTGACTTGCCCAAGTCAGCAGCTGCATTGTAAACATGGAAAAAAGAACTACAATACAATGTGGATCAGATTTCTTATACGAAGGGAAATTGTCCATTTCTAAACTTTGATTTTTGTTCAAAAGTAGTCATTAGCAAAAGAAAGAATAATAGAATAGATTCTTCATTTTACATAAGTATCTATAGCTGTCATGTTATTATTTTATTGTTTCCAGAAGGCATTTGTTAATATTTCTAAATTAGCCCCAGTAGTTTTCTCTTCAAAGCTTTACGAGAGAGGGATGTTTAATAATATTTTTAATAAATAAATGTAATATTTGTAGATCTTAACAAATGTATTTCATATGTAAATCATTGTAGTAATTATTATCTTCAGTTTTGTTTTTTGTTTTTTGGTTTTTTGTTTTTTTTTTTTTGTTTGGTTTTTTTTTTTTTTTTTTTTTTTTTTTTTTTTTTTTTTTTTTACTGTTTTGTTTAAACATTATAGGTAGGTAGGTAATTAGTTACTGAGTATATAGTTCTGGTAATAGTTACTGAGTATATAGTAGACAGGTAATAGATACTCCAAGGAAGGAAAAAGTTTTAGTTTCTTCTCTTCAAAACTCTAAGTATCGCTCATATGTTTCACAGTAGTGTTTATTAGTTAAAACTGTTCTTTGGCCACAGCCCCTGCAAGCCAACCTACTAAGGACTCTGCTTGCAAGAAAGAAATGACTCTGAGGCTACGAGTCAAGGATGTCTCATTCTGTTCACTGTTTCTGTTACTGATTTATTGAGTAACGTTAAGTAGCAATTCAGTAGACTTCCCCTTTGTCCTACCGATCACGGCAATGCCCTGGAAATTAATGTGGGCACAGCCCGAGGCATGACTAAAAACGAGGTGGAGATCAAAACACATCTCTGGCATGTCTTAGCAATGTCCCTCGAGATGGCTCATTACTGAGTAGCTGCTGAGAGACATGACTCAGCCGGTTTCTGCAATGGACTGTCTGGGGCAGCCAGGAAAAGGCAGGCAGGCTGTGGGGAACAGTCAGTGCTTGCTAACTGTGGAAGAGAAAAATGTGCCTGTTACCTAGGACTGGGGCTAGAGAGAGCAATGTGATTATAAATGCTTGGATTTTTGTCGATACCAAGAGAATTAAAATGAGTACGTGTCTACGTGTCTGCTCTCTGCTTACAACTTTCTCCATTATGGCCAATTATTTAAAATGCCTTGAGAACAACTATTTAATCTGCGGGCATTAGCGCTCCTCTTTGGATAGAATGTTTGTTTAGTAAAATAATGAGATTTTTTTTTTCCCCAGGTGAAAAGTGAGGAAAAGTCTGTTCGCAGAGATGATTGAGAGACATGTTACGTTGTTTCTCTAAAGGGAAGTACTAAATTAGACAGCGACAAAGGGAGAAGACAGTTACAGTTAGCCAAGCCAACAGGCCAGAGAGCACCTAACTGATAGTGTGATTTTTTTTCCTCACAAGTGATCTTTTGAAATTTTAACATTTATCTGTGGCTCGTGTGCATAGTTTCGATGTAAGTAGATTTTAAATTTTCTTGATGATGTATGTCTGTGCTACTCATCACATCTTTTACAATGGAAACTAGGTAATTAGAGGGAAGTGCAATCTCTGTGCATATTTCATTGGGCAATATCTGCATTGTCCTCAGTTAGGGGAATTTATGTGTTAAGACTCATAAGACAGTTTCATCATGGTTCTGAAACAAAGCTACACTTGTGTTTTCTGGGTCTCTGCTTCTGCTGCTTGTAACCCTTTACTATAGGTACTCATGTTCATGAAGCTTAAGATGCTTAGTGGCTAAGGAAAATCTTAATTTAAATTCCTACAAGGGTGTCATCTGTCTGTTACTGAGACCAAAAATTATCATCTCATCGGAGAAAAATTGAGTTCTACATAAGTCTACCTTAGTTTGGGCTTTGAAATGAACAGTGTTCTCAAAGTCACTTTAGACTGAGAGATTTGTCATCCAAGTATCAGTCAGTGTTTCCACACATACGAACTGGCTCTGACTTAGTTTTCCATTTTCAAGGAGGCTGTCTTGGCATTTTGGTTTCCACATTATTGATATCAATCTTAAGTGTTCCTGTCTAATATTTAGTCAAGTGGTTACAGAAACGGAACCAGAGAAAATAGAAAATGTCACAGAGGAGGAAAGTCTGCATTCAGTATAGTAAGTAAATACTTGTAACTCTCAATGTAGGAACTTCTTACAGATCCTTTTTCATACAAAAAAAAAAAAAAATCTGGGAATGTAGGAGGGAATTGTAAGAGCTTAGAGTAGAGTCTGTCTACTATGCTTAACAGTGTAGAGAGACTGTCACCCTCCCTGTGACCCAGCCCTCCTCTCTGATTCTGGCTGTTCTAAGGTATAACATACATTCCAGTTTTCACTCCTGTCACACTACAGCTAACTTCTCTACCTGAAGCCAGAGGATGCACCTGCACCATGGCTGGACTCTCATTCTACTGTGTTTCATAATTCTTCCAACTCCCTGAACAGTAGCCCCTGGAGGCCTTTAATGATTCTGATGCTATGGACTTCTGCTAAATCTGACCAAGTCAAGGGAGCGGTGAATGAAAATGGGAAGAGGATAGAGAAAATCACAGCTAATAATAGGAGAAGGAAAGTGAGAGCACCGTGAAACACAAGACAGAAGGATGGTCTCGGAGAATGGCCTAAACTACGTAGAAGTGGGCATCAAAAAGCTAAGGTGGGTTGGCCCTGAAATCATTGAGGCACAAGCCTTAAACTGAGACTAATTATATAATAAATTCCAATTTTTCAATTTCATAAGTGCATAGTCCTTGTAGTCCAGATTAAAGTGTTAGCTCCATAAACATCACTTTTCTATCTGTAAAATATGAACCAGAAATGTTAATCCTTAGATACACTGTCACATGTATGGATAAATCTAAAGATATTTATTGTGGGGTTGACTTAAAGATATGGTTCCCAAGTTCAGGTATTAGGAAAAAAAAATGTTTGAGCAGCTCCAAGATGAAGAGTTACTTAATGCTGGTATGTTCAGACTTGAAAGAACACTATAAATTCTACAAGGCACAGAACAGTAGCCCATCACACACCCAACAAAGAAATATCCACACAAAAATGTTAATGGCATTCAGCCAAGAAACTTAAATATAACCCACCAATCCTTCAAGCAAAGAGAAATTGTTTTAAAGAATAGAGAAGTATGCAATGAATTACAATTTATCTTCTAACTATATACTATAACTGAAAATACATTATTTAAGATACTTATTGACATGAATGATGAGATTAAAATTACACAGATATGTTGATACTCTTTGAAATTATGGAAATTTATTTATTCATCCAATTCTACATTTTGTGAGCCATTTTATATACTTATATGACTAGAAATCATGGAAGAGAAACAGCCAAATAAGTGTTCTTTGAATGACATTGACATTCCAGTGGAATAGAAGAAAAAAAAGAAAACAGATAGATGACAGAAATAGACATCCCCTCATTTTGTTCACTGAGATGTAGGATGAGGATAGACCCAAAGTGCCAATGGAGAGACCTACATACTGGTACTCTAACTCATTGTGTCGGGGCTCCTGGAGACTCTGATGAACATTATGTTTATTTACCAGGCAGACCTTGTGAGCCCAAAGTCCTTCCCAAATCTAAGATTATAAATATTAACATAATTTTAGAGTAAAGAATTATTCAACAGGATTTCAGTTTAATCAAATAAAAACATAGAAGATAACACTATTTTCCACCCAAAAGAAAATTAAGGATATCTTCTGAAGTAAGAAAAAGACATGTTTATAGTTTTGCCAAGTTATTAGTTATCGCAACCAAAACAACGAATCAAAACCCTCTGCTGCAGTGTATTTGCTTTGAATTTAGCCTTTAATATACATCAGAAATGAAGATGGGAAGGAATTTATAATAAGTCATTTACAGACACTAGCCACTACATAAGGAGACTATAAATACTTCCAGTATAGAAAGATAAGGAGGCCTACACCCCCACTGAAATGACCAAACATTAGACAGAGGCCACTCCTGGACCTGGAAATGGAATGTTCAAACAGAAGATTCTAAAATGGACTCACTAGTATTTTATGCCATAATTAAAATTAAGTGTCCAACATTCAAAGTAAATTATAGTTTGATTTAGAGACTTACAAATACTATTTTATCATATTACGGAAGCAATGAGGGGAGGTGAATAATGAACCATTTTTTTTTCCACAGTATTAAACTGAATGAAGAATGTAGGCCTAATGGTTTGCGGAAATTCACATACAAATAAGATAAGGTCAGGGTCAGGATCCACTTAAACCCATTAAAATGTCATTTGAAGCCAGTGATCCACTCCACTTGAGAGGTAATTATACTGCCTGGAGATAAAGAAAATTTTTCCTAAAGAAGCTGTTGGCTTAAAGTTCAAGACTGGTGAAATGTTTTAATACTGAATGTCTACATTCTTGTTAATTTGTTAAACGAAAGAGCACAGTGGATAATGAGACCATAAATAACATTAAATAGACAGAATTGTGTGAACAAATTCTGAAACATTCTTTCAACAGATTTAACAAAATCACTTTTGGAAGTATTTTGTAGTATCTCTTGAACATGTTTTCTTTTTAATGTTTCTGTGTTATAATATTTAAAGTTATATAAATGTGTAAACTCAAAATACTAGCAGAGGAGAATTTGTCAAATTGAATACATCCATTTAAATAGAATCTTCAAGCTGGATTTGGTAATCTACAATGCTAGCACCCAACAACAGAGACAAAGATCTGGTGTTCAAGGGTATCCTGGTTCAAATTGAAAGACTAAACTTCAAAAACAAAATAATTTTAATTAACAAAATGACAGAGAAGATTAAAGTTATATTTTTTGTTTCCATAGATAAGGAATGAGGGCCCAGTGTCAAGTGAGGGGTGACAGACTTTACTATATCAAAAACAACATTGTTAATGTCTAGGGATTTTCTAGTTTAGAACAGCCAGGATCTAAGCAAAGTCTGCTGAGAAGACATTGGCAAACACCTGTTTTTCTTAATGGGCAAATCTTTCTAATGAAAAAAAAAAAAAAAAAAAAAAAGTACCCTGCTAAGACAAAGAAGCAGCTCTTTCATGCAGAATACAGCAGCAGGGGATGGGTAGGAGAGAGGCTTTGTTTCAAAACTATGGACAGAACATTTGAATAAAGTTTGTTGTTTTTTTACTGAGCATCATCCTAAATTACTGCTGAAGAGTTTAAATATATAACAATAAGGTAAATCATGTAGAGCTACTCAAAGGCTTTCAACATATTCAGAAGACAGAAATCAGAGGGAAGAGAATATGTAAGTATGAAAAGGGGAGAAGTCAGCACCTGGAAGGAGAGTCACCAGACACTCCAGAACTACAGGGAGGTTCAAACCTGCAAACACCCTTCTCTGCAAAACATGAAGAAGGACTTACTAATCTCTCCCTTACCACAACCGATCACAGAACATTTGCCAGACAGCCTTTTAAAAAAGTTTATATGTGTGTGTGTGTGTGTGTGTGTGTGTGTGTGTGTGTGTGTGTATGAATATTACATCCCAGCTGCAGTTTTCCCTCCCTACTTTCCCTCCCAGACCCTTCCCTCATCTCCCCCTTCCACTCCTTCGCCTTTTGTTTTTAAGAAAGGACAGGCCTCCCATGAGCATCAACAAAGCATGGCGGATCAAGTTGCAGTAAGACTAAGTGCCTCCCCATGTATTAAGCCTGGGCAAGGGAAACAGAATAAGTAGAATCTCAAAAGTCAGCAAAAGAGTTAGTGACTGCCCCACAAGAGGACCAAGCTACACAACTGTCACATAGATGCAAATGCCTAGGTCAGTCCCACGCAGGCTCCCAGGTTGTCAATGCAGTCTCCGTGAGGTCCTTGACCCCCCTCCCACCTCTCCCTGCACCCCACCCCTCTCTGGCTGCTCCTACAATCTTTTCTCCCCTCTTTCATAGGAATCCTTTAGCTCCACCTAATGTTTGGCTGTAGCCTTCTATGAGTGGCTAGGCAAAGCCTCTCTGATGTTAGTCTGGGCACCAATCTGGCCATAGGAGGTGAACAGTTCAGGTTATATATTTGCAATTTTTAGGAGTCTACACTGAGGCTATCCTTGTACATTCCTGGGAGATTCACTCACATCAGAATTTTACCAGATCTGGAAATATTCATTGTTCATTGTTGTAGATTATTATTTTTACGTGTGTTACTTTTTTTTTAATGTTGCATTTGTTTATCTCTATGCAGCTGTGTTACTGTACCTGTCTAAAACACCTGATGGTCTAATAAAGAACTGAATGGTCCAGCAAGGCAGGGGAAAAAATAGGTGGGGCTGGCAGGCAGGGAGAGAAGGAGAAATCTTGGAGGAAAAGCAAGAAGTAGCTGGATAAGGAGGAGGATTCCAGGGGCTAACCACCCATCTCTTATTTACAGAAATAAGAGATGAGACAAGCCCAAAGGCAAAAGGTAGATGGGATAAGTTAAGGAAGGCTGGCAAGAAACAAGCCAAGCTAAAGCCAGGCATTTATAATTAAGAATAAGCCTCTGTGCTTTATTTACTTGGGATCTGCGTGGCGGGTCCCCCAAAGAACAAAAAAGTAAACAACAACCAATACCCCTCTTCTCAGTAATCTCTTTCAGTACTCTTCCCTGATGCCCACCCCCCACAGCCTGATAGCTCGTGTTTCCATCTCCACTTTTTTTTCAGTACACTCACAAAATCTCTTTTATTTCTTTTTCCCAGCAAGATTTTGGTGTTCCTCTCCACCCCAGCCCCCATGAACTCTTCTTGTTACCTAGTCTCTCTAGGGTTGTGTACTGTAGTATATTTATCTTTATCTTACAGCTAATATCTACTAACTAGTACATAACAGTTTGTCTTTCTTGGTCTGGTCACCTCACTCAGGATGATTCTTTTATTCTATTTCCATTCATCCATTTGTTTTCAAATTTCCTGGTGTCCTTTTTAAAGGATGAATTTCAAAGGCTCCTTCTATCTTTCTTGGACCCCACACAGGGTCCCATAGCCCTGAAATATTTGAGGTCAGAATAGTTCTAGGGACCACTAAGGATGCAATACCTTTAAGCCTGTCCAATAACCCCAAATGGCATCCTAATCCTGGGCTTCATTTCCCAGCCTACTAATTTAGAAGAAGGTTTTGGTGAGTCTGTCTTCTAATTCCACAGTCCATTTTTAATGGAAGTTCTATGTGTAGCCACCCAAAACAACATCAGCTTTGCCATGGTATTAAGAAAACCAACTGTTCAGCTATCTAGTTCACTAATTTCATCTTGGAGCAAAACCTGGTGATGGAAGAATTATAGGTTAACACAACTGGATAAGCAAAATTCTACTGGGTGACTTAGGCACTTAGAAACAAGAAAAAGCCAACATAAATAAATAAATTACCTAGTAGACACCTACTTCATGAAACAGGAAGAAACACCCACAAATACATCATAGGCTTTTGAATTTCTAAACAATGTTTTGAGACTGAGTTTCATGTTTTTGAGCTCAGCATATTCTATAAGATGATCTTGAGCTTATAACTTTTGTTGCCATAACTTTCCCAGTGCTGCACTTGCAGTTACTACTTAAGAAGAATGATGAAATAATTTGATGGAAACACAAAGAGCAAGAAGAAGGTGGGGAGGAAAAGGGAGAGGCAGAGGAAGAGTAGGAGAAAAAAGAAAAAAAAAGAGGAGTGGAAAGAGGAGGGGCAGGAGGGGAGGAAGAGGGGACATATTAAATGTAATGTTTGAAGCCATATTAGAATGAACCAAAAGCCATTCGCTCCTATTGTGTAGTACACAGTTTAGAAAAGTGAGTTATTTCAGAAGAACACAAAGAGAAGAGGGAGCACAGATTCCAAAGAATAAAGACTACACAAGAAACACATTGTGGTTGCTCTTGGTTGTCTCTAGTAATTGGAAGTAATCTCCTAATTGCTGCTGGCAGTATGTTTTGGACACAGAACATAGGAGAAACCGAGTTGGTACTGATCTAGAAGCCTCCTCTCTGAAGACTAGCTCTCACTGCATATGAAAATGCTATATGATCTCCTAAGGGAAAAAAGCAATTAAAATTCCTACCCAGCTTTAAATCCCCTGGACCACAAGAATGATCCATACTGCAAGATATAAAAAAGAATGTAATAGTGTTGCTCATATTGGGCATAACCAATAACAATTTCATTGGAGATGAGACAGAACTGTTCAGTGAGAGAATATGTATGCCTTATTTTCAAGTACCTAGGGTTGGTGAGGTAATGGACCCTAGAGAAGAACTTTCCTAAACCAATTACATTCCCGACTGTATTCTAAATATCCTTTTTTATAACAAAGGATGGACATAGTTCTTACTTCTCATCAAAGAAGCTTATTTTGCAGCAGATAGAAACTATTTAAGACTCCTCAAGGGTCAAAATGCAGAGAAAAGATTTCAGTGGAGTGCCCATTCCCAGTGGATATAGAGAAAATCTAACATCTACACCTAAGACCCTGGGAACAGCTCAAAAAAGGGAAAGGAACTGTAAAATTGAGAACACCAGGATATCTGTTGTGAGATAGTGTCTTCTAATTCTAACAATATGGTTGTCTAAACAAAATCCACACAATGACAATACCAGTTGACATAAATTGGGATGAGGAAAATCTCAAATCTCTGAAGAACTATAGGCAATCATTAGCTGATGAGCTAGAGCAAAGCATTTTCCTTCAGGGAAGAGTTTCTTCATAGATTATTCAAAACCAAGTGATAAGACCTACAATGTAGATATATAAAAATGCTAAATGGACTCAGTAGGTTATTTTTATATGTACATAATGAAAAATCACTGCTGTGGGTATTGAGATCTCCTATTGTTTCTATGGTGTGTTGGCTTCTATGACTATGCAATTGATAGAATTAGATAGTGTATATATATGTATGAACCTATATATATTATATGGGGTTCTCCAGGGGAGTAGCATCACCAGCACACACTCAATAATGTTTAAGAATCCAAAAGTCTGTAGGCTCAGAGAGAATGAAGAACTTGCCCAAATTCTCACAGAATATTAATTTAAATTTAAAAAGTATGTTTCATAACAAAGAGGGTACCAAGCTTCAGAAGTTAAAGCCACAGAATTAACATTAAGGAAATGTTCTAGCTTCTGTAACAACAGACCACCAAATATGTGCTTTCAACAGTAGAAGCATATCTTCTTCATGCCTTAGATCAGAAGTCTATCCAAGGTGACAGCAGGCTGTGTTTCCTCATGTTGAGCAGAGGCTGATAGCTTGTTTAAAGTAGCTAGAGTAACCACAGCAGCTCCTTTGATTCTGACAATCTACATTTATTGGGTCTTTCTTCATATGACCTTTCTTTAAAGCTACCATTCAGGTTACATTAAGGGGCCCACTTATTGAGAAATTTTAATTCAAGTACACTTACAAAGACCCTATTTCTCCAATAAAAAAGATCATATCAGAGTTAACAGAGGGGTTTGGAGTTGGATCATTTTTCCCTCTGGGTCTACACATGTCACCACACAAGCTCCTTTGAGGAATGTAGGAATTCAGGAATTCAGGCCATTGAAATTTTTGTCAAGACAATGGGCCCTTGGCCTACATGTAGTTACTAGGTCCATATCTTAGCTAAATAACGATGGCCTGTGATCCGTATCCACTGCTAGATTCCTTACATGCAACTGTGAATGGGAAAGAAGGAGTGGATTTCCTCAGCACAGTGCTTTGTCTTTCCCATGTTTCATCCCTGTAACATTCTGTTTTCTTTCAGTTCTGGTTGGGAGGTGTGAAGTGGGAAACACTTGCAAACACAAGCTGTAAATACTGAGCACTCCTTATTCACTAATTCCTGAAGTCACAAGGACGGAGATGGCCAAATGCAGCCCTCTGTTTGGATGTAACTCAAGTAAGATGTGCATCATCTCCTTTGGCCTCTACTCCAATTTGCATCGTGGGAACCAGAACCGTAATGCACCCATCTGCACCGTCACGATGGAGGTTGTAGCCCAGAGGTGAGGGAGATAGAGCATTGAGACAGGAAAGAGGAAGCAGCTGCTTAGGAGCTGCCTTGCAACCTAGCATGTCCAACACTGCTGCTGGCTATGAATTGTCCAAGACTTAACATATTCTGTTCCAGGAGATTTAGAACTCAAAACTGAAAAGTTTCACACAAAGGTAGCATTAAAGGACATAGAGAATCAATCCAAAGTTACGGGAGTAAGGAAGAAAACAAAACATATTAGCACATTACTGTATTTACTAAACCAGTAAACCTAACAATATTTTAATTCATATTTTTAAATAAAACTTAATATCAAGCAATTCTCCCAATACATAAAAAAATTAATAGATTAAGAATTAGAATTAAAAATCAAATATACATTTCATCAGAAATGATATAGTTATTGTATTATAAATAATACCACATGATTTATTTTGCTTAGGATTACCGGAAAGGGCTGTCTAGAGATTCATTTGTGAGGGGTTTGTATGCGGGTGGCTCAGGCAGGAGGAAAGAACATGTGTAATGTCATGGAATTATGAGAAGGAATGATATATTCAAAATCTGAAGTGAAAGGCACTTGAAGCATCAGGAGCTTAAAGTGCCAGGGAGAGGGTGAGTGAGAGAAGCTAGGAACAGATGAGGAGCAGAGAGTCTGACTGGGCTGCATGAACAATCAACGTCCAGTGGGTGATCACAATGTTCCAGATCACCCCGTTGACAGTTTGCAAACCTGGCACACTTGGACTTTTGGTTTTAAATCAGTCTTTCCTTGACAGTGATGAGCTTAGGCCTGAGTGAACCACGCTAGCCTGCTTCTGCAAGCCTGCTTCTAGACTGCAGTTCAATCTATCTCCCAAGCAACAGTTCAGATGTTTGAAAGAAATGTTATTATGTAACTACGAATGGACTAATGGATATTGAAATCATTTGTGTTATCTTATTCTGTACTTGTGTGGTCTTTTACCTGGGGAACATCTTACTGATTTTTGATCCCATTCTCAAGATGTTTCTTGCATTTCTAGCTTTCCGTTTACCGTGTCTGTTTTAGGTATTCTTAACAAATACGAAGTAGAATGACACTGATTTTTCTCTCAATCTGTCTGTTCATTCATAGCAAAGATATGCTGGATTTGTTTGTCTTCTCTGGGAGACAGTAGAATAAGTATGTAAAATAAGCAGAAACCTTCCAAAGTGTTAGTAAGCTAAGTAAAAATAAAGGCCTCCAATCTATTTACTGATTTTTTAATTAAATATAGGCACCTTGAATGGTGAAAGCAGGAAGCCTACTGAGTTAACACAATGGCATTTCTTATGTGGGGCCCAGATGGAAGAAGTTTGCCTAAGTCTCTGAACTAGATTTCTTTTTGCAAAGTAGATTGCTCACACCTTCTTGGTACGTCCATTCTGTAGATTAAAAGTGATCATTGCACACGTCTACAGAGCTGGGGAATGTCACCTGAATTCCGGATCCTTAAGTATTGTGACTAAAAGTAAACCATAAACAGTTAATGCTTCAGACCTTCCAAGCTTCTGTACTCACTACTCGGTCTAATGGAAATTGCTTCAAGAGATTCATATGCCATTCATTATAAGAAAGCGTCTGCCAGGGAAAGGAGTTGTTTATGCAACTTAATACTCTTTTCTAGTTATCCGTTCAAAGTTCAAGAAGAGTTAGAAATTAGTAAATTCTGAAGATTTCGTGGACAAGGCTTTGGAATAGGTTGGTAGGGTGTAGATGGGATTCAGCTAGCCATTGCTAGCGTTCAGCTTTCATATTTCCAGCCGTCCTTATTCATGGTCTCTTTCCTCACACCTGACAGAGCTCACTTCCACAGCTCCCTGTAGCTACTTAAGGGAAATCTATATGGAATGGGTTAGGTAAAATGTTTATTAACAATAGTTCTGGAAGAATTCCTGGCACGTAACAGCTATATGGTAAACATGTTAGTCTGGTTAGTTGGGTTCAACATGGCATAAGGTGAGATAAGAATTCCTGGCATGTAGCAGCCACATGGTAAAAATCAACATGGAACCAGGAGAACACACCTGGTATGGAGGCCACGCCCCTAGGTGTGGCTATATAAATCTGTGCCCACCCTGCTCTCTTAAGAGGAGCTACCACATGAAAGTCTGTCTCATTTCTCTTCTGCTTCTCTCCCTTGTGCACACCCAGTAACTCCCCTGAATAAACTCTAATGTGGTATCTGGGAGTGTGTGTCTGATCTCACACGCAAAACCAACATTTTGGTACCATGACTGGAATAAGCTTTCTCCTGGACTAAAGGTGCACATAGGCTAGGAGGTTGTGATCAGGGCTCATATCAGGTCATCTTCCATCTGGCCCGCTGCATCTTGTTCAAACACCACCAACCTCGATTGGTAAGTCTTCCCCTTTCCAGTTGGTGTAAACTTGAACTAACCATTGATCATCTGGCTTTCCGGTGGGACTCTTAGCAAAGGACTACCCTCAGCCATGATCTTCACTGGTCACGGCTGTTCCTTCTCTCCTGACAATCATTTCTGGTCTTCCCTGCTATTGAAGCCCAGCCTAGATGGTTGAATCCTGCTCCCGGTCTCTATCCCCAGGGCTCTGCCCTAATGCCTACCCTAGTACCTATGGTGGCTTAGTGTTATGTTTTTACACCCACCCCTAAGAACTAAAAAGTTTTTAGTGGTGGAAAAATTTAGTTCAGGCTTTGCTTTGATGCCTACCCTAAGAGCTGATAAGTTACTTAGTGGTAGTTAACGTTGTTCCCCAGGACCACTCACTGGCTGGGTGATAACCCAGATTTAGCAATGGAATCCCTCCCCTCAGGGCCTCAATAATGGAGAATGAGCCAGCAAAAACTGTCTCTCCATCCTCACTAGGATGCTTTCTTAAGACTCTCAACCCACTTAGCCTTTTTGTCTTACCTAGACACCATCAAGCTTATTCATTTTTGCACAAAGAAATGACCTAAGTACCCATTAGATAATAACTCAAAATAGCTCCCTAATGGCTTGCTGGACCCCAATATCTTATGGGAGCTAACTTTTGCAAGCGTACTGGCAGATGGAAAGAGTTTCCCTGTCTCTTTTCATATCTCAGCTCTAAACCTTCTTTTCTAGCTTTCTGTTCTTCCGCCATCTTGTTCTAGCCACATGACCAGATCCTTCTTTGGAACCCCCACATTTCAAATCTCAATGCTCACCTGCAACTCTTCAAACCTTTTCCTTTCCAGGAACTCAAAACCTGGCACCTACATTTGCTCCACTGGTCACTCACTCTCAGGCTCCTAAGGATCCTGATCCAGTTCTTCCTCTGTGGGAAGTGGCTGGCATAGATAGGATAGTGAAAGTTCATACCCTGTTTCTTCTGTCAGAAATTTCTCAGGTGGCCAAAAAAAAAATGGGCTCTAAAGCAAAGGCGAATTTGGGAACAGGCCAGAACTCATGCAGATGAGTTCATCAGACAAATGTAGCACACCCTGGGAGCTGAGGCTGCTCCATATGTAGACCCCCACTGGAATTACAATACACCAAGGTGGGTCTCAGCCAGAGAATTTTGTGACCTGCTTAATGGCAAGTCTGCGTAGAACTGCTCTGAAGTGTGTCAGTTTTGAAAAAAAAAAATACAAGAGATAGTACAAGGTAAACAGGAGAATCTGTCCCAGTTTTTAAAATGTCTCACAAATGCTCTCTTACAATATACTAACTTAAATCCTAAGAGCACTAAAGAAAGGCAACTTATCATGACCTGTTTTTTACCCAGAGCTACCCCGACATCAGAGCTAAACTTATATCTGACTCCACAGGCAGAAGTCTTAGTGCTGGCTTTTAAGGTGTATCACAGGAGAGATGAGAAAACTCACTTCTTCGCCTCCTCCCAAGGCAGAGACCTAGACCTCCTGATGCGTGCTTTAAGTGTGGCCAGCTTGGCCACTGGTCTTGGTCTTGCCCACCCTCAGAGAGGCTGTTCAGGCCTTGTCCTGGGTGCCATCAAGGGAAACACTGATCTAAGTGACTGTTCCCAAGCCCCACATGGAAGGGGAAATTACATATGAACCATTCCCCAGCTGATCCATGGACGGTAGATGCTGGCAGGGCCTCCCTAACCTGACCATCATAAAAATGGAGCCTTGGGTAGTCATAACAGTGTCAGGGTTGTCCATCACCTTCCTCATGGACACCAATGCCACATACTCAGCCCTGCAGAGTTTTGGGGTTCTACCTCTCTAGCCTCTCCATTGTCGGGGCAAACAATTCTGACCTCATCAGATACCACCACTTAATTGTATTTTCAGAGATATCCCTGTCACCCACTCATTTTTGGTCATGCCAATCTGCCTCGTACTCCTAATGGGAAAGGATTGTTTAGCTAACATAGGAGCTTTCATTTCTTTTAGTCACATTTGCCTGAATCCAGCCTCATCAGCTGCTCCAGCTGCCCTCTTCTATTCTCTGCTCAGCACCAGACGCCCCCCTCCCCCCCCCACACTCTTCAACTGCCCAGGTAGACTCCCAAATGTGGAACACCCAGAATCCTTGTGTCACAAGATATATTTCACTAAAATTCCCTATTCCCGGTCTCTGAGTTTTTGTTCCAGCCGGTCTCTCAAAGCCGACCTCTAGATGGTTACCGGAAGCAGAAAGATCCAAGGTATTTCGGTTCACCTTTCCTTTCCCTGACAGACTAACCCTCTAGCCACAGCTTCTGAAGAATGGAAAAACCCAGAAGCCATCTGACCATTGCAAGACAGTTGACTGCCATCCCCTGAGCAATGGGTAAACAAAACACAGGGAGACATTTTAACCTCTTCCCATCCCCAGACTCAGACTTATCAGGGATTCACAAACTTTATTGCGCAGCTGGAGTAGTTCCCACCCCCCCAAAAAAAAAACCAGCTACCTTTAGGTTCATTTAAAGTATAGACAAAGCCTAACTTAAGGTTGCATGTTTCCCAGTTTCAATTTTCTTTCTCTTTCTTCTTTTTCCTCTTTTCTCAACCTGACTCCAGATTCCATAATAGCAGAGTAATCTCATTCTATGTGTCACTTCCCAAGGTTCTCTCACTAACTTGAAGTTTTTTTCTGAGTTCTAGAAAATCAGAATTCATCATCCCATGCCTTAAACTCAACCGGACTGCAGGAATGGGACACAAAACCCAGCAGACTGACTGCCAGAAGATACAGGTCTTTGCCCATAAGACAGCTTGAACCAGCCTTGAGAGATCCATTGACCCTGTCCTGGTCCATTCCATTTCCGCCTGCCCCTCCCCCACATAAACCCAGCTTTATTTTTATAATAAATATGAGGGTGAGATTTAAGAATTCCTGGCATATAGTAAACCCAACATGGTGCCAGCAGAACATACTACATATGGAGGGCACGCCCCTAGGTGTGGCTACATATGTCTGTGCCCACCTGCTCTCTTTGAAGGAGATGCCACGTGAAAGTCTGTCTCTTTCTCTTCTGCTTCTCTACCCTTGTACTCACCCAGAATAAGCTTGTACTCACTCATGAATAAGCTCTATGTGGCGCTGGTAGTGTGTCTCTGATCTCACGTGTGAAACCAACAAGTTCCATAAAAGCATTTGCTTTCCTCAAAAGACTCAAACCCTGAGTATGTGCATATATATTTAAGAAATTAATGTTATTAATTGAGACACCTATAATTCCAGTTGTATTTAGTTAATCCCAGATGACCCACAGACTTCAGTATCACTACAATTTTGCATGGTAAATACCATAAGGACAAAGAGTCAACGTTTCTCCCTATGATTACAGTGTAAATGCTAGAAACATTCTTTTACCACTGCTGTTGGGTACTCCTGACATTTTTTTGGGAGGGAAAGGAGAAAAACCCTCAGTCAGACTACTGACATTCTTTGTCATTCTATTTTATAAGTAAAATACTCTAATGCATAAATATTGTGGAAAGTAGGCTTTCACTGAGCTTCAGGTGTGTATACTGAACCGCGTTTATGACTTTCAATATTTTAAAGAAATATTGAAAACCTAGGCTTGACACTTTTAATTACTACTTATTTACTTTCTTGGAGGCTGAATCTAGAGCCTCAGGCATGTTAGACAAGCACCCCCCACCCCCCAGCTGTCTTCGATGTGGTGAGATATAGGTGTCAGCTGATAAGGTCTGAAGGCACTTATCCAGGGTCCCAGGCTCCTGAAGGGGCAGTGGCCAACCCCATTCATAAGGGGCTGCTGGGATCTTGGGAGGCCCCTTTTCCTGGTTCCTGACTGCTGGAGAGACCGGTTCGGCATCCATTGTCCATCGCGTAGATAATCCAGTCTCTGAGGCATCTACTGAGACTTCAAATATTTGATTTTATTGTTTCATATTCAGGTATTGTGCTTGTTTTGGCTAATACCTAACAGTATTTTATGACTTATTTAGAGGTGTGGCCAAACTACAAATGTCCAAGGGCTGAGTACATACCATTAAATCTCAGGAGCACATTGGAAAAATGACTTACCCAGGCTGAATAAAGAGATCTTGCTGCAAACTTCACAGACTATGATCACATCTGAGTCTTCGTCACAATTTCCAAAGCCGCATGAGTTGGCGTGAAAGACAGAACTAATTCTCTGGGATTTTGTAAACCTAGTTTTGAACAAACTCCCTGCTAAGTCACTGTCCCACACTCATTCACCTTGTGGTTTCTCTTCATTCCTTAAAACTGAAAAAAAAAAACTACTTTATATGCATTTAATCTTAACTTATAATATGATATATGTAATTTTATTAATTGTTGTCAAATAGCTTCATAATTCTCAGTAAAATTAAATTATCTTACTTGTGATTCAATTTGCAGTTACAAACATTTGAAGACAATGGTTCTGTTTTTGTTTATATCCATATGAAAACAACTGGTCAAGATATAACTGTGACCTGAGTTTGTAACGTACTCCAAGTGAGAACAGTGCTTATGATTATAGATAGATGTTCCTAGCTTGTCTCCATGTTTTAGAAACCTCAGTCAAGAAACTGTTCATGTTATTTATTACATTTATGTTCTAAAAGATAGCTTAATCCATTCCATAATGATTTTGAAATAAAACATCTATTAAATAGAAGATTGTCCTCAAAATGATCTCATATAGGTTTGAGAATAATTCTTGGAATGTTATTTTGACTTGATTTCTTGAATTAAATTTTCCAATGTGTAAAGAAGCATATTTAAATAATTTTGTTATATATTGTCACATGATATTTGCATTTACCGCACAGTGTAATGGTATGCTTTCTGAATATAGTAAGAAGCAATATTTTGAAGCGAAAATGTTAGAAATGTACTCGCTTACCAATACCAAAACAGAATTAGGATATTAGCTGTACCCACCACATTGTGGTGTTTAATTTTAAACAAAAATAACACCATTCATTCATTCAATTTGATGAACTGCAATCACCTCCCAGTTTCTGGTAACCACCTTTCTCTTGTTCCTTCCTCTGAGAAAAGCAGTTCCATTTTCACAGATAAAGACAAAGGATATTTGTCCTTTTTGCCTCAGGCCTATTCCACTCACCCTCTAATTCCATGTTTGTGCAAGAGGCTTTTCCTTTTCCGTAAGTCTGGGGAGTATGTGCAGTGGAATTCATGATGTGGTGTTCCAAATACATGAACATTTTTTTTTTGGTTGGTTCATTGTGACTATGACTGAAGCCAGTGTTGATTTGGTTGTGAATGTCTATTAGGAGTATAAGAAGCCAGTCACGTAGACCTTCTGACTTCGGGTATTTCAGGTAAATGTTCAGAGAGGAATTTAGGGTTATATGCTAATCCTACCTTTAGATTTAAAGAGATTTTATATTGTTTTCCATAATGATTGCACTAATTTAGAGTGTGCATCCTGGAAGGAAAGTTTTGCCTTCTGTCTTCTTGGTATTAACCTTCATCTCTTACTACTTTTTATTTGATGGCTCAAGTGATAGAGAAATGGAACACTTTCTGGCATCTCTTGTCCATTGCTATATGTTCTTTTTGTGGAAATTTTCTCAGGCCCATGGTCCAGTGTATGCAAGGTAGTGTAACTTCAAGTACAGACAGACCATCCAAGTCAAGAGAATCCTGCAACGACACGACACATTGACTTAAATTATAAATTTCTTTTACTTTATCACCATATTTCTCAAGTATACAGTGAAAATTCAGACATTCCTATCTACTGGACATTAGAGATGGTATCTAGGCGGACAGAAGCTTCCCTGTTATCACTCCCTCGGACAAAGGGTCCTACTGAGCAGCGAGTCGCTTTTGTAATCTCGGAGGTGTTTCCTTTGATAGCTTTGGTAAGAACGTGAAGATTTTACTTCCTTTGTAAGGCATGTGCGAAGTACACAGCACACAAATAGCACTCAAGGTTCCCTCACAGAGTGACACCTACTGGGCTGAAGCACACAGTGACTTCTGAGCAAGCTCTGCTAGCTTTACTGAGTGAAAGTCTTTTCTTTTGATGTTCAATTGTTTAATTCAGTGAGATCAGAAGTCATTCCCGCCCCCTCCCCGTCCCCCCACCCCATCAAAGTCAGATTCACAGCATAACAGTTTTCCTGAAAGCGGGCCTGGAAATAACTCTCTGGAGCGTAGATTTATAAACCCCAGCGTTGGCGCTACTGAAAACAGCATTGTTGAAAACAAAGCAAAGATAGATGGAAAAAAATAATCTTACAACTTTGTTTTAGGAGTGTCCGGGAGAGGAAGGTGCTAGATATGATTCAGAGTGGAAAGGTCAGCCTAATGACTGACCGCAGGACATTAGGGAAACGCAATAGGAAACAATACTCATAAAAGGTTACACTTCTGAGAGAAGGGAGTAGGTTTCTCTCCACTGGCTTTAGAAATTTTGCTGCTGAGTAACGACAAGATCCGTGCCCTTTTAAAACGGTAACTCTTTGCCTTAAAAGGATGCAGGGATCCTTCATCTGGCAAAATACTGTTTTGCACTTAGATATTTAGAACCTAGCCAAGCCTGCATGCTTGCTGTGAGCCTTGCATTGCCAAACTGTCTGAGTGCACCCAGCTAGCGATCTCGTTGTGAAAGGCAGTATTTATTACCCGGCAGAGTCTAGCCTACTGCAACGCCTTCCCGCGCGCAGAGCCAGCCTGTGCTCCGCCCTCCCTCAGGCTCCCTGCCTCTGGCGGCCAGGCTCTCCCTGGGTGGGGCGGCGGCCGGTGCAGATGCGACGGGCCACGCGGGGCCGCTGCTGCAGCCGGCTGGGCGGTGCGCCCGGGCAACCTCCGCCGCGCGCCGCGTCGCTGTAATCGGACACCGAGCGCTCGCCCCCGGCGCCCGGCCACTTGCCATTCACTCCAAGGTGCGGAGTTGAGCGACGTGGAGAAGGGCTCCGGGTGCCGCGGCTCTACCGCCCGGGATTCTCCTACAAAGAAACTCAGCAGCAGCCGGCAAGAATCCCACCCTCGGGACTCTCTAAGTCACTGCAGGTCTTCTGGGGAAGAGGACCTGGGGGAGGGACTGCGACTCCGAGCCTGGAGCAAGTGGCTCAGTTCTCGTGGATCTCTTCTCACCTCGGTAAGCCGGACACAGATTTTCAGCCTTGCTCGTCAAACTTTTCTGGGTCTGTGTGCTGACTTTTTTCACCGGTCTGTTCAAGTCTGAGCAATTTCTTAAGAGCCCACGCGGCTTGGGAAGAAAGCGCTCTCTCGGAGCTGAGCCCGGCTGGAGGTTGTGTGCGGCACCTGCCAAGAGTTTAAGCTGGGTGTTTCAATGCCTTCTAAGGAAAAACTTAAGTGGAAATGACATAAAATAATTCTTACATTCTGGTATTTGTTGATAGTAGAAGACCAAGCACCAGCAAGCACTTTTATCTGCGTGAGTTAAAGGAATAAAGTTGTAAAGCACTTAGGTGGGGAGATGGAGAGTCATTTGGCACGCATGGCCCATCCATCAGAAGGTGGGATTGAAACCGGGTTGTTCTGTTAGATAGATCAGCGCTATCTGATCTACCAAGTAAGTCATCTAGACGGTATTATGCTTTGCAATTTATGGAGTAGGTCTTCTCCAGGGTACGAATATCAGATTATATGCTGGTAATAGCAATATGTAAAAATGTATAAATGTCTCCAACCTGGTTAATAAACAGACTAAGGTTGGGAACATTAATAGTGCTTCCTCCTCCTGGCTTTAAGTACTAAGTCAACAAGGGGTAAGCTGCTAAGGGAAAGTCACCCATAAAAATCAATTTTCTTCTGAGTTAATTTAGGGATGACAGGGTGAAGAGGTTGTGGAAGCAGGAAGAAACTGTGTCTTTTGAAAATTACCAACACAAACATTTCTGGGGTTCCTCTGTCTGTGTGGCAGAGGCAGAGGGTTGCGTGTCTAACTCTTGCAGCATATGTGCTACCAGTGAGACCAGCTAAGATGTTTGTTTGAGATTTGCTCTGTTTAGTTGTACTTTTCCTTTGTGTCAGTGAAAAGAACCTTTTCAGCTTCTAACTGCACTTCCTTATTGAATACAATCAATAATGCAGTTTCAATTTTAAAAGCCATATAACATAAGATCTGTAAAGATGCATTTCCAGATTAAATATGCTTGTCATTTTACTGTATAATTACACTGGGTAAGAAGTGATGCAATTTCTTTCATGATCCTGAGTTCACTAGCATGGGTTGGCCAATGGGGCTCATATAGATTTGTTCTAATAGTACCTGACCTCCCTTTGTATTAAGGCATTAGTTAATAGCTTATATAAATTTTATAGCTACAATTTTCAAGCAAGAATATTCTCTCTATGATTTACTATTTGGAATTTTGACAGCCCACTCTCTGGATGATTTGTGTAAAATATGCATTGGTGGATATGAGGTCCCGTGGATTACTCACCACTAGGTCATTGGTTTAAATTTGGCAGGAGTCCATGGTTACCTCATATGCATCATTTAACTGCTGCCTGGTCATCTGAATGCATTGGCAGATAACTGATTGAAGTGATTTACTAATCTGGGACATAGTGCAGGTAGATTTATGTATGGAAACACTCTCTCAGAGACAATTAATTCAGAGGAGTTAATGAGCGTGGCACGAGTAGGTACCCATGAATGGGAATGTGGAATGTCTCTACTACTGTATTTTTTATTCATATTAATCATTAAAATGGAATGGATATTAGAGAGCTCAGCTATTGGGTTTCTTTGGAGGAAACCAAGTTTTCCCTTGATGCTTTGTTCCGCTTGATGTCAGCACTGTTTTTATGGAAAGATCAAGCACTTTCTTATTTCGAAGATTTCAATACACCTGAAAATCCAAATATTTCTATTTGAGAAGCAAAGTTACAGCACCTCCTACTGCCTTCTGGCTGCAGAACTTAAGCTTTTTTTTGTTTTTGTTTTTTTTTTTCCCATTGCTCTGCCTATAATGCTGTATTTCAGGTTCACCAAAATGGGAAAGGGTAATTCACAAGTCTCTCTTCTCTCTTTTAAAGGTATTTTTCCGTGGATATTAATATATACAAATCAGAAGAAATGGCATTCCAGATGATCTTCATGTTGGTTGGAGTATTTATTTGTTCTGTATCTGTCAGAGGATCTTCCCAACCCCAAGCAAGAGTTTATTTAACATTTGATGGTAAGATATTTGATAAAATATATGAAAAAATGTTTTTAAGGTCTTGTTTTTTCCTTATCCAGATGAAAAATTAACATTTAAAAACGCAACGCCATTATTTAGTTCTTAAAGTGCTATAGGCTACTTTTTGAATGGCATGGTTATTTATGAATGGCTAATGTTTACATTGGAGGAAATATTTACAAAAATGCTTGGGGGCCTTGCTCCATTTTTCCTCTTAAGTTTCTTCTGGATTGAGTGTATATTTGAGGGACATAAGAAAGAACTCAAAGTGTAGAATCTTCTGTGTTAAACGGCTGTTCTAGAGAACATCCTCTTTATGCCAAACTTCAGGATTAGAAAGGCTATATAGGTTTAGTTTCTATAATAACTCCAGTGAGTTCCAAGTATTAGCTTCAAAATGGAGTTGTTCTGATGGTATGTTTTTTATTCCAAAATTATTTCCCATGGTTGTTATGTTCTCTTAATGAGGTGAAAATGACCTAAAATTTTTTGGATAATGCATTGATTATTGTTACACAAAATATTGTTTTCTCAAGCTTAGAAATATTACAATTTCAAATTTTGGTTTATATAAAATATCATAAGGTCCTTGATGGTCTATGAGGCTAATGTATACTGTTCATATTAGTTCTCGTTGTGTGGTTGGGTCAGTCATGTAACCCTTATCAAACTCATGTGATATATGAGCTGAAGGAGAAACATCATCTTGCCTTCAGGACCATTTGTGAGTATATTATGTCTCTAATTTTTACATGAACTCTATTGTTGCTCATGTGCTTAGCTGCTCTTGATAATGAAGGTACTCTAAGGCATTTACATAGGAATTGAAAATAGTGCATTTGTTGACTGTTAGCAGCTCTTTCTTTTTAAGTTGTTAAGTGCTTTCCCAACGTTATTATAAGCATTGAAGAAGCCATGTTTAGAGGTTATTGAGTGTCAACTTCTAATTGCACCCTTAACCTTTGTGCCTGGCATTTCCCCTTAAACCATAGCCATGCTGCTTAGATGTGAAGAGAAGGAGCCGGAGTACAATGACTGCTTTGAAATGCCTCTACTTCTCTAGAATTACAAAAGCATGTCACAGTTGCTCTCACTGTGTCTCCCAAATTGAGATTACCAAATCGGGACAAGAAAAAAAACAGACAAGTGAACAAAAACCTCAAGGAAAAGTATAATTACCTGTACTTTTCTTACTGTGTATGGATGTGAAGTGGTCCCATAGGCCAGGTATCTAAGTCTAGTCCTTCTATTGTACCAACAGTAGCACAGACTTCATATGCAAATGCTTACAAGTAATTAGTCACTTAAGATAATTCAATGAATCTGTCTCTGAAAGGACACTTACAATGTCTTCCAGAAGTTCGATCTTTTAGAACTAAGTATCAGTACCTTGAAGGAGAGTGTTTGTTGTGCCATATGGAATGGAACTTACTATAGACTTTTATATTACTGTATGTTTTGTTTACATGCTTTCAAATCAAAACAGATCCACAAAGAATAGATTACCCTACTATGTGATATATGTAGATTATGGCATGATAAAATAATCTACTTATCAATAGTTCTCGACATTTGTTCTTCCCACAATTATTAGTACTTGGCAGTTAGGCTAGAATATCACTCCTCACAGAGCCCCCACTGACTCCAGTACTAATTTAAAATGTGTACCCACAAGATAACCTGAATTAAATTCTTATCTTTTAGGTTAATAACTAGACATGTCTCCAATAGAACAGGATATATTAATCGATCTGTTATAAAAAAAATCACATGAGAAAAAAGTAGTTAAAATGTACAAAGTTTCAACAATTAATTCAGGATCATATTGTTAAGGTATTTTACAAACTACTTCCTTAACATGAAAAAAATTCTTATTATTTAAGATTTCTAGAACAAGTTATTAAGTTTCTTCTAACATGTTATTTGTCTGTATTTTTTAAGAGATTCTCTAACACTGTGGCTTTATAAGTGTTGGAACTCTTTGTGCAGCCCAGGGTAGCCTTGAAGTTCAGACAATTCTCCTGATGCAGCCAACATTATAGTTCCAGCCTGAAGTTATCACCCCTCCCCACCAACTTAAAATGATTTATTCTTAACATCTAAGTAAAAATCAATGCACAGGGTTTACAGAAATATGATTGCATATTTATTTAAGTGGTTTTTATTCTATATTTCAAGTTTGTGGTGCGGTTTCTGATCCTAGAATCAGAAATGTGAAGACATTTGAGGAAATTCTTGTTGCATTAGACAGAGGTCAGCTGCTTCACCTATTGTGTCTCTGCCTCTGTCTGATCATCTTTAGTACCTTGTCTACAGGCTCTTTTGTCTTGAAATTTCCCTTACTGAACGGGGGTCTCCTGCCCGAATCTTTCTATGCAGAACATTCTTAAAACTGTTCAGACTTGTCCTTGAAGTCCAAGTAAATGCTGTCAATGTAAACTGTGTGAAAAAAGGAAGTACCTTCACCGTCCACATTCCATCTCTTCTCGAGGTGGATTGACGGAGTGATAACATTCGGAGAAACAGTGATTTGCAGCTACTCTTCTGTACATTGGTGTAGTGCAAGGTCAAGCAGATGGCTATCAGTCCTACCCCGGAATGTACCACAGAAGATACTCATTAATTACATTCCAGTAGCAGAAACTTTCAAATTATAAAGTGGAGACTTCTATTAGATATTTTGTAAGTTTTACAATTATTTTATTCCAAATAGCTTCCAAATAGAAGCTTTGTATCAGTGCTATATGAATTAAGTTTTTGTTGCCTCAAAAGCCAATAGATCCAAAGATTAAGATTTCATTGTATTATGTACATTGTAATTTCCACATCAAAAACTTTAGAGCCTATAAGGATTATAAGGAAAGAGATGGCTACCTAAGTTCAAGAAGTAAGATGTGTTTTACTTACTGGTATACTATGCAAAGGAAAGTTTCATCTTTCCTCACAGATATCCTAACATAGACTATTACATACGCTTTGTTGCAAGATCAGGAATCAGTGCTCTATGATTTGATAAAATGAGTTAGTGGTCTGTACAAATTTGAGAAAATGATTTTGTCTTTCAGAAAATGTTATCAATATTGAATTTATATGAAATCCAATTATCGTGTTAAGTAGCATAAATATTACTCTCTTTAAAAATGAAATATATTCTTAAAATATTTCTCTTTTAGCTGCTACTCAGATTGTAACTGTTAAATATTCAAATTATTGAAATACAGTTATTCATCAGATTTTCTTTATATCTTTCCTAAATCTGTAGGGTCTGTAGTAATGTTTTCTATTTCATTTCTGAGAACAGCACTGTGTATCTACCCCCTTTATATCTTAGATTTTCTTGCTAATGGATTATTCAGTTTTGGAAATCTTTTTGATATTAAGAATAAGAAAAATTCCCCATGTTTTCTGTTAAATTCACTGTTATCTAATTTATTTTTGCCTAGTATTCAATACATTTTTCCATTTGCAAGTTCCTTCAATGGAAGTTTAGCTAGTGGATTTTAGTTTTCTCTTTTAATGTAGTTTTTCATGCTATAGATTTTCCTTAAATAGCTATTTTATAATCAAACTCAAACTTCGTTAAAGTCCATTTATTCAGTCAATTTATCTTTTCTCTGATTTCCTTACTTATTACTTTCTTTAACCTACATATTGGAGATCCATCAATATTTGCATTAAATATATATTTATTTTTGTAGATTGCTGACTTAATTCTCTGAAAAAACATATATTGTGTAGTTGCAATTTTGTAAAATTTATTTCAATATTTTATTACACATAATTTGTTATAGATTGAAAATAGCATATGAATTTATTTTTATTACACAGAGTATTTGAAGAAAGGCAAGCAGTTCTAGATGGCTAATAATATTTTTATAGACTTATTTATTTTCTATCTATTTGCTTTTCTAATTGCTGCTAAAACTGGTTGGATTCTTAAATTATGCATTTGTGTGTTATTTTTTATATTGTACCTGGTTTTCTTTCATGCTTTTAGCTTTTGTTTATATGCTAACAGAGTTTGAAGTACTTTACTCCTCAACAATTGGATACCTTTGCATTAAGAAATATCTCTAGTTAGTTCTGGTAAAAGTATCACATGCATTTTGATGTATGTGGCATTTATCCTATTATGTAGTAAAATATTAAAATGTATTTATAATTTAGAGGTGCTTGTTACAAGTTCGATGATTTAAGAATGTGAAAACATTAGGACATATATTTGAGTAGGCATGTTTGTAAGCAGGCGTATATGGCTAAAAGGACGGCAGAGTGAGAACTCGATTTACCTGAAATAAAGACTGTCCAAGTTTTATGTTTTTGATCCATAACTGTGATTTTTTTTCAGCATCTTAGTTCCCTTGGTCACTTGAAAATAACTGGAAACAAATGGTCTCCTTATTCTCTTCTAATATCCTGAAATGAAATTTAAGTTTAGTTTTTATTTTAGGAAGTTCAGTGTTTCTGAGGAAGTCAATAATATCTGACGATGTTCTCAGGAATATTTTTTATAAAAGAGATAACAGGAAGAAGAAAAGTAAATGATCTTAAAAATCCATGTTTGGCTGTCTGATATTTTCTGAGTGTGATATGTTGGGCAACTATAAGATAAAGATAGTACATACTTTATGAGTGTTCTTAAAATTAAAAGGATTATGTTTGTGAATATGGTCTATAATGTATATGTTATAGTACTTGAGTGCTTGTGTGATAATTAGCATCTATAAATAACCCCACTTTAGAAATGTGATCTTCATTTGTGTTATGATGTCCTCTTTTCTACTTGCTCTACAATAGTGGTTTACATAATGCTACGAACCTTCAATACAATTCCTCAGGCTCTGGTGACACCCCCAACCACAAAATTATTTTTGTTGCTATTTCATAACTGTAATTTTGATATTGTTATGAATTGTTTATAAATATGCACATTTTTGATGGCCTTAGGTAGCTCCCTGTGCTCCACAGCTCTAGAAACTGAGATTCATGATTACTTAATATATCCTGAATTAAGATAAATTTTGATATCTCTCAATACTGTGTTAGCTATCATAACCTCTTTAAACCACAACCATCATGCATAGAATTTGGCTACATTAAAACACTGATAATTCCCACACAGAATGCAATATATTCTCATTTATCTGTCACACTACCAGACTTCAAGTAGCACAGAGAATTTTATTACTTTGTACAGACTCCTATGGATTCATCCCTTGAGACATTGCTAGTAACTGATGTTTTAAAAATCTTATCAAGCCTATTCTTTTCATACCATAAAATGTCTATGTATTCCAAATATTAAACTATTTGATATGAGTTTTTCCATTAATGTTTTCTATTCCATATGAGTTTTTTCTATTAAACCCACAAAACTCTTCCTAATTATTTTATTTCTTTTATAACAGACCTTTGACTCTGTGACTTTTTCAGCAATGAAAAGGTATTATATATTCTTAGGTCCATATAGGATCTTAGTTGGTGGTCTTGATTGAATTCCATATCTGTAAGCATCTCTAGAAATGTTTAGACTACTATGTACTTACTGCCGTCAAAGTCTTACTCCTTTTAAAATTCTCTTAAAAATCTGTTTTATTGTGATAAACTTGGGCTTAATAAGAACACAATGTCCTTGCTTTGCTGTTCTGATTGTCATGGAACAGTGTATAATTTGAAATGTTGTGGGCTAGTTAATGGTGACAGGAAACCTCAGGAAGAGGAGCATGTGAGATTGTTCCCATTCCTTTGCATCATGATGATATGAATTATATCTATGAAAATTGTCCATAAAGAAAAATATTAGTAAATTTTAACAAATGCTAAGTATTAGTTAGATACATATCTATGTTTATATGTTTTGTATATCTTGTGAAAGAGGTTTTAAAGTTTTGGATTTTTTCACATCAAAGACAAATAAATTGAAATTCAGAAATTTATGCCCTTTGAAAGATGCTTTCAGTGTGCAGAAATTAAAAGGAATCCAGCTCTAGCTTTTCACTGAGGTATGGTATTTAGAATAAAGAATTTTAGGTGAGTTTATGACTTGTATTATTATCAAAAGAACAAACATTGAATAGCTGTGTTTTATGTTGAGTGACAGCTGGGTAAGCTCATCAGAAACAATGTGTTCCTAAAGAGTTAGTTCACTGTGCCTGGTGTGGCCATTCAACCCTTTAATCTTAGCCCTCTGGGGGCAGAGACTGGCAGATATGTGAGAATTCAAGGCCAGCCAGATCTATAAGGTGAGTTCCAGTCCAGCCAGAGCTACATAGTGAGACTCTGTCTTGAAAAACTTATAAAAGAAAAGCAAATTTCTCATATGGATATTTTATCTTTTCTAAAAGCATGTAAATTATAAAATGCTACCTAAAAATAATACCAAGTGCTAACTATAATTTTTATGTAATATATTCTTATATCTAGACAATGATATCCTAAACTAAGTAGTATGAAATAAAGGTAGTTTCCTTAAGCCATGGGAGTCACTCAGTCTGTTGATCATCTCACTCAACTGAAGTTTAGCCCTCTGTTCACATTTCGTTTTGGCTTAAAATTCATAACTATTAAGGTACTAGTGGAAAATGCATGGTAGAGAAGTTAAATACAGGTGTCTGCAGTTCATTGTTGACCTCGGCTCGCTAGAATAATAAAGACAACATTTTGGAAAATTGCTTTCTAGTCATTAACCACCGATTATGTTACATGCACCTAAGAAAGAAAAGAACACAGGATCAAATCTCTCTGAGAATTTCTAGCTTGACATAGTTTTCTTTGCTAAAACTGAACAATCTTCCAGATCAAGGGCAAGTTTTACCACTATGTGTGAACGTTACTGGTTTAAAAGTATAGAAGTGATAAAGGGCAAGTTCCGAGTTGGGAAGCAGAAGTATCCAGAATAGGGACTGAACTTGCATAAGTCCATTGGTTTCTCCTTCTCTGACTTTCCTTTTGTGTGTTTTTTCCCCCCACTGCTGAATATTCAGTAACAAGCTGTGAAAGTCCTTAGGCTATGGATAGTATGCAAATGAGAGAATTTCATTTCAGATTAACGAAGACAAAACATCTTTTATCTTGTAATATCTGCATAGTTTGACAAGCACCTTGGTTAATTAAGCAACACATTAAAAGAACCCCAGAGAATTAGTGAGCCACATGAAAAACCTGTTGAATTGTTATTGGATAATAAACTGAAAATAATGAATCAGTTCTTTATGAACTCTGCTAACATTGACATTAGCAGGCACAGTTGTTGAAAACAGACTGTCTTGTGGTTACCCCAAGAGATAAAAATACAGCCTGTTGTTCTGATTTCTCCATTCATTTGAAGAAAGCTCACTGCAGATGAGATAAATCTTCTGAAGTCTTTAGTTCTCATGAAAGCCAGGGAACTGTGGTGCCTTTGAAGTCTGCTTACAGTGGCCTAAGTTAAATGCCACTTAAGAATTTGCTCACCTGCCTTTTTTAATAACCAAAGCTCAACAAGGGACCCAATGCAAATAAAAAGCTTTTAACTCTTTCTTTTGCGACAATGTTATTGATAAATGCAAATGTGGGTTAGATGTTACTAAAACAGAGCATTGAGTAGGAAACATTGGATTTAATATAAAACAGCAACTTGAAAACAAAACATTGGGAGATGAGCAAAGAAAGGACATGAGGCTTTCTTTGTACACTACTGCAGGAGTCTGGCAATTGGCAGAGAGCCAAGTCTCACTCAAAAATTTGGATTGAAGAGGAGAAATTTTAGTGCAGATATTGCAAAAAGGACTTGAAAAATATTGGAAGAGAAAATATTTCTATGATATACTGTATATATATATTCCCACAAATACTTAGAATTTGAAAATTTGTGAGCTACTCTTAAACAATAATTATTCTTGGTTGGCTACTTGGGATTCTATTAAACTTTGTTATGATACAAAAATATGGGATTATGATCTTATTCCAGTATAAAAGTACAAGATGCCTGGCAAGACGAACAAAGAGGGAATATCTTATTCTAAAGGACGAACTCATTATCATGATTCTTATGTCCTTCAATCAAATATTTTCCTGAGAAAACGCATATGGCTCATGAATTTAGTAAAGACAGACATATCTATGTATTATGAATTATGCAGGGAGTTTTTTTTAAATTGTTCTCTTGTTGTTGGGAAATATTAATTTGCTGTTTTCACATATATGTACAACCCTGCAGTTTATACAAGATTTATTTGCAATTTTGACTAAGAAAATATATATAGAGGTAAAAAATTGTCTCTCTCCTTCTAAGTTTTATAATGATTTTTTCTTTTATGTTTATAAAATATGCCTAATAATTTGTATTTATTTTATAGTAGCTATCATTAACATGAACTGTGTGATAGGGACTATCCTCAACAGTTCATGCTGCTTCATGTAACTCTAAAATTATTGTAGATTAAGCACTATTTCTATCCTCAAAGTGTAGGTGAGAAAGTTAAATAACTTGCTTGATGTTCTGATAATACACAAAGGAAATATTAAAATATAAGCTGTCATGTCAGACTCCAGAGTTAGAGCCAATTTTATTAACACTTGTAGAATCAGTTTTAGGCCCTTTGAAAAAAATCAAAGTTAAAGAAGATATTTTCTCAGTAACGCATCCCATGAACTCACTCTCCATGTCACAGCAGAGAATACCACAGGGGACTCTGAGACTAAAAAATAGATGAGGAGGGGACAGAGTCTGGAGAAGTGGGATATGTCATAGGGTGAGAGCAAACTACCCCAGTGCTCCACGCAATGCAGTGGGTGACCCTAAATCACAGTAACCTATTATGTGATTCAAAAAGGACTAGGTTGGAGGTATTTGAAGTATTTCACTACAAAGACATGATGGGCCCATGATGTAGTTCAGTGAAAAGCATGTGTCCAAGGCCCTGAGTTTAATTTGTGGCACCAAGTCAAGTGACCCTGCTGTTGACAAAAACGAAAAAATATCAAGAAAACTGCGTTAAGCAATGGAGATGCTGACTTTTCTAGCAATTGTGTATTATAAGCATGCATCGAACTATTACTCTTTAGTCTGTAAGTATGCACACTTATTTTGTATAGATATAAAACAATTAAAAAGAACCAAACAAACATAAAAAGAATTTCAAAATAAAAAAGAAGCCAGGAAAAGTTGTAGGGTGGAAAGGGTGGGGTGTTTCATAGTCCCTCAAATGCCAGTCCACCACAAGCAAGGTGGGGAGGATTTCTCCTCAGAATGTAGCTGTTCGTTTTCTGCAGGTGAGATGTGCTGTTGAGATTGTAGCAAAAGCCTGAGCTCAGGAGGAAGCACACGGGGAGAACACAGCATTGGTTCTCATCATTCTTCTTGCACAGTGATTGAGGATCAGGTATCCTTCGCTTTCACTGAAAGCAATGGTGGCTCCAGCACATGTTCTTCACAGCCCTGAAAGATCGCCTAAATACAGAGCCACAATTCCCTTAGTTTTCCCATTACTTCAGCTTCTGTTACTTGTGGAGCCCCAAGAAAACTATGCTTTAGGTTTGAATTCTGGTACTATTCACACAAATGAAAACTAAAAGCATTGGGAGAGAGTGCTTCAATCTCTGGAAAGATCCCAACACTCCTTTGCATTCTGCATTTTCATATCTGGAGCAAGGGTTGCTATGCTTGTCAAAGAAAACACAGTTCATAGGGAAGAAAAACAAAGGTGAGACTCTAGCTATCACGGAGTTAGAGTTGGCAAGAAAGGCCCAGGACAGGCAGAGCCCAGGGGTTAGCCATGCTATTTTAGGCCAGGAAGCAATGTGCTGAGCTGTAAAAATGGCAAGTCCTCCTTGCCCATCCAAGGGGCAGGATTTTACGCAGCCATCCTCAAGCTCTCCTTCTCATCCAGCAGGAACTGACTGCCTTAGAGAGCTCGAGGTTAGTACATTACTTCTGCAGAGTGTGTTTTCCTTTTTGAAGAATTTCGTGTTATCTCATCTGATACAGAATTTCTCAGGACAGAGACCCTAAGAGACAGACTCTGCTCACCTCCCACAGCTGGATGGTGGTCCTGACAGCACAAGAGGATTAATCATGAGCAGATCTCCTGTCAAACCAGAACATTGCAAGTCAGAGCATAAAGCCAAAGAAATAAAAGCCCATAAATATGAACATTAACAAACTTAAATCATAATACTTTTTTCTGAAGTATATACAACACTTAGCTTCAGTACACCTTGATTTTTATTAACTTTAATTATCTTAAAATTTTAATTAGATCTTGGCTTTTACAGGGTTTTAAAGAAATTATACAGATTTTTTATTTATCTAATTATTTATTTACAGTACTAAAATTAAATCCAGTGTCTCAGACGCATTGGACTCCGAGCATTCCACAACTGAACTATATACGCACGTACCCAGACAAATAACAGACTTTAATTAATCTTACATCACAAATACATTTATCTTAAAAAGTGCTCAAAATTTGAGACCTTTCAATAGTCATATTCCTTATTTAAAAATGTTATGACTCTTTTTAAAATTATTTGAACATTTGCGATAATGACATCATGACATAATTTTTCTGTTTCCTTTCCTCCTATTAATTCTTATGATATATTCTTCCTTGTTCTTTTTCAAATTCATGAGCTTTTTAATTAACTATTTTAACAGTCTCCACACATTACACACACACACACACACACTCACACACACACATGCATGCACACATGCACCCACATATGTGTGCCTAAATTCTTAAGCACAGTGTATTCAGTCTGTATAATGCTATGTAGGCCTCAACTTTATAACATTCTAATTTCTTATGTTTCTATCTATAGTTCATGGAAATTAATTAACATGCTTCTTTTGACTTTTCTATGTTGCTGCTTTTGTAACCAAGTCAACTTGACGTGCTGCATGCATTATAATTCAGTTTCCCCATGTGCAGTCAGTCCCTAGACTGTTCTACTCTACATATTAAATGCATCTTCTTCCTGATTTGAAGTGATGCCAGTAAAAGTCCTAAATATTATTGTCTTACTTAAATCTAACATGGATTGGCAGTTGGGGTGCTCAATAATAGAAGTGCAAAACTGGCTACCTCATTATTAACTTAAACTGCTCTTTTTAGAATGCCGTTCTGTATAAAGCAGTGACCAAGGTCAAGTCTCAGGACTTCCTGGTGAAGATAGATGAGAGGAATTAAAAGGAGATAACTTTACAAGAGACAGTGTCTATTATCTAAGAGAAAGAGCAGAACATTGACCTATCAAAGGAAAACTTAGACTCATTGTCAGATTAACCAGGAAAACAAATCTTCTGCCAGATTTATTCATAGCGCAACTTTCCTGGGCTCACTTTCTAAACAGTGAATGAATCTTAGAGAATTGATCTGTGCCTAAATATAAGTGTATTTTACATGACATGTCTGAGTAAAATGACATTTCAATTTAACACCCAATAACGTACTGTTGATCTAGGAGCTGGCTTACCAGGTAAAGACACTTGTCAAGCCTGATACTCTTGAACCTAAAGGTTAGAAAGAGAGAAATAACTTCCATAAGTTCTAAGTTATGCTCTGACATACACACGCAGTGCTCTCCACTGATACACACACACACACACACACACACACACACACACACACACGCACACACACCCATTATATAAATTAATGCCCTGTTGAAATAGGCAGAAGAAGAAAAAAGCTCACAATATTCTTGGCATCATTATAAATGTGGCATTGTCTTTTCCCACAGGTCTACAATTATTGGATAATTGGAGGATTAACTCATTTTATAATTTAACACTCAAAATGTAATACATTCATTTTTGTAACAATAACAGCATAAAGGTGCTGAGGAAATGACACTGTGACTTGCAGAATTGAACTCTATCCCCTCCCTGTAACCAATGGCTAGTAACAGAACACACTGGCTTGCTGAATCACCTGCACAAAGGACCCAGGGACATGAGGGAGGGAATGGCTCTGTGAGATGAAAAATCTGGTCGTTGTGTTTCTACTTGCTGATTTAGCTTGTGAAGTCTTTTGGCCCATGTTGCCAGTGCTTCTGTGTATGTATCACGTCGCTATAGTTAGCATAAGATGTTCTTGATGATGAAGTTATATGGCTTACAAAAAGCAGCGTGATATTGCGAAGTACAAAGTGCAATTTGTACTTCAATGGCCTCTTTAATGAAATAAATTAATATAGTAAATTAATTACAAAACTTATTTTTACAGAAGACATAGCATCTTTATTTAATTTTGATCTGCAATACAGTTATTTTCTATGAATGCATATGTAGACTATTCAATAAAGTAAATTGGAAAATCTTTTCAGGTCTCTGTAACAAGGTATTATGAAGCCCAAGATGACCTCAAAATCTCTTGTCAAGCTCTCTCCTGATTATTCTGTTTCCACCACTCTTAGGCTGAGATTATAGACAAAGATCACTAAGCTCATTCCTAAACTGACTAGCTTTGAAGTATATTTTGATGTCATAATATAATGGCATCATTTCCCCCTCCTTTTCCTTCCTCAAAATCTTGCCATGTACTACTCCACCTTCTCTCTATAGTCTCGTTTTCTTTAATTAGTGTGTGTGTGTGTGTGTGTGTGTGTGTGTGTGTGTGTGTGTGTGTGTGTGTGTATGTGTGTGTGTGTGAACACCTATGAATGTAACTGTAACTTGCTCAATCTGTATAATGTTAATTGTCTGTATGTGTTCAGGGCTGACCATTTGGTGTTGGTAAAGTCATCAGTGTGCTCTGATCTGGGAAAGACCATCTCTCCTTTTCTCAACATTCCTTAGTTGTCGGCGGTTCATTGTCTAGGGTTGAGGTCTCAAGAAATTGCTCATTGCTACAGTTACCATGTCTATTGTGTAATCAGTGTTCAAGTCCTGATTAGGCAAGCATGTTGGTAAGACTCCATGGGTATAGTTTCTGTCATTTCTAGGAGAGATAACATCACAGCAAAGTTTTTAATTGAATATTTCTTCATAAGAAGATGTAACTTTAGGACTAGGCCTATTCATTTTATTTGGAGTGGTAAATATGGTGAGGGTCTGTTTGTAACTCTTTCAATTGATTAGATACTAGTTACACTAAACCCAAGGCAAAAATTATTCTTTAATTGAGAAGAATTATTGGATGATTTGACTTGTGTCAGTGAACAAGAGACATCTCACGATTATCTGAGCACTATCATTATGTATCTATATCTAAAAGCTGTAAGCTATAATGGGAAGAAATTGGAGTCTCATTACCGTTTAACAGGAATGTGAGTTTAAAAATAACCATTTCTTTTTTATAGAAGTGCTCTCTCTGGCCACAAGTGCTTCCAACTCTGTTGATCCTTCCAGCCAGATTGTCGCTCTATTAATATAAGCATATGAGCTTTTTGCCTTCCCCTGAACAGAAATATTGGGAACATTTCAGGAGACCAGAACTTTATGCTAGAATAAAACAATGGGCGTATTATCGTCACCAAAAGAGCATTTTGAATTTTATTAGAAGGAACCAATTAAGATGTTATTTTCAAGCAAAGAGCTTGGCATGGCTTCAGAAAATTACTTTCCAGAGTCAGGCAGGGGCTTAGCTGGCATAGAGAGCCAATCTTGCTTAGAGTTTTGACAGTATTAATGCACATGCCACTGGGCTTTTATTCTTTAAGCTGATTCTCTTAAAAGCTATGCTTCCTGCCACTGTCCTACATAATTGCCTCAATTCCCATTTTCCATTAGTCCAGCAAACCTGCTGCTACTAGAGAGGTAAGGCTTCTGTGTGAAAATCTAATTATGCAAAACCGTTTTCAAGGGCAGCCTGCTAATGTCCATAATACAGCTATTGTTTTAATTTTGATATATGAAACAGCATAAACCAACACTTACTTTCCTGACACTTTTGTATCCCTTGCTATTCACTCAATTTTCTTGATGCAATAAGAACTTTTCTGCTACAGAAGGAAATATGCCCTTGGTGGCTTCCTCTGAGCACATAAAAAATGGTCCACATGGCTTAGCTTCAGGCTATTAAAACACTCAGATTTGAGGCTAAAGTAAATGATTTCCTTCCTTCTGTGTCATCTTTAGATTGGTTTATCTGGAAATTTGCTTCCTAAAACTTTGGTAACTATCCTTATTTGTTTCCTATCTCTAATATCTACCTCTCCCAGTATCTTAACATGTATTTGACACTTTTTGTATGAATAGCTACCTAAAATATATCAGTCACCTCACTGTGCGTTTTCATATCAGTGCTGAGAAGAAGGCTCAGCAGGTAAAGAGTTTGCCATACAGGCATTAGAAGTGGAGTCAGTTTCCCTAATCCTCATGTGAATGCTGTATAGTTGCAAGGGCCAGATTGTACTTCAGGCATTCAGGAGACAAAAACTAGGGATGCCCTCCAGGAGTTAACTAGCCAAGCTATTCTGCTGGAGATCCATCCTCAGTATATAAAGTGGAGAGTGATGGAGGACAACGGTGGTCATCAGCCTCTGACATACACATGTACATCATAGGCACCTGCAGCTGAACATGCTTGTGCACCTACACACGTAGGAATATGAATACACAGATGTACGCACATATGCCTGAAGAAGTAACAAAGTAAAATTGAAAATATAATATGTATTTGCTCATGTAGTGGTGCATCTTCTAACACTTGCTTTGCTATGGCCTTTTGCTTATGTGTTTATGAGGGTTTATATGATATGAGAAATGATGGTCATGTTGATTATAGTGTTATTTTCACAATGGTAAAATCATAAGCCCCGGGTTCTGGGATGCTTAGCAGAAATGGACGTAGAGGAAGCTATGTGTTAAGAAGTTCTATATATTCACATTTGGAAATGAAATCTAGTGCCAAGTGGCATTTCAGTGAAATTTCTTCTACAGTGACTGGTTTCCAAATTTCACAGTCAATATATACAACTAAGTCAGAATTTAAAGCTTATGAGAAAAAAAAAAAAGACTTAATAACTGAATGTAACTTTGCTGAAGTTCATTGCAGAGACCTTTTCAAGGTATATATTAGTATTCAGCCACAACCATTCAAATCTCATTCCCTTCAAACTGGAAGCTGGAAAGCATACTTAGAATAGATTGTCAGAAAATAAATATCCATATGAGAACAAAAGTTGGGATCTTTTATGAGAAACTGTATGTCCACCTGTCTCACACTTTTTTTCCCCCACTTCCCACCTACTCTCTTCACAGAGACAGTCTAGTAATTATTTTTAAAGACCTGATGAACTGCGAGTAGTTCTGCAGGTATTTTAGAACATTCCCTACTCAATGTACACGCATTGTATCTGTATACACAAAGAAGCAGCAAAGCTCATGTCCCATCGTCCCATCTTCGTGGAGGGCGGGCTCCCAGCAGAATAAATAGAATAAATCAACCACATAAATACCGTTTACAGCAGCCAAAGCCTGGTGTGTACCATAAAAGGGACACAGAGACCTTACAAGGGAGATGATTTATAAAGAACATATATACCTTAAATGAATTTAGAATCTTAGCTCCAAGCCCATTGTAGACATTAATGATCTCCCTAGCAGTTACTGTATCTGTGCCTCAGCTGCAGACAGAATTAAAAGAAAATTAAACTGGTATACCAAGGATAAGGCTATTGCCCTTAGCTCAAGGTCTCCAGAAATCTGAACCAAAGTGCTCCCAGCATGTTTTGTTTTTACCTCCAAACTCTACTAGTGCCTGATAGCTTCATGGTTCAACCTTGACACAAAGGTTGAGTCCTGGTTGCAAAGTTGATTCTGGATATCCAGACCACTTCAGATCTTAACCACCTTCTGTGTGGTGCCCACTGCTCTCCAGTGATACCCACTGCTCTCCAGTGATACCCACTGCTCTCTGGTGTGGCACTCACAGCTCTCCAGTGTGTTGCCCACTGCTCTCCAGTGTGTTGCCCACTGCTCTCCGGTGTGGTGCCCACTTCTCTCTGGTGTGGTGCCCACTGCTTTGAATACTCTTTTCTTGTTTTTATTTGTCCAGAGCTCAGCCTCCCCTCCCGATCTTTCTATAGGAGCCCTGTTAGAGGGTTGAATCAAAAAGAGCGTCTGATCATTTGCCTGTTGGTTTTTTTCTTCAGAGCTGAAGATCTGATTTCGGGTCTGTGCTCTCTAAGTAAGCTCTCTAACACTTAGATAAATAGCTAAACTCTGTGGGCTCATTTTAATATAGAATGCTGCAGAAACTTATAACTTCCCTGTCCCAGCCTTCTTCAGAGTGTGAACATTACTTGGGGGAACTTATTTTGAATATCAGGTGCCAAAAACAATTTTGTCACATCTATTCTGGCTTTTCTTATAGGGTCATAAAATGCCAGTGATTCCTACGTCTGTCCTAATATGCTCTTTGTCTTTTAAGTTGAATACCTCGGCTTAAGTTTTAAAACTATATTTTAGATGTAATTTTACCAAGGATTCTACGGCCCTAGGTTACTTTTTAAACACTACTGCTGCCTCAGAAGCAGTGAGAGACTCCTGGGATCACAGACCGATATCTGCCTAAGTAGATTCTGTACTGTAGAGCGAAAAATAAGAGTCCATAGATCTTTTGGAGTTTGATTTGGGATTCTATTTTTAAAACTACCAAAAATTTCAATGGAAAAGGAAGATTTTTCCTTGCTATTATAATTATACATAATTTTTCTAAGCAATTATGATGTCATTACTGCATGTTCTTTGTGAATAATCAACAATGTTGAAATGAGGGGGCAAAAATGGTTTAGAACAGAGGGTTTATAGTTTTGTATGATCAATTTGTCATGAAGACTTTTTTCAAAAGCATGTTTCATACAATTTGATAAGAAAATAGTTTTTTTTTAAAAGAAACATTTAGGCATTTTCATTAGTTTATGAAACCTACTTATATACTTCTGAAAAAGTTATGAAGTAGGACTTGCTTATGCAGTCTAATAGGCATGTTCAGGTTTATTTAAAGCAGTCTAACAGGCAGCTCCCTGCAAATTGAATATGTAAGCCTCTGACGATGCCAATGTTCACTATGGCAGATATATCATCTTGAACTTTTGAAAAACACAAATTCAAAATTTTCATAAGTATTTCTCAGGAGCATATACTTTTCTTGGGGATTATGTCAAAATGAACAAATACATAATGTTTCTAATTATGAAAAAGAGCTAAAGTACCCTTCCATTTATGGCTGACATATATTTAATACTTTATAATCTTCATCATCTCTAACATAGAAAGTCAGCAGCAGCTTATTGAGCATGGTATGCAGTGTAGGTGGGAGAAGAAAACCAGACATCGATTTTTATTAAATTTACAGCAGGTGACATTCTAAGTCACTATATTTTTGAGATTATAGTTACATAAAACAGTCTTGTTTCCAAGATTCTGTTTGTGACTCCATAGCTGGAATAGTTAATAAAACAGTGTATGCCTTGCATTTGAAAGGCCCACATTTTGCAGAAGGCCTTACACAGTCCATAGACCCAGAGAAGCAGCTGACAAATAAATGCTGAAGACAAATCCAGGAGTAAAAAAAAAAATTGTCAGTGCCAGGCTTGGTAAACTCTATTATAACTGTAACAATCAAAATGTGAGTTCAATAACTATACTTCCTTGAATAGAGCACAGGGAAATTAACTTTCTCAGCAGAAGTTATTCTGCTCAATAGTAAATTAGCCATGTTAGTAAATTACAATCCTGTAGATAAAGAGAGTCATAATGTTGCACAAAATATTTTACTTATTTGCTGATTGGAACATTGTTGACCAACCTAAATCAGCTTTAATTCTCACTTGGCAGTTTGGGAAATTGCTTGGCTTTCTTATAATCTCAATGTTCTTCTTTTATTTCTGGAGTTCATCCATCTAAATTAGATGCCGTAATCCCTGTACCACCCTCTAAGCAGGAAAATCTATGACTCATTTTCCCCACCCAATTACAGCAGAACTGTTAAGTGCCATGTACAAATGAGGTGTTACTGCTGTATCTCCCAGTTTATCTTTAAGTCACTCAGCCAACTGTTTATACATCATTATCTGTCCTAGGCAACACACCCGAAACACAGATCGCATATAGATGAATACTTCATTCCTTTGCACCTTGTCATCTCAGCATTGAGGAACAAAAGCAAACTAAATAACCCCCCTCAAAAAAATAAAAGCAATAAAATTGTTTACAATGCAATGCAAAAATTAATGAAATAGCTATATTCATATCATTCACAGATAAACTTTTTTATTTGTATGTAGTAGATGGTTTATAAAACAGCAGAAAATTGGTGCTCACAAAATTGCTTTCACTAAAACAAGACACAAGCAATTGATTTTGCTTTGTACACTTTTACTAGCTAAAGCAAGTTCAGGGAGGCTGCACAGGCTCGCCTTTCTCCACCATCATGTAAAAGCATGTAACTCTCCTAAGCTTTATTGACTAGGCTACAAAATGAAGATTATGTTAGATGTCTTTTGTTAGTGTGGATATGAAAGGAGGTAGTATTTACAAAGCAAATGACATACAATGGCAAATGCTGAATATAATTAGTTGATATAAAGTAAGAAATTAAAAGAAGTGTTTTTCCTAGAAGTGTTGGCGAGCATTAGAGAGGGAAGACCTAATGTTTTTGGCTCATGTACTATTTGAAATTGAGTTAAATGATGACAGAAAGGGCTAGAGATTTGGATGAAAAAAATCTTGGTTTCTCATTGTCTTCAAAAAGTCAGTGGATAATGGTGCTAGTGCAGGTCAGACAGAGCTTCTAGCCCTGATTTCTTTTCCCCTTAATGTGACCTTGGGAATGACACACAATAATGTCTAAATAAATGGACAGTTCTGGTAAGGGTACCATCTTCCTGGTGTACAGAGACAATGAAGAATGCCCTAAACAGTGACTAACTGGACTTACCATCATTTTCACTCAGCTACGCCTGTCTCTTTGCTTTGCATTCTTAGTCTTTTTTTTTTTTTTTCTCATCTTTACAGACAAGCAAAATTTTCTTACGTCCTTGATTATTTAGGCCACATTTTATTTTATTTATCAATAAAATTTGGTCCTCATGAAGGAGGCTAAAATGGGTTGAGGCATGTTGTCACGGGAAAGACCATTGGTTAAAGCTTATGTGAGTGACCTTTACTGCTACACTGTTCTTGCAGATCTCATTCTCAAAAAGAGACATCATCCCTGCTGGGGATCCATGAATTCACACAGAAACAAAAAGGAAAGGAGAATTATTTTCCCAATTATGTTATTTCTTATTGTCTTACATTTAAAAATTCTCATAGAAATCCTCCATTTACTTTTTTTCCCATACAGCCCCTAAAACCAGCGTTAAATGTAATAATTTTCTTTATCTCTAGTAGAGTAATACTGATTTTCTATAGTTATTAAAGGGGATTTATAGGAGGAAAAATAAAATAGGATTTTTGATTTTACATAGTGTGGGTCAAGGATGTAGACCAGATTTGAATGCTGCTGATTTCAGAGTGTGGGTCAGGGGCTTAGCCTAGCCTTAGAGTACGGTTCTGGTCAATCACAGAGCTCCATGATGCCCTAATAGGTACATGCACCTTCATCATGGATCCCTGTACCTCACAGATGCTTCTCACTAGCTACATATAGGCTCTTTGTGTTTCCATTTTTGAAAGTTGTAGCATTGGTAAGGATGAAGCATCCACATACCTTGGGAGAAAAGTAGATACTTGAAACTAGCCCTTAGAAACTATAAGCAGAGAGCATAACTTTTGAGGCCAATGAGAAAAGTCGGCAGACAGGCTAAGGTGTGCCTAGAATCTTAAGGGGTGCCAGAATCTAATGTCTGGCAAAAAAAAAAAAAATCTGTTAAGAGACACCTCTGAAGACTAACAAATAGGGTGGAGAGAGAGTCCCAAGATTTTCTCTGCCTATTAGAGCTTAGTTAGTCTGGTGAGCACCAGCTTATTATTAGGCTAGTCCACAAAGCAGTGGATATGGTTTTGCGATTTCTGCTTTACTTCATATATAGACACAAATTCATATAGATAAAAACTTTGAACAAAAACAATTTATATTGTGCCTATTCTCGACAGTAGGTTGGAGACAGAGGTCTCACAAAATGATACTGAACAGGGATAGCAAAATGAGTAAGAATTTTTATGGCTTTAGTAATGGATCTGTGTAAATGTCCAAGTTCTTACTATTACTTCGATTTGACACAAATGACTATATGAAGAGGCAGCTAAGGTCATTTGTCTGTGACCTTTACCTTGAGATTCAAAACCTTTTAAGTTTTCTGTGACTGAGTTAGGTTATTAAAGAATGATATGTATATCTTACATTTACAGTTGGAAGGATTTTAAAAGAAAAGGATTTATTTTACTGGCGACCTTGAAAGTCAAGCACTTAGAAACCACTGTGGTGTGAATTTCAGTTCTGGGATGATGCCAACCATAGTATGGGAATGTTACTTTGTACAGTCAACACAAACTGAACCTGAATTCAGTTCTGACATTCCTATTCCTGTGCTTTTGTTTCCTTTATTTCAATTGTTTTATAAAATAGTATGACACCTTAGAAGTTCCTCAAGCTGTATTTACACACCTAGGAATGAATGAAATACTATGGTGGATGGTAGAAAGTTTAAAAATGAGAGCCATAAGTGTAATTTCTATGCAACATATTTTACCCTAATGAACCTTAAATTATAACATCCTCTTGACATTTTCACAACATGGAAATACGTTTCTGACTGAGAAAACCACCAGATAGTTCAGCAAGAGCGTATTTTTGCATTGTCTCCTGAATATCTTATCTATCTACTCCTGTCACCTAGTCATGGACCACATGATTTGAAGGCCTTGTTATGCTTTCAGTTCATAACCTCTGAAGTTTGGTGATGTTTATACTGTTCTACTTGTATAATTTGACAGGTATATTTAAGAACCCGAAAGTGACTTATGTGTGGAAGTTTAAAATTTCTGCATTTTTTACATGTGTATAAATTTTTTCCTACTTATTAAAATTCTGGTGCCAACAAATGTGTTACAAAAATTGAAAAGTCACTGTATTGTCTATATAAATAGAGGGGGCTAATGAGACAATAAACAAAGCCATTTTATTAGTTATTCTTTGCCAGTGTAACAGCTTAAAAACAAAAACAAACAAACAAACAAAACCAGTTGGCTCTAGTTTCCATCACTTTCTGTTGCTGGAATTTAGATTTTCTTTTATTCATGACCACAAGTATACCACACACACTCCTCAGTTTTTTTTCTTTAAACCACATGGAGGTTAAGCTCTATTTATAAAGAATAGGGTAGGAAAAATTTTGATTGAATAAATGGCACTTTCAAAGAGAACATGGATTTATGGGGTCCAAGGGTACTATTGAGACAAATCAATGACTTGCCAATAGAAGAATATACTAATGATTTAACATGTTTTTTTGTTGTTACCTTATTCTAATAGTTTAAATGAGACAACAAGCTAAGCAATATCCTGGTATCCAGAAAGAACATGTACCACTTTCCTGTATTTAGAACTACAGTTTTGTTCCTGAGAGAAATACTGTATGTCATATAATCTTGTCCTTTTATACTACAGCTGATGGAGACCCCAAGAAAATAAGAAAGTTAGCCTGCCAGAAGGAGGAATAAAATTGATCTATAATGGTCTATCTGAGGGCTCCTACAGCTCTACTTTCTGTTTTACTAAACTACTTTAAGAAACAGACAAGGACTAGAGAGTGGGCTTGACGATGAAGCTGTAAGGAGACTGGCATAGTGACCGAGGACTTGGAATTGAAACAAGTTGTTTACTTAAAATGCCCACTGTTTAAGTTGGTATCTAAAACAGAAAATCAAAAATAGGTCTAAGTCATCTTTGATCAAAATCACCACATGCTTTTTACGCATATCAAAAAGTATCCTAGCTCCTCTACATTTAAAAAATTGTGATTTTTAAAAATTGATCCATAGAAGCATTCATCTATAATAGCTACATTAAAAAAATTTCCCTTAATCATTGAATTAAAAAAGAGGTAAAAATCTAAAAATGTAACATTAAATTTTAATAAGCAGTCTACTAAAATGAAATTTTAAACAACTGAGAAACCAAGGAAAGCAATTATGGTCTGCTTGACTAGGGAAACACAAATTCTCAACCCACAAATTGAATTTAGTGTTGTTTCATAATACTTTTCATGAAACATTGTCACAATATTTAAATAAGAAGCAAAACTAATACATCTTATGACTTCCTGTGGTAATTAAAATTAGTGTTCAGAAATAATCTTTAGTTGTTTATGTTGTCAATAAAGAAATAGATAGTTGCAAGCGTTTTCCTTTCAAAACAATGGCAAAATTAATCTGTCTTTGAAGAGCTGTCTAGTTGTGGAGAAGGCTAAAATTCCAGTGTGTCACATCAATAGTTTTTAAACTAGAGAAAAAATTTTAGTTATCTTTAGTTATGAATATATACATATATTATAAATGAATATAGCTCTATAATTACATATGTAACTTTTAAAAGTTCATTTGTGTTTTTAAATATTTTTCTGATTAATAAAGTGGTCTTTCTTCTCTCTTCAAGTAACTCTTTATAGTATATGGAATATTCTTAAAATATCATCTGAATTATTTTTATAACATCAGAATCTTCATAATCCTATTATGACTTAATATAATACATTTTCTCCTTAAAGTAACTGGAAGTTAGTCGGAAGTTAGGTGGATCATCTACTCCCCCACCCCCATGGTTAAGGCTTTGAATTAAGAACATCCATATGTTATTTATTTTTTGCTTCCATTATACTTATATTCCTGTAGGGAGGCAAGAACTTTACAATAGATGCCACTCTTGACATTTAGTGATAAATGCCAGACAGATATTGGGAAAATGTAAGAGAAAATGCAACCTCTGTACTATCCTGGAGAAGGTTACTGTTTCAGAAAACACACCTAGGAAAGCAGAAGCAGAGTATCTTTGGTAATACAAAGGTATGAACAACCCCCTAGCTTACTCTGTCTAGTGTCTAATAAACATATAGTAAAACTGATGGTGCTGCCTTCAGAGATGAAGATGAAATGGGTGGGAGAAACGGTCTTCCTAATCATTTTCCCAAGTGACGCGCACGCTGCCAAAGCGTCTGCATGGTGTCTCAGGTGCACATGGAGGAAAGGAAGAGTGGGTCAGTCATGCTTCTCCCTAGAGGAACAGAACTAAAAGAAGGAACATTTATTACAACAAGATTTACTATCTTCACTCATGTATTCCACCAAGAATGCCTTACATGGAAGAAGCTCAAGATCCCGATGGCTACTTAGTCCATTAGGCTAGATGCCTCAGCAGTTCCAATCTGAAATCGAAGGCCTAGAACTTTCCAAGAAAGTCACAGGTCTTCAATATACTTTGAAAGACAAGCAATGTAGAATTTTGGTAAAGGGGAAGGGACATGGTGGACACAGGGTAGATAAATGTGCCAGCAAAGTGGAGGCAAGTGGACTAAAATCAAAATTGGGCTACCACTGAATGGTGCTGCCACTGAAGCCTAAGCCTTCCCCCTTGAAACAATCTGATCATTAAAATTCCTCACAAGAGTGCCAGATGCTTGGCTTTTAGTTGATTCAGATCTAGTCAAGGTGACAACCATGATTGACGAACACAGAAAGCTATACAAGGAACCCAATGTCAATATACCAGAAGGAGATGACTATTGTTTAGACACAAGTAGAAACTCTTTCTGTCACATCTTTTGACTTCCCACCCAGAAGCAGCTGCTCATCAGGAGACCCTGGGACAAGGGATTAAACCAGAACATTATGGCTGTACTCTGTAGATTCTGCCTCTTTATATCTGTTATCTTTCTGTAATAAAGAATTGGAAAATATTCTGAGGAGATCACAAACATAATTTTTATCCAATAAATGAAAACTAGAAGGAAAAGCATCATACAATAAACATGAAAAAGGGTAAGATAAGAAATTTAATTAGAAACTTCGGGACATGGAAGACAAAGCGCCCATGCTTGGATTTCCCTGCAGCCCTGGGCCTTGTCCCAGGGCCTTACAAAGCAAGATCTCTGCCACGGAGCTTAGTCTGGGAGAGGGTCTTTTTAAACATTTTATATGTGTGGATATTTTAGCTGTGCTTATATCTGTGTACTGTATGCATACAATAACTTGGAGGCCAGAGAGGGCTTCAGATTCCCTGGAACTGTAGATGTAGATGGATGTGAACCACTGTACAGGTACACAAATTTTAGGCTAGTTTAGGTTTGTGATGTCTGTACCTCAGCCTACTGAGGTCTAGGATTACAGGCTCATGGGCCACCACATTCAGTGTCTCTTTTGCATTTTAACGCACAAAATGAGAGCATAGCAGTGTAAATGAAGATAAACATGCACTTTTTCCTTTCCTTTCCTTTTGGTGTCCTCTTTCCCATTTCTCCTCGAGCTTTTCAAATAACTGAAGTTTCCCGTGACAGGGGCTGGAGGATTTGTTCACCCTGAGGAAGCAGGAGACATCCTGTGAATCCATGGACCTAGGTGGGTAGGGTAGTGGAGTGGGGCTCTCTAATTCTCTAACAGACGCTTCATGGTGAAGAAGTACACAGATGAGGACCTTAGGGTCAAAAGAAAATGGCCAGAGGACTTTGTTAGATTTCTTATAAACTATCAAGGAATTAACCAAGTACTACAAAATTCTGAGTATATGTAAACTTTCCATGAAAACCAGCATAAGGTTAGGACATGATGTTCTAAATCCTGTTCTATCAGGTAGCTCCAAACCAAGAGCTCTAACAAAATACTTGAAAAAGACTGATGTGTGGGATTCCTAGATGTTCCTTCTTTGGGGCTCTGGAATTGGAGTGTGAACACTCAATCCTCTTGATTCAGGGAAGCCAGCAGCAATGTCTAGATTGCAAGTGTATACCTTTTCAAGGGACTGAAAGACACAGTGCTGCAAAGTTGTGAAGTAACAGCTTCACATTGGATGGTGCATCCACTTGATGTGCATTGACTTATTTATATTTATTTATATTTATTTATTTGTTTATTTATTTATTTAGTTAGATTTTTGGTAGGAAACTACTGCTGTGCTACCAATATTACACGATCTAAGACATAATGCTTTAGGATCTTGCCAGACTGCAGTTTCTCTGAAAAACATCCTCTAAGGTCTTAGTTCTGCGTTGGTATCTTGGGAACTCTGTGAACTTCATATCTTCTCATATGCCAATATAGTGGGGGTAAGGTCAGTCTCCACAAACTTTAAGCATTTCAGCTTTAGACCAGCAGATTTTAAATAGAAAATAAATCTCATGAAATAAGTTAGCCTAACCTAAGTCAAAAGCATAGCTCATCCTGGTCACCGAGCTGTTTAGAACTGTATGCTAGGGGCTGATTTTTACCATATTCTTCTAACAAATTATCAGCTTTTTGAATTTATTTTTCTTTTCCCTTAAATACTTTTAATCCTAACATTATACTTTTTGTTAAGAACCAAAGGTTGAGTGAGAAAAGAATCTGGATGTAAAGGGAAGGATCTCTGACAAGTTTTGTAGTCTTGTGAGAGAGCCTCATTTTCACTAAATTTGAGCCCATGAACTCAAGAATGATTCTTTAAAGTTATTATTTTTTGCTTTTGATTTTTTAATGAAAATATTTCTTCAAAGTGAAGACAACCAATGTTAAAGATTTATATATAGAAAATGTAATACCTTAAACTAGAGGACAAGATTATAAGATAGTAGATTTTTAGCACAAAGGTTAGTACCTCCCTTATGTGAAAACCAATATTTTCTATTAATACATGTCTACTCTGATTCAGTCCACTGAAGTTTAATTAATTTTTCCAATTATGTGAATAATAAACTACACTTAAGTATTGAATTATTTAATCAGAAATTTGCCTATATGTTTCAAAACTACAATTTAAACGATTTCCTGCACAATTCTATATAATTGACTCAATTAGTTATTTATACACCAGTTATTAAAAAGTATCCTTAGTGAAAATTATTGCTATTATTCAATCTTACTAGTGAGGATTCTACAAATGAATCCTGTTCCCATTTGACAATATGCAATCTATTGCTATGCCTACCATTATAATAATGTTTAGAAGAGCTACATTTCTGCTTCCAAAATACATTTTCTCAGCAAAATGGATTCACACTCTGGTTTGATTTTATGATGGACAATATAATATATACTGTTATAAAAATTAAATATATTTTGAGAAAGTATATTTTAAATGTTAAACTACAATTTAAAGTTTCTATTATAGATGACTTCAAAATTTTATCACAGAATCTGATGAAAGAGGAAGGATATGGATATAATCATGTGCAAAAATTAGTTACTATAGATTTGTTTATAATATTAAAAAGTAAATGTACATAATAGAAAATCTATAAAATTACTACTAAACAGACACCTGGATTATAACTTTAATTGCACCTTTTTTTTTTTTTACTTCTGTGAATACCACAGTCCTTAATTTTGGTATTAAATGCTTAAAATGTCTACTGTTCCTAAGTGGTGTTACTGTGAGCCTAAATGATGAAAATGACTCTTGGCTCTGTAGTAAAAAAACTTAGCTGGGTGTGATGGCACACACCTTTACTCCAAGGACTTGGAAGTCAGGGGCAGGGGAGCTGTGGGAGTTTGAGACTTGCCTGGTCTACATAGTTTCAGGACAGCAAGAACTACATGGTGAAAGCTTACCCCAAACCAAAAACAAACAAAAGAACGAAAACAAAATTAAAACTCATTTTAGATAAAAATTCAAACCAAAGTATATCTTAGAATGAACATGTGAGGTAAATTACAGCATACTGTATCTTCTGAATTAGTCTTTGTAACTTTTAAATTATTAAGATTAAAGTTTTTAGACTGTTTTTATACTTTGAAACATGAAATACAAGTAGTGACAGGTAAAAATTCCTATTCTTAAGGATGAGAGCTGAACTTCCATGCTCATTCTTAGTTAGTTACCTTTTGTATGGAGCACCTCTGTTGATGCCTTTTCCTGCAGCTGTCTGCTTGCTACAACAATTATTAATTTTGAAAGCAGTGTTCATGTCAGCAACCCCACATCCTCCTCAAAGTTACTTATCCGTATGTTTATTAGAGGCCCACCCATGAATTATATCTAACTTTAAAGTATATCAGAACTTGAGAAAACTTTATGGTTTTATTATTTTAAAGAGGGAGATAAAAAGAGTCTTTTAAATGAGTATCCTTAATACGTGCTTTGTTACTTTTAACTGTAATCTTCATATGGGCGATGTGCTGTCTATCGACTGATTTTAAATTACAAGCATAAGAGGTGAGGAAAAATAGCTCAGCTGTTATGAGCAGAACGGGTCTTTTAGAAGACCCAAGTTCAGTTTCTAACACACACATGGTTGCTCACAAACTTCTTTAAGTCTAGTTCTAGGGAATATAACACAGGTTCTATCTTTCACAAATACTTGTCCACATGTGGTGCACGTGAACTCACACAACCTCACAGACACATACTCAGAAAAAAAAAATACTGAAAAATATAAACATGGGCTCTAGTATAAACTCAATACTACATATTGGGGATGGAGAGATGGCTGAGTGGTAACAGTTTTTGGTGTGTGATGGTGAAGTCATGTGTTATAGTCCAGCAACCTGGTAACAAACTGGATACAGTGCTGCATGCCTGTAGCCTCAGCATTGTGCATAGTAGGGGCAAGAACATCACTGTCATTTGATGGCTGCCAGCCTAGATGGAAAGACATGATATCCAGGTTAAAAGAGAAACCTTATCTTGAGAGAAAAGCACACAGAATGATGGAGAAGAACACTGGTCCCTTCTATGGCTGTCTAAAGTGTACAGGCACACATATGCATATACCAGACACACACTCATCACACAGTGTTCAAAATCTCATCTTTTAGATTATGTTAACTCTAGACTGCTGCCTTAGAGAGTTGAATGTATTTGGAGATTTTCTTCTCTGTGACATGTAATGGCTAGTATCCAGACTAAAATGAACACTGTATTTGAGAGAAGAAGCTCTTTTAAATAACTCATATTTGTATTCTAATTACTTCTAAGATGAGCAAAACCTATAACCAACATCTTAAGTAATTTGACAGACTGAAATGAGTAGTCTTTAACCTTTGCCTCCAGGTTATCGTATCCCTTAATACTATAATTGCTTGAAGCCATACAATGTTTTGATTTGGGGATTTGATTCATCCAGTTAATCTTGGCTTAGAGACTGAATCATCAGTTTAATCTTTCTGCCTATTTTAAGTTTAGTTTCTGAAGGTAGAGTCATGATGAGACACATCTCATTTGTTACTCACCTCTGGAAATATATTCTTGATTTCTATCATATCATATTTTAAAAGTTTAAATTACATTTTACACTTGGCAATGATTTGTTTAGAAATTTAAACAACAAAATTAGAAACACTGGATATTTCAAGTGCATGCTTAGCAAAATATATTTCAAATTAACTTGACATATTTTATCTTAAATTTTGAATACTCTCTGTAAAATAACAGTGCATTAAAGTATAATTTTGTCACTGAGTCCTGGGAGCTGTATGTGTAAGCCAGAGTCTGTATACTACAGAAATACATGTCTTGTTTCATTAAACTAACTTTTTGATGATTTTATTACTCAACATACATGCCTTTCTTACAGGCTCTGCTGTTGTAAAGTACTTATTTCATGGAATTAATAAATTACATGTATTTATTCTATCAAATTCTACTGCCATTTTTATTATTACTTCTATTTATATATTATACTTTATAATAATGTTTATTATTAGGGACTGAATACATACAGTTATCACAAAGTAAATTTCATAAACTTTATGGCATTACCTGTAACTGGTAGAACTTTAGCGATCTGAATCCTTACTCACAAAGCCTCTAAGTCATTGGCCATACTAAGACGTGTGGGTGCCAGAGATCTTTAAGGAATCAGATTTCAAGGGAAACCTGGGATGGATCAGTAGGTAAAGGTGCTTGTCACCAAGTCTTGTGATCTTAATTCCATTCACAGAAGCCAAAGCTTTGGGAAGTGAAAATTAATACTCACGAGTTGTTCTCTGACCTCCACATGCATCCTGGGGCACACACACACACACACACACACACACACACACACACACACACACACACACATATGTAAATAAATAAAGTAACATTTTTTTAAAAAAGAGATTTGATTTTTAAATATAAAACAGCCAGGTGAGCCCTTTTCTCCTCATTATTGTGTGGATATATGAAAAGTATATTGTGTGTATATTTGTTGAGCATGCAATGTACATACTATTAAACGTTAGAAATAAACACATAAAATAAAAGGAAATAGATTTAATGTTCGTTTAGTTAATTTTCTGGTTGATCTTTGCTACACAAATCTTGGGCAGCAGAAGAATTCACTGATGGTGTTGGTCCTCTCCAGCTGAAGGAGCCCTAGAATCTTAGTATGTTATGGATTCAGGAGAATCATGTAAACACACAGCTGCTCAGTCTCAAAGGGACAACTGGGCCAAGAAAAAAAAAAGCAGCAATCCATTCTCAGCAGGTTTATTGGAGTAGATGCTCTGCTCAGTGGGTTTGTGTAAATTAACAGTACATGGGGCAAAGTCAGGACAGATTAGAAAACTGAACAAGCAGGCTCCCTGGTCTGGGGCAAGTATCCTGCTGTAAGTGAATTTATCTGGGCCAGAAGGGCAGGATAGAGTGCAAGATGCTCTGTTTAATGTAATAGTCAAACAGATTTTAATGTAGTAAACTTACATGAATGGAGCGATCAATTTGAATTGACATATCTTTACTTCTCATTTCACCAAAACTCTTTCATTTATACTCTAAATACACTTCTTTATATGAACACACTGACATTTAGGGATTTTGTATGTTCATTATATTGTTTTTTATTTAAAAAAGTCTTTTTTTTTTTTTTTATCCATGTATCCCCCTGCTCTCCCTTAATTCTCTCCTCTCAATCCCTCCTAGTAAGCCTTCATCCTCCCCATTCCCTCCCATAAAAGGGCGAGAAGTCCCAAGGTGGGTAAGCTCAGCATGGTAAATCCACTCCAGGCAAGTCCAATTTCCTCATCCTCAAAACAAGACTGGTTTAGACGTTCCTCTGCAGAGAATGGGCTCCACGGTGCCAACCCACGCACAGAAACATAGTCTGATTCCACCCCTCGAGGCTCCATATACTGCCCATGCCAATCTACAGTTTCCTAGCATTGGAGGGCCTAGCTCATTTTCCCGATGGATCTCCAGTGGCTATTATTGATTCAGGTAGCTCCCCTGAGCTCCAGTAAGCCATCACTGTGTGAATTTTCCTCATAATCCCTATACCCGTGCTTGTACACACTCTCTTCTCTTATTCTCAGATGGACCAGAAGCTCGGCCAAGTGCTCAGCCATGGATCCCTGACTCTACCTCCATTTGTTGTTGGATGTAGGCTCTGTGATGACACTTAGGGTGGTTATTCATTTGATTATAGGGGAAGTCTTGTTTAGACACCCTCTCCACTATGACCAGGAACATCCTGTGAGTTCTTGGTGGATTCCCTAGCAGCTGGTCTCTTTCCCTTGCCATACTGACTTCCTCTATCGAGATATCTGTCTCTTTTTTTCTCCTTCTTTGTTGTTCCTCTCACTCAAACATCTCTTTCTCTCATGATTTGTTCCCAACTCTTCTTGGTTGCAACCCGTTATGACCCCAATTTGCTAAGGTGATTTGTTTCTCTTTTCTCTTTGTAGGGGAATCTCTGATGTCTCTCTTAAGTTCCTTCTTATCCCAAGCTGTTCAGGGGTTGTGGTTTGTAGCTTAGGTATTCTTTATTTTTTGTCTAAAATTCACTTATGAACGAGTACATCCCATGCCTATCTTTCTGGGCTTGTGATATTTTGCTCAGGAGGCTAGTCTCCAAATTTGAGAATAAACCCATAATTTCAGGCAAATTAATCCATTTGCTGAAAGTTTTAGGACATCATTTTTTTTTTTTGAACTTTTGAGTAGTACTCCATTGTGTAGATGTACCACAGTTTGTTGATCCATTCTTCAGTTGAGGGGCATCTAGAGAGTTTCCAGGTTCTTGCTACTATGAATAATGCTGCTATGAACATAGTTGAGATAATGTCTTTGGGGTATGAATGTGCATCCTTTGGGTATATGCCCAATAGTGGTATTATTAGAATCTTGAGTAGATTGATTCCCAGTTTTCTGAGGAACTGCCATACTGTATTACATAGTGGCTGTACAAGTTTACACTCCCACCGACAGTGGAGGAGTGTTCCCCTTGTTTTGAATTCTCTCCAGCATAGGCTGTCATCTGTGTTTTTGATCTTAGCCATTCTGACAGGTGTAAGGTTGTATCTCAAAGTTGTTTTGATTTGCATTTCTCTGATGGCTAAAGATGTTGAGCAATTTTTTAAGTGCCTTTTAGGCATTTGTAGTTCTTCTGTTGAAAATTCCATTTTTAGCTCTGAACCTCATCTTTTAATTGGGTTATTTAGGTTTGGGGGCTCTGTAACATAATGTTTCTGGTCCTACTAACCCCACCATGTGGATCTGCCCATGGCCGCCCCCCCCAAAAAGACTCAGATGCTTATATTAATTTCATACTGTTTGTTTGGCCTGTGGCTCAGGCATATGCTAACTAGCTCTTTCATCTTAATGCAAACCATTTCCATTAGTCTGCACTGCCATGTGGTCCGTGGCTCACCTGTGTTAGCTTACATGCTGAATCTTGGGCAGCTGCCTGGTCTTTCTGTCTGACTCTGCCCTCTTTCTCCAATTTCCTGCCTAAAGCTAATGCCTGTCATGGACCCAAACAGTCCTTTATTCACAGCATACAGAAAGTCATTCCCATACCAGGACTCTAGTTTCTTCAGTTCTCTATATGTTTTAAAGATCAGTCCCTGATACATGTAGAGTTGGTAAAGATCTTTTGCTATCCTGTAGGCTGTTGTTTTGTCGTATTGACTTACAGAAGCTTCTCAGTTTCAGGAGGTCCCACTTATTGATTGTTGTTCATAATGCCTGTGCTACAGTTGTTATATTTAGGAAGTTGTTTCCTATATTAATGTGTTGGAGAGTATTTCTTACTTTCTTTTCTATTAAGTTCAGTGTAGCTGGGTTTATGATCTTTGATCCACTTGGATTTGAGTTTTGTGCAGGGTGATAGGTTTGGATCGATTTGCGTTCTTCTACATATTACCATCCAGTTATGCCAATACCATTTGTTGAAGATACTGTCTTTTTCCATCGAATATTTTTGGCCTCTTTGTTAAAATTCAGGTGTTCATAAGTACATGGGTTAATGTGGGGGTCTTTGATTCAATTCCATTGATTCACAAGTATGCTTTATATGCCAGTACCAGGCTGTTTCTATTACTGTATCTCTATAGTATAGCTTGAATTCAGGGATGGTGGTTCCTCATGAAGTTCTATTGTTGAGCAGGATTGTTTTGACAATACTGGGTTTACTGTTATGCCATATGAAGTTGTATACTGTTCTTTCAAGATTGTGGGACATTGTGTTGCTTCATTGTAAATAATTGTCCCACCCACTGGTTTAATAAAAAGCACTGATTGGCCAAATGCAGGCAGGAAGTGTGGGCAGGGCTACCAGACTAAGAAAACTCTGAGAACAGGAAGCACAGAGCAGAATGCCAGAGAGAAGCTGGAAGAAGCAGAGGACAACTATGCTGCTCTAAGAAAAGGTACCGAGCCCCATAGCTGAACAGGATGAGTCATGGGTTAGACGAAGGGTAGAGAGCTAGCAAGTTATATGCCTGGGCCTTAGATCAATCAGCTGAAAACTATTGTAAACATCTGTGTGTCTCTGCGCATCTGGGGGTGATGTATGTTTCTTGTATACAGCAGAAGGCTGGCTTTGGTTTTTGTATAAGTCGTGTTAGGATGTGTCTTTTTATAGGTGAATTGAGTCCATTGATATTAAGAGATATTAATAACCAATGATTGTTATTTCCTGTCATTTTTGGTGATAGCTTGTGTGTATTTCCATTCTTTAGGTTTTCTTCTGTGGGATTATCGATTGTTTGTGGTTTCATGGGTGTATCTGGTTTCCTTAGATTAGAGTTTTTCCTCTAAAACTTTCTGTAGGACTGTATTTGTGGATAGATATTGTTTAGATCTGGTTTTGTCATGAAACATTTTATTTACTTCATCTATGGTGAGTGACAGTTTTGCTGGGTATAGTAGTCTGAGTTGGCATCCATGTTCTTTTAGTATCTATATAACATCTGACCAGGACCTTCTTGCTTTCATTGTTTCCATCAAATAGTCGGATGTTATTCTGCCTTTATATGTAATTTCGCCATTTTCCTTTGCAGCTCTTAATATATATATATACATATATATTGCTCTGTGGATTTAGTGGCCTGATTATTATATGGTGAACAGACTTTTTTGGGGGGTCTAGTATATTTGGTATTCTGTATGCTTCTTGTATCTTTATAGGCACTTCCTTGGGAAAGTATTCTTTTATGATTTTTGCCTTTGAGCTGGTATTCTTCTCCTTCTTAAGGTTTGGTCTTTTCATGGTATCCCAGATTTCCTGGATATTGTGTGTTATAACATTTTTTGGTTTTAGTGGTTTCTTTAGTTGACATATCTATTTCCATCATTGAATCTTCCACTCCAGAGATTCTCTCTTTCATCTCTTGCCTTCTGTTTATTATGGTTGCAGCTGCAGTTCTGGTTCGTTTCTTCGGGTTTTCTATTTCCAGTTTTGCCTTGCTTTGTGCCTTCTATTTCAAATTTTAATTCCTGGAATTTTTCTTTCACCTGTTTGTTTTCTTTTTCTTGGTTTTCTTTATTTTCTTTCATGGGTTTATTCATCTCTTTCAATTTTTTGTTTGTATTTTCTTCTATTTTTTTAATGGAGTTTTTTATATCATCATTTAAGGCTTCTATTATCCTCATAAAGTTGTTTTTAATGCTGTTTCCTTCTGTTTCTTCTTCATTGTTATGCTCTTGATGTTGTAGAACCATCAACTTCTTTGGAGTCTCCAGTTGTTGGTGTGTGATGATGCAGATTGTGGTTTGGGCAGGGTTTGGCCCATGGGATGTCCTTCCAGCTGTGTTTTGCTGGGTACTGGGCTGGGGGGGGGGCTCTCCAAGCTTTCTTTGTTTTAGGGTGGAGCTGGGAGTGGTTGGGGTGATGAGGGCTGTGTCCCCAGGCTGGGATTTAGAGACTGTGGTCTCTGCTTGACATAAGGATCAGGGTGCCACTCACCTCTTAGTCAGCTGTGAACCAGCAAGGAGGCTTCGGGGTCTCTAGTTGTTGAAGTGTGATTATTTACAGATTTTTAAAAGGCTGATATAACTGTATTTCTGGTTTACCTAAAGGGGTATAGAGAGAAAGAAAATGGGAGCTAAGGTATATAGCAAACTCCTCATATGATAAAAGAGATATTACAATTTAATTCCAGATATCAGATAAGATTCTCTTTCAGAATCAATACAGGAGAGAATCCTGAATTGCAAAGATATGTCTGTTGCTGGATCTAATCTTGAGAATTGTCTCCAGGGATGATAGGCTGATTGTAAAGGAAATGTTTCATGGAAGTGCAGTTTAAGGAAGGCTTCCATGGAAAGATTTCATAGAATAGATAACTTCAGCTCAACATAAAACAACAAGCTTACACTTCCTGGAAACTCAGATTTTCTTAAAGCTTTTTAAAGGATTTGCTTTCTGCACTTTGTTGGTTCATATGCTGATTTTGATGTTTATTATTCTCTTGTTCCTCAGACAGTCCTCCCATATCAACATATTATTGCCTCCTGGCTTCTGCTGTGTCATCACAATCTGGTGATCTTTTAGCAGAAATTTATGGTGGACATCAAAGCAGTCATAAACACATAAATGCATTCCTCCACACAGAAAAGTGGTCACTTTACTTTTGCTGTCCGACATGTGGCCACGGTTTACATCTGCAGTAACTCCATCTAGTTTATTTAGAAAACAGTGCTGCCATTTGTAAGGGGTGGACTGCTTATATTCTTGCATCAACACCTTCCCCCAAGCTGGTTTCACTCTGGCTGGCCTTCCTGTTTACTGGATAGAAACACTTTCTGCTTATCCTCAACATAGAACCGTCAGGTAGACGTCTGTGACACAGGGGATGGTGATGGATGACTTGCCATGTTGTCACACAGTAGCCTTTTTATGCACCATCTAAGGTCTAAAACTTTTGTTACAACTATGGACTAAGTTTTAGAAAAAAGAACTCTGGTGAAATAAGAGATAAAAATCAATATTTTATTTTGAGCTTAGGGTTTTAGATTACTCTCAACCATCCTATGCATCAAGCACAATTCAAATACAGAGTCATAACTGAAATATTTCATTTCTATTGAGACTTACAGTTTGATTAAATATATGGATTTTACTTGTATTTGCAATATATAAAATTGGGGCTAAATTTGTTCTGCTTATGTCATAATGATAAAATGAAAATAACATTTTTAAATTTTTAATTTTTTATACTGATCTATTATTCAAATGAATACATTCCAAGCCAAACATATCAGGCTAACACTATTTTTTGGCAAAATAAAATTTCTGCTCCCAGGTGGCCTTGTAGTATATGGCAGGGACTAAAACACCAGAGGTCAGGGAAGGGACTCCCTAGGTTTATTTATCACTGTGACACTTTTATACTGTGGACTTTAGAAACTTTTCTTGAAGGAAATAGTGATACCTATTTGAAAAAGAGAAAGTAGCAATTCTTTCAAATTGGTGATGACTGGTGGCATGGACGAGTCTGCACCTTGTACCATTTCCACATGAGCTGAAGACGTGCTTGGATCTTGAGAAGAACTCCAGAGCTAAAGTACCTGCGAAGGTCCTGCTGAACAGTCTTGAGGACACTCTGACCCTGTGTGGGTGTCATCTCTGGGAAGAACAAGAAGGATGGACCATAAGACAAAACAAATGCCAGTCCAAACGAGATGGTGTTGTCTGGGGGCCAAAAGCTGCATTGAGTAGTAAAAGACTGACTGAAAGGTGGACCAAAAATTTCTTTTAGAAGCTTATGCTGAATGACTACAACATTATTTCATTTGACAAATCACGTGCCTTCCTCTGATTCAGTTTGTAATGGTTCCATTCTGGCAGACACCAAGCACAGCTCTTCCTAGATCTGGACTTTTTCGTGTGTGTCCTTCTGTGTTAAGAGCTGCAGTCTAAACTCTATATTTATGTAGTGGAAAAAAAATCAAGCACTTTTTGTTTATTAATTGAGGGTTTGCCTTATTTTTATTATATGTATGTGTTTACCTGTGTGACGATATGTGCATGTGAATGCAGGTACCTGAGGAAGCTAGGAACTATTACTATATCTCCTGGAACTGGAATGCAGTAGTTTAGTTGTAAGCTGCCTGAAGGGAAGGAGTACTGGGAAGAGCAGCAAGCACCCTTACCCACCGAGTCATCTATGTCACCCCAGAATAAGACCTTATTTTTAATCTTTTGCAGTGTGGTTGATTTATTAGAAATGACTTTTGTTCACTTGTGCATTTTGGATTCATCACTAAGTAAAATGACAAACTTTCAACGTGACAAGAGACATTTAAATGACTGAGGGAAAATCTAACAGTGTAATAGAAGAAAGTGTTCCAAGCAGTTCACATTATGGAGACAGAATCCTACTTCCTTGGACCACCCTGTTTGTGCCCTGTGTCCTTATTCCATTCCTGTAGATGTATTTATCTTCCAGATTTCTTTGTTGCGTAAAAGGGTTAGGTGAATGTCACTTCCTGGTATGTGTCTTTCTTTTGCAGCTTTTTTAAAGAAGAAATTTTATATGGACATATCTTTTTGTGGAATGCATCTAGATTAAACTCTGATTTATACGTTTTTCAGATAACACTCAGAGTTCTATTAGCTGTCTTTACACTCTTCTAGGATTTAAACAAAAGGAATAAAAAATATATCCAATTAAAACAAGAAGAGAACTCTTGAACCTCACCAGGCTCACAAGAAAAATAAATTGTTTGAAGTGAGACATGAGGTAATTGTGTCTCCTTCAAGGGAACACCATTACTAATCTACACTAATATAGCTCCTGAGATGAAGTTTTTCACGGACATTGGTGCTTAGCTAATCACCAAATGTCCTATGGACCAAGAGCTCTACTGAGTGACATTTTATGATTGCTGTAATGAACACATAAACTATATGAGGCATAGCTTAGCATGCGAAATACAAGAAAATATATTTCTTAAAAGTTATAGGTTATAGCTCCCACTTATATATTTCCAAGACCACAGGGCATGCCTGAAACCACCTTTTCAGTGAACACTACATAGTTAAATTTTGTTTTCGTCAGTCTTGCTCCAAAACAATAGAGTAAATCTCCAGCTCTTTGCTCTGTGCTCATGCTTCTTATTTGCACATAAGACTTGCACTTTGGGACCATTATCAAGTAGAGTTTTAGTTGCCTGAACACAAGCATTGTGATACAATTAAAAAAAAATAACTGTCTTAGTTAGGATTACATTTGGTGTGATAAAACATTACTAGCAAAAGCAAGTTGGAGGGAAAGGGTTTAGTAGGCTTACCTTTCTCATCATAGTCCATCAGTGAAGAAAGTCAGGACAGAACTCAAATAGGGTAAAAGCCTGGAGGCAGGAGCTGATGCAGAGGCCATAGTGGTGTGGGTATGTGTGCTGCTTACTGACTTATTCCCCATACCCTGTTCAGCCTGCTTTCTCTTAGAAGTCAGGGCCATCTCCACAGAAGTGGCCCCACTCATGATGGGCTGGGCTCTACCACACCAATCTCTGCTTATGAAAATGTCCGACAGGTGTGCCTATAGCTTGACGTTCTTGAGGCTTTCTTTTCTCAGTGGAAATGACCTCCTCTTCAGTCACTCTAACTTATATCAAGCTGCCACAAATCCAGCAGCACAGTGCCTCAACCGGCCATCCGGTCACTAGAGGAAGGGGCATATATATGCAACATGGATACTTAGACAAAACAAAAATTCACATCTTGGAAAGATAAAATAGGTATAATGAGAAATTTCATCATGCTTCTTAGAACAGCATATAATTGAAAATAAGAATTATTTTAAATTCTAATTAATAGGTTCCAACTCTGGTTGACTGCCCGTAACTAAAACTCAGGAATGCAAACCTATAGTCAATGGAGAGCTATTAGATACCAATTCAAAGTTTTTGTTTAATGTGACCTCATCAAATAAATGCAGCCTCATCAAATAAATGCAACCTCATCAAATAAATGCAAAAATGCTTTTAAATATATCTGGCCAAAAAGTTGCCTTCTGGAATATTAATACTATTTTTGAAAGACATAGTTAATAGAGCATAATACTCTAATGGAGATTATTTAAAGTCTGTACAGAGCTATTTCAGTGATATACATCCACTATCATCAATAGCATTTTGGGAAATAGGTAGAATGGATGTATTATCAGTCATGTTGAAAAAAGTCACAATTTGTTATGGCTCTTTCATTAATAATCAAGGAAAATTTTGCACTGCATATATAGAACATGGCTATTTCTGTTTCTTAATAATTTGTATGCTACAGAATTTTCATTTATTAGAATATCTCCATTTGGGTAAGGTATAATGTATTCCAAAATATGTGTTATTGAATTAAAAAACACACAAATAGTTTAACTTGTCACTATTTTCTTTTAAAGTCATATTTGTATGCATATGTGGAAGCAGATCCACACGTAAATAGACATCCTGGGGCTGCTAAGATACTTAGAAACCATTCTTTTCCTGGCAAATATTTCATGCTTTGACATCTTGCCGCTCACACTGTCTTCATTTTCCTGCATGGGTTGATTAGAGGTTTTGAGCTCTAATAATTGATTATCTGCACAAGGGACAAAATAAATATAATTCTCTAACCTTATTTCAACTCCTCGCTGCTGCTACGCAGCCAGTTGCAAATGCAGCTAATTATTCCCATGATTGTTAAGATAAACATCACATGCAAGAGAGAGAGAGGCTTGGTTTTTCCACACGACAAAAGATAAGCTCAGGGTGAATGTAGCAATCCTGGCATTCACTTTCCTAATCAATTGCACATGCAAAGTCCTTTAGCCGTGCCAGAAATTGGCCATTATTTTTTGTAAGGATTGGCTAAATCCCAGAGTGCACTTGGAGGATGTATCAATTAGACTTTCTTGGAAGATGGTGGTGCAATGTTAGTAATAAAAACGACTTCAACTTAACATGTATTCAAACCTCCCTTTTCTTACAACATTTTGTTAAGGATAGTGTTAGAGGACTAACGTGAGATTCATTTGTAAAGATAATTTTGTCTTCCATTGTTTGGTTGAGACAGTTGCAAAAAAGCTGTTTGTGTATGCTTTCTTCGTCCGACAACAAAATTTGTAAGTAAAAAAGTTGCAAGTTAGGGGTAGGAAATAACTCTCCTCCTCTCTGTCCTGTCTCTCTCTGTATGTGTGTATGTGTGTTGCTCATCACCTGATATTTTTGAGATATGGTCTCTCATCAAAGCTAGAACTCACCAAATCAGTTTTCCTGGTTGGTCAATAAGCTACAGGAATCCACCTTTCTCTGCCTCCCCATTTTTGGGATTATAGACTATTCCCAGCATGCCTCACTGTTCACAAGAATGATGGAAACATCTAAACTAAGGTCCTCATGCTTTCATGGCAAGCCTATTACCTGTTGAGTCATCTTCTGAGACTAATAGATCATCAGTTACCAGATATGTCATGGTGCTTCCTAGGAACCTACTTATATTCATAGAATTCCATTAGTGATAACTATACAAGAATGATTACCATAGAGCAATTTCAGCACAAAGAACACATGCAGAATATGATGGGGATTTTTTTTTGTAATGAAAGTGTACAAGTGGATATAGGTGTGAAACTGGTTTTGTCTAAAGGAAAAACCACTGAAGAGCTTAGATATTTTGAAGTTTGCAGATTGTGTAGCATACATTTCTAACCTAAGCAACTACTATGATTTTAAACACAGCAACTTACCACAGTGTCCCTGTGCTCTCTTAACAAATGCTTATTATTTAGCACCATGTTCCAGTGGTGTTAATATGAACTTGGAGATCTATAATGCTCTGCAAAAGTACTACTATCATAGATGACCTTATGTTCTTATGAAATCAAATGGTTATATAAAAATGAACATAAATTAGCAAATTATTTTGTATATTTGGCAGTGACAAATTTCTAATCTCTCAGAGAAAGAGAGAGAGAGAGAGAGAGAGAGAGAGAGAGAGAGAGAGAGAGAGAGAGAGAGAGAGAGAGGAGTAGAATAACAGTGTTCAACAAGGATGAGGGAGAAAAGTCTACAATATTAAAGTGGGCTGTGAATTGAATTACTCGTGAAGTTTAGTTACTTATTGCCTGAATTTATGCTAAGGACTTCCTGGAAAAAGATGTCTCAGAGTGTTTTATGTGACTGGAATCTGTTCTGTTATTTCTTTGTCTCTCCAGCATCTTGGATAGGACAAGCAGATGTCTGTACTTACCCTACTTTCATTTCTGTTTGCTTGCTTTCCTGATGAGGTATTATCATGTGCTTTTTTTTTTGTTTAAGATTCTTGATTACTTGTGTCTTGGAAACCAGCATTTTGGTCTTAACGGAAACATGTTCTGTCATTTTGAATTTCCTTAGAGCCCTGCTCAAAGGACCATTTTCATTTGTATGTGTTCAGATATCACCTATGACTTAAGGAAACCCTCCTAGGCCCAGTGTTCCAGCTGTTCTGCAGTTTCATCAACATAAATTCTTTGTATACATTTTGTAGTTGCTGTTTGTAGGTCCTCTCTCCTGCTAGATCTTCAGTCCTTGGTAACTAAGGAGGGCTTTCTCTGCACACCTCACAGATGGGTCATCGGCTTTTTTATGATTCTTCTCATATTCGTCTGTCTTGATTTTTCTATAATATTTAGTACTGTGAAAAATCTTCAAAGCTTTCATGGTGTTTTATTTCATATTATTCTTTACCTTTGTGAATATTTTTGGAGGTTATAAGTGTTAAAGTCATACTCTGAAGCTTAGGCTGACCTTACATTTGCTGTTCTCTTGCTTCTGCGAAGTGATGGGATTATAGACATGTGTCATTATACCTTGCTTTAAACCTTCTTGCCAGCCTTTTCTAAATCATCTTTTTGTTCCTGCTATTTGGTCTCAGTGTCCTAAGGGGTCACATTGCATCTTCTGGGCAACATGGCTATGGCCTCTATGACCATGTTGAAACTCTTTTCTAGAATTATCTGCAGTCCACATCTTTATTGTATTCAGTGTTCTCATACTTAGTGTGCCCGTGTTTACATCAGTCACAAGTGCAGGCTAGTCTAATTATTATCAAAATTTTTAATTTATACTGTAAACAGAGCTATTTATAAACAAAATAAGTTTGAACATGTGTTTCAATGATTAGAAAGCAGCACTGATTATATTTTAATAATTCGATAAATAATGAAGTAATACATTTTATAGTTTGCAATATATACTAGAATACATTTCCAGAATTATAAAAAAATAATAAGTTAGACTGTTTCACTGCTGTGAAGATGAATATAGTGACTGAGTCTGAGAATTCAACTCCACGGAGCTTATGCAAAAGTTCTTACACGAAACAGGTTGGAGATACTTCTGGGCCTAAAACAATCCATCTGTCTCCAGTCTCTGTACTCAGTCTTTCTGCTTTCCCCCGTGATGTCTTACACACTCTTTTAAAGCTCAGCCTAACTGACCATCATAAGATGATATTATGAGCTTTGAAATCCAATAGACAGGATCCAAATTTCTAAAGTTTCTAAGATAATGATCAACAGAAAATTTGTCATATATGATGCCTTAGTAATATATGAATTAATAGCTTCCTCGTAAATATTTGTGTATACTAAGGTTCACTCAGTGTGCTAGAAATGTTTTATTACTAAAAATAAATATAAAAGATGATGTAGCTCCATGTGACCTTTAGTGGAGAGGAAATTTGTGAAAATCTCATAATATTTTGCTAATTTTCAATAATACAGATGGTTGTCACTACTGTTGTATGTAAGACAAATACCCAGAAGGTTGCTGGTGAAAACTAGCACTTATAGGTTACCAAGTCAATAAAAACTTTGCAGTTTCTATGAATTATCTATCTTACTTATTCTTTACAGCATCCCATAATGATTGATATGTACTGTGACACAGTTGCACATGGTGAGAGAAACAGACGTGTGTGAGGGTTTTACCAGAACACAGAACAAAGTAGTACCTGTGCTTTGGGAAATACTGTTTGTCTGGTAACTGATAATCCCACTAGTTTGTTCTATCCACTTTTCATACAATGGATAGACTTGAAAACACAACAAAGGATTTATCATTCCCTGGAACATCATAATTTAAGGTTTTTCCACTGGAATAAAAGCCAAATGCTACAACACAGCCTCACAATCACAGTCTTTCTGCTTGTGAGGAAGGTCTCTAGGGAAGGTGGCCCCTGAGAGAGCTTGAACTTTGACTAGACTATAAAGAGTGGAGGTGACTGTAGCTCCTTCCCATGCAATAGGCTCTAAACAATTCTCTTGCTGTACATAAAAGTTGGACCGATGTCGCCTGATGATCTAATTTGTTTAAGAGAATCCAGATCTTTGTGCAAAAATGCTTGAAAACTGATTTGTATCATCTTTATAAAAGTAGTAACAAAATGACTGTGTATGCTCTGCATTCAACATGTGGGACAGATGTTAAGTGAGAAGCCGGGATGCTCCCTGTGGCCTCTGCCCTATGATGCCTGGCTCTGCTTGTTCTGTGATCACAATCCCAGCTGGCCTTTCCCCATATTCTCACCAGTGCCTTCTTTTCAGGTTCTCAAATATCTCAAGCCTCCTGCCACTTTAGGTCCTGCTTGCTATTTGTTTTCTATGATTAGATTTGGGGCCTTTGCAATCCCCAGATCTCAGCTCAGTTTCCAGGCTTTAGATACTTCCTGGACCCTCCTACTGGCTCAACATGACTCTTCTATCCCTGTTTCCAGTCTCTCTAAACTTACTCTTGTTTTGCAAATTGTGTTTTTGGGAACCCTGTATCCTTAGAGATGAAAAACACCACCACAAGTTTCTTGAGGGAGCAAGACACAGCTTTCTTATTTTTCCTTTCCTTCTGTTATGAGTCCATAATTGTCCAGAGAAAGATAAAGATTTGACCTCAAGTCAGACTGAAGACATGATGAGAATGTCAGTCTTCTGTTAAGCCAAGCAATGAGAGACCAATGAAAACAGGAAACATGCCAATTTTTTAATAACTGTATTTAAAATTCAGTTTTCATAAAATTTACTTTTTTACATAATATAGGTATTTTAAGTCTCAAACTCATGTTAAATTTTTATTACAGTTAAAAAAATTCAACAAGTGTGGTTGTTTAAATTTTTTCTTTACCACTTTTTTAGACTAGAAACTGGCTTGAGAATAGAAATTTCGAAAAATTATTTTGCAGAAATATATCGGACACAAATCGTTTGACTGATTCACTCATTCATTTCCCTACAATGTTAGCATTGTAAAGAGTTTGTGGAGGGCTCATTACCATCTTGGCACCCATGAGGACCCAAAAGAGTAGAAGTGGAAGGCTGGAGGAAGGCTATGAGAGTGAGGGAATCAAGGGTCTGGATGGGACCCTTAATGAGCAATGTAACTTTGAGCTGGCTTTGTAGGAAGCTTTGAATTCTCAACAGCAAACATGAAACTGAAATAAGTACAGAAAAATTAATGGTCTACAAACAGGCAAATTGCAGGATGAAAATGGTAGATAAGAAATATTACTTTAAAGTGAGAGCTAGGTGACTTCAAGTTTCCATTTTCACCTATTTTATACTCTCTCTAACATTCATCATCACCCGGCTTCCCTGGGGACTTTCTGAGTAGACAGACGGTACTAAAATCTTTGTGCTTTTTTTTTTTTTCCAAACTATAAATACATTATGTGCTAAGGAATGAGGTCACATCAATTTAAGTGGAACACTGACAGAAAACACAATTTAGCTCATTAGTTGAGCATGATAAATTTATAGCCAGAGAATCAGATTGACTTTTACAGGAGAACATAAATTCAAGGTGGCCAAAACTTGTTCAGACATCCAATATTAAAGTCTGAGCTCACTGAGGCAAAATTACATATATCCTTCCAAGGCAAACCTAACTGTAAAGCCAGGAGGTGAGATGCCCAGACTCTGGGGTGAACTGCTCTGTGGAGGTCTTTCTCCTTCCCACCCAGAGGCAGGAGTATCCAAACTCACTAGAAAGTTTAGAATGTCATTAGTGAACCATTCTTCAAAATGGCTTTCTTTTTTTCTGCTTTTAAAATACAAATCCCATAATAGAGGGCATTAAGAATTTGGAATCTGGTACCAAGAGACTATATTTAACTGGCTCGATGATCTTGGGCCATGTCCACAGGTCTTTGAGCTTCAGTCTAAGCATTTCTAACACAGGGCTACCTACTGAGTTGTGAAAACCAAATAACACAGTCATTTAGGAACCTCCTTTTACCTTCAGTGTTGGTGGCTCCCCTCATTACAGGGTAAGGAAGCAGAAGGTGCTGGGTGTCATCTCAATAGCCGAGGGACTGTGAATAACTCTGTTAGGGTTTCTGAGGTGTGGTCTCTTTGTATAAAAATAAGAGCAGAGAAGACAAGTATGGCTACTGTGCTTAAAGGGAAAAAATCCTTTTATCTAAGAGCTTCCTTGTATGAGGCAGTGGGTTCTTGGTTTTAGGCAGCCCCTAATCCTACAAAGAAGGAACTAGCAGAGCCTAAGAGAATGTACTCATTCTTCAGAGTCATCCTGGAAGCAGTGATAAGATGTCATGGAAAAGAAAATAATGATTTTCATAGTGGAATCAGACAAAACATAAGAAAGTGCATTTCAGTGGGACTTTGGAAACATAAGGAGCATTCTGCCATTGCTCCCAGAATAATTCTGAACAGGCAGCAAAGATTGACTGAGTCTTTAGCATAAGCTTAAAGCTTATGATAAGAAGCAGTACAGAGGAGATATACATGGGAGAAAATATCAGAACTTCTATCCTTGCACATCAAAGGCTTGGCTTTTATTCTGCAAGAAGAGGACGACACTGAAAACTTTTAAGTGTGAAAGTTTTTGATCTTTTATTATATGAGAAAGTACAAGGAGATCTAGGAAGAAAAGAAAGTGGCACCTGACAAATTAAACAGGAACAGTTGTCTGGAGTGGGCAGTAAGGTCTGAGAGTACCAAATCAGAGCCTGTAAGACACAGTCTCTTTAGAGTTTGAGACAAATAAAGAGGGAGGGGAGTGTTAAAGATGAGACTAAGGTCTGAATTTCAGAACATTAGGAAAAGGAAAGAATGTTTGGAAAAGGAAACAGCCTTTAATTCTATTTCTTCCTAAATACCATCAGAAAGAAACTCTTGGTCAAGCAATACTGGATTGTCTCAGGTTGTTCTGGTTCACTCATCCACCACAGTACTTAGCGTGGGGAAGGACAATAATCAACAGTTATTTTCCCTTGAATCTCGATGGCTCTGGTGTGTGGGGTCTGTGAAGACTCAGAATTAAGAAAGGGAAACCAGGTTATATAGAAAAATGTTTCCAACTCCATGTTATCTCTTCGTCTGTGTGGCTGTGTGTGGCCCCAGATCTGCCCAGAGACAGCACCTCTGTGAGCTTTTCACCTGTAGGAACTGAGCTGTGAACTCCTACATGTACACATCAAGCTACTTTCCTAATGAGATGCTGATAGTGTCTGCACCCGACGTGCTTTCATTAGCATTTGCTAGCTAATTACAGCTAATTGTGAACATTAAATTCATATGTGATTACTTGTAGCACAGCCAAATTAGTGTATGTAGAAAAAGAGGAAGGAGCTACATAAATTTCCTCAAGCCTGTTTGAATGAGCACAGTGAGGATTTGGAAGACTAGAGTTGTGAATTTAAATATATATATACTTTTGAAAAAATTCCCATTACCCTCATTATAATTAAAACTGTACCTATTTGTAATTTATTTCATTAAAATATACAAGATATGTTGCATCCTTCATTATAAAATTAACTTGTCCTGTAAGAATAGTCAGCCGTCTTTTCCAGTAAGTCTGGCTTTAAAAGTACATGTTAATTACACTAATGTTTTTGCTTTGATGAAAGAACTTGCTGTGGATTCCATAAGGGTAATTTCTAACCTATAGATAAGTGGTTTTCCCAGAACGTCTTTGGCTGTTTGTTACCTCTTGGGCACTGCTGTGTTTATGGTAGCTAGTTCTGAAACTCTCAGCTCTCAGCTGTGGATTCCTGTGGCTGCACTTAGGGGATTTCCTCAGACTCAGGGCCTCTCTTTCTCATGTTCCGAATAGGGTTTGTTGAAGTTTTATGAATAGTCTTCACTTTCAGAAAAAGTATGTGGTCATCATTTGGTTATAAACATGATTAATAGATATTTTAATAAATCAAAATTATATTTTGTAATACAAGCTAGGGCAGGGAAGAATATCCTTTGCTCTGCTGCTGTCTCAAACCTGCCATTTCTTCTGCTGTTTCTGAGAGAGAAGAGTGTGTAGCAGCTTCTAGCTTATTTGATCAGAGTGACACATAGATGTGTGCACCATGGCCTAAATGATATAAATCCTAGGATTTAGTTGTCAGTAGTTTTATAGATTTCATAGGGAAAACTTAGTTGTGTATTTTTCTTGGAAAATCTAGCAACTGAAAAGTGATTACTGCCCTTTGATAAGATATACTCTCTGAGTTATACTATCTTCTCATTGAATCCTCTGTCATTGACTAAACAGTAAGACATCTCCTATTTATCATCAGTTGTACTCTCTATTGATTTGCTAGCCTGTATCAATGAAACTGCTCACACTATAAGGCATTGGTAAACACCATAATGGATACAGTTAATGTCTATTTGGCAAATGCTGAATTTGAAGCAAGAGCAGTCAAGATCATGGGCTGGTAATTATATACTAAGATCATGACAAGCCTTGCCAAAGATGTAGATTTAGAAAAATAGAAAATAGGTTATTCCTCTCCAAAAAAGTTATTGACTGGAAGAAGAACAGAGGAGTGGACCTGTTACTAATTACAATGGAGATCAGGCAGGAGTAAATGAAAACAAAAGGTTGGCAGGAAGCCAACTAGAGAAATCAGAAATAAAAATGGTGTCATCTTCCAATCAAAGAAGAAGAATTTTTTTCAAATAGTGGTTTGAAAAAAAAGTGGAAGAAATTAAAACCAAGAAAAATATATTTTGGGAACCAGCATGGAAGAGAGAGATTCTTAGAAATGTGATGGGCAGAGTATTTCCTAAAGGTGACCACATCCTCTTCTCCAGTGTCTGAACATGTCATGTTACACAGCAAGATGTGTATGTGGGGATTAAGGTTTGAAGGAAATTAAATTTGCTAATCAGGCCCATAGAACTGTGGCATCCTGTATTATCTGGATGTGCCCAAGTCATCACAGAATATTAAGATAATGGAAGAAATTTATGTACTGGGTGGTGTGAGAAAGGCTTGGCCAGCTGTGGCTGATTCTGAAGATAAAGGAGGGGCTGTATTGACTTTGTTATCATGGTGACAAACTGTAACCTGACAAGAAGAACACCAGGAGGAAGGGTTTACTCTGGCTCATATTGGAGAGAGGCAGCCCATTGTGGTGGCACAGGCATGGGGGAGAGGGAACATGAGGCACCCCATCCACATTCAGGAGTCAGAGAAGCTGGGGCCAAAAGCTTGAGTGGGGTGATGGGACCTGTGCACTAGAGACCCATTTCCTCCAGCTCTGGTTGGAGGCTGGATGGTTTCTGCCTTAGGTAGACTTTTTAGTGTCTGAAATAACATGGTACTAATGAGGAAAAGACAGCGGTGGGCAGGTAATAGAATTTACTCCCTCTGTGAGTAACAGTCTAGTTGTTCTTCTGGACTTGCAGTCAGACCAGTGTTTATTCCTGGTGCATTAACTGGCTTCTAGAAGCACAGAAGAACGCCTTACTTATCCTTGATACTGGGGGGAGGGACTTGGACCTACCTTAGCTGAATATGTGAGGCAGACAGAATTGAATCACCTTGGGAGTCCTTGCCCTCTCTGAGGAATGGATGGGGAGGATTGTAGGAGGGAGGCTTGGGGAGGACTCCAAGGAGGAGTGGGAGGTAGGTTTTGCAAAAAAATTTAAATAATAAGATACTCAAAAATAAAAAAAAAACCCACAGATGGAAATCATTGCTAGCCAATTTCTTGTGTGTCAGATATTGTTGTGCTTTTCTATGTAATCCTTATAAGGATTAGATAAGTTTAATTCTCATGATTTTTTTTTTTTTTTTTTGGTATAGACTCACTGTTCTGTTCTACAGACAGAAATCATAAGGAGCAGTGAATCTATTGGTCCAAGGACATTCCAGGGCAGAGTAAAAAAGGAATGAGTGAGATCTTTTAAAGTTGTGTCAGCTATGACAATTTTGCATCCTTCTGGAGAAATTGCAGTTACAGAACATTTAAAGAAAAAGTGTGAGAAATATGTGTGTACTTACTTTGATTTAAAAGCTCTTCCTTAACTCAGAAATTTTCTCCAAATGACACCTGGGAAAGAGACCAGTTTCCTCAAAAATGACATCAGTCACACTCCAGAGCAGGCTACATGCCTGCCAATAGTTGACTAGCACAAAACAATACTCTGTATTTTTGGGATTTTTTTTTTGTCTTGGTTTTGTTTAATTGTTTTTTGTTTTGTTGAGGTTTTGATTTTATTTTGAGAAACAACATGAAGTTGGATGGATAGAGAGACAGGGAGATCCTGGGAGGAGTTGTGGGAGGGAAATATTATAATCAAAATATATTGTATGAAAAAATTAAATAGTAAAAATTATCAACATTTTAAAAAGAGAGTAAAGAATGCTTCATTTTTGTGACATTTTCACCAGGGAACAGATAATTTCTATGTCTATTTGCATGTACATAGTGATGGTATCTTCTATTAATCATCTGTATATGACATACAGACCTATGATAAAATTGCTTTTATTATATCATTACTCTGCAGCTCAAATCCCTCCCAGCATTCACCACTATGACTATCTACTTAGGTTCATAGAACTCTTGGGTAACAAAACAGACAAAATAAGAAGGGCCAACGATTAAACATCATAGAAAGAATTAAGGACAAAGTTAATATCAACACAATGAGTGACTTCCACACTGTAATGTTTTAAAAAAAAATTTTAAGGATAAGTCTCAGTAGGACCAAGAACTATTATTCTAATAAAACACATCTTCTGACTATTATTAAAGAATGTTTTATTAAAGTATTTTATAGAACATTAAGTATATTATTATGAATATTATAATAGCATATCTAATTTGTGACTTCGTTGTGTTTCTTATATTATAAAATGAATACTTTCCAAATACAAGATTGCCCAGTGAGCACAACAGCTTGTTCCCTTCTCTACATTTTTCTCTCATATGTTCTGCTATCTGAAACCTGCCCAAATGTCTAGCCTTTATAAAGTCTAGTCTTTCTAGCATTTCAACCTCACATAGCTTTTCCCTGCATGTTCTCTAAACACAGGAATCAACTGTATAGATCAGGGATTTGCTTCTGTGGGAGGTTAATATCTTTGTTAATTTTCCTCCCAAATGGAGCTGCTAAAACTACAGTGTCTGCAAATAAGCAGGATATTCCATGTAATAAGAATGGTTTTCAATAAGCTATGACTTATGATATAGAAAACTAAGGCTTATTTAAGAGTAGAGATGGGAGGATGGAGAGGTGCCTCACCCCTTCAAGGCTAGGTTCATAAGCAAAAATATAAGCGTAGAGATGGGTAAGATTGAAGGTAAGACCATGTGACCTGGCCACCCAACACTGATTAGAAACTAGGTCTGTAAAAGTAAGGGAAAAGATCCTCAGTAGGCAACTGGAGCATGAGAACTAAATAGATTAGGAGAAGAGGAGTCCAGAGTATGCTGTCTACGAGAATGAAGGAAATCTTGAGTGACTGTGTCTGGTAGATGCTGTCAAAGTCTTTGATGTTTATTTCCCTCCTGTTCTGTCTTATCTTCCTCAATATATTTCTCTAGTTAAACCTTATTGTGGGAGATTTGTGTTGTTTCATTGTAAATAATTATCCCAACCACTGGTTTAATAAAAAGCCCTGAGTGGCCAAAGGCAGGCAGGAAGTGTGGGCGGGGCTACCAGACTAAGAGAACTCTGAGAACAGGAAGCACAGAGCAGAAGGCCAGAGAGAAGCCAGAAGAAGCAGGGGACAGCTATGCTGCTCTAAGAAAAGGTACTGAGCCACATGGCTGAACAGGAAGAATCATGGGTTAGATGAAGGGTAGAGAGCTAGCAAGTTATATGCCTGAGCCTTAGGCTGATCAGCTGAAAACTATTGTAAACATCTGTGTGTCTCTGTGAATCTGGGGGTCTGCGAGTCTAAACCTTGAGGTAAGGCCCAAAAGTCAAGGCCAGAAACCTCCTACTACACCTTATGTTAGTAGCACCATAATAATCCTATAACATTTTTTTAAATTCTGAATACAATTTCACTAGGAAACAAGTAGTTGACAAATAATACATCCAAAAATAGTCTTATAAATGATGCCTTCTGCTGTGTCAATAATAGTCAATAACAGTTCCTTTTTATAACTGAGTAGATCTGCTTTCTAAGATAGTTTGTTCTTTAAATGTATAGCTATTTAGTATGTGAGGCGAGAGCAAGGTGTGTTTTGAATTTGGCTTGTTATGTGTTTAACTTGATATTTTGCTGTACATGATTCTTGTAAAAATGATTCCAACATAAAATGAAATAACCTTTAAAATTTGGATGTTATGATGTGTCTTCAAATCATGATCTAGAACATTGAAACTCATTGAACGTAAGTATAGAAAGTCATGATATTGAGTGACAAGTTTAACTGAAGCACACATCATTACATTCTACTATACAGCTGAAAAGGTTTCAAAATCTACTAATTCTGAATCATTTAACTGTTCAAAGGATTAGACAGACAGATAGTTTGATCTTTTACAGAGACAAATATTTTGATACTTTGGAGATAATATTTTATTAATAGATTTTTAAGGTTTTTCCTGTATACAAAAGAAAAGAAGTTTGTTTTTACGCAAATTGTGCTAAAATATGTAGTGCTGATGTTCAGAAAGAAAATGGCAAAGTAATGTTGTTATTTGTATGTTTTTATGTTCTTATGGAGTGATTTAGTCAATGTGACAAAGACCTTGGGAATTAAGTAAAAATTCAGACTGCCTTTGAAAGTAAAACTATATCAGTGTGACTGATATCTTTTAAAAAGAAATAAGAAAACCCTGTTGCTGTGGTACCCTAGAAGAAAGCAGTCACAAAGCCAGTGGATCTCCCCAATAGAATTCTTCAAACCACACAACACCTGTTTTCATTGTATCTTATAAAATGAACCAAGTAATTAAACCAATGTCCACATGGGTGGCCTTGTCTCTGCTCATCCTCTTTTTTGATTGAGCTCACTGGCCTTTTGATGTTGCTTCCACTACAGAATAATAAAGGACATGGACCCCTGACCTCTGGGGTTTTGGATCTGAAACATCTAGTCTGGGTTTCTACAAGTTAAACTTAGGGCCCTCCATTCTCTCTCTTCCTTTCTCTCTGACTGAGATTATTTCAAAATCATCAGATGCACACGGGTAATTCCTCTGTGGCCACTACACCAGAACTAGTGCTACAGATTTTCCCATGCTACACTGGTGTCTCTCCTGGTTATAGTAGCTTTTTCCTGGTCATGGATGCATCTATTGTATGCCCAGGACTTCAGGTGTTTCAGCAAATATATAGTGTTGTGTTTCCCTGAAAAGCTGATATAATATACAGAAGGCACTTTATTTGGAAGAAGAGATTAAAGTATTTTATACATTCTGAAATACAAAATAAAGTAGTGAGAAACAGCCTTCATGGAAAATTTATAATCCTGAGGGGGAGGGATTTAATCTAGGATTTGGGAATAGCAGTCACAGTCCCCACTACTGAACTGTCTCCTAAACTCTCATGATCCATTTTATTAAAACTGTCATGTGTATATGGAATGATTAATGAATAGCAACTAAATTAAAAAAACACTAAAATTTATATTCACATAATAAATCAAGGATAATGTATTCAGAATTAAGATATTCAAACAAAAACTAAGTGGGTGCCCCAGAAATAGACCATTATGTTTTATACTTTTGAGTGTTGTTTACTAAATTTAAATATGGATTTGTAGCCCAATGGAAAAGGTGTTCTTGAAACTCAATTCTTTTAAAAAAAAAAAAAAATGTGTCTGGCAGACATACAAAAGACTCTAAACCAAAACAGATGTGAGAGGTGTTGCGGATTTCTCCATTGCAGACTCATGGAAGAACATTCTCTATGCCAGCTTCAAAGCTGCAATTCAGCTCTCATCACCAAATAAGGGGCTCAACAATTGCCTTGTGACAGAGAGGAGCCTACCATGAGCGAGTTAAGTGAAGGCTGTCAACACCATGCCAGCACTAGGGCCTGTGTTTGAAAATATGATCAACAATAGTCACAGAGCTTCGTGTTTGACGTAAACCCCCCTAGAGTTCCTCCTTTTCTACTTACAGAAGACAGTTATTGAGGGAGTTTTGCTGTTAGAAAGTCCTGACTGAGATGCTGAGCTGTTCTGACTCCCGACAAGTTCCCCTAAGAATCTGTGGGGTCATTTGCCCCATAGTCCCTGTCTTTTGAAGCAAGTCTCCAGGATGGATTTGAAATGACCAAACAGGTGTGGTATCCTCTGAAGGTTTTGTTGAGTGTTTTCCTAAAACACTTCTAAAGGCTAAAGGTTAAGCAGATACAACCAAACTTAGTCATTGCAGAAAATGGTTGCTCCAATTTAAAACATTAACTAATGCCTAAATATGTACGGTAAACACATGATAACGTATTATCCTGTCTAATTTCACGGTTAAAATCCATACGATTCTTTTCACATACTAAAATTCTCCCTTGCTTTTATCCATTTTTTAAAATTATTTATCTAAAACTTAAAGCATGATGAATAAAAGACAATTTCCTTAGTGTCATTCATCACCTCTGGATCTTATGATTTCACCTTCTGTATTCTTCCATAAGTTGTAGGACGGGAGATTGATGAGCACATTCTACTTAGAACTAAGTGTTCCAAAGGGTCATAATGTTCAGTGTGGGTCTCTGTGTTAATTCTTGGCTATTGTGAGGATAAGGTTCTCTGATGGAGGAATTGATCTACAGTGTGGGTCTCTGTGTTAATTCTTGGCTATTGTGAGGATAAGGTTCTCTGATGGAGGAATTGATCTACAGATGTCTTTATTGGGGTTTTTGTTTTGTTTTGATTTGGTTTTGTGTGTGTTTTTGGTATGGTGTGTGTGTATGTGGGTGTGTGTGTGGGTGTATATGTGTGTGTATGTGTGTATATGTGTGTATGTGTGTGTGCATTTGTGTGTGTATGTGTGTGTATGTGTGTATATGTGTGTGTATGTGTGTGTGTTTGTGTGTGTGTGTGTGTGTGTGTGTGTGTGTGTGTGTGTAAACTTTTTGTTTCATTTTGTTTTGTTTTGGCTTTGTCTCATTTGTCTTCTGCTTGTTAGGCATGATTTGTTTCTGTGGGCTTTTGGAAGAGGGGGTATCGCATTGTGTGTATAGGGAAGTTCTGGCAGGGGTTGGAGGAAAGGAAAATATGATAACAAATAAAGTGTGATGATGCTTGCATCAGGAAGAAGCTTGGGATGTAATTTTAAAATGAAAGGTGAAAAAAGGTAATTTGAAAACCTGAGTATTAAAAGCTTTTTCCATATCTGGTATAGGAACGAAGAACCAACTCTGAGAGGCCCAAATTTAATCCTGAATAAGACACACCCCAACCTACCTATCTAGAAACTTGTCTAAAACTGTAGAGGGGAAAGACGTATTTCTTCTCCAGAATAAGACTCTGAAAGCAAATAGAAGTGGAAACACAGAGAGAGAATAGAGAGTAGAGAGCCACACTGCGCACATGCTTGTGCTGTGGGGAGCTGCAGGCAGGCAGAGCCCAAATGCTTTTTCTCTAAGGGCCCTGACTTCAGGAGGTGACCATTGCAAAGGCCATTTCTAACGCATAAGCTGAAGCTCTGCAGCTCTACCTCCTTATGTCCCTTTGTCTTTTATTTGCTTTGGATTCATACCCCTTTCTTTATGCATTGATGATTTGTAAGCACAGATAGATTATGCCTTTCATTACTTTATGTTTTAATAAAGCATAAAATAGGGATTTCTTCCATTAAATATCACTTGGGTTTATGTATTTGCAACCTAAGACCCAAATATTGATCTATTTTGAGAGAAATTCACTGTTTTCCTATGCTATTCAAAGAGATGTGTCAGTTTGGAATATGTCTACATATGTGTGTAGTTTTTTTTTTTTCCTATAGAGGAATGATGTGTTGTCATCATTAAACCTGTAAAACCTGCAAATGAATGTCCATATTCTGTTCACTGTGCAGACCAGTGTGTCCCCAGGTCCTGGAGTCTCAATATCATTTGGAAGATGTGCTAAAAGCATACACTTCTGAGTCCCACACAGAGGAATCAGAACTCTATTGTTTGTAGAGGATCTAGGTATCTTCCCACTTCTTTTGGAAGCCCTCCTCACATAACATCACTTCAAGATGGACATCTGATCTTGAGTATCAAATATGTAATAGTTTCTTTTTTCAATATGGCAGTATTGTAAATGTCGTTGAGTCTTTAAGATATTTCAAGGTAAAAACAATGTTAACACAGAAAAACTGTCCGTATTATAGTTCAGCTTAAAAACATTATAGACGTTTTGAAAGGAAAAATAAAAGTATTTAATTGAAACTTATACATTGTGACCATAAGCAATGCTCACCTATAATTTCTGGTGTCATATAGTGAATAAATATTAATGTTTCTAAGGCTCTATAGTTTTTAACAAACTTTTGAGTAAGTGAAAAACCTTGTTCCGGTCAAGATTTTGCGTTTCTTATTATTTTCTTCAAGATGGCTCCTATTTATAACCTAAATATTTCCTTAAAGTACTGGTAAATAATCAAGAACTTAGATCTATCTTTCAAAATATAGTTTTAGATAATCTAAATGTTTATAACGTAATATTCTTAAGACCTCTTTAATAGAGTTCTTAATATTGGGTTGCAGCTAGCAATGAAAACCACCAGTCCTGGGGTGATGTGTGTCTTAGAGGTAGCGCATAAAGCCCTGAGGCCAGTCCCAGTACCAAGACCAAAAGCAATCCTGGTGTGCAATGCCTGATGTAAATACTTTATATATAAGTATATAACTTATATATATAGTTGTAAGATAGTGTGAATAAATTAGTCACGAGCAATTTACACCCTAGATTATGGGGGAGATTTGTTTGTTTGGTTGGTTTTGCTGTTATTGTTATTTCCCTTAAAAGAACCTTGTATATATTTTTTTCTCTTTACCTGAAAAATCCTTCAGAATTTTTTTTCCTCAGAGCCTTAAGATGACCCTTGAGGGTTCTGGGAGTTCCAATCTCCTAAGTCCTTAGTAGCACCTGAAAAGTTTGAAACATTTACGAACTTTTCTAATAAGTGCTGGTTTTTGACAAGAATCTGACCCTAAGGGAGAAACATAAAGACAGAATGAATAACGATATCTCCCATTCCGGGAGCAATAGGTGGGAAGGTGGAAGTGGAGGAGCAGAGATAATCAGCTTAGCACAGATTGTTGGCGATGCATGAGATGAGGAAAGCAGGAGATGGCGCCTCCCACTGCCCCTGGCATGTGGTCCCGAGAATCAAATAAGAGGGAGGAAAAGCTAGGAATGCAAGGGTGGAGATGACGTTGGCTTTTTTCATGGAACTCAATCCCACGGTCAGTGATTTTCATTCCACAGCAAAGGGAGGCAAATGGAATGAACATTTAGAATGATAACACCTTAAACTTCAGCCGCGGCTGGAGATAAGGGGCAGAATTGCTCCTTGTTCCCACCATGATGGGGTCTGAGTCAGATAAAAGGTCAGAAACAAATTCTTGAGAGCACAGTCAGGTGCCGAAGAGTTTAGTCTGGGAACAGAATCGCCAGGAAGATAGTAAGGAAGGTTGTTGCAACATTTTTCTAGAAGAAAATTACATTCACAATGTCCCTTTGTATATTAATCCTTTAAACACTAAGTCTGAAAACAAAGACTATTTTCAGCATAAATTCCTCTCCTGACCTGCTGTCCCCTCTACTGAGGTTGCTCGACCTTTGCAAACTTTGCTAGGCTATCATCATTGTCTGATTCTGTGCATCCTGGTGGTGCCAACCTCTAGGGCTTTACTAATCCCCGGGGGCCATCATTTTCTTACTTGATTCATTAATCTTGCTGTCCTTTTTGTTCATGTGTGGGTGTATTTTCTTGTCTCAAGCAAAAAAAAAAATGCTTTACCTGCCTTCCATAGAAGAAAATGGATAAAAGCCAACAGATGTCCCAAAATGCAGCTTTAAAAAGCCCAGTGTAAATTCAGTGCTCTCTGAAAGCCATTATAATCCTGACATCTTTATGAAATTACAACAGCAATTTATAGTGGGCTTATTAAGAAATAATAAAAATAACTTAAAAACAACTCAAATTTAACTACACTTGAAGAAGTTTTTCTTTTGTTAACTAGAAGACTATAAAGGCCATCTTATCTGATTATGTCCAAATATTCCTCTACATGTGTCCTCTTTTAAGAAGCAAGGAATAGATTCCTAAAATCTTATCTTGTACATTTTACATGGTATAACGAGACTGGTAAGTGCTTGCCAAGTCTAGTTAAAATTTAACATGATTGGTTGGAGGTTTATTTGTTGCTGTTTTATTAAGACTCTTATATTGAAGTGAAATTTAACACAAGCAAAGAACACTGCAGCCTTGGCTCAAAGGAGTGCTTAACTGAGTATCTCACAGAAGAAAAGCTTTATAACTGTTGCCTGTGTATGCACAGTGGTGACTCAGCTTGGATCTGTCTGCCTTATAGTGAAGAGAAGGATTGGGGAGGCAGGTTTCTTAGGAGTTGGGCTTGCCCTTTTCTGAATGGAAACACATTATTGCAAGGTCTATGCTCAGGCTGGCCTTTTTATCTTGTATCAGGATACAAGTAACTCTTATTCGGGACTAACCAATCATCATAGTTTACCAAGGACAGTCAGCCCCTAGTTGCTGAGAAGTAATTATTGCTGACTCTGTGTCCCCACACACGTGAAAATGTTCCACTTGCTGCCTTCTGTTAATGATACAGTCTCTACTTACATGTTACTATAATGAGATGATTCACAAACAGGAGACATAGAAAAATTGTTAATTAATATATGTTAATTCCATGGAATATTTATGATAATACCAGTGCAAAGAAATAGAAGTTACTTGGGAAGTTCTAGAATTTCATGCCCCAGCAGTAGACATAATAGAAAATGGGAACACATGAGCATCTCAGAGGCATTCAAAATGTTCACAGAATATATGATAATATCTCATGCTTATTAACATTCAAAAACTATAGCTGAGCTTATATGCCAAAATTTTTAAAGCACTACAATAATGAAATATGAAAATAGGAAATGATATTATGACTAGAAAATATGCATCATGTTTATCTTGATCTTTAAAGTACATATTTTAGGCAAACAGTATACATCATTGTATCAGACATTACCTAATTGGTTTGAACTGTTGGACAATTTTCTTTTATCTATAGCAGTGCAAAACAGAATAAATGGCCAGCCAACCATGCAATGGGTGTCCTATGGTACCCAGTTGAGAGGCATCCAACTGACTGGACTTTAAAGTAGAATGCTAGTCTACTTAAGAAATGGGGTATACAACAAAACTCACTGGAAGTTGAGAGTCCCTTCAGTCACAATGTGTTGAAAATACCCAGCCTGATGAACAAGAACTCTTAGCCTAGCTTGACGTACACATGCTCAGAACAATCACACTGCAATTTGGGAATTCATTTGAGAATGATTTTCAAATCCTATTTTAAAATAAAATGCAGAGTTGGCAGCTTAGCTCCACAAGCACATAACAGACCAGGAGCTAGTCTATTGTGTCACATATCCGTATCCCAGGAAAACATCAGAATTCAAAATGCACAGCACTTTTCTATTGAGTGTTCAAGGCTTTCATACCATTATAATTCCGAAAAAAAGTTGTAACTACCAGGTATCAGGAGCCATCTATGTAAACACTAGGGATCCCTTTCCAACATTGGTGCCCCCAGCCATAGTCATGAACTTTGGACTAATACGGGAGCTGAAATACAAGAAGTTCATTTCTAGCTTGGTATGGCTCCTGGAATTCAACTACAACTCAGGGTTTTCCCAGGGGAGATCCTATTCCAGTCTTGAACTTCATCCTATGATGTGGCATAAGAGGATGGCTGCTCTCTAAAGCATGGTCATAAGATGGAATGTAAACTCTCCCTTCTTATATATACCCACAATCTACTTTCTTGCTCAAGTTCATGTGAGATTTGCTCCAATGGTCACCTCAGCCAAAGACAGACAGATGGAAACTCTTGAATGGCTTTTTGTTGTTTTAACTCAGAACATTTTCTTTGGGCTGATACAATGTTCCATGATAAAGAGGGTGATAAGAGTATGTTTTTCTAATAAAAAGAAAAAAGTCTCTAAAAGCGCAGACATGTTTGCTCAGGATTATTCTTTGTAATTCCCAACTTGTTACCAGGCCATATGGATAAGAACAAAATAATTTCTTCAATGTATACTGGGGTCTTTATTATAGGTAATACAACAGTAAAACAGAAACAGTTTCTCTCTAGCTTCCCCTCACCCAGAATATATGTATGAATAGCAAGTAGACCAGCTACTGTACAAAAGGATAAGACAAAGTATTTCAAACTAGTAGCATGAATAAAGTCAGGGATTAAGCTGTCCTGTGTATCAGTGCTGTAGAGAGCTTGTTCCCCATAGGATCTTGACTGTATTGGAACTTTGCGCAGACACTCAGTCAGGCACTCTGATGATGAGCTCATCTGCTGACAAAATAGTGTGTCTGAGTCTCTCAGTGGCTGAGTGAAGAAGAAATACTTCGTTCTGGTGACAGTCTTCCTTGTGCTTGCATTAGCTGCACCAGAAGCTCTATCTTAGAGTGATAAGAAAGGTATTTAGGGTTTCAGGGGTGTGGAAAGCAAGCGACACCAAGCAGGAGTAGACAGTGCTCACCTCTGACTTACATTTTCTCTATATGCATGTTTTTTCCCTATCTCAAGACCATATAAATGACCTGTATCATGCTTTAAATACTTTGCCATGTAAATTTGCACATTTTATTCTGTATCATACTTGTCTTCCAGAAACAAAATTCCAATCTGTATTTTCACCAACTCAGCATGTTTCACCTGCATTCTCACATCTGATTACCTTGTCTTAAAAATCTTTCTTGGAAAGGTAGAGTAATCTCTGCTTCTTTAATACCACCCACCATTGTGATAATACATTCTATTATTCATGAGGGAAAGACTGTGATCAAATATTATACAGTCTACCCATTTAAAAATGAACTCCTAAGCCTTTAAAGTCAAGGAAAAGATTTTTCAGCAATGGTAATTTTATGTCTCTCCTCAGCTAAAGCATCAAATTTAATTAATTTCAGCATTTATGAAAAACTAGTCATACAACTTCTGGTGTGAAATCCTAAGTGGAAAAAAAATCTCATTATGAGTGGTATACAATGAAGGTCAAATAAATATTCTTGGATTTATTTTTTGAAGAACAGTAAAGAAAATCAGTGGGGAAGATTGAGCGATTATCCACTCGAGATAGAATTAAGTAGACAAACTCAAAGCTAAATTTAGAAGCTTAGTTGCAAAATGATGTTTCAGTTGACATTCAAAAGCTGGATTAGAAGGCAGCAATATCTCTTGCATTAAGAAGCATGTGTTTCTGTGAAACATGATGAGGGAGGGTGTCGAAGTGGGTTTATGAGTGAACTTATCAACTCCAGTGTAAAAGACTGTTTTTAGTTTCAAGAGAGAACTTCCAGATTTAGAAAAAGACAGACCTCCTTGATCTACATTCTACAACAAAAAAATTATCAACAGACCTACACTACATTGAAAATCAGTTTAAAACATGGCATGTAAAATGACAGTCCTCTGTGGAATAGGTGATCGCATAAATTATACAAACAGAAAGAGGTACTAAGTCAAGAAGACAGAGAAAAGGAAGCCTGCTTTGAGAAAAATGTTGGACTTCACTGGTTGTCTCCATTTCTAAAGTTATTTCAGAGAAATTGAAATCTTAATATTTTAAAGAATAAAAACATTATTAACTATGAAAACAGAAAGGACTGAGAATTTGTTTTAGTCTAATATAAGAAGAAACTGGATTTTTCCACAGATATGTTAAGGAATGGATATTTGACAGAGTGCAGTGTAGTGCCTGCCAACCGACATGACTGACCTGGGTTTTATTCCGTGTGTATGGAGGCATGAAGGCTGTAAAGTTATCACTGAATAATCAACTTTTAAATCATCTGGCTTTCTACACCAATGCAGAGTAAATAGCAGAGCAACTTACGAAATACTGTGTTCTTTACACTCTTTGTATGTAGAGTATTTTAGTCAGGAATATGTAATTTTTGTCAGGTTCAAGTTTAATGTTACAATGTCAGTAATGAAAGCACTAGAGATATCATAGTCTCTGTCAAATTGTAGAAAAAAGAGGATTTAAATAGTTTTATATTTATTATTCTATAATTTAGTTATTTGGTTACTTCTTTTGTTAAGATTTATTTATTTATCATATATGCAATGTTCTGCCTGCATATACGCCTGCGTGCTAGAAAAGGACACTAAATCTCATTTCAGATGGCTATGAGCCACTGTGTGGTTGCTAGGAATTGAACTCAGGACCTCTGGAAGAGCAGTCAGTGCTCTTAACCTGTGAGCCATCTCTCTTGCCCTTGGCTTAATTCTTAAACTTAATATCAAACCAAAGTAACTAGGAATATATACAGTTAGATTTACACACTAGCCATCACTTATAAATCATGTAGCTGTATCTTAGCAAAGTTAGTAGCATATATAAGAAAGATAGTAATATCAGAAACAAGGCATACAATATAAATAAAATTATAAAAAGAACTCAACATTTACATTGTAGTAAGTTTTAAAAGAAGATTTAGAGATGCTAAACTCATAAAAACAATAGTAAAACCCAGATACTTACATTATTTTGTGTTTGGTTATTTATGTCAAGGCCCTTCATTTAAATATAACTAAAACTGAGACTTACATGACATGATCAAAGGTTAAAAGCTGGCTCTAACTAACATCGAGGCACATGTTATATGAATTATGTGTTTTATGATCCATTGGTTGTCTTGGCTCAGTGTCTCTCCTATTGGTCTTTAAACCTTTGTGTAGACTTCTCAGTATGAGATTTTTTTTTTTGACTGATCACAATGCTGAATTGTTATATATCCTAACTTATTGAAAAGCGAAAAGAGGCTTCTAAGGAAGTGGGGGGTTGCTTTTAAAACTTTTGGAAAGAGAAAGGCAACCTCAAACTTTTATGTTGAGGTTAGTAATTCTCTATAATCGACAAAGTGTCATCATTATTGTCAGCTCATAGAACATTAGTACAGACAAGGTGAGTATATCATTAGAATATGATCATCAGAATTGCCAAAAACACCAACTCCAAAGTCAAGAAACTTGGGATTATATTTGGATGACTGAATTTTAAATTTTTCATTGACCTAAAAGTTTACTTTTACTGTGTGCTCATTTACCCTTCACTATCAACCACCTGGGAGCAGTCTATACTGATTTGCCCTTAAATTTCATGCTGACAAATGAAAAATATTTATCCAGATAGCACTGAGGCTTCTAGCAAATTCCTCTTTCTGTTCTCCTTTTCCTTCCCATCCCCAATAAAACAGAAAATTAAAGACTTATCAAGGTCAGCTTAAGTAATTTTCATTAAACAAATGTAATCATTCAGTTTCTTAAAATATTTGAGACTTTCTAAAATAAATGCAGTAATTTAAAACTATATCCACAGGAAATATGAATCTATCTTGCATAGCATGGATATGATGTGTGATATTCACTCCGGGTACAGGTGTTTTGCAATCCCGCGCTGCCACGGGTTTGCACAGCCCTTCTCAAACATCCAAGTGGTATGTTCTCAAGCTACAGGTCCATTTTCTCTCCTCAACGGTGTTTTGCTATTGGATGACTTTGAGAATGTCTACCTCTCGGAGGAAGATGGACACTGGTGCTTGAATATGAGGATAAAAGTGCTCTGCTTTAATTTTTGACTTACATTATCCTAAGATGGCAAGCACAAGAGATGGATATTACCATTTTCCTTACTTTATCAATATGCAAATTCTGCTCCAAAGACTGGACTAACTACTAGTTATACCAGTGAGTACAGCTTGATCATGGGGCCCATATTGTAGACTATACCTTTAAAAGTATAAAAAGGTAGATGATATTTCATGAAGAGTCTTACAAAGCAATATAGGGGAAATTTTGTCCATTAATGTTATTGGTAATATTTACAGGAAAATTTTTCAGATAAGCTTTGCTAAGATTGCTAAGAGTCTTAAGATTAAAAAAAAAAAAAAAATAGGGGCTGAAGAGATGGCTCAGTTGTTAAGATCACTGACTGCTCTTCCAGAGAACCAGGATTTAATTCCCAGCCCCCACATGGCAGCTCGCAACTGTCTGTGATTCCAGTTCCAGAGAATCCCATGCTATCGTAAAGACATGCAGGCAAAAATACCAACACGCATAAAATAAATTATTTTTTAAATTAAAATATAAACACTGAGTATTCTGCAGGAAAGCAGTTTTGAAGCTCAGACCATAGACTGCCTCGTGAACTTTCATTCACTTTTTAGTGTAAAGTTCTTATGAGCAACCCTGGGGAAAGAGCGTATCAGTGTAGCAGTTTGCACTGTCCACTGAGATTCTGACAAAGCGGCCTCATTTCCAGCTCACACACTGCTGAAACTCCTGCCAGCCTCCTCAGGGAATGAGGAAAATTGGCAGCTGTAAATTAGCACTGATCTCCACAAATTTTAGAAAGGAAAAGAACATTTTAATGGAATCTCAGTTTTTAAATGTGCAGCACTGCTACCATAGCATTCAAAGAACATTCTTCTAGATTGGTACTGATATCAATTCTACCTCAAACCCCATATGTACAATGAATTTGAGTGTAAGTTCAGAAATAAAACTGTTATATCAGAGTAGTTCCTTTACACGGGAGATCAGGGAGCTCTCCGTAAGTAGATAGCTCTGAGTTCTGGATCTTATAAAGAAATCATTCTTGAGAGGACCAAGGTTGACTTGGGAGTAGTCTTGATACTCAAGCCAGGCTGATAAGCTCAACAACAGCTCTGAAAAGATCCGGTAAGTAACTCTGTAAAAAGAGTAATTTTATCCCTAAGAAATTTTATTGTATTTTTATAAGCAATTTGCATATCTCATGTGCATTGAAATCTGAATACCAAAGTTACACTCAGTGAAGGAGGCCAAAGTCCTTGGCCTAGAATGTACTCACCTTCCACTAAACAAGGGACTATTTTCTCAAGATCCCCGGCACTTTCTAAGACCAATAGGGCTTTTGTGGGGATTAGACAAGACACTGCTTGTCAAAAGTTTAGAGAATAAAAGTATTTTGTGTAAATAGTTTGCTAATACAAATATGTTCATATGAGTGGTAGATCAACACAAGGAAACCTGGGTAAAATCAAGGATAAATGCTTTTATTTTTCTCAATTAGTTTTATGTTGAAATTTGTATTAACAAACTGCACCTTAATAAAAAATAAGACATTATTATACCAGTTTTTCTTTAGTAAGATAAATAATAAAAACAACTCTAGATAAATACTTTAAAGCCTAAACTGTGCAGAAATATCTTAGAACTGAAACTCCCATCTAATGTGAAGACCTTCATCTAGGGTGCATAGCTTCAAGGCTGTGGTCCTTCCTACTTATTTTCTCACACAATTCGTTCCGTAGTTCCAGAAGACAGGCATTATCTACATCTTTCAGGTAGGGATGCTTAAGCACCCACAGTTTAAATAATTTGCCTCAAGCCGCATACCTAGCCAAATGCAGAGCCAAGATCTGCGGATAGATCTGTCTTCAAAAGCCAGACTTTGTTCCATGAAAATGTATTAGATTAGAAACAAAAATCCATTTATCTGTATGTTTTGAATACGTTCATTTTAAACCTGGATTGTCTAAAACTTAATTTTCCATAATGTTTCTTAAAGACAGTCTTTGTTATTTTCACATTAATTTTTTTTCTGAAATAACAAAGCTTACAGTATACTTTAAATTGGGGAAGAATGATGTGTTTGTCTTTGATGAAAATAAATCAGAGGCAAGTAACCTACTGGAACTGTAGCTGCGTCTTCTCTGGCGGTCTAGCAAGGTGGCCTGCTTGACTTGACCCATTGTATTACTTAGAGGGTTCAGAATAAAGCCCCCCCCACCTCATCTCCACTATTTAAACCACTAGTTTGATGAATAAAATACATTTTGCTTTTCGAGATTCATAGATTCAAACCATTCCAAATAAGTGGAATAAAACATCTCCACACATTAAAAGTGTAACCCTACTTTATTAATATTCAGATTTAACTTAAAATTTCTGGTTTGTGCCATATCCTCTTTACTTATCCTTTATTTTTACCACTTTTAAGTTGTGCTTTCTTTCCACTTGTATGTTGAAAATTAAAAGACAATCGTGGCTAATATTTATATCATCAAGGCCGCAGAATTTTGTAAAATAAACTTTGAGTCCTGTTTTCTGCTTTCTTTGTTGCACATGCAAAAAAATGATAAATATTATGTTTCCCGAGCAAAACACAGAAGTACAACACTGATGTCCTTTCCTAAAGCACAGAGCGATGCCATCTCAAACACCAACCCAGGAAAGGAAAATTCAAATGTTTTCCCAATGTACCATGAAGGGAAGGGAAAGCTCCTTACAGCCCTTCGTGCAGTAAAGAGTTTTGGTGATATATGTGATGAGGAGGTTTTAAATCACAGGAAACAAAGGAATCAAAAGGCAGTCTCATGACTTTGAAGCACAAGGATGAGCAGGGGGCACTGCTGCCGTCATTGATCTTAGGTTGTAGATTGTGTCAGGAGAGACAAACAGAAGATAACAGGAGAACTGGGCTGGGCACTGTAGATGCATGTGTTTCAAACAAAATGAACTGTTTTCTGCAGCTCTCCATACTTGGGCCTTGTTTTGAGGCCAAGTGCAATAACTTGCCTAAACAATGAGTCACATTGAACTGAATAATATTTAGATAAAAGTAGCTGTCACTTTAGGGAAAATATCTCTACATTTCTTTGTTCAAAATGTCAGGCCCTTTAAATTTGAGATGGTGCAATATGCAGTTTATTATATTTTTCTGGTACTCAAGCTAAAAATGGGCTTTAAAAGGCATCAAATGAATCAGTAGTTCAAGAATTTGCAGTGGTTGGGGGAACCGGGCCACTGAGTCCCGAGTAATCTAACTTACTAAAAACTGGGTGGTCTTCCATCATTCTGAAGGAATTAGAGATAGAGAATTTTTGGCAATGTGTAGCTTCTTTCCAGTTAGCAATTTGCTTTTCCTTCTTCGTGTAGTTCAATCATTTGTTAGGTGCCATAAGAGCAGAGACTGCTTGAGATTATATGTACATCACAGTGGTTTGTGCAGAAAGCTTACATATCCTAAGCCTTATTTAGGAAGTAACTGCAGATCAGTTAACTTACAGAACACAGGAAGACCTCCAAGTTACTCCTACAGTACAGTACAGTTATTTTCTATGCATATTCATTTCTCTGCAGATATACAGTAATCTTGATGTACACACGTTCTTCTACTTTGTCTGCTTAATATTGCATCAAAAATAACCTCTCACAAACTCTACTAGATAGAACTGCCTATCTAAAAAGACATATATGATTACCCTACTTGTTGCTGATACTATAAGTAACTTGGGAACAGTTCAGAAACCTGGGTTTGATGTTTGAGTGTTCGTATTGTTACGGGCTGTTTTTGACAGTTAAGATGCTGACAGATTTTCTTTTGCACATTGATTGATCTGTTCTTCTGACTAGAATGTCCATCCAAATTGCCTTTGTCGGCCCCACACAGACTTGGCCATCCTCTGACATCCTCCTTCAGTCCAAGTTTCTCCCAAGCTATGGGCTTTCCAAGAAAACGCCTTTCACTTTATTGACTCATATTTGTCTCCAGGTAATTGCTTGCCAGACACTTCTCGAGCCCTAATTAAAGGCAGCTATCCTTTCCTAAATGTCTTTGCCTTTTTCCCAGTTTTATGCGTTTAATACTGTGGGCCTTAGTGTGGAGAATGCCTCAACAATATTCATTGAATGAAAAAAAAGCCAAAAATGTCTTTCTGTCTAATCAGGGGAGTTGTAGTCTTCATTCTCTGGTATCCCTGAGTCATCTTGTTTACAGTGTTTGTGGATCACCTTAGACTGTCTTCTTTAGCAAATACCAAGACTTTTAGAAGATATTTCTTACTGATACATTGACTCAAAGATTATCAGTCCATTGAAAGGTGAAGTGAATGGGCTTCATTTAAAAATTTATTGAGCAGAGAGCTCTTGCACAAATTCTATTTGTGATAAAGGAAACTCAGAGCCAGATACCGGGGAAAGAGAGGAAACGCCACAGTCAAATCTTGCCAAGCTATCTTCCAGCTTCCTCAGCCTTACTCCTCTTTGCTTCTGCTGCCTCAATCTGTCTTTCTAGGCCTGCCTAAAATACCTTCTTCACCCAGTTGTTTCACATCCAGGTTATGATTAAAGGCTTAGGTTACTACTATTTGGTAGTTAGCCTTGTACTCACAGAAACACAGAAAGATCTCTGACTCTAGAGTTATGGGATTAAAGGCCTGGCACTACCACTGCCTGCCTGGGAGCCTGGAACTCCCTCTGTAAACCAAGCTGGCCTCAAACTCAGATCTGCTGGAATTAAAGGCATAGGTCATCACTCCTGGTCTTTCCCTTTGCTGGGATTAAAGGTGTTAGTTACCACTCTCTGATCCTCCTGTATTGACTTTGGGTAGATCTCTGTTATTCCAGACTGGTTATAACATATCATTACAGAGAGCCAAATGCAATATGTATAATACAGGCTTTGTGCAGAGACATGTGACAAGAACTATGAAAGACTTTGATGAAAATAAACTGGGCAGACCTCATCCATATGTGAGAGTTCTTATTTTGTTATTATGAAGTCTTTTATCTAGAAGTTTCTACTCAAAAGTTGCCATGTACCCAAAGAGATACAACTGAAGAAATGGGAAACAACAAATATGAGAAAACATGTAATAGACAAATGGTAAATATTGCTGTAAAAAATTCTTTGTTGTTGTTTTTACAGTGGAACATGGGAGTGGATAGTCATGTTTCTTTTCTAGGTGTTTGTTCATCAAATAACAAACAAACAAACAAAAAATCCCACCAGGTCTAGTACTTATCCTTGACCAATGTAACATACTACCACCCCACACTTAAGAACTTTGAATATTCATTTTATAGTATTTCCTTCTTGATCATAATAGGAATTGTTAAATAGTTCCTTTTAAAAATAACAACACGAATAAATGTCTTGCAAATCTTTAAGATGGTATGTAAGCAAATATAATAAGAGCATATTACATTTAATAGAGGTCTACTCATTAAACAATTTCTAATTGTAATTATATAACCTTCTTTGTTATCACCCTTCTGCTGTGCTTGCTGGTCACCTTAGGACCAAGATATCCTGGACATCTTGCTCTGATGCAACTTTCCCAGAGGTGTGGGGAACAGTAGGAAGCAGATGTATATGGGGAGAGGTGCTTACTCATTCCCAAGTTCCTTTCTGCGTTTCCATCTCAATGGGTACTCTGAAACAGGTATCCTCTAACCTAGAAGCATAATGAGGCTGAGACTCAGTGCATCCATGCTATCTTCCTAGGAATACGTTCAAATTTGAATCTCCCTTACAGAAGTCAATTTCTGATACTTGAGAGTCTCCGAAGGCATGTGGAAAACGGAATCTTCTTTACCTTCAATAAACCCGAGCATTGACTACCCAAAGAGAAACAAGAGGAACCAAAAATTTTTATCTAATATCTTCCCAGTCTTCTAAGGGAGCTTAGAAGGAAAAAAAAATCAGAAGTTAAGATACCTTATTAAATTGAAGAACACTGCAGAAATGTAATATGGTTTGGGTAGGAAAATAGTCTTGTTCTTTGGTGGAACCTCACTTACTTTGAAGAAAATACACAGTTTTGGTAATATATGTGTATTTTTTTCTAAGAAAAGATTTTAGAAATATTTATCATTTTCATGAATCTCATAGAAGAATAAAAGGTATACCAGAGTTACAGATATTCTATAGTGATAAAATAAATATTTGCAATGGGTGATACTGGTAATCAGTGTGGAATGAATTGCTTTCATGGTTATTTCATTGATGCAGGGAACGTAAGAGCTCATTCTGGTCACTAAATGTCTTAGTTACTTGTGTTACCTTTAATGCAAATTAAAGGAGAAAGAAATAGCTTGACTTAGAGTATGGCAATATGCCACTTTTGCAGGAAAGACAAGGAAACGGGAGAATTCTAAAAGCAGAATGATGGGAGCTTCTGCTGAACTTGCTTTCTTCATTCAGTTCACTGGGAAACATAGCCCCTAATTAGGTATTGCCATATGTAATGCAAAACAGTCCAATTAGCTCAACTAACATAATCTAGATTATCCCCCATGGATATGCCCAGAGGGATATAACCTATTCTGAGAAGCTGGTCTCCTACATGACTGTAGATTGTGGCAAGTTGACAATCCCAACCATCCCACTAAATGATATCATCCTCTCTTGAATTTTCTAGATGCTGCCTTGAAGGCTTAAGGATAGAGTAGGTGGTGTGATCCGTGAAAGCCCTGTATTGACAAGACAACACTTAGAAATTCAGCACCAGCAGCTAACTGCAACGTTGACTCCCCATGATGTTTCACCAGCACACTTTGCTTCTCCATAACTCCTCAAATAAAAACACTGAATTTACTAAAACATGACAGTATTTTCTCATTTAATTGATTCAAGCCCAAAATAGTAGGCTACAGACATCAAAATACCTTAATTGGTTAGCAGAAAAAGTAATGCGAATGGGCAAGACTTTCATCTCATATTCAGAATCTTACATTTAGAAGACAAATTATATTGTATATAACCTTTGGAGCCCTGTCATTCTCCTCCTTCCAGACGTGGTATTCAGAACATTTACAAATGTTGTGCAAGAGAGAAAAACCCAAAAGGGAAATAAGGAAATATCAGCAACTCAAAATCAGTCCTGATCTAAAAGCCAGTCAGGTTTTTTTGTTTTTTGTTTTTTGTTTTTTTTTTTTTTTTTTTTTTTGAGACAAGGTTTATTTGTGTCCATTCAGCTTTAGAATCTCTGCCCTACTTAAATTATCTTCAAATTCTCACTTGAGTTATGCATTTATCAAGAAGAATAGCACAAAGGAGTAATGCGAATTTGAAGATGTGGAAATAAAAAATAAACTGTCAGAAAAATACACAGGTAGTGATGACTGAGGTTTTCTGTGAGGTAATTTAGATAGCTCACACCAGGCCTTGAAGGCCAGGTTAAAGTCTTGGACTTGGTTCCAGATGTAATAGAATGCCATTCGAGACAATTATGAAATGGTAGCTTTAAGGCACAGTGAGCATAGAGCTTGCCATTTAGATGTGAGTGTTTTGAGAATCAAAGGGGCATTATTGGCAGTTAAACTAGGAAAACAGGCACAGACTGGGTCTGTCTGTGGCAAACTGGAGTGAGGCTCACTCTTCATAAAGGCTCCTGTATGTTTGGTGACTGTCTCCCTTATGCAATGCCTGGGAAATCCATTTTGCGTCACACTTGCCTTTCCCTGGCCAGACTCACTGAATAGAGCTGTGTCCCTTTGTCCTTTTTTCATCCATGTGGCACTTTAGTGCCTTTGCTCTAATCTTACTCATCCATCCAAAAACATAACTGAGAGAACCATTAATCTTCTGCATGAGCCATGCCTATCAAAGTGTCTGCATCAGGTCTCCGTTCCTGGCACAGGGCAAGAAGAGCCGCATCACTAAGCTGTGGCAGATTTAGTTGCCACAGTCTGGTCTCTGCCTTTTCCAAAGTAGCAAAGAAAAGTCATGCCACTGAGACATTCCTACTGCATCTTTATCCTCTGCTCAGACCTTAGTGCAGACAGAGAAAATCCAGAACTCAAAGTGTGGCCTGTTGTTTTGTTTAGGAAAGAGGAGGCTATCGGTTGCTGCTCACAGCTTAAGAACTATCCTTGCTTTGCAAATGTTTCATTAGTGACCTTGTTACCTTGCTTGGGATGACCAGTGACATTCACTGAATGATGATAGGATTCTAGAGGTCCTAGCATCATATTGCGGCTGAATACAGAAGCACTAAGTAGAATAGAGAGAGCTGAGTGTTTAAAGCTCTTGATGAGATCACAGATGGCTGCTCTTTAGGACTGTTAATTTTGAGCAAATGTAGTTTTAACAACCTGCCTGCTGTTCTCTGTTTACATTCGAAATTAAGAACTATAATTTTACTGGGCTTCCCTTTCAGCTCCTTATCTACTGGTTTTTCCTAAAGGGACAGGTAAAATTCAGTTTCTAAGCCAGTTTCAAAACACTGGATGAATCATGAAGCCCTCTCACTTAAAAATTTTTCTAAGATAAGACATCCAGGAGAAGATGTTATCCTGCCTGAAATACTGTCTAAGGTCAAAAGCATCCAAGGCTTTGAAATCTGCCCTGTGCTTTCTGCCCAAGGCTCAGTGGAGGCTTCTTCAAAGACTGTTTCTGCAGGCTAGCTCCATAAAATAATAGAGCAAAGGAGAGGGTATTAATTGTCTTCTCACCTGCTCATCTATCCATGCGAAGCATCTAGCCTACAGTGCTAACCAGGCCATAAATATGTGTTGAATAAATAAACTGATAGTATAGTCTGAGTTTTAGAAATAATTAATGAGAAACCATTATATCTGCTTCTAACTGAGAGTGTCCTGGGAATTGATTTTTGGTGCAGTAATGTTTTACCTAATCAGGACCTTTATAAAAGACCAATATTTTGAGTAAGTGATTTTCCTTATTAGGAAGTATGACTAATGTTTATCATTCATAAAAGGCTCTCCATGCATTCTACCATGACACATCTTTGAACATATAAATGAAACTTTTAGTGAAGGAGATTTTTAACAGTATATTTGTAAGAAGCCATCAACACCCAACTAGTAAGACTGCTGGTCAAAATCAGTTCTCATGTGGTTAGGAATATTGCATCACTGACAGACATCATACACTATATACTGATCCATATTCTAATTTCTGCAGTAATATGTTAACTGTTACAGACTGAGGAGCTTATTTTTGCCAAGGGACCCTGTTGATCTTCCAGATTTATTTACATCCTCAAGGCTCACAATGGTTTCTATTATTCAGAAATGTCCATCTGAGCATGCAAATGTTAGGTAAGCATATTCTGGAAAATTTCCTTGAGAGAACCTTGGAATAAAAGCATTACAGTAGTTTTCCATCATGGGCATCTTCTATAATATGGCTATCAGGGCAGAAATATGTATTTTTTAACTGTTCTTTCCCAGGAGATTTTTCCCAGAAACTTGGAGACCTAAGTTGCCCTTTGTGGAGCCACTGAGTTTTCTAACCCTATGTACTGTATCCTCAGCCAAGTTAATTCTCAATCATTTCAGCATGGCCTGAGAAACAAGGCTGTACCACTGATTCTTTAAAAAAAAAAATGTTATCATTATTGGCATTTAAAGGGAATGTAACTCGGCTCTACTTTGTCTTGTTTAGAGGCAGTTCTTACTAAAAACAGCGACTTCTTCCCTTCACTGCAGTCAAATCATTAGCTCATTCATTTCCTGTAAGTGTGACAAAGTCACTGGATTACAGCCACTCATGTGGAATCTACTGAAAAAGATACAGTCTTGGGTTGTTCCTTTTATGAATAGAATTCCCGTTGCTTTGAACTTTCTCTCTCTCCTTTCTCCCTCACAGCTCCAAAGCTCAATTATCACTACTCATAGTAATTTAAGTATCATTTTAACAACATACCCTAGGCTTCTATCACAAAAGTGGCAGTTGTGAAGTAAATCTTCCTGGTTAACATCTGTCAGCTGTCAATAGGCTACAGATAATTAAATCTGAAGATGCTTTATGGTCAGAAAAGATAGATGAAACCTTTAGAGCAGAAAGGCCTTTAATGGTTACTGTGCCCTCTGGCACTGAGTCCAAACCAGGACTTGATTATTTTCCAATGAAACAGGAAAACTGCACCTTGAATTCAGTGTCTTTTGCTAAGACCACACACTTGGGTTTATCTTAATGCAGATTGGGGAACAAAATGATGAAAGAATCTAAGGAGGAAGGGCAGGTAGGAGGGAAGGAAGGAGAAACAGGGAGGTGTTTGCGAAGCCATCTACACTGTGTTCTATATAAATTACGTTAAGCAGGGCAAGAAGGAGACAGAAGCTGTAAATAACAAAAGATGGAACAGTCTGACAGAAAGCCTCAAGTGAAGGTTTCTAAACTCTTAAAGATCCTTTGGTTGTGATGTAGCCATACAACTGTGCTATTTCATGGTTTTCCTTAAACAATTAGCTCAAGTTTACTATTACTATAATTACAGTAATTGGAATTTTAACATTTTCCCTCAGTTTAAATATCTTCATATATAAAGTCATTTGGTTTCCATGGGAACACTCATCATCAGAGGCTAAACGTTAGAAACTATGGTTGCAATATGTGGATTTATATATATATATAAAGAAAGAAATAGAGGCTTTAATGAGGATGTGCATGGGAGCAATTAGAAAGAGATATAAGAGGGGGTGGAAGAAAGAAGGAAGTGATGTAATTATATTTGATTAAAATTAAAAATTAAAATTCAATATACAATGGATTAAAAATAAAGTGGCTAATCAAGCCATAGAGCATCAGCCAAGCACAGCACTTCATGGTATCTGCCTCAGTTCTTGCCTAGTTTCCTGCTTTTTCTTCTCTTGATTATAGACCATCACATGGAACTGGTAGGTGAAATAATTAATTTTACAAAGACACACACAAACAAATTGTAAAACCTAAACTATTACTCATTTACTGAAAAAGCAATAAAGACATAGGAAGGCTAGTTTGTTTATTTTTAAGCACAGACAAATGCACTATTTTGTTATCATTCCATTTTATTGGCTAAAACACCTTTGCACTGTATTATGGCAGGCAGATTTTCTCAAGTGGTGAACAGAACAAAGCAGCTAAATCTGTGGGTTCTTTGTGTTCGCATGAGATATGTCCAGGTTCTTGAAGATGTGATTCTTGACTTCTAAGAATCTTTATTATTTTCATTTTGTTGTAAGTCAAACTGTGGCCATTAGCAATTGTTATTGAAATATGACGTGGGCTCTATGCCTACAAATTTAGAATCCATACTTGATAAAATCAGAAACCTTAGAAAGCTTCCACTTTCAAAGCTTGCCACTGTTTAAAATCATTGTCACAAGATTAATTGATTCAGGAACATCTGCATGGATGTCTTACTTTTTGCAGAGGAGATTTTTTTACCTACAGAAAAACTGCATACATTGTGACTGTTTGCCTTTCTGTTTGTCCTGGTGACTTACTTCCTGGCTCTCAAAGTTCTGCTTGCAGGCAGATACTCAACTTAAAAGAAAGTTAATGAAGACGAGTGACTGATCCCTGAGAGGTTACAACTCTGAGGATTTGCATTTCTAAATATATGTTTTCCTTTTGCCATATTCATAGCAATGTTATCATTCAAATGGTGTTGCCTCCAGAAGGTGAAATAAGACAAGAATTATTTTTAAGTGACTGGTAACAAAGCATATTAAGGTAGTGGAAATTACGTTGCGGAAATGTACCGGTTATTTAGAGTTATTTGGAGATGATTCTAAACTGGCGAGTGTACCGACTCTGAGAATAAAACCCTGACAAGAAGTAAGGCAGTCTCAATGGCATTGATTTCTTTTCCCATTCACTGTGCTGGCTAATGGCTTTCATTAGTAAATTTGTGGTTCCTGCAAATGTGAATAATGTTTGAATCATATAGAGTCAGCATGAACTTTAACTTGTGGATTTATTTTAGCAGGAAGCCAATAATTAAATATACATTTCCACAAACATTGTTTTTAAATTAATTAATTTTTAAATTTATTTTTTAAGAACTTGATATAAAAATATTTCATCTACATCGCTTCTTTCCCTGCCCTTCACTCTCCAGCTTCTCCCATGCTCTCTACTTCCAAATTCATAATCTCCTCATTTTTAATTATTATTTTTAATATAAGCACACACATATATTTACACACAAACACATGTATACACATAGGTACGTATATGCATTCACACACACACAGGCATGCAAGCAAACACATATACATAGCCTATAAGGTCCATTTAATGTTGCCTGTGTCTAGGAATCACTACTTTGTATTGGGTAACCTGTGTGGAAGCTTGTCCCTGAGGGAGATTGATTCTTCCCTTCTTGGCAGCCGTTGACCGCCAGTAGCTGTTCATCTAGCAGCAGCACTTTGTGTAGTTTTCTCAAATCATGTTGGAAAGTCAATTAGTACTGTCATCATCTGTCTCCTGTTCAGGCAATTATGTTGTTTCAAGCTTAAGGATGCATTTTTCCCTTATCTTAGAATGCACTACCTAGCAACAGGTGTCCTGATCCGTTGGGTTTCACAGTCTTTCTTCCTCCTTTTCCATAGTCTTTTCTGTGCCTTCAGTGTGAAGTTGTACCACTGATGAGTTAATCGTGGTTAGACACCCCATGAACACGTATTCTCTGCATTTTGACCAGTTGTCGATCTGTGTAGAGGTCTCTGTTGCAAAAAGCTTGGAGAAGGAGAGAGACTTTTACACTAAGTACTTACAATACAGTTAGAAGCCACAATAGCTAGGGAACTGGCATTAGTGGGTTCTCCTTTAGAATCTGCAGCTTCTTAAGCCACAAGTACGTGGCAAACTTGACAGAACCAGATCTGAGTTCCCTTTTATTTAGTGGGCCATAAGCCTAGTTTCACATTTAAGCTGTTGGTAATACTAAAGATATACGTAGCACAGTGGAAACAGTATTATCATAGAAGGAAAGTTTAAAAGTTTATTTTTGCTTTTTTGGTAAACCTTTCATTAAAATCATAGAATTATAGAGACAACTCATTCTGCTTAACAGTTCTTGTTCACTATTTCAGAGCTTCGCGAAACCAAGACCTCTGAATATTTCAGCTTGTCCCACAACCAGTTAGACTACAGAATCTTACTAATGGATGAAGATCAAGACCGGATTTACGTGGGGAGCAAAGATCACATCCTGTCCTTGAATATCAACAATATCAGTCAAGAACCTTTGAGTGTAAGTCTGTCATTTTCATGGAGGAAAACTTGACCTTGTAGGTATTTAAATAATTCAGATAAATTAAAACTTATATGTGCTGGATTAGAAAAACAGAAAATACTAGACACATTCATATACACACACACAGAAGTTACCTATTACTTTGTGTTTAAACAATACATTTAGTCCAATTTCTCCCATTTGGCTTCAAAACTTTTTAAAAATTAAATTAAGCTCTGCAAATAAGTGGAAACTACTCTTTGTGTACTAATCTATTCAAAAGGAAAAGGTGTGGAGAAGGTTTACCATGAAAATCCTATTTAGAAAAGGAAGAACCAAGTCTACAGTGTATAACCCACTGTAGGGATATGGTTATTAGCTGCATGGATATTTGAATAACTGTAATATACACTTATCATTCCTGTTTTACAATAAGAAAGCAAAATTAAACATCAGTGAAGTAAAAGAGTAAAACTGTGTTAACAATATGCTTATTATAAACAGTACACTTTACATCTATTATAGTAAAGGATAACAACTCAAAATATAATCTTTTCTGAGATGTAACCAAAAACAGCAATGATTTAGAATGCCAGCACAGTGCTTCAAGGAGAATGGTTTCATTTTATGTGGTATATTGCTGAGGAACATGGAGGCCCACTTTAAGTAAATCTTTCAGTCTGCTCTGTTGTTTACCAAAGGTAAAATTCAATTATGACAGACACATAAACATAATTCATAATGATATAAACAGGTAGGAAAAGAATAATATCAAAGGGCAAAATGTGTATTGTATTTTGCACAGTTAAGATGATAGCAATTTTATTTAAATATACAATTATAAATTCTGTGTGTTACTGAACTACTGAACAGGTTTTGTTAAAGAAAAAACTGGATGAAAAAAAGTGAATGATATAATAACGTGATAGCCCATTAACTATTCAGAAGGTAAAATAAGAATTTTGAAAAACAAAGATAGTGACACCCTAAAAATATTAGGTTGTCAAAAGAAAACAAAGAATATTGGGCTGATGTGTACCTAAATGAGATGATATAAACTTTATTTTTCTTCCTGAGCAGGTTTTCTGGCCAGCATCAACAATCAAGGTTGAAGAATGCAAAATGGCTGGCAAAGATCCTACAGTAAGTACTTTAAGAACACACATGCACACACACACACACACACACACACACACACACACACACACACACACACACACACATACTTTACATATATTTACAGCACCCTACTTACACACATCACATACATACAAATGCACCTACCTCATCCACATTCATATATACACATACACACATACACACTCCACATAAAAGCACACACTGTACATGTACACACAGCTTTCTACTTAGACACACGTACACACACACACAAAGGACCCACCCCACATTCATTCTACATACACATACTACATATATCATACACACCCAGACTTCATACAACCACATATCACACACAACCACACACAGACAAACACATGCACCAACTACTTAGTCTTCAGGTATTTGTGACCTGAGAGAAAACTGGATTAATAGTCTTGGACATTCTTAGCTGGAAAGATATTGAAATGTAAATATGATGGGACTGGAATTCTTGAACCATCTGTAACTTTAGAACTCTGATTGCTTAAACTTTCCTGCCTTGCTTTCATTATTTAATGTGGACACTTTTCATGATTGATTTCACCAATAAACCTTGTTCCGAGTGACTCCAACATGCAGAATTCTCAGCAGGCTGCTGAAATAATGATAATGTGAGTGTATGGAGTAACCCTTAGATACCCTGAGAACTATTTCTAAAACTTTTGGTGGAAAAATAATCAGGAGCCTGCACATTCAGACAATAAGTCAACAGTGATGAATAGTACATTTGTTAGTTAAAATAATGACAAGCCACAATCAAAACAGATACACAGATAGAGAAATGTGTGAAGAGCAACACTTGTGCAGATTGGAGTCCTCTAAGTGGACTCCAGTGCAAAGAGTTGAGCGATGACCCTGGATTGATTTCTTTGAGTGACTTTCTGTCATTGACATTGAAATTGACATTGAATTATTTTTGAATATTACATAAGATATACATGGAGCTGATCTTTGTTGAACACAATCTTTGAATCACAGTCTTTGATGAATATATATATCATATATATGTACATATATATATATATCACAATATTAAAGAGTCACAGTATTAAGAAGGTGGAGAATCACTGCACTGAAGAGTGTACGTGTGTATATATATAATGTGTGTATATATATATATATATATATATATATATATATATATATATATATCCCCTTTAGCCTCAAATCATGAAAAATCACATAATTGAACTAAATATCAAAAATATGCACTATCACAAAGTCACAAATAATTTGGTAAAAGATTCCTCTGCTCATCTTTCTTACTCTCAGTTATTCATTTGATAAAAAGCATTAAACACAAATTGTATATATATAGCATATTTATAATTACTAAAATGTAATTTGTGTAGACACAAATTTAATTTTGCTTTTATTAACCATATCTACTTGAAAAATTAACCTCTTTGGAAGTGAGCAAGAAAAATAATGCAAATTAATAAATGCAATAGAAATAAGTTTATTTGTAGAAAATCTAGTATATTTTCACTTATGCATCCAAGCTTAAAGAGATAATATGAAGCAATAGCCTCGGCTTTGTGTTCAGTAGAGTTTGACCTACCATGTTGCAGTAGAAGCAAGAGAGGATGAAAGGATTAATGTCTGTATGGAACCTTGAAAATAAGTGCACTAGAGAAACATAGGACAAGTTAGTCATGGGGAGGATTAATCCATAATGACATGAAGTTTTTCAGTATGACTGACTCTCAAAACCATCTCAAATATAAAGACTGGATAAAGCCATGGCAACAGAAGACTCTAAAGCAGCGGTTTCCAACCTGTGGGTCATGCCCCTTTAGGGGATCAACAACCCTTTCACAAGGGTCACCTAAGGCCAGTGGAAAACACAAATAGTCACACTGAAATTAATAACAGTAGCAAAAATTATGTTTAGGATGTAGTAATGCAAATAATTTTATGGTTGTGGTCACCACAACGTGAGGAAATGTATTAAAGGGTCAAAGCATTAGAATGTTTGAGAACAACTATATTAAAGGGTCTTAGCTTTAGAAAGATTGAAAGCCACAGTATAAAGGGTCACAGTATTAGGAAGGTGGCAAACCAATGCACTGAAGGGTGTCAGCATTAGGAAAGCTAAAAACCACTGCTCTAGAGGCAACTGTCTTTGCATATTATTCCACAAGGTTCTTGGAAACCATTACCAGGAGTGACTCAGTTTTAAACCTTACTTTTTCAATTTTATCCAGTAATGAAACTCAATAGAAGGAGAAGAAACATGACAATGCTTAATGGCTATCTAAAGAATATATAGAGGGTGGAAATCCAGGGGGGGGAAAATCTACATTTTGATGTCCTTCCAGGAAAAGAAAAAAACAAAAATAAACAAGCATTAGGGGGCACAGTGCTGTGAAAAATGATGGTTTTCTTAGGCTATTCTTCCAATAATTGGGCATGAATTAAATGATTCTCCTTTATCCCCTAGTGAAGACATTTCCCATTGGTGCATGTCTGATGTGTCTTGCCTTGTACCACAATAATGCTTCGTGGCAGGGTTACTAAGGATCCTGATGCTTTTTCAGGAAAGTTTGCATTTCTAGTTCACAGAGTTGCTGTGGAGAGAGTATGCAGACCGTAGATAAATTTGCATCGTCATTTTCTGAAAAGTGAGCCTGATTTTTCTAAAGTGTCTAGACAAGTCACTCAACCCCTTTCTTCCTTTGGTGAAATAGAAACCTATTCTTATTTGCTTTGTGATAATTAAAGCTTATTTGATAAAATCTTCAATACATGCTACATTTCCCCATAATTTTATTATGCTGTAATATCAGCATGGGTATTGTTAATTCTTCTGTACGGCCAATACTTAAACACTTGAGAAGTAATTCATAGAAATCTCTTCTATGCATTTTTATGACTAAGTGGGTCAGGTTTGGATGTTCCAGATAAAAATGTTGAGTTCTGGGAAATATTAATCTGTGAAATTCTTTCAACTACCTATTCTATCTGTGTAGAAGAGACTACCTAACAAATGTGTCTCTGTCCTACATACGCAGCCCTTACAGAGACCTCCTGTTAATGTGACATCAGGAGAAAAGGTCAGCAAACAAATCAATGAGAGATGGATAGTGGAATGTTCTGTGAACAATATATTTTATTTTGTTTTTCATTGAGACCAAGTGTTTGCAAATGTCTATACACTGTAGAAGTGGCTGCCATCCAATTATGTAACATTTTACTTTTTAAAAAAATATAGGAATTAAGTATTACCTATTAGTTCTTTGAGTTTCATTGCTGTGGGATTATGTTCTTATACTTTGTAAATATTTGTCCCTCCTACTGGTTTAGTAAAATGCTGATTGACCTGAAGGCAGACATTAAGTATGGGCAGGGCTACCAGACTAAGAAAACTCTGGGAAGAGGCTGCCAGGCAGAAGCAGAGGGAAGAAGATGAAATGCTGCTCTGAGAAACAGTACTGAGCCACTTGGCTAATCATGGATAGTTTAAGGGTAAGAGTTGGAAAGTAATAAGCCTGAGCCATAGGATAAACAGCTTGTAATTAATATAAGATTTTGTGTTATCTGGGACTGTTGGTCCAAATCTCAGGGCTAGACCCGGTCTCTAACTCTTACTACATTTTATATGTTTGATTACACGCATCCTTCTCCCACAACTCTTTCCCAATCCTCCCCTATTGACTTTTTAAAGCTGTGCAAAGCAGTGACTGTGAAGGACAAAGATGTTAATGAGGTGAAGGCAGTACACTAGGATGATGTGGGACATATATGTGACAATTTGGAGAAACCATACTCATATGCAATAGAACAAACCAGACTTTGTTCTAAATGTTCCAGTCTAGTCTTGAAAGCTACACGGTTATGCCAGCAAAAAAAAAATTAAAAGCAGCCATTATTTAAAGATTATGAAACTAAACAAGTAAGAAGAACGAGAAACTTGTTCAGAGTTTTACAGCTGTGAGTGGGACGGCCTTTGTTTGGTGGAGGACAGCAGATCCTAACCTTCGTGGTGAACTTGCTTGTTCTCCCAAGAGAGAGCAGTAGGGTCAAGGAGACACAAGGCAAAGGATAACAGTGGAGCTGTGATATTTTGCAAAGCTTGCTGTGATAAGTTTGGCAGAAGCCATATTAGCTAGATCTGTTAATATTATTCCATGTTTTATATCAACAGTAGGAAGATTCTTATGAGTTAAACCCTTTTTCCTCATCCATTGGTTTATGCTGCGTCTGAGTATCGACGCCAATTACTTTGGAGTTTTGGCTTTCGAATCATCTTCTGATCCTTTCTGGTCACAATATACTGGCTACTTCTTTAGGAAATCCTCCTTCACCAGTCTCAGGCTCCTCCTGTGTGTGCTCCTAAAATGCCCTAACACTTACTGCGTTGATTCTTCATTGTATATCTCTGCACTAATTGGAAATGCTGTGTGGCAAATGTCATTATCCACCATGCCTAGATTTGTATCTAAAAACTTCATCAAATTTAAACATGTTCTGAATCAATACAGAGGAAAGCAATTAAACAAAGGAATGTGTTCATGGGTTTAGTAGGTACTTGCAATGTGATATGTTAGATGATGAGTTTACTAAGGCTCTTAGATTTATGTCTGTAGCGAATATGTGTATTTCAGTAAAATATCTTGTTATTGTTTTTCTTGTAAATATTTCTATCCTCTCTAAGTAAAACAGAAAGTGGTGGCAAAAATGCAGTTATAACAGAAAGAAACCAGACTCGTATTTCAGAAATTTTATTTGTAAAAGAAATCTATAGTTAATTATAAATAAACTTATTATCTTAAGGAGGGGATAGGAAGGTTGCTTGTTTCATGAGTGCATACCTGACATATAAGACATCCTTTGTGTCCAGTCTGAACACCAAATAATTCCAGCAAGGTGGCACAAACCCTTAATCCCTCTTCTTGGAACAAAGGTACAAAGTCATCGTCAGCAAAAGAGAAAGCTGAAGGCCTGGTAGTGATGTAGGAAACACTTTTCCAAAACAAAGGCCAGAAGAGTCAAATTCAGCATCATTTTGAATGACATACCAATTAATAAATATTATTCTATGTTAATTATTTTTATTGATAATAAATTACCATGGTGGAAATACAGCAATTTTTATGCACAATGCAGAGGACACAAGCTATTTTATTGTAATCTTTTAACTAAAAGAAGTTAGTTTTCTAAAGAAATGAGATATCTATTTAAACATACAGTTTGGAGACTTTGGATATTAAACTTGAATTGGCTCAGCATAGATGATGTCCTTCTCATTGGTCAAGGATGGAAGTGATACTTTTCAGTATCTGGCAAGAAACAGGGTCATCATAGCTGGTGTTATGATCTGTCTCTAAAATACCCCTTACAAGCATATGTTAGGATAGCTCACTCTTCCTTTTGTGGCACTAGTTTCAAGGTTATAATGTTTTAAGGAGGCAGGCCACCTAACATAAGAGGTCACTAGAGACTTGCCTTTGAAAATTGCACCCATCTTTGGTGTGTGAGTGTCTGTGTGTGTGCCACAATGTTTTGGGAGTTTCTTGAACAATTCTGGTCAACAACTCATGCAGATAGGAGAATGCTCTTGAGATTACAATCCCAGCCAAAGAACATATCAAGTCATTACTGAATACCAAATGGTCATGCCGAAAACATGTAAAGTCAGGTAAACACACACACACACACACACACACACACACACACACACACACACACACACATTCATAACAACAACTAAAGAAAAAATTCTGTGAATCTAAAAGAGAGTAAAGGCAGAGATATTTAAGGAAGTTTGGAAGAAAAAAGGAGAAGAAGAAAATAATGTAATTATAACCCCCTCTCCCCCCCACACACACAATAAAATTAAAAAGGCATCTTTGGTATTTAATTGTACTAAAGTTCCCAGTACCAGATCTTTTACACATTAGTGTTATGAACAGGACCAGTACTAACCTGGGAAAGACAGATGTCAGATACAAAATTTGAATCCCAGAAAACCTATAAAACTGACTTAATAACATCAAGAAGTAGCTTAAGCCAGGTCGTCTGGCTCTGAAAATGTCACATTTGTTAATTGCTTATTCCTACCATAGTGACAGATGAACTCCAATTAACTCATGTTTTATGGCATAGCATTCTGTATTAAATTATCACTCTAGGACATTTACCCAAAAACAAAAAACAAAAGCCCACCAACTCATAAACTTGTTTTCCTTGTATTAGTACTTATTTTTATTGTGTGTAGGTATGCATGTCAGTGTGTGGTTATGAGCAGGTGAGTGTGACTCCAAAAGAAACTGTCCAATTTACTGCAGCTGAATCTATACAGGATTGTGAGCCACCCAGTGTGTGTGCTGGGAACCAAACTCAAGTCTTCTGGAAAAGCCATGGTGTTGTCTCCCCAGCTTCATGCCTTGGTTTGTTGATTATGTGATTTTCATTTGGAAATTTTTTTATGCATCTTTACTGCCAAGATTATTGTGTAAGACCCAGGTGAAATTATATCTCTGCTAAAGCTTTATATTGAGTTCATGTATGAATGTGTTCATGTTTGCATATATTGGCATATAACCCTATGATAGCTTCATGGATTCTATCGCAGCTTAGTATACATGCTCTTCTCCTTTCCTTGAAAGGGGAAAGTTGTTCAGGCACTTGAATTGTTAATAGTGTGCAAGGAATTTACACAACAGTTTAGGTCAGAAATGGTAAAGTCAGAAAATGATGCTCTGTAATGGGAAAGGAGAGCTCGGAGATAATGGTTGGCATTAATTAATCTAAGTGTTCAACATCACTCTTCTGTTCTGTGGCAGAAGATGTGGGAGGCACACTGACTATGACAGGGTAGGAATTTGTCTACTCATAGTAAAAACACAAGAGAAAACCTAGACAGTGGTAGTGGCCACAGTTTCAGTCTGGGATTAAAAACTCCATTTAATCCCTTTTGGAGATCAACTTCCTTATTATCAAATTGAAATTCAGCTTCTTAATTGAAACATTACTGTGAGAGTTAAGGCTTGAAATATTATTAACATAAAAATGCTAAGTTTTTATAAGTATTAATTACTGAAAAGTGTGGGTTTTTAATGCATGGATATATGATATTATACAGAAAAATATGAATGAATTATTTTACCTGCATTTGGAAATCTTCCTTATAGTAGCTGTCTGTGTCGATATAGACAAATTAAAAACAACAGGAACCTCTATGGCTGATTTTTCTGAAGTAGACTGAGTTTCAAAAAGACAAAAAATAGTAAATTCAAGTAAAGTCACTAAGACATGTATACTGAGTATTTAACACATATCATTTATGAAGTTATGCTTACCCTCCTGGGAGATATTAATGGTAATATATATATACAATAGTTATTTCTATGTCTTTTATCTCAGAGAAAACAAAAATATTATGCATAATAATAGACATATGAAGATATTTAAAATTATGTCTGAAACACGGAAATATGTTGTTGACTTTTTCTTTTTACTATAACAACAATTTATCAGAGTAAATTGTCTGCAGAATGCAAGATGAGGCAGATATAACCTTTATCTTCTAAATTTGCATTAAATTTATGCTTTATCAGAAGGTAATTAGTACATAATTCCAGAATGACTGATCATGAATGTGAAAAAAAAAATAAACCTGCGTCACTTTGCTCACAAATCTTAACAAAGATGTGTTATGTTTACAGCACCCTTCCATTTTTCTGTTTCCTTGAGATATTATGTTGTCACCTCTACCTTTATAATTAATCTCCAGGTACTTCTCAAAACAGGTATCAAGACACAGCACTGTATATTTAACAAAGATAATTACTGCCATAACATTAAAATGAAGTAGATAGCTAGACTTTAAAGATTAATTTCTTTGACATTAGAATTAAAGATTGATTAATAATATGTAAGAGAAGCATCTGTTTAAAATTCTCATCACAAAAAGAAATATACACTTTCTGACAAATAAAAATGAATATCAAACAAAAGCAATGGAGGATATACAATAAGTTAAATTTTTAAATTAAATTTATCTCCTAATTGTGCAGTTTTCTTTGTTCTGCTTTGTAGTAATAACTACTTAATAAACAACATACCTAGAAAACATAGAAAAGTGTATTATAGACTATCCAGGGAGACATTATTATTAAACTTGATATATCTTATAGCCTTCGTTAAACAAGTTACTGCGTAAACGATAAAATTATTTTTAATAAAATTCTTTGATAGAAAAATGACTTTGTAAGGGGACATCATTCTGTCTCTGGCTTGATTAATTTATAATCAGCAAAAGTAATGTGCATATCAGCAGTGGAGTCTGAAATGATTAATTTGGGCACAGAGAACTTACAAACTCTTGCAAGGTCAGAGATAATTTAGAAGAAAAGCAGTGATATCCTTGCCCATTTAGTTTAACTGGAGCCAGGTGAAAAACAGTTTTAGGTAAAATGAAAAATGTATTTGAAGGGGACGCTGGGTAGAGAGAATGATTCCACCATTCTTCACAAAAGCAGCAGCTATTCAGATATTCTAATGTGACTTTCATCTCTCACTTAGATAGGGTAGCTATTGTTATCATGATGACTCGTGATAATATGGAATGTATCGAGCACAACTTCAGTTCAGGTGTGTGTGTGTGTGTGTGTGTGTGTGAGAGAGAGAGAGAGAGAGAGAGAGAGAGAGAGAGAGAGAGAGAGAGAGAGAGAGAGAGAGAGAGAGAGAGAGAGAGAGAGAGAGAGAGAGAGAAAGAGAGAGAGAGAGAGATTTTAAGGAAAACTAGAGCAGAAAATTTGTGGTATGTCTGTATTACTGTTTTGCATTTATTTATTTCTTTGTTTTATGTACCTGTATTTGTTGCATCTGCAAACACATATGAAGGTCTGAGAACAGGTTTTCAGAAGTGTTTTCTGCTTTAATACTGTGTGTTCCAGGGATGAAACCTGGGTCTTCAGGTTTAATGGCAAACAACTTAATCATTGATCCACTTTGCTGGCTAGATTTTGTATGAATGTGTTTCTAAACTTGGTCACATAAAAGATTAATCTTGTAAAAGAAGCTCTAAAGTTTAGGGTATAAAAACTTAAACAGGATTGCCTTGGATGATAGCTGAACAGTTAAAGCATTTACAATGCAAACAGCAAGCTTGAGGACCATTGCTCATATCCAGAGAAGCCATGTAACTGCTATGCTGGTAGACTTTAAGCCTGGCCACCTGTCATCACAGTACTCAGATGGTGTATTGTGGGCTTCCCAGATGATCTAGCCATCTTATTCACATCAGTGAATTCTGTGTTGAGAGGCTCTGCCTCTGTGAATAATGCGAAAACTGATGTAGAAAGATTCCTCACACCAAGTCTCCATACACAAGCAGTCAAGTGATGAATAACATTCATAAACACAGTTCCACACCCACACATACATATGAAAAGTAGCAAAAAAGGGGAAAAAACCACAAAAGCAAACAAATAAGGGAAGAAAATCATTTTAATTGATATGTGAGGTAGGCTACTTGTTCCCAAGACAGATGGCTAGAATAAACTAAGTTGCTCTCTTATTGTACCTTTGCTGTGGGACTATGCTCTTGTATACTGTCAGTATTTGTCACTGTAAATATTGGTTTAATAAAATGCTGATTCGTCAAGTAGCTGGACAGAACGCTAGATGGTAGGCGGGGCAACCATATTAGGAGAATTCTGGGAAGCGGAAGAGAAGAGGGCAGTCAACAAAGTGCAAGTGGAGTGGGAGGATTGGAATGCTGCAAAAAGGTACCAAACCACATGGCTAAGCATAGAAAGGAATAGCGGGCTAACCAAAGGCGAAAGAGTTAGCAAGTAATAATCTTAAACATAGGCCAAACAGCTTGTAATTTATATAAGCCTCTGTGTTCATGTGGGACTCAGCAGCTGCAGTACTGCAGGTCCAGACCTTGGGGCTAGGCCAGGCCAGACGAGCCAGAAACTTCTGGCTACATATCTTCAAAGATGTCTCTTAACAATAACATTGAAAAGTTAGAAAGTATGCAGATGAATGTGTCAAAATCAGATGGCTGAATGTGTTTTGAGAGTATTTTCATACAAAGTCTTAAAGTTACAAGGGATTAAATCGAAGCAGCAATGTTTGTTCAAACTGAACTCTGTAAGAATAGATTTTGTCTGTTCTGTTCATTGAAAATGCCCAGAGTTCTGAAATCTTCAGGCTTATGTTTGGCAAATCTCAAGTGAGGTACTCTTTCTGTAGTAGGGTTATAACTATTGCTGAGTTGCCAGACTTTTCAGGATGCAAAATCTCAACATTTGACTTTCTATTTCCGTAAGTTAAATGAGTGTTTCCAGATGGCATTTACAAGTTGTACACAGTTTCCCCAAGATACAGACAAGAGCAGATATCACCTCTTTGTTACCTCCCACATCATATCTAAGGTTAGTAGAGCTACTCTAGGTGGTAGGACGACCTGGCCTCACTAACTGTTGCTTTCCTTTCCCAGCATGGCTGTGGGAATTTCGTACGTGTTATTCAGACCTTCAACCGTACTCACCTGTATGTCTGTGGAAGTGGAGCTTTCAGCCCAGTGTGCACTTATCTAAACAGAGGAAGGAGATCCGAGGTAAGCCGGACTGTCATTTGCAATCTGATAGTATTTCAGAGTTAAAACTTTGGAAATTCAATAACAGTGAATTATTTTCATGTTTTTATAAACACATTTCTATATTTCATTTTGATATTGTCTGCCAAGGCAAGCTAAATTCACTCTTTTGCCTTTCAAATTAAACACGTGTTTACTTGTTTCTAAACATATACATGTTGTAATATAAAAGAAAACTGTAAATTTATATTTATATTAAATGTAAATCGCTAAAGTACAGAAATACCATGTTAACACTTTCATTAATATATATTTATTCTTACTTAGGATTTAATTTCAGTACACTCTATGAGTATATATTTTAAGGTGTGTTTAAGGCATTATATGAAATATTTTTTTGAGAAACAACTTTATAAATTGACAACCCATGCTGTCATTTAAAACTAACATTACCCTATGACAGTTCATTCTCACCTTCCCCTTTTATTGCTTAAGGTGATTTGACATTTTATGGTATTGTGTCTGCTAAATACTAGTCAAACAGTCAGCTCATGTATAGTGAAACATAATGCTGCCTGGGTGTTAACAGGACATCAAAGGCTGCCCTGTTATCCCTGCACACTAGCGCTGTACAGAAAACCTAAGAACCCTCTCAATTCTCCAGTCTTCCACCCCTGCATTATTTCACATAATATGATTATTTTAGAAACTGAATTATTTGGAACTACATTTAGTTTGTTATTTAACTTAAATTTAGAAAATCCAGTTCACAGGTCATGGCTTAATTGGCTTAAAAAAATTAGAATTATGGGGAAACCCACAAATATTGCTATTAATATTCTTTATAAAGTTTTCTTCAGTAAGAACCAATGTGCTTTACTGCTAATGTAGTTGGACAAAGATTCCTCTGTACTTAACTTTATTGAACTGTATTTTATACATATAATTTATATTTAGTTAGATGAATAAGAAGTCATTAAAAGTTAACTAAATAATTGGACATTAGATATTTTCCAAATGATGTTCAAAATGATACTGAAATATTAATATTCTTAAAGGGAAATTTAGGCATTTACAGAGAATGCCATCAGATGTACTGAACTTAACATTTGGGTCACATGCCTGTGATCAAGTGATTAAATAACCCGATGCTATAGAAATTTGAAATCTGCCAGGCACTGCTGTGACATCCACACTGCCACTGTGCAGGTCATCAGTAGCATGGTAGTTTTCAGAACATAGATTTCAAATAACATAGTTTTCCTATTTAAAAGTTACCAACTCTTCTCTTCAAACTTTAATGAGAAAGTTTGTCGAAAAATAATTTCCTTCGGAAAACTAACATGGAAAAATTATGAAACTTTGAAAACTAAACCATACACTAGTTTCTCTTCAAAAACTGTGTTCCATAGCCATAAGGCATTTATTATTTCACTCTTTTATGGAACATGTGGAAACCTTAGTAAATAATTCAAATGTGAGACATTATGATTTTTGACTTCTATCTTTGCCTTAATAACCACTCTCAGTCAAAGATTTTTAAACATGACACTATTGTAGATATTCTTAGCATAGAAAACAGTGTAAATGTTCCCATTCTCTTTAGTCTGAAACAAAAGATACCTAGAATGTAATGATTTTGCAATGCAAATGTTCTGAGAGAATCTCTACTTTTCTAACTAAATTTGCACTTTGTAATAACCAGAGCATAGGACATACTACTACCATCCTACAATCATATTAACTCATAGCGTTTTCCAACATGTAAAACCAATGTAAATGTGAGCCAGTTGGATTGACATAGTTTTTAATACTTTATATTGAGACGTTATCTCATTTTCAACCACCTATATTCATATAAATGTATTGCTTCTCTTTTTCAACCACCTATCTTCATATAAATGTATTGCTTCTAAGGAGAATATTTCTTGAACATATTTCATGTCTGAGCATCATACACCTTCATGAAACCTGACCACTCTTCCATACTGTATGAGTCTGGGTTAATGCACTATCAGGGTATTCCAAAACTGGTCATCTAAAAACCAAAACTTCTTGTGAAATTGAAATCTGACCTGTTCTCTTTTGTACTCCGTCTTATATCTGCTCACTTCTGTTCCTGGTAAAGGATAGAGTAGCATTAGTAAAGTATGATTTGCAGGAATGAAGACACGATCAGGAAAAAGTCTTTAGATAGTGTTGCTGTAACCCCTGGAAAGGTGGGAAAGGCCGTCTGCAACTGGTGATGTGGGCTGTTTCTATATCACCTTCCCCAAAATTCCATGATGTTTAAGCCCTGATCCACCACTCACGATCAAATGCCTCTCTCTTTGGCTGTCCATCATTCTCATCAATGACAATGAACATTCAGGTGTCCACAGGATTCCTGTGCTTCTCAAAGCAAACCCCCATCGGTTACACCGTTTCATCAGCCTTTTGTAACTTATCTCTGCTTTCAAAAGAAAAAGTGTCTTGTTGTCAATAAATTATGTGATAAGGAGCACCCATCACCTGTTTTATATGGTCCATCCTCTTTCTCTGCGCTGATTTCCATTTGAAGAGAATTGCCTTTCCACTGAAAGTTATCTCAGTTCTGTAAGTTTGCATGTTTTCTTGCTCTCATTCTGCAAACAAGCTATCCAGATAAGCAGCATTTCCCATTTTCCATGACCTTATTAAACATTTTAAACCTAACTTTTGCTTCCACACAATAACTCAAACTAATAAATGACAGCATTGCTGCTCAACTTGTTTTTGTCCCTCGACTCCACGTAGAATCTAAAGTCAGCCACTGTCCCCTCCAGCATTGTTCATTCTGCACAGGTTTGCTTTGGCTATTCAGGACCATTGTGTTTCTAAAATGCACCACTGAAATTTGTTTTTGATTTTGCTGAATAAACACAGGAGGCCATTGCATTTTCCTGTGTCTTTGTCAAATTCTTTCCTCACTATCCTGGAGTTTATTGCAGAGACTGCTCACCTCCAGGATTAATCCTATCTCTTAGGTATGTTTTAAGCTTTAAGATGTATGGGATATTTCTCCTAACTTTCTCAGCAAGTTTGCCATTTGCATTTACAAATAGTACTGGTGAGGACATGATGAAAATTGAGGCCTACTCACTGCTGATGAGAAAGAGGATGGACCATATAAATCAGGTGATGGGTGCTCCTTATCACATAATTTATTGACAACAATACACTTTTTTTTTTTTTTTGAAAGCAGAGATAAGCTACAAAAGGCTGATGAAACGGTGTAACCGATGGGGGTTTGCTTTGAGAAGCACAGGAATCCTGTGGACACCTGAATGTTCATTGTCATTGATGAGAATGATGGACAGCCAAAGAGAGAGGCATTTGATCGTGAGTGGTGGATCAGGACTTAACTCACATGACCCCTTCGAGAGGTCGGCATGGGGGGATTCTCAAAAGACTAAAACTCAGCTATTCTGCCTCTGGATATATACTCAGAGGACTCAACCTTAATTTGTTTTCTTTTGCTGTGAAAAAAAAGTTCTCTACCTACAGCAACTTAATAGAAAAAGAGTTTAGTTTGCTTATCATTCCAGGTCATTGCGATAGGGAAATCATACCAGCAGCACGCTGCAGCAGCTGGGCACATCAAGTCTGAATCACATGGAGTGAGACAAATACCACATGTTTCAGATCACATGAAGGTCACAGAGTTTAAACCTTATATGCATTGGGGGCAGTGGATCTTGAAAATAAAAACAATTATGAAGGGGAGAGAGAGGTTGGTGTTAATGGGATACCTGAGACAAGAAAGCAGGAGGAGAAGAAAACCTGTCCCTGAGGGGTAGAGAGCAGGTGAGTGGAGTCAGAGGAGGATCGACAGTGTATGTACAGAAATGCCATAACAAAACCAATTCAAAAGTTTCTAAAGTTGAAACCATTGCATCTAATATTGTAAAGTCCAAAGGAGAAAGGCAAAAGGAGGAAGAAAGACTGATGATGTCGGCAAGAATAGCATTGAGATTTTAGAAAATTAGTTGGAGAGTTTTATTTCTGCTTGAAATAGATTATTAGTGTTTCGCCATGCTTCTCAGTTTGACCATAACTAGACTGTAATTAACACCACGTAGAGACGCGGAGGCTTAGTGGTGGAGAAGTGAACCCAAGAGAACACCTGGTGTCTATTTCATCAATTCCTCCAGTGCCAACACTGACTTACCCAGGGAAATCTGTTCCTGGCTCTGAAACCAAAATGAAGATTATTAAGTTTTCTTGTTTTCTTTTGTCGTTATGATTATTTTCTTTGGAAATCAGATTGCTAGATGTCAGGAGGCTGAATTTTGGATTCAGTTTTGAACTTGACTTAGCTATAATCTACTACATCAGACTTTATCTATCAAAACCAGACTACTCTTATTTTTTTTTCAAATATCACAAAACTTCTGACTATGTCTGTTCTCGATGGAATCACAGCCACTTCTCACTAGTATCTAAATTCTGATCATCACAAAACATAATTTTTTTATATTGTTAATTGCTTTCATCGTGACTACTGATGAAGGCTAGTGCCCAGACCTTTCAATATTAAAATATAACTACATGACTTTCTTCTTCTCCTCAATTCTCCCCCCTTGTCCAACTCTGCCACTGCCTCTCAATTTTATGTTCTCCTCATCTTTAGGCATTGTTACTACGTATACATATAAATCGCTAAACACTTATATACAACTTGCTGAGTTCCTTCATTGTTGTTTGTATGTATATGTTTCTGGGGCTTCCTCCTTGGCATTAGATAAGCAATAAGGGAAAAGAAATTCTCACTCTCTCAGTAGCTGTCAATCACTTGTAGCTCTTCCTTTAAGGATGAGACCCTATAAAATTTCTCCTTATAGACACTAAAATGTTAACTGTTTGGGGAAATTTTTCTACATTGTTTAGGCAGTTATGTTGGAAATATTTGGTGGATAGAACTTATCTATCATAGCAAGAATACACAATAACATAGTAGACATCCCTGTTTTCTAGCTCTTATAATCTTTCTGCTCCCTCTTCCATAATATTCATTTGGGGGTTATATTGTAGGTGTATCAACTAAGGGTGGGAAGCCCAAGATCAGTTGTTCTCTACATTTTGTGACTAGTTGTGACTTTTTGTAATGATCTGCTACTATAAACAGTTGCTTCTTTGCTGAGGCGTCTACAGGCATAAGGATAAGTACTATGAATGCAGATGGGAATTATAGTGATTTAGAAAAGTAGTGATCATGAGCTCTCCTATAAAATCTATAACCACACTAACCATGTGTAGGTATAATGCTAGGCATGATTTCCCTTGTCTTGAGATGCCTAACATTGAGTTCAATTAGTCAGCTGTTGAGTACCTTCAATATGTAAGTGCCACTATTTGACCTTCAGGGATATCTTGCCACAATGGTCATTGTTATGGTTCATAGGAATTACAACTGGGTGTGACTGATTGCTTTCTTTCTTAGAAGTTTGCATGTCACTTTCTGGTACTATAAAAGCTAGTTACTAGGGAAAAAGGCTTTCAGGTCAGCATGTTGTATCTTCAGCAATAAACACTTACATCCAACTTCTGAGAGCAACCAGGAGCAATATAAATGGCCTACATTGTTTGAGGAGTCTCTTGGACCCTCCTTACCAATGACTCAAAAGAATGTTTCTCATTTATGATACTAGCATTTTGTTAGTCTATGACTCTTTAGGGAATATTATTGTCCCAAGAGGCATAAATTTATTTAATTTCTCTCTCTCTCTATGTGTGTGTGTGTATGTGTGTACATATACACATATATGTATATAAACATAGTTTTAATTAAAAAACAACCTATTTTCTTGAGTAAAACATCTATTTTATATATTCCTCCCCAAATCTTTCTAAAGCAGAAATATAATCAATCATTTCTGCAGCAGAGTTCTAGTCATTTTATCTCTACATTCAAAATATTATGAGACTATATTTATTCAGGATAGTTTTTAAAAACTTTAACTTTAAATTAAAGCTTAATTACAGATGGAGAATAACAGTTTTCTATCATCTGATATAATCCAAAAATCTTTTGCCCTTGCATTTAGTAATAATTTATATTAAGTCGATATATGAAAAACCTACATATATCTATTTTAAAAATCACTTCCCAAGGGTCAGAGATCATTGAGGGAGAGGAACTGAAAATACTTAAAAGTCAGAAACAGTGGGTGGCAACAAAGAAATAGTGGACATAGTAGGGCAGTTACACACATGAACTCATAGTGCAGAAGACCCATGCAGTCTCAAACCAGGCAAAGTCACTGAGCACCAATCCAGCAACCATTGCTGAATTCACTGCATCAGAGTCTGAAGTGGTTCCTACTTCATTTCTCTACAAACTTTTTCTATTAAGCATTGAGCAGAACCTTCTGGAATTGATGTTTGTATTTCATTCTCTTTAACAGTCATCTTATTAGAATATAAATTACTCAGTGCCCACAATTTCTGTAACTTTGCCTATAGTTTTGCATATTGTATCATCAGTATTTAGTTAATCTTTAGGTCCACAGAAAATGACCATACTTTTTAATAAACAGATAATTGAACAGATGAGATTTTAATATAGGTTATCATTTTAAAACTTGTACAATGTGCTACACAAAATTAAGTAGTACCATAGAATTTTAATTTTTAAAAGCCTCCTTTTAGAAACATTGTAATCATTTTACACATTATTCCACCGTTGTTAATTTTCTTCCTTTAGCTAGAGTTCTACAATTACAACAAATTATATATGTAGTGATTTTAGAATTCCAAGCAAATTTGATGATGTTGATTTAAGGAGAACTCATGCTTGAATCGGTTCTTGGGGCTGTAAATTGGCATAAGAGTTGGCCCTGCTGAGGTTAGAGCCTAATTTACAGATAGATTCTTCTTTCAGGACAAAAGAGTCTTAATATACATAAGACATAAGAGTTAAAGTATTTATGGAGATGTCCTGTTTTATTAAATAACAAGTATTTTAAATAAGTTAGTTATAATTATATTTCATTGTACTTATAATGCGTCATCATCATCTAATACTTTCTTCTGATACAAAGGACCAAGTTTTCGTGATTGACTCTAAGTGTGAATCAGGAAAAGGACGATGCTCCTTCAACCCCAATGTGAACACTGTGTCTGTTATGATCAGTAAGTAGAAAGGGAAGGGAGGGGGTGCTCTAAATACTAAGAATTCACACGGCTTATAAGTCAGCTAATGTAATCAATCATGACTCTATTCAAGTGTGTACATACTTTTTTTTCCAAAGGATTATAATCCTAAAATTACATCACATAATTTGTGAGCCACTGTGTTGTAGTCACTAGGTTGCTATTTATATTTGATCACTAAATAATACAAATGTTTCAGATACTGCTGTCAGTTAAATGCTAAGAAACATTATGACTTAGAAAAACTCAGTATTTCACAGCACAGTTCCTCTGATGTACTGACAAGTCCAAGGGCGTTTGCTATTTAGGGTGCTTAATGTAGGACTACAAAAATGTCAGATGTTATCTTTTAAAGAGTTTCTCATAGAATTCCTGAAGCACTTTGAAGGTGTGGTAGTACAGTTAAGACATAAAATATTTTTTGAATAAAGCTAAAATATGTTCATAAAACTCTACAAAGAAGTCCTGAAAAAAATTCTCTATTAAAATGTTCCCAAAGTGTTAATATTTAAGAATTTATTACTTAATCAAGATGAAGTAAGAATTTTTCTATTTGCTATTAGAAGCAATGGGAATGTGGAGCAAGAAATGAAATCAGTTTGACATGCAAACTCTTGTAAGGTTTAAGATATAATTGATTGTTTAGTGTACAATAGTTAGAAAGCTCTATGCCTACCTATATCTTACTTATCCCTATTCTTGAAAATATACATACTGAGAGCTATGCTAATCTGTAATGTTGAGCGGTGGGAATACACAATCCATGGTTTTATGACCAATGTATTATATTGATGTAATAACTAAATCTATGCATGTATATATACAACAGATATTTTTAAAAAATGTTTGAACATCTAGATTTTTTTTTACAGTCTCATTTTTATCTTCGTTATTACCCTCTAAAATCTTGACATGGACTTTGTGTTTTTCTTGGGAAGGAGAAGTTGGTGACAAGATGTTTGTCATATTAGGTCCTAAGTGCTAGGGGTCTAGTTCGAAACCTGATGAGCTCATTTTAGAAGTTTCATTCTGCAGTCTGCCCTGACCAACATAGATTTCATGTGAACAGATGCACACATACAGTGAAATATGTAAACAGGCCACTTATGACAAATAGTATAACTTGTTTAATTTTTAATATAATTTCTTTCCTATCATTTTCTCTTTTACAAGTGAGTTACTGCAGAAAATGTGGGTTATTAGGAACCTTGTATTCCTAAAGATCAAAATGTAGAGTTTGAATGATTAATTTGCTCAACAATAATTTAGTTTTTACAGTATAATATAGTTTCTATGTCATCAAATAATAAAAATAATAAAAGTATATGACCATCCTATTAGATAAAATCTTAAATGTTTAATGTGTGACATTAGCTTACTTTTATAATTTATAAATGAAAATATTAGATTCAATGGGTTGAAAGACATCACACTAAATTCAAGTTTATTGCTTGCTTGCTAAAATAAGTAGTTCTTAGATTTGGTTTTATAACTACAGAATCATCATAATAGGAGCATGTTTAAAATAGTCCTTTGTAAATTTGGTGGGCAAAAGAAACTAATTCATAACTGCAAACCTCTTCTAATAATTGGGATAATGTATTAAGTTAAACCCACTTGAACTTTAAAATAAGTTCAAAAGTCATATAAGACCTCTGACAACGGCTCTTTTTCATAGACGAGGAACTCTTCTCAGGAATGTACATAGACTTCATGGGAACAGATGCTGCTATTTTTCGAAGTCTAACCAAGAGGAATGCTGTCCGAACTGATCAACACAATTCAAAATGGCTGAGTGGTAAGACAACATTTATAACTATTCCCCTTTTGCTATCTTGCCTTAAATTAACATTGAATTCTATGCTGATAATAGGAAAAAATAGTTAAAAACTAAGGTATCGGGCTGTGACATGAGTATAATTCTATGCTCTATGTGCCAAATATTTAAGAGAAATAAATACCCATCTTATTGTAATTGTTCAGTTTATTAATGATGCTACAGTTGTCACAGAACTAGGTAAATACAAATATCAGTGGTACCATCATGCATACTTCAATTTGTTAAATGGTAATATATTCCAGTTAAATATAGTTTTAGTTCTTGTAATTGCTTTTATAGTTTCATAATTATAATTTAAGAATTCTACCAAATTCACATCTTAAGATGTAATGAATGGACTATATACATATTTTTTGTGTTTGTTTATATTAAGTATCTAAAATTATAGAAGACTACATATTACTACTTTAAAAATTGATTAATGTAAAATATATGATGGTATGATGACTTTATGATAATCTTTGTTGTTTCAAATTCTCAAGGTCGCAAAAAATTCACACCCCGAAAGGAGGCTAATTTGTTTACACAGTTTGATTCCAGTCAGTAGAGGGGGAGGAAGTCACTGAGCGGTCGCCTTTCCACCATCAGGAAACTTGCAAGCTCATTCTAAGTTGCCTAATTTAATGACTCAATTTAGCATGAATCACCACAATTAGGCATTTTATTTCCCTGACAGAGCACCATGTGAAAGCATTGATTGTCTTTGGCTTCTTCACATTACTCCTCCAGCACACCAGGAAAGAGTATTCTAAAAAGTTGGTTTGTTTCTGAAATAAGGAAACCTCTGTGTCTACACTGAGCACACTTTTTCCTTGAGACATTTCCTCCTCATTTCACTCCCCGTGCTTTAAGGGAAAACAGAGTTGGGTTTTTGATGCTGAATCAACAGTTCCTGTTGCTGCTGCTGCTGCTTCTCCTTCTTCCTCTTCCTCCCCTTCCTTCCCTTCTCCTCCCCTCCCTCCTCCTCCCTCCTTCTTTTTTTCTTCATTTCCTTCTTCCCCTTTCTCCCCCATCCTCCTCTTTCTTCCTGATTAAAGTTATTTCTTCATTTGTCTTTTATTGAAAATAGATTTTTTTTTGTGCTGTGTATTCTGGTTACAGTTGGCCCTCCTCCAGCTTGCCCAGTTTCTTTCCACCTCCTCTCCCCTCCAGATCCACCTACTTTGTCTCTGTAAGAAGACAAACAAGTATACAAGTAATAGCACTAAAGTCAAATACTACAAGATAAAGGAAACAAGAAAATTGGTATAGGACAAAACAACCAATCATGAAAAAGAGCCAAAAAGAAAAGAAAGGAAAAGAAAAGCATAAGGAGCTTATATAGATGCAAACACACAACCATTCACATACACAGAAGCCCCATGAAAGTATAAAACCAGAAAACAATATATGCAAAGGACCTATAAGTAAAAACATAAACAAAACAACTCGTTGACTTAATATTAGGAATTAAAGACCCTTAAAAGCTGCTGCTGAATTCATTTTGTGTTAGAGACTGACCGCTAGGCGTAGAGCCCACCCTTAAGAGTAGTTCTTCTCTAGTGAGACTCCCTCGAAGAAAAACAATTTTTCATTCATCTATATCTTCTATCATCATTCTATCTTCATCTTCCAGTGCAGATAGCTTCTTGGATAGGAATGAACCCCCCTCTTCTTATTCTGTTTTAAAATTAAGCTTATATATACTGGATTGCAACACACATAAAATCTAACTTTAAAAAATAAAACAAACTTTAAATTCCATGGGAAATAACTGCTAAAGTAATATTCAATTTCTTTGAAACTTGTTTATATGCAAAGAAATTTTCCGTCGCTATATTTCTTAGATGTTCTTTGGACAGAGAAAAGCTTTAATATGTCACACTAGTGTTTTAATTTGCTGTGTTTGACGCTCTATGTTGATATAAAATCATGGCTTTCTGAAGTGTCGCCTTTGAACAATGAATTATTTACTGTTGGTAAAGGAATGCACCTGCCGTCTATTTCACATTGCTAGGTGGACTCTGATCAGGCGAACATGCTCTTTATGTTTCTTTGGCAGAACCTATGTTTGTGGATGCACATGTGATCCCAGATGGCACTGATCCGAATGATGCTAAGGTCTATTTCTTCTTCAAAGAAAGACTGAGCGACAACAGTAGAAGCACAAAACAGATTCATTCCATGATCGCAAGGATCTGTCCAGTAAGTGCACTGGGGTTTCCTTCAAAGAAGCCATTCAGGTTATGTATTTCTTCCAACATTTCTGTGGTTTTTTCATTTACTATTACCCATGAATAAAATACAGAAAGAATATTTTTAGGGTAGAACACATTACACAGTTAATGTTAGATAATTATACCACACTTCAGTAAAGATATTCAGGGAAATATTTTGGGTGTTGTTTTAAACATAGAATTCATTTTGGCTAATTTTGCAAATCTATTTGCTCTGCTCCATTCAAACAAATGAGAAATTGTAAGTTACCAAAGGAAAAAAATAATTCTTTTAAATAAAAATACAACTGGGACTCAATAAAATATAATTACAATGGAGCTGCATGCAATAGTGGAAAATTAAGAAATTCTTTTACCATTTTAAATTTAAAGAACAAAGTATCACTGTATTAGCAGTACACATAGAACTCATGATGTAGTCTTCTGTAGGCTCTTTATAAATTTTTGTTGGCTTATTTTGATAATTTTCTGTGTCAGATGTATTTATTGACATATCCAGTTTTATTTCCTCTTTAAATATCAAAATATGTTGTTGACTAGAACTCAGCTGTTTCTCAATAATCTGGGTCAGTATAGAATAGTGAAGAGACAAGAAGAGGCTGTTGGTCACCATGGAAAATTCACCAGTAGACTACGAAAGAACAAAATGCCATAGCCTATGCACTCTCAGGGAACATATATGTGATAGACCATCCATTCTGAAATACTAAATATTTAATGGAAATGCTGAGGGGTTGTAGATAAAATAGAAATATCTGGAGTCTTCTAATGTGGGATAGACCCACTCTCCTGGACATAGTATGCTCTGAAAGCCTTAACTGTGTGCAGTAAATTTTACTTACATCTAGGAGAATGAATACTTGCCTGAGCAAGAGGCGAAATTATTCACCTCATACAAATGTTTATATTATATATTGTAAAACTGAGCCATATACTTATATTTTCACATAGTCCATTTCTAGTTGATACTATACTATAAAAGAGCAACTACAAAATATATAGATCCTAACTTTTTATTGATGATAACCTTTTGTAAATCAATAGATAACAACAAACAAAAAAATCAAAGTTTTAGTTGAACTATTTATACACAATTATTTCTCTAATCATCTGAGTTGTATTTACAAAATGATTTCAGAACGACACTGGCGGACTGCGCAGTCTTGTCAACAAGTGGACCACATTCTTGAAGGCAAGACTGGTGTGTTCAGTCACAGATGAAGATGGTCCAGAGACACATTTTGATGAATTAGGTGCGTAGATGTAAGAGTGAGCATTTTATGAAAAGGATTTTATGAGCATCTTGTCCTTTAACAAAGTCTCAGAGAAAATACATCTTCTCTACATATTAACAGTGTAAATGATGCTCCAACATGGAGTGGAATTGTGAGCTGCTCATCTGTGCTCTTCAATATTTTAGTCATTTCTTTCACCATCGAATGGCTGCTAAAATGCTAGAATATGAATAAGTATGGCATAGAATTACTTCAATAGTTTATGTTATTTAGGTAATGGTATGTTTAATCCTTTATAAATGAATTTATAATATATATTTGTAATATTATTATCAAAATAAATATAGATAATTCTAAAACAGAATATTATATAATATTATTTTAAAATCTGATATTTTGACTTAAATGTGTTTACACACATACACAAATATATAATTTATATAACTACTTAATTTAATAGTATATTTAATAGAGCTTAAAAGAAAAAGTGTTCAATTATAAATTGCAAGAGTTATGTTCTCAACTTAATTCTGGATGATTTAGACTAAGTGTTCATCCTATGATAGGAAGCTTATGATTTCCAGATCAAATAAGGACTATTAGTCTAGCAAGCAATAATTTTCTGTAGTTGAAGTATCCTGTTATGTATCATAATGCTGAAGTAACTATGCTCCATTTAGAACTTACTCTTTTTAAGCATTATCCATTGAAACGAATAATATAGTTATTCTTAGATTTGGAGGCATATGATGAGGTAAACAATACATATCTATTGTATAATGCAAAAATGTGCCTGCTAAAAGTTGTAAATCCAAAGGAGGCTGTTTCTCTTCTTAAAAGACATTTTCTATCAGACGGTCTTTGTTTCTTCCAGATTAAGGCTTTACCTTTTATTTTACTATATTATAAAAATATCTGTGTCTGCCTTATAACATACATTAAAGTCTTGTCATTAGAGGAACTGTTAAGTAAGTTAGTCCTAGAAATATTTATTTATTTATTTATTTATTTATTTATTTATTTATTTATTTATTTATTTATTTATTTATTTATTATGAATGCAGGGTCCTATGCAGAAGATTTTGTTCAGCATTACAACTTTAAATCATAGATTGAAAGACAATTGAGTATTGATTTATTTTTAAATTGAAATTAATTGATCATCAACAGAGGATTTTGAGGAGGCACAGAAACAAGCAATAAGAAAATACCTGTGGAATTCCTACCATGGCCGTCATGGTCACGCTTTGTCTTCTCAGCAGACTTACAGTATTAAGGTTTTCAAAGTTCTAGTCTATATGTCCACCCTTTAGGGTTTTCCACTTAGTGTTTATACATGCACCTTCATTTCCATAGAGATACAGTCCCCTTGAATGCCCTCAGTACCACGCTAACATTTAAGTTACCAAGTGCTTATCACCACATTATACCAATGGAGTGGTTTTCTTGTCATTCCTTCCTGAGGACATAGCTGACATTATTGTCTTAAGGTAATTCAAAATTTGAAATGAAGATTCTGAAAACTTTACAATAATGTGCATTTTTTTTTTAAATATAGAGGATGTTTTTCTGCTGGAAACTGACAACCCAAGGACAACCCTTGTGTACGGCATCTTCACCACATCTAGGTAATCATTAAACAGCTGTGGCTTTCTCACTGAGCACTGAATGTTCCCACAGTATTTGCTCTTGCCAGATTACTAGGATATATTTGATCTCAATTAATGTTTCCCAAAGAGTTTACAAAAGCATTTCAAACAATCACCTGTTGTTCTCCAGAAGAAACAAATGTATGAATTCAGTTGTAGAAGTAAAATGCTTGAAGTTTTTTGTTTAAATAACAAAACTAAAGACTAATGGTTCTAATAAAATCAGAATCTAGGATTTTGGTGGGGACAAATAAGCTTACTTTCTGTGTTTTAGCAGTGGTAGCACAAGTATACACATACAAATCATAGACCATAGATATGTATATATTTAATTATTTAAATTTTTATAAAAATATGCATTACTAAAGATAAAAAGTTTGAACTTTCACTTCTTCACTAATCTAAAGTGATGATTATGAAAAGCTAACAAAAACCAAACCAGTTCTGTTAGTCTGTAATATGATAGTAGTTTTGCCTTTCAAAACAGGTTTAATTATTTCTAGTTTTCTTGGAGCCCAATGGCAACTTTGCTGTTTTCCAGTGCATTTCCATACACTTGAAGGTTTCTGTGAACATCTCTGTTAATTAACTTGGTATTAGGTTACTGTGAGTTCAGCCTTGCGCTCCAGCCAAGTCTGTCAGACCAAAAAAAAAAAAAAAAAAAAAAAAATCCATTGGTTACTTTTTATTTATTAGAAAACCGCATAACAGTGATGGAAAACATTCTTTTCTAAGTGGGTTTTAAATGTGATCTAAGAACCTGGGGAGATACCTCAGTGGGAAGCAGATCTTGTTGTCCATATATGGGCCCTGAGTTCAATCCCTGACACCTATGTAAATGCCAAGTGTGGTGGCATTATGTATAGCGTGTTGACCAGGGGTGCAGAGAGAGAGTTGAGTCCTAGGCATCTTGCTGGCTGGCTAGTCTTACCAGAATGGCAAGCATTAAGTTCATTATGAAATCTGTATTAAGGGAGTGGGGCCAGTGGTGAAGGGGGGATGACACCTGTTGTCTTTCTTTGTCCTTTACATGGACAACTACAGGTGCACACCCCTGTACACAAAGTATATACACACACGCACACACTCACACTCACACACAAAAGAGAAAGAAAAATAACAAATTGTGGTACAATAGTAAACTGTTATGAGCTTTTCAAAAATCAAAGAATTTGGCAAGTATACTGATTATCAGTCATTTAAGTTTATACCATAAGAAATCTGGACAGATGTCCTTGACAATGTGCTTAGCAACTGTTCTAGCAAATGAGTAGTCTCACTTTAGATCATAAAAAAAATAAGTGGCAAAATAACAAAACTTTTAATAAAATAACAATTTCAATAATGGTGATTCTAATAAAATATTCTCTAGTTTATATTTTTCAAAAATTAGCATGAGCATTAAACATTAGACATTACCATTTATAACTACTGATATTAATGGTTAATGATATAGTTTTAATTTCATTCAAAACTTTTTTTTATTAGGCTTCTAGTGCTATATGTTATTTTGCTTATTTTCTAAATAATAAAGCTTGTCTGGAGATCAGAGGATAGGGTAAGCTACTACTTAGCCATAGAGTGGCACGCACCTTTAATCTCAGTGTCTGTGAGAAGGAAGCAACAAGATTGGGAGTTCAAGGTCACCCTGGCCTATATGAGATTGAGCCATTTTAAAAGAGAAATATCAGGGAAGTGGTGGTTCACACTTTAATCATAGAACTAGGAAGGTGGTGACAGGCATATAAGGTGGGTGGAGACAGGATCTCTATCCCCATTCAGTCTGAGATTTCTTAGAGTTAAGAAGTCTCTAATGGCTAGAAGCTCTGCTTCTCTGATCTTTCAGCTTTGACCCTTGATAGCTGACTCCAAATTTTTATTGTTAAGACTGATTAGGATCAAGCTTCATTACAGTTTGGAGTCAATATTAAGAAGCATGATTTTTAATTGTTCTGACCTAATGATAATGAAAATCACTCTTATTAGGGATTTCAACAAATTTATGGCCAAATAGAACATAATGAAATAGTTTTGGATCTTTTGTGGGACATGAGCTTGCTCACATACATCACTTTACGTGCATGCTGTGTGGTGCTATTTCATGTGTGTGGGTACCCATGGAACTACGTTAATGTGTTAGTGTCTGGAGGCAAGAAGAAAACCTCCTGTGTTTCCTCGGGAGCTATCATCCAACTTGCTTTTTGAGACAGAGACTTTCAGAGTTCTGCAGCTCACTGAGTAGACCAGGCAGGTTAGGTGACCAGGCAGGCTAGGTGACCAGGCAGGCTAGGTAGCTAGACCAGTCTCCCCTTTCCTGGGGTTATTACCACATTTCACTAATTATTTTTTGTTGTTGATTGTTACTTGGACACTGAGGACTGAATTCTGGCCCTTATATTTGCAAGGTTAGCATTGTCCAATGGAGCTCTCTCCATCCCTGGGTGATTTTTCATGGTGTGATTAAAATGGAAAAAAAAACAAAAACAAAAACAAAACAAAAACAAAACAAAACAAAAAAAACCAAAACAACAACAACAAAAAAAAAACAGAAACGATAACAAGTTAGACTTCTCCAATCACCAATAATGATATCATGGAAGAACTCCTGTTGCATTGAGGTTTCTTGACCCCGTCCAGCCAGAGGTCCAGACCCACAGACCTGCCGTCCCAGACCGCTTAGCTGCCCCCCACTGCCTAGGCCCCCAAAATGACACTTATATTAAGTTCATGCTGTCAGGCACATTGCTAGCTAGCTCATACATCTTAACCCATTCTCATGAATCTGTCTGCCACATGCCCCATGGCTCACCTGTGTTCCTTAAATGTTGCTCCTTTGGGCTTCTGGCTTGATCTGTTCTGACTCCGCCCTGCTTCTCCTCTCTATGCTCAGATTCCCCTCCTACTTTTTCTATGGTGCCTGTCATGGGCTAAAACAGCTCCTTTATTTAAAGATTGATATTCACAGCATACAGAAGAGCATTCCCACATCAGAACTCTGAAGGTATGACAATACTACTATAAAAGACATGATTTTCACATATTAATGAAAATTACTTCAAAATGAAATCATAATTCTCATCATAGTTGTTTAGAATTAAAATTAATACTTTTGTTTATGTTTATGTGTTTTTTTCCTTTTATTGAAAATGGATTTTTTTTCCTCATAAAATATATCCTGATTATGGTTTCCCTTCCTCTCCTCCTCCCAGGTCTTCCTCACCTCATGTCCCATCTGGATCTAACTTCTTTCTGTCTCTCTCTAGACAGCAAACAGGCTGCTAAGAAATAATAATAAAATACAATGCAGTAAAGGCAAAACAAAAACTAAAATATCAAAATTGGCCAAACACTCAAACTGAAAAAAGAGCCCAAGATAAAGCTCAAAGCCTGTAACCCATTCATCTGCATACTTAGCAGTTCCAGGAGAACATTACATTGGAAACTGTTAGGTATACTCTTAGGGTGAAAAGAGAGGAATATATATATATATATATATATATATATATATATATATATATATACTATATATATATGCAAATTTAATAAAATAAAAAGGTTGTTTTTAGAAAGGAGAAGCCCTGACACAACCTTATGAACCAGTGAATCTTCAGAGATACCCTTGGGTTTGTTTTCTATTGGCCATCTACTGCTTGGCCAGCAGCCTACCCTTGAGAGTAGTTTGTTTTTCCAAGGAGACTCCCTTAGAGGAAAGTACATTTTCACTTGCAGTGGTTATCAGTTGGAGATCGGAGATCGCCTCTGGGCTAGGGATGGGATGTCCACTGTGAGTTCACATGTGCTTTGGTAATGCTGATTTACAGGGCCTTGTTATGGCGTTTTTTCTTCCCCTCTGGTTCATACTGGCTTTCTGCATCCTCTTTAACCTTCCCTAGGGTTCCCTGGGCCCTGTAGGAGAGGTTTGATTAGAACATCCCAGTAGGGCAAAGTTCTAAAAGGGCTCTCACTCTGCTTATCTAGCTGTGGGTCTCTATAGCTTTTGCTCAGCCGCAGGAGGAAATGTCTCTGCTGCTGGATGAGCAAGCGACTGATTTGCTTTTCTAGCCAGAGTGCTCAAATTCTCACGGCTGCAAATGGAATATTACTTTAAGAAACAGAAACGTAAAGCAGATTCTTTGTTTTCATTTTCAGCTCTGTTTTTAAAGGATCTGCAGTGTGTGTGTATCATTTATCTGATATACAGACTGTATTCAATGGGCCTTTTGCCCATAAAGAAGGACCCAATCACCAGCTGATATCCTATCAAGGCAGAATTCCATATCCTCGCCCTGGAACTGTAAGTATCCATGAAATTTACTTTCATTTTACCTAAGCAAATATTACATATTTATTAAATGTAACTATGGTCCTCTGGGTCTGCTCATTAAGATTTTTCAGCTCCAGTGTTCTAGATTCATCCTTGCCTGGTTTGAGACTTGCAAATATATCATGCATGTTATAGAAAGTGTTATTAAGTGCTCTAATTACTAACAAAATCTCCTTGAAACTCCAAAACAACTTATTTAAAATATGGCAGAAATATTTTTTCCTAACTTTATAAACTCTCACTTTGAAAATTTTAGAGGATTAGTAAATGTGTTGGCATTAATGCTAGCCCCTACTCTCCACCTTTCCTTTCTTTTGCCGACAGGATTTTACTATGCAGTCCTGGCCAGCTTAATCACTAAGCAGACCAGGCTGGTCTTAAACTCACAGAGATCCATCTGCCTCTGATTCTCAAGATCTGGGACTAAAGGCATGCATCACCATGCCCAATCAACTAGCTGGATTTGTTTGTTTGTTTGTTTTTTAAATATATACTTAATACTTCTCTACATTTACTTTAAGAAATTGCATCATATGTGATGATACTCACTTATCAACTTAAGGTTAAATCTGATAATTGTTTTGTTGATTTGTGTGTCTGCTTGAATGTCCAGTGGTTAATTGGAAAAATGAGTGAGAAAACATTTTAAATCCTTGAGCCAAATGAAAATGAAAGCACAACTTTCAGGGCCCTTTGGAGGTGTGGCTAAGTGAGCTCTAAAGGGAAAACTTATGACTGTGAATGCTTACCTTAAAAGGTCAAAATGGACAAGAAGAGATGGCTTGGTTGTCAAGATCGTCTTTTGCTCTTGCAGAGGACTCAGGCTTAGGTCCCAGTACCCATGTGGTGGTTCATAATCATCTATAACTACAGTTCTAGTATATTGTTTTCCTTTTCTGATCTTTTTGGGTACCCAGTATGCACATGATGCATATTGGTTAAAATAAATAAAAAAAAACCTCACACATAAAATTAATAAATCTATTTTTTTAAAAAAATGCCTGGAAGTAAGACTCAGAGTTAATAGCATTTATTGTTCTTGTAGAGGACCCAGGTGTGACTCTCAGCACTTAGATGGAGCTTCATAGACATCCATACCTTGAGTTCCAGGGCTCCAACAACCTTTTCTGATCTTTTCAGGAACTAAACACACTAATGATGCACACACATATATGCAGGAGAAACACTGAAAGATCAAATAAGTAACTAAATGCAATAAAATATAAAAATGCCTCAAATAACCTGCCATGTTCTTAAAATCCTTAGAAAAGTTAGACAAAGGCAAGTTCAAAGATAGTAGGAAGGTCAGGGCACATAGTTTTATTTTGTTTTTCAGGACAGGGTTTTTCTGTATAGTCCTGGCTGTTCCGAAACTCAGTTTATAAGCCAGTCAGAGATCTGTCTGTTTCGGCTTCACTAATGCTAGGATTAAAGGCAGGTACCACCACCATCCAGCCTTATGGCAGATATTATTGAAATGTACATTTAAAGAACAATGCCATACATACAATCAATTAAGCACAATACAATCAATAGATAAATGAGATTAGCTGAACCATAGCTTAGCTGTCAAAAAGAAAAGCCTTAGAGATGGCTTGCAGGAGCTCTGGGCAGCTCACTGAATCAAGAACTGGGGGAACTATCAGGAAAAGAAGCTAGGCCCTCCAAGGGTAGGCATCTGTCGATTGCCATGGCCAGTATGTGGAGACTCAAGGGGTGGGATCAGACTGTGTTCCTATGTGTGAGCTGGCACCTTGGAGCCCACTCCCTGCAGAGGAACACCTAACCCAGTCTTGATACTGGGGTAAGAAAATTGGACTTGCCTGGAGTGGATGTGCCACACTGAGCCGACCCTCTTTGGGTCTTCTTAGCATGTTAGGAGAGGGAATCAGAGGCTGGGGAGCAGAGAGGCTGAAGGCTGACTGGAAGTGATTGGGAGGGGAGAAGAGAGAGGGAGCAGGGGGATATATGGAAAAAAAGACTTTTATAAAAAAAAAATAGAATGTACTCCAATGTAATACACATATGTATTAGAGAATACTTTCGTATCCTAGAAATTTTGAGAAATTATCAAGTACATATGACTTGCCAGAGTTAAAGAAAACACAAACAGCTTAAATAACCCATAATGCACAAGGAGACCAAAGTAGCAATAAAAATAAAATCTCCCCAACAGAAGGACCAGATGCATTCAGTGCTCTGTTCCTCCAAACTTTTATGGGAATGTTGACAAGAGTACTGATCAAGCTGTTCATAAAAACAAAATAAAATAAAGAAGAAACACTACGAAAATAATTCCCCCAAAACACTGTTCTCCTGAAGCTGAAGCCTGATAAAAACACAGCACAATGAAACAAACTGTGGGCCGCTCCCTCCAATGAACAGATACAATTTTATTCTTGTCTTTCTTATTTACTGTTCTCTCATAAAATACCTCTGACCGTACCATCCCTTGCTTCAACCTCTACCAGTGCCCCTGCCCCACTTCTTCCCCAGATTAACTCATCCTGTTTCCCTTCAGAAAAGAGAAGGTCTCCCGAGGATATCAACTGAACACGGCATAACAAGATTCAATGAAACCAGGAACATAGCCTCGTATCCAGGCGAGACAAGGCAACCCAGTAAGAGGAAAAGGGTTCCAGGAGCAGGCAAATGAGTCAGAAACACCCCCACTCCCACTGTTGGGAGTCCCACAAAGACATCAAGCTACACAACCACAGTATGTAGGCAGAGGACCTAGCACAGACCCATGCAGGCTCCTTGACGGCCACTTCAGTCTCTGTGGGCTCCTATGAACCCCACTTAGTTGATTCTGCGGGCCCTGTCCTCTAAGTGTCCTCAACCCCACTGACTCCTATAATCCTTCCTCTCCTTGGTGCATACAAATATTCTTAATAAAATCTTTAAAAATCATAGTCAAAATATGAATCTCACAAAAGATTTCTAGTGTTCACTTTATTTTTGTGTCATCAGAGGACTTTTTAAAAATATATTGACTAGTCCTTTGTTTGGTAAATGTCTTAAATTATTCTGCTGACAAGTATAACCATTCACTAAGCAAAAAGGCTATTCTCTAGCTCCTGAAAATTAAAAAAAAAAAAAAAAAAGACTTGATTTTCTGGGTAAGAAACTCAAAGACTGAATGTTGATAAGTAAATTTTATCTAGAAGAATTAACTTTTAGTTACTTTTTAAAATTATGAGAATCACTATTGATTCTCAAAAACACTGTAGTTAAAATGTTACAATTAATCATGTCTAAAGACTAACTTGATTATAGAATCCTTAAGCCCTTTCAACACGGTGCCTCCTTAATGCTCACAGCTCAAAAAAGCATGGGCAGAGCTGAGTAATTGCTTTTACAACCAAGGAAAGCAATCAACAGATGTAGTCACCTCAGGGTGTCTTAAGTCTGACAGTAGATATAGAGCAAAGATGACCTGGGAGGAAAGACGGGAAGGAAAAGCTGAGAAAATGGCCTGTGAATAAGAGTCTCTCTTTACTTAATTCAAATTACTGCGTGCATTTCTAGCAGACATCTACTGACTGATTCAAAGGTGAATTAGGCTTTTTTTTTTTAAATGGGTAGAAGTTGGCCTAATGAAGCCTATACTTTAATACAGAACAGTAACGGGTGGTAGTGCTCTGGGCTATTTTCTCCAGTAAATGGACAGATAGTATTGGAGCAACTGGCTTGCAAATTCAGAAAACCTCCATCGCCTTCCTCCTGTAACTTACAGTTACATTTATTAAACTGGCGCTTCAGAATCTCATGAAGAATATTCTGAAACCAACTTGCTCCTGCCTCCTAAGTATACTATTTGTGCCTTTTCTCGGCCGAAGACATCGCAGTAGGAACTTGAAAGTAGCCGTGGTGGGGACATTTATGCAGGTGAAATCAACCTCATCCCACCTGTGGCTTTTCACCAACGTGGCACCTTAAAAGCCACCTTGACAAGTACACAGGGCTTCGTGTATGGCACAGAAAACCACTCTGTCAAAAAGCAATAATTGTGTACACTGTGGGAAGAGACCATCCCTTCCACACATAAACCAAAGCTAAATTAGAAAATTCTGCTAACAGTCCCATTTTTTTAAAGCTCTCAAGAATAAGCATTTTCCTATGTCCTAAAACAGTGTGGAATAAGCTGGGAATTAGTGACACACATCTGGAACAGACTCCATGCAAAAAGGGAGTAGTCATTACTTAAGACATTTTTCTATTATGTGGTTTCTTACATCTGGTATTGAGACCACAGCAGCTCCTTTAAATCCAGAAATTGTCAGATGAGTTATGCTTGGGGAATCAGCGGGGCAGGGTGGAGGAGTGACCCGAAACTCCTCCTAGAGAAGCATCCCCAAAGATCTAGTCACTCCACCCTGAGCCCAGCAAAACAGCATGAAGTCAGCTTTGTAACTCAGTTGCCAGCAACTGCCTCAGCCCTGTGCTTCCTGCATGTGTAGCCAGAAAGTCCCAGGCCAAGGGAACTCAGCAGTACTTCCCTCTAGGTCAAGAATGCTCTCTGTGTCTCTGCAGTCTTCCCAATCAAGTCTCAACTGTGACTGTCATTTATTTCTCCACACAGTAGTCTGGTTCCTGGGTCAACCTCATAAATATATAACTGTGTTTTCAAATAAATGGTACTGGCAGAAATCCTATACCCATATTCTCATGTTCCCTGTAGGTGCTTCCTTCTAAGCAGGGTCCGTAGCTATGCTAGTAAACAGCCCAGCCAGTGAGCACATGGAAGAGCTGGGAAAACTGCCAAGTGTGTCATGATGTTTTCCCATAAGTGTCTCAGTTAGTGGAAGAAACAAGACACCTTTGCTATGTCGCAAAGGGCATGTGAGACTGCAGACTCTCTGTGGCTGAGCTAATGGATTACCTTATCCTGTCGCAGTGAGGATGAGGCTCCTATAGACTTTCTGTATATCTTGCATATCCTGCCGAAGCAGAACCTAATAAAGAGATCCATTTTAACTCCCATCTATCAGAACTGTCTCCTACAGTATCCCAAGGAGGACAGGTCTCTAAAAGAGCACAGCCTCTGCTGCAAATCTTCACTGATCCTATCAGTCATGTTTACCCTCTATCCTAAATTGGTTTCTTGTTTATTTTTGAAATTATAAATTGATTGTATTTTTCCCTTCCCCTTAAACCCTCCAAGGCCTCCCATATCCAATTCCCCACTATCCTTCAAGTTCATGGCCTCTTCACTGATTGTTGCTTCAGGCATATATTTAAAATATATATTCCTAAATATTACCTGTTAAGTCCTATAATGTTACTTGTATATTTATTTCAGTGAAGTGTTTGTGTGTGTACACACACACACCCATGTGTAGATAGGTAGATAGAGGTCAATTTGAAGCATTCATCATGTTCATGTTGAGGATGAGGCTCAGGTGTTCAGGTTTGGCAGTAAATGCCTTTACCTGCTGAGACCTCACTAGTCCTATAAATCCATTTTTAAAATCCTGAATCTGTTTTGTGCATGACCATTGCTCCTGAACCATGCTCGGTCATTTATGTGTATCTCCAGTTATCACGTTGTTGTCAAAAAAGGATGTTTATCTACCTTGTTAGTGTGCTTGTCTCTAGAAAGTCACAGTAATTTCTGGTTCCAGTAGGTCACTATAGAACTCATCAAATGATATTTGGATAAAATACATGTTCAAAGAAGGTACACATAGGTGTTAGCTTAGATCTGAGGAGGAGAGCACAGAAGGACTAGAAGCCAAAGCACGTATGAACACTTGCGTGGAGCTCAGGCACTAGGCAAGGGCACAACTATTCATCTCTTTTCTATGACAGTCATTGCTCGTAACTTCTCTACTGACACTTCAATCAAAACGTCTCAGAAAGTGGTGTTTAGCACCTTCTTCATAAGCAGATAAAATAACAGGGAAAAACAAATATTTAATGAGTTTAACTAGAATGTTTAATGGCGACCTATATAATAAAATAAACCTACAGAATGTCGATATCTTTTGATGGTGCTTAGTGATTCTGCCATTTTTTTCTTTTTTTGTATTTACATAATTTCCAACCTTCTTTATACCCTTCCAAATTCTCCCATGCCCCAAAACTCACAAATTCATGACTTGTTCTATAATAATTTTATAAAAATATGTACGCACAACCTTCTGAGTCCATTTAATGTTGCTCTTATGTACACGTGATTCGGGGTGACCACATTAGATTGGCTAATCTATTAGGGATTTGGTTTCTGAATAAAACTGATTCTCCTTCACAGAAGCTCCTCTTCTAGTGGTGGGACCTTGTGAAATTTCCCACATTCACACTGCCATCTTAACTTGTCATCATTAGGCAGTCCCTTCGTCCAAGATTTATTATATATAAAGTGTTCTGATGCACCAGATCTCATTACAAATGGTTGAGCCACCATGTGGTTTCTGGGAATTGAACTCAGGACCTCTGGAAGAGCAGACAGTACTCTTAACCTCTGAGCCATCTTTCCAATCCTATACAGATCTTTTGATTTGTGCTGAGATTCCACAAGATCAGCTTTTCAATCAAGTCTAGGGGATGCTACTTCACAGCAGTTTTTACTCTTACAAGTTTTTATTCCTTTTTCTTTGGTGGTATCTGATACCCAAGTTAGGTCTATTGGTTATATTGTAGATATGCTGACTAGGATTGGGCACCCCAAGGTCACTTATTTGCATTTTTAACCAGCTGCGATTCTCTATAATAGTCCCCATCTGCTGAAAAACTGAAGCTACATTGATGAGGAGAGAAAACAACAGTTATCTGTAGGTAGAAAGATACATATTTAAATCACTTAGAAATGAAATGCTATAGTAGGAAAATAACACAGTAGGAGGTTTCCCCCCCCCCTTAGGATCTATGGCCCACGAGCCACTATGTATACAGTACAGGAATGGCTGCGGTCTAATTTACAGGCCCTTATGTTCAATAAAATAGCTAAAATTGGGCACATATCTATTTGCCTTGACAATAATCAACTCTGAAGAGATAAAAATCCTCAATGTGAAATTTGAACTGCGGAAATTTCTAGAACAAAATATGGTTTATATTATTCCAAGGTCCCTATATGCATGCTTCCCTGTAGCAGATGTCAGTGAAAGAGCTGTTACACAATAAATGCCTTGCCAGGTTTATAGTGGGGAAACTCACCAGTGCACACGGAAAGGAGGAAGTCAACTCTTTATCTTGTCACCATTTTTACAACTCAGTTTGTCCTGACTACGGTTCCTATGGCATGAGTCAGCAGGATGATTCATCATCAGAATTACTTCTTTTCTAAGTTTGAAAATGATGTCATATGAGGAGACACTCATTTCTAAGGTAGGATTGTGACTATATAACAATAGTGTGAGAAGAGGAGGTATTGAGGGTAGAAATGTAAAGATTCCTAGATGGGGCTGGTAAGATGGCTTAGCAGATAAAGAAACTTGCTATGTAAGCCATACGACCTGAACTCGATTCCTGGAACCCATGTGAAAGTAGAAACAGAGAACTGTATTCACAAAGCTGTTCTTACCACACACACACACACACACACACACACACACACACACACACACACACACCCCACCACCACCATCACCACCACCATCAACAACAATAACTGTAATAATAATAATAATTTTTTTTTAAAAAACCCACTGGTTTGTGTTTCTAATTTAACCAGCATGACTTTGAGAAATTTTAACAAAGCTTTTAAGATTTTTATCTTTAAGTAAAAGTTCTACATAGGGCTCTGATAATTTAATAAGGTCATCACATATATGTATATAAGAATGTTTAATTAAAAAAAGATGCCATGAATTTGAATGAAATCAAGAAAAGCTATGAGAGTTTGCAAGGACGAGGAGTCAAACTACATAATTATAATCTCAGAAAACGAAAGAAGTAATTTTTAACTTCTAAACTACTAAACTAACTGAAAATTATACAAATTGCCTAGTAATGTAAGTTAACTGTGCACTTTTGTAGAACGTACTAAGGAAAATGCCTTCAAACACTTAAGGGGATGGATCACCACAGCAAGCCACAATTAGTGGTGTCTTCAGAGCGCCTGGAGCTGCTCAAATTGCCCTTGCATTGTTCTTTCCATATTTTCATTCAGTGGGCAGCATACTGTCCTTTTTCCAGTTTGTGTGAAAAATGAGGGTGGAAAACACTCAAAACCCATACTTTAAAGAAGGATGGAACACAGCTGTCAGCTTTGAACAACCTTAAATTAAAGTCTTTGTCCTCATTTGGTTTTATGTTGGTAAATTTGTAAGCAGAAATATTTAAATAGAATGCTTTTTCTTATAGCAAAAACACATTCCCGGGTCATGGGAATGCTCGTTGACAGGCTGACTTTCATTTGCTTCATCAGTCATTTAATATTCCTGTTTTTTTTTTCCTAAAAGGAGTGTGTCTGTGTGTCTGTGTGTCTGTGTGTCTGTGCCCTATAAAAAGTTATTGGATGGATAAATTGGTCTTGACCTAAAACTTACATCCATGATGATAATGGGTTTGCCTTTGGATTTTGCTGTGAGGTTTGTGTAGATGTTTGCCTGTCCATGCTGACCTGGATGTCACTGGCTAGATATATCGAGAATTTACAACAGAAGTTGACACATCTTGCTTGGTTTCTAATATTGTTTCTTTTTCTTAACAAAATCGGCATAAAGATTTGACAGATTTCATACAAAATTCCCCATTTCTGTCTTCTGTTAAGATCTGATGGTATTGGCCTTATGTTCCTGGTGGGAGGAAAGGTTGGTTTTCAGATTTTACTGTCAGCTTTGATTAAAGAATATTTTATAGGGGTCACAATACTTACAGCATACCACAGTTACCCAGAATCTAAAAACAGCAATTTGGCTTTGTTGTATGTAGAGCTTCCTTTAAAACTTAATAAAAACTAAAGCAGAGGAATTTCATTTAAAGAAAAGTTTGAAACCCAATTTTGTTTCTGAAAGTAATGCTATGAAGTATTCAATAGATTTAGACATACTGCTTGTACATGCTGACATACTGTATTGAGCAATTTGGCTCACAGGACTTAACACAAGGGTGCTTTTAGTGAGTGGGTTTGAGCTCCAGGCTTCAGCAATTCCATTTCACCTGAACTTTGGTCCTGGGTATCAGGGTAACCTTCCTCCCCTGAAGTTCTATTAGATCTTCTTCCAGAACAATGGGAGCTCTCTAGTTGTCTATTTTTCCAAAGACGTTGTTACTTTTTATTTTCCCTAAAAACTTGAGGCTCTAATCATTCCTCTTCTGGAGAGAAGCAAATATTCCATTTTATCTGTTCCATATTCCAAAATTTCAGGCCAGATCATCTAATGAAGAATATGATCACTCCCTCAACTGCATTGTTCAGACATCAACTATTGCCAGTTTTGTTATATGATATATATATATATATATATATATATGTTTATATATATTTAAACATAATAGGCAAAATAGGTAGATCCAATTCACACTAACAAAGCTTATGATCTACACAATGAACATGAGATAAAGATGAAAACAATCAATATGTAAAGAACCATTTCATAAAGGGCTGTGAAGGGAAATCCAGATAGTGGAACAGAGGAGAGGTGGAGAAGGAGCTGTTTTATGGATGTGCTCACACTGGAAGAAGGAACTTTTGAACTGAGAACTGAATGAGGAAACAGAGGAAGCCGGGGCCTGAAGTAGAGGAAGTCAAATGGGCAACTGCAAGCACCAAGACCTAAAAAGGATTGTTCCTAACACTCAGGGATAGCACTACCATAAGTTTGACTCCCTAGAGATAAGAGCTGGATTTCCTTTTTTGGACTTAATGGAACTCTCTTCCAGAGGAGAGTTATCAGAACTCATCACACACAGAGCTGAGCTCCCACTTCAGCGAAGGAGATCATACAGAAAGTGACTCTTTTACATTAGAATTCTGGTTGATTGTGATTATATTTGGAAATTTCTGTCCCACTGTCAACAACACCCAAATACCAAGCAGCCATTTCCCAAATCATTGACTTGGAGGCTTAGTATTATAGCAAATGCTGGGCCAGTAGCTCAAGCATATGACTAATTAGCTCTTGCACTTAAATTAACCCATAATTCTTATCTGTGTTTAGCCATGTTGCCTGGTACCTTTCCTCAGTTCAGCATTCTCATCTTCCTTCCTCTGTGACTGCTTCTCTGTCTTTCCTCTTCTAGGAATTCTCCTAGTCTGGTTGCCCTGCCTATACTTCCTTCCTGGCTACTGGCCAATAATTGCTTTATTTAATAAAAACCAGTGACAAATCTTTACAGTATACAAGAGCATTATCCCACAGCATGTGATAATGGTAATCTATTTTGTTTTAAAGCCATAGCAACATTAGATTATGTTCACATGGGTTTTACTAACAATACACTATATGGTACAAATTGGGAAGTAAAAGGGTGATGGATGAAAAAAAGTAAAAGTTAGAACATATGGTACATTAGCCACTGTGTGAAAATACTCTAAAATAGGGAGACATAAGAGTAGACGGAAGTTTCTAGGTCCCGCCTAGTCCCACAGTCCAGTCTCTTTGACCTGAGGTTCCACAGCCACTTATAAAATAATCACCCAGAGACTTATATTAATTACAAATTCTTTGGCCTATGGCTTAAACTCATCACTAACTAGCTCTTACTACTCAAACCATTTCTATTAATGTATGTCTTGCCTGAAGGCAGAAGTTCTTTTCAAATACACCAACCCAAGATTAATATTTATTAACATATAAGCCAACACTCACAATACAGGTAACAGTTTATATAGGCACCTGATAGACTGGATTATCCACGCTATGGGCGATGGATGCCAAACCGGTCTCTCCAGCAGTCAGGAACCAGAAACAGGGCTTCCCAAGATCCCAGCAGCCACTTATGAATGGGGTTGGCCACTCCCCCTTCAGGAGCCCGGGACCCTGGATAAGCATCTTCAGACCTTATCAGCTGACACCTGAATCCCACCACACTTGCCAAATGGCTTTGTGACATTACCTGTTCCATTGCTTTTCTGAAAGCTGCTCACAGCGTCTGACCCGACCCAACCTTTCTCCTCCTTAGATCTCTCTTGATTTTTCTGCTTAACTATAAGCTGTCTCACCATAGGACCAACCATATTTTTTAGCCAAGTGATAGCAACACATATTTACAACACACAGAAAGACCATCCCACAGCATGTCATTCAATTATCTAATTAAATGAATGCATCTCATATATATAACTTTCTATAGATAATGATCTCTCTGCCTATATCATACTATTCATATTTTTGGTGGCTCTCCAATGTACTTAAAACAAATTTGCGTTTTAAACGTTTTGAAAATGATTATAATTAAGACAAATGAACCGTCTTATTAATTTCTATTCTTCTCTCTTTTTTTTGTTTTTTGTTTTTTTTAGTGCCCAGGAGGGGCATTTACACCCAATATGAGAACCACCAAGGACTTCCCAGATGATGTTGTTACTTTTATTCGGAACCACCCTCTCATGTACAATTCCATCTACCCTATTCATAGAAGGCCTCTGATCGTCCGCATAGGCACTGACTACAAGTACACAAAGATAGCTGTAGATCGTGTGAATGCTGCTGATGGAAGATACCATGTCTTATTTCTGGGAACAGGTAGGTGTTCAAGCTCATAGAGTACTGTAAATGAATGTTCAGAAACTTAGGTAGAAACCTAAGGCCAAAATATTGCGCCTGAAAGCATACCAATGTTTCCCTTTGTTTAGTCTTTACTGGGGGTTTTAATCTCCCCTGCTTCATTTTCCACAGCTGAAAATGGATTAATAAAATAAATTACTTATGTGGTTGTCAAATACCATTGAAGTTCATATATTCTAAGCATCCAAGATAGTTCCTCAATCAACGTAAATAGCAAAAATAATCAATGAAATTGGGGGCTAAAAGGAAACCTAAATACAAACAGTGTCCTTCTGAAGTGAAACAGAATCTGTGACTTATTAATCAATATTTGGAGTCATTTTCCAGAGTGATGGTGACAGGTAAGATTTTCTCTGTAATATTGGCAAGTGGACTTAGGTATAGATAGCTACTTGGAAAATATTATAGTTGGTATGCTAAAAGAGCCAGTATTTCCTAAATTTTCTATTTCTTCTACCAGAAATCCAGTAAAAATAGTCTTCTTACAAAGACTTGTCTTATTGGAGACAATGAGTTATGAGTGTTTTATGGCATTGGTTCTCACAGTGTGGTCCTCAATGCAGCAAGATCAATATCACCCAGACCTTGTTAGAAATACAGCCGTAGGCCCTCCTCCAGCAGTGTCAGATCTGAAACCCAGCCATCTGTGCTTCAGAAAGCCCTTCTGGTGCTACTAATACACACGATTCTTGCAAATCACTAGAATGGAGAAAGGAGCCCTGGCCTGCTGGGCAGACAGGATTGCAAATTCCATTCCTGCTTGACTCCATTTACACACTGTCTGTTGGCTTCCTCCATATTGTCTAAGCAGGAAAATTCCACACACTTAGTGCCTTGTCAGCAGTGATACAGATCTCTCAGTTGTTCTTCTAGAATGTAAAAACAACTCCATGAAGAACGCAGTGTGTCTTCTAATTAAGGAAACAGATATAAAACAGGCCTGCGAAAGCCATAGTAAAATGTGGTGCTTGTGGAACATGTCCTCTGAATGGAAGGAGTTTCAATCAGATTTCAATCAGCTTCAAAGTGTGGTTACTTTTTCTTGGCTAAATAAAGTCTGCAGCCTGCTCTTCTCATGAAGCTTTTATTTATCCTTTCTCGTAGCTAAAAATTTGGATCTGGAGCTTTCATTCACACATAATTTTTGTTTGAAATCCTAGAGACAGAGAATCTTCTAAAATGTATTTTTTGGCATGCCTGTAAGAATCTGGGTTTTTGTTGATCCCACTTTGCTTGCCTGACTTCTGAGGCATAAAATCCTTCCTTCCAAATCTAATCATTTCTTATCCTTCAACTATCCTGCTATCTACAGGACCTTTGCTGCCGATTATAATCTTAATCCCTAGATGCTTTCATTTTATCCTGTACCAACGTTGACTTAGAAAGTGTCTTCCCACACACAGAACATAAGCGCATATTCACCCTCCTGCCAATTCTGTTTCACAGATTTCACCAGGGCCTTGGATGTTCTCATCCTATAACCACTAAAATACCTCCCTTCTTTGTATCATATAGCATTTCAGAATCATTCTTTGTCTATTGCCTAAGCCACATGGCACTCAGTTTTTGTCTTCATTCTTATATGTTGGTTGATCTGCAGGGGTTTTCCATGTCCTCTTATTCTTATACAGTTTTTGACCATCATGTGCAAACATATTTAAAAAGTGTGCCATTAGTCCTTAGCAACTAGATAGTTGAATCAGTATTTCAAGCACTGTTGTGCAAACTGTATTTATACTTCCGAGACTTTCTAGTACTTACTACTCTTCCTTATATTGTATTCACTGTTGTACATTCTTCTCATGCTTTGATCTCTTTGTAGTCTGTAGTTTCTATATAGGCATATCACAGGTGTTTGCTAGCCCAATAAATATTTATCAGGCTGAACTTAAAAACATGAGTATATCCACCCAGGCAATCAAATGAATTCATACTTACCTCCACAAGACAGTCTTCATTTGCATATACATGTCATTATAATGATTCCTAAATTACTACAAAGAGTTGTATTTAGACCAACAGAATATTCAAGGTGGAGTTTGTATTGAAAAAAATGTATTTCTTGACAGAAAGTGGCAATTCAGAGTCCCACTTTTCTCAATGTCTCATGCTAATTAGATGATTGTTTTCTGTTTGCTTATTTTGAAGCCTGTTTAGAAGGTAGAAATTGATGTCTCCATGAGGTTGCTTTTGAACATCTATATAATATATGCATATTTCATGAGTAGAGTTCTCAAGTCTTTTAAAAATGTTCAGGAATGTTTATTTAAATAGAAGTCAGAAAGCATAGTTCTGCAAAGATGATTCGGCTCTCTTCCCACATAAGTTCTGGCACCTTGACATGTATTTTTTTATATGTGTACTTAAACACATGTGTCATTTCAAAAGCTGTCTTTGGACAGGCTTTTAATTGTAGTGGAGGCTTTACTAATGATTGCTTGCAAAACCTCATGAGTGTCTTGAGAATTCAGTTCCAGTAGAAGAGTGCATGTTGTGGCAAGATCTCTGTCCACAGCATCTTTCTGGAAAGATGGTCACTCACTTAACTGCTGATTCTTGCCCATACTATCCTGGAAGACTGCATTATAATTTTTGAGCAAATGTTTCCACATTCATGAAACTGGAATTACTAGATATAAAATTATATTTCATTGAAAAAAAATACTTTGAATGTATCATTATCAGAAAATCATTTACCTTATTCTAGAATGGATGTGGAAGATTCTTGTGCCATTGTCCTATGCTAATTAATTCTGTATGCAAGTGGGAGACTATCAGATTTGTCTTAAATGTTGTCAAATTTCTAACTATAGGAGAGTATTTTTATTGTCATGGATGGATGAATAATTGCACACCATTTGTGTTGACAATAAAGAAAGGCTTTCTCTTTGCCATTTTGAGACCTTCAAAGGAATTCAGTGAAAGCACCAGTTGTCAATAAAATTCCCATAGAGAAAACGTATGTGATAGGTCATTTGGAACTTAAATAGGACATTATGTTATTATATATGTGTGTCCAATGTGGGTATGATGGATGAAAGGGTAGCTCACAGAATCTCCAGTTTGGCTATGTGGGTTCAAAGCCTAATATCTACTATAACAACTCATTATCACTTTATGATTTAATTGAGTCTTACATACTAATGATCTAACCTTCCAATCTCATCACCAGACAGCCAAGTACATTGTCAGGCTGAGAGGTGGCTCATTAGTTAAAGAATAAAGCTTACAACCCAAATTACAAAAGATAAGATTAAATTTTACTTTATTTGCCATGAAGTTCCAAGCAAAATAAGTAAGTGACATTTAGAGAGAAGAAAGATAGAAGGGTAGGAGGGGACAATAAAGAGGGTTGGTCAAGGAGGGTTCAGACAGAACTTCAACCAAAAAAAAGCCTACATAGATTCCTTGGTCTTTTACAGAAAAAGAACACTTCTGCTTATTTGAGTTACAATTTTCATAAAGTTAAAAAAGCTATTTTGTAGCTCATAGATGCTATATAAGTATCCATATTTCCCCCAAATAAAAGTTTCTTTTACATTTTGCTTGCTATTTTGTTAAAGTCTAAGCATAGTCTATTTAATTTTTCCATATAATTCCTGCCTTTACCGCTTAATAAACTCACTTTGTGTGTATGTAAAATTGTTTTAATCATTAATATTCAGTTTTTTAAATTATTTAGGATGGTTTTAACATGCAGGCCAGAGCTAACATAGGATTAATATTTCTGTTTTAACTTTGTCACCTTCCACTTGTACCCAGGCCATTGGCCCAGAGCAGACTCTACACGATCAAGGGATTTTAGTCTGTTATCCTTTTGCTTTGGGAGTTATTAAAATTCTTTAGTGTCTGAGTAAGGTTCAGACACGTTCTGTCAAGTTCACATTTTTAGCATTGCACATGAATCAGAATGATGTGATTTTTGATGAAAGGGTAAGCCTTCTTGTGAATGGGTGTTAAAGATTTAGGATGATTTAACAGCACTGTAGGTTTTTAAAGGTAGGATCTGTGTGAGTGATCCTCTACCACAACCCTTACATGAAATAAACCATTTCATTCTTCTGATTAGCTTCCATTATACTGGATGAGTACTGAGTTGGAATACTGGCTCCAGGAAGTCTTCCCAGTATGCAGAATTTTGAAGTGTGTGCCACTTGTCTGAGCAGAGCCTGAAAATGCCTGTCTGGCAACATGGGAGAATAACTGCTTTATTTGTAACTAGAGACATTGGCAATTACTGCTCTGGAAATGGCATCCTGAATGAGCTACTGTGCCAGGAACTCTGAGTTTTTAAAGAACTCTCTAAAATACTTATGTAGAATGTGATGGCTGCAGAAATGTGTTTAATTTGAGAAAAGACTACCTTCATTTGAGAATTACACATGAAAATCCTCTAAGGATGATGCGCACATTTCTCCCTCATTTAGGAATGGAGAAAAAGTTTCTTCAAGATTACGTGGGGATTATGACAATGTGGCTTACTTCCTGCCAGGACAGAATCTGGAAACTTCTGAGAGTTTATCATCAGTTCAGCAGGGCTTTTCATGGCACTCAGTACTGATGGGACACAGTGGAACCATGGCTGAATTGAGAAGAGGAAACTTCAAGTTGCCGTGGCTGCTTTATCACATAAAGAGCAGCAAAGAGGGGATTGGTGAAAAGAAAGGGAGGTGCCTTGTAAGATGAGAAGTTGATTCGGTGGCTTTAGACCTTACTATAAAACCTGACAGCTTAAGTATAAAACTGCAGAACTTACAAAAAACCAGAGACAATAACATATGCATTGGCCATCCCAGCACCTCCATGGCAGGACAGGGTGTAGAAACAGGGCGCTTCTTGGAAGTCTGTAGCCAGTGAGCCCAGCATACCAGCAGTGAACAAGAGAGAATGTCTAAATGAAAGTGGCTGTTTACTGGCTGACCCCCACATAGGAAATAGGGCATACTTGCCAGAACTCATTCATATGCCTGCAGGCCCACATACATGCACACACCCTTATATTACACACACACACACACACACACACACACACACATCATCATCATCATCATCTATTTAAACTAAAACAAAAAAAATTATATCATGGGATGATAATTTACTAAAACTAAAATATATTTTTTGATTTTTTTGTAATTATTTCAAAAAACAGAATATCTTCTTATAAGCCCTTCCTTGGGAACATATTCCTTGAAAGGAAGATGTCTCATATAATTGTCATTTAGACTGCTTAAAATATACATTGCTTATCATTGTGTTTCATTAAGTAAATAAGTACTAACATTTCTGAAATAGTTTATCATTATTACAATAGTCTTTGCTTTTTCTGGGTACATGAATAATTCATCTAGTCCTCATAAATATTCTCTGAGTAATTTCATGTGTAATTTTAAGAACTTTAGCTTCTTGAACTGGCTACCTTCTGTAACCAGGCAAGGCTTCTAGTGGTGGATCTGGGACACCAACCTAGCCACAAAGCCTTGGACCTACAATCCAGCCTGTTTGCAAGATGTGCTGGGTAATGGTGGCACAGAACTTGTGGGAGTGGCCAACCAATGGCCGGTCCAATCTGAGGCCCATGCCAGGAGAGAAAGCCCACCCTGAAACTGCCTGGAGTGCCAAGAACCAGAGACTAGATAGCCCAGGCATCTAAAGTAGAAATAAACATGACTAGGAAAGGGAAAAGAAAAAGCAATGAAGTGATTCATAATGATAATTCTGTTCTTCTCATAGACCAGAGTCTAGCATAATCGTCATCAGAAAGGCTTCATCCAACAATTGATGGAAACAGATACAGAGACTGTTAGAAGACTATTAGAAGGCCTGATAAATCCAGAGGAGGAAGGTGAGGAAAGATTGTAGGAGCCAAAGGGGTCAAGGACATCAGAAGAGTAGAGCCCACAAAATTAAATTAGGGTTATAGGAGCTCACAGAGACTGAAGCCACAATCAGGGATCCTGCATGTGTCTGAGCTAGGTCCTCTGCAAGAGTCTGAGATAGGCCCTCTATATGAGTCTGAGCTAGGTCCTCTGCATGGGTCTGTGTTATGTCCTCTGCATGGGTCTATGCTAGGTCCTCCACATGAGTTTGTGCTAGGTCCTCTGCATAGGTCTGTACTATGTCCTCTGCATGGGTCTGAGCTAGGTCCTCTGCAAGAGTCTGAGCTAGGTCCTCTGCAAGAGTCTGAGTTAGGTCCTCTGCATGAGTCTGAGATACGCCCTCTACATAGGTCTGAACTAGGTCCTCTGCATGGGTCTATGCTAGGTCCTTTGTGTACATGCTGTGGTTGTTTAGCTTTGTTTTCTTGTGAGAATCCCAACAATGGAAGCAGAGCTGTCTCTAGCTCACTTGCCAGCTCTTGAGACCCTTTCCTCCTCCTGCTCGGTTGTCTCCTCCAGCTTTGATATGAGGGTATGTGCCTAGTTGTGTTGTAACTTGTTATATGTATTTGGTTGATATCTCTGGGAGGCCTGCTCTTTTGCTGAAAGGAAACAGAGGAAGAGTGGATCTGGGGAAAAGAATATGAGAAAAGGAAAGCAAGGGACTAACAGTAGAAGGGGAAACTGAGGTCAGAATATACAACAGAAGAATAAAACAAATGAGTGGGATTTACAGGGCTTGAGAGACAGCTCAGCTATTAAAGACTAGTCTCATAACCAAAACCTCAAGGGGGAGCTCCTGGATTCAGGAGGCTTGATCCTGTACATTTAGAATTAAAAACCCAGTTCCTGAACTAATATATCTCTTGATGTAGCTGCTTTATAAGAATTATTTGGGTGAGAATGGGTTTCATGTATTATCCAGCATTGGTTCAGCTGGAATTCTAGATCACGTGAAATCATTTTTATACTGACTATAACAGATTCAGGATGCAAATACCTGCTAACTAATTGCACATTCTACACATTTGTCTTCAGATTCATACTTTGTTTAGCATAGTCTAGCTACATTTTTTTTTTACTGAAGTTAATTTCATTTTCATTTTTCTCATTTGACTTTGAACAACATGTTTTATCCACACGTGTCAAACTGATGTTGCTGATGAGGTGCCAGGACATGGACTTGGCATCACACACTTAACCTCAGCTGAACAATGTCACCAAGTCCTACATGTGAGCCAGATGCATCTAACAAGGTGACAGAGAACACAAAGATAAATGTTTTGATGAAGCCAAGTGAATTTCTGTGTATAGATGAATTATTCTAAAATTTAACTAGTGAATTTGATACATTCTTGGTATTATTCCATTTTGAATGGAAGTTCACAGTTTTTTGATTGTTTTTTGTTTTGTTTTAATGACAGGAGATGGGTACATGAGAAAGCAGGACTTCACCTGAGTTTTTAGAATATTCCTACATTTACAGATTTTACTATTTTTGTTAGAATTGAGGTTATATCTGTATCCAATGTTGACACATTTAACAAAAACCATAGGAATACCTGATATATTTCATGTTTAACTCAAATGGAATCTATACAATGGATTGATATTTTGAAGGGTTTCTGAATATGCAAGAGTATGGCGCTCTCAGCAAGAGACTAGTGATTTTCTCCTTAAGGTTGGCTCATTTTCTTCTTAATCCATGGACATCTTTCTCACTTACTTGAGGACCACTGCTGTCAAACCTCATCCCTGTATTGTCTTTCTTTATTCTTCTTCTCATAAGAGTACAAGGATGTTTTTGACCCTTCAGATGTTGCCTTATGAAGTCTGCTATGTGACTGAAGGTGTAAATCAGTGGGCAGGTTTTTGTACCTGCAATGCTGGCAGCTTCCTAGGGACAGCCCTTGCAGCCCTTGAAGCCATTGTATTCCTAGGAGAAGAATGCACATCCGGCTGCTCACCATGCTGGGCTTTTTCCAAAGCAAGTTACAGGACAGCCAGAACTGTTACACAGAAATCTCTGTCTCAAAACAAAACAAAACAAAAAAACAAAACAAAAGAAAAAAAGGCTGAAGAGTTGGCTCTGTCCTCTGATATCTCAGACTGGTTTTACTAACTCTGAAACATATCCCCACAAGCAAGAGTGTTGGAAATATGCTTATTCTTAGATCTATTGTGAATCTACTATGAAAACAATGTTTGTTTTCCATCAAAAATACAAATATATAACTTAATTGACATTAAAATATATATTTAATTTATATTGTATTTAGTAAATAAATTTCAATGTTTTATTAAAATAACACACAGCCGGTAAGATAAAATTTCCATTCCCTTTTCTAAGTGTATAAACTAAGAATTTGATGAACTGCATGACTTATTTATGTTGTGGTGCCATTGGAAACAGCACTGAAATAAAGTCGAAGTCTGTCTCACAATGGATATCCAGATGGATAAGTTAAAGAGGGTGTTAGTACAGATGTACTTCAGCCATGAGTGCTGTCCTAGAGATAGAGAAAGGACCCTCATTAGCCAAGTGTGTGTTAGACGAATCCCTGACAGTGCTGAGGCCAGTCTAGAGAATTAGAATGATAAAGATTTCACTCTAAGAGTTCTTTAAACGAGAAAGAAAATTAAGAAGTATTTTCCAATAAGAGTGAGGAATGATAATGAAAATCAGCACAGAATAAAAGGAAGTGACCTTATGGTGACCTTGAGAAAGACAGGGACAGGCAGGAAGAAGCAGTGGAAGAATCATTATGTTTGAAGATCCTTGTTGCATGCTGCTTCCCACATTATGCGATCTTCCTAGGTGCTAGCAGCATTGAGGAAAAAATAATCATTCCATTTGTAAAGATGTAACCAGAAGGAAGGGAAAGCCCAAAAGTGCAAGTGAATGGTGGCTGTGGATATGACTAAAGGGCAATGGGCTTCCTTATTTGAAAATCCAGAAACAAGAATGTTCTAAGCTACTTTGTACGAATGATTTGACCATCGAAGCTCATGCAGAAGAGTTCACCATATATAAAGATGGCTCTGGAGAAGAGGTTAATTCTTGATCATATGGTTCATTAATGTCAGGAGAGTAGTTCTTTTCCTGAATAATAGAGGATTAAGTAGAAAAGCAGAGCACAGCTCTGTGTTTGAAATTTGTTGTTACATTCTCAATAGGAGCAGAAGAGCCTTACATAGTATACCAACATTGAGAAAAGGATATTTGTTTGAAACTTCAAACTGATTTTTATAATGTGTATTTCTCTCTCTGTCTCTCTGTCTCTCTGTCTCTCTGTCTCTCTGTCTCTCTCTCTCTCTCTCTCTCTCTCTCTCTCTCTCTCACTGTGTGTGTGTGTTTGTGTGTGTGTGTGCGCGTGTGTGTGTGCGTGTGTGTGTGCATGTGTGTGTGTGTCCACAAATGCACCAGATATAGATAGCAGGTGTTGTCTTCTATCATACTTTCATCATTTTATTGGAGACAAATTCTCTCGCTGGATTCAAAATTCACAAGATGGCTAGAATGGTGGGCTGGTGAGCTTCAAGGATCCGTCTGTCCCACCTCACCACTAGGCAAAAGAGGAGGGAAAGCAAAGTCAGACCATGAACACATAAAAGGACTAGCAAGAGAGAAGAGAGCAAAGGAAGGAAAGAGAAGGGAAGAGGGGGATGATAAAGGAGAAAAAGAAAATTAGTGACACATCCCTGCTGGAGCTGCTGATGGCATTTTGGAAATTACGGAGCAAAGCACTGGTTTCTAAGAACTTGGGTGGTGGGGAGGCCAGTGGAGACTAGAAAGGATTGGCCAAGGGAACAAAGCTCTGTTATACAGATCTCTCTAGAGTTTACAGGGAAGGTTCACACAGCTTGTCTCCTTTGATCTTGAGCAGCCTGTCAGGTGTGTAGGGAAAATGCCATGTTCATACTTTATAGACAAAGGAAAATTTACAGGCTACGGTTTTGAATTGCATGTGTAGGGACATGATTTCCTGAGCACCGGTTCCAGGTGTGCTGTTTGTTAACTGGGCTCCTCCACCACCAAATGCTTCCTGCAAACAGCTATTCCAGGCTCGAGCTGTGCTCTTTGCAGGACACAGTTGTGGGAATCTTCTCCGTCCCTTCTAACAGCTGCTGTTGGGGAAACACAAGTGTGGTGTTCTTAAGTAACACTGTACCTTAAGCTGCTCTTCTGGGGATTTATTAACTGTTTGCTTTAAAACATGATTTCACTCTGTAGTTTTACTTGAATTAATCTCTCTTTTTTGTTTATTTTAAGTTACAAACATTTATTGTAAAAAAAAAAGTGCTTACAGAAGAGGAAAAATAAATTATAGTTTACCGTCCCTTATTTCAAACCAAATTGTTAACATCTAGGCATCACAGTCTGGTTTTTCTTTACTGCCAGTTAAGGAATTTAAAGGGTGGGAAAATTTCTGGAGAAGTATCAGACACAGCAAACAAAATCAGCTGGTAAATGCTTTTATGGGGGGTTGTGGAAACCCCCCCACACACACACAGACAGAGACAGAGACAGAGACAGAGACAGAGAGAGACAGTCAGGAAAGAACTGAGACAGAAGAAACTAGTCATACAGAGAGCAAGACCCTTTCAAGCACAGGGATCACTTGGAAGCCCGAAATCTGGACTTCTGGTAAGGGCTAGGGATTCAAACGTTCTTTATTTGAATCTTTTCTCCCTAACTGAGGGTTGTTCTATTTGAACAATGATGGTAAGGGTCATAATTTTGTGTCCTGTTCTAGGCTTGATTAGCAAACTGGCCTATTGGCTATGATCCTCCCTCCAGGAATTTGGGGAACATACAGAAAGGGGAGGAAGCTTGCAAGCAGTCTTCAAAGGGGTCTTCCAGACCTCAAACCACACCTCTAGGCATTGGCAAATAGCTCCTGGTCCTGTCACGGAACTCATTATAATTTTAGTGAGCATGTTATTGCTTTGACTTTGACCTTGTTAGGTCTTGCTTTTCTGGTTGCTGGGTTCAATGCCGAATGTATACCAGCCAAGTTTTGCAGAAAACCAGCTACATTTTTTTTTTTGCTTAGTCTCCTTAAGTCAGGCTACTGAATTATTTATTTTCTTGTTTGTTTGTTTGTTTATTTGTTTATTTATTTATTAAATTAGACCAAGAAAGTCTTAACTTTTAAACGTGATCTACATAAATCTCAGTCTTTTGGGGAAACCAAGAATTATCAAGGTGTTAGTGAAAACTGAGTGAGGCTAGCATTTTGGCTTCCAACAACATCGCTTTCTTGTCCTCTCCCAACAACCACAAAACCTCCAAAATATCTAGTTGCCTCCCCAGTGATCTCATGCCACACAGATCTTGCCCAACTGCCCTGAAGGATAGCCCATCCGCTGTTCTGCTGCTTCAAATTCCAGTATCTGTCTCTCATCTTGGTGAGGTGTGATCTCTTTGCTGCTCTTGTGTTCTCAGAACCTCTTCTGGGAAATTGTCCTCAGGCAGGAAGTACAGTGATCCTAAAGTTTAGCATGTGAGGATCCTTTGTGATCTAAAAAAAAAAAAAAATGTTGCCTCTGGGTGTGACAAGATAGTTCAGCTGAAAAAGCATGAATCTTTTCAAGTCAGGGGACCCAAGTCTGATTCTTACAAAGCACGTGGTAATCAGAGAAAACCTACTTTTGCAAGTTGTCTGCTGACCTCTTTACTCACATGTGCATGTGCTGAGCACTCATACATGCACATAATGAACTAAATTATAAAGAGTTCTTCATATAGTTTACCCATTCTTACCCTGTGGAAAACCTGTACAGCATCCTTGATTGCATTGGCCAATCGCCATACGTGTCCTCTAGTAAGATTTTTCTCATATTTCTTTAAAACATATTTGAGATCCATCTTTTCACATCTTTGTACCACATGTAATCCAGCTTTCATCAATAACGGTAATTTTGCCGATTAGGTATTCTTAAGATATTTCATAAATCTTATGTTTGTCTGAGTCTGATTTTTAAGTATCTGATATTTATTGATTATAAATTTTACAGACGTTTTACCTAATGTTTATATTATAGAGTACATACATTACTTCATACATTAATTACAAATATGCAATTTCAGCTTAATATAAATAAAATAGAAATAAAGTTTCACAAATCCATATTAAAATTGATTTGGTAGTTCTATTTATGATAGATATAGACAACAATAAAAATGTTAAATACATTTATGACAATTATACTGTCTGTCACTTGGAAATCTCAAACATTTGAGCAGGCATATTTCTCTGTAAAACTTATACATATGTAGTACTTCTAAAAATTTCTTCTGTGAGTTAACTTGGGAAAGAACATCTGCATTTTTAGTAAATTCTGTAGGTGACTTTGGCAGAGGTAATCTGAAGACCACATATTTGAAAGCTTATGTAGCTGAACATGACTAGAACTACTAAGGAGCCATGTAAATTACGTACTATCAGCAACTGGAAATGAAAATCAATGAATCCTATTTAATTTATTTTTCTTACAATGCAGAGAAGCATCTTAACTTCCTAAAAAGTTCTTCCCCCAATGAAATCCTTTTTAACTTAGGTGCACTCAGTACCTTCCCAGTTACGTGACTCTATAAGCTCTTACATCAGCAAACTGAAGCAAATACTATGCAGTTAGCTTTCATGGCTTCTGCCACCCCAAGTGTGTCACCTTAAATTGAGACACTTAAGATGCTACTTATGGTCAAGGACATGGTGGAGTCAGCACCTGTGAGGGCGTTAGTGAACTTGTCAGTATCACAGTTCTTCAGTTATCTACCAGGAGTGTGGGCTATGACACTCATGTCTCCAATTTATTTTCAGATTAAAATGGTCACAATAAAAGAACACAATGGCAGTAGTTCAGTGATCAAACAGGAAAATTACTTTCAATGAATTTCATGGGAATAGATGTTTAGCCTGGCTTTCAATGAGGCAGCCGCTTGATTAGATCCAGTTTAGGAAACTGCCCATGGTGAAAGCCTGATCCACTTCCTTGGTGTCTGCAAAGCTTCCACTTGCCTGAGATTTTTCAGCTTGTGCTTGGTTTTACCATTTTGTTCCTTCCGTGAATCAAATGACTCTGAAAAATATACTGAGAGAATGTGGGCATGTAACACATTTGTTATTGTTTTATAACGTTTTATTTTAAATATAAATAATAGAATTTACAAGACAATTACCTTAAAGTCACGTACTGTCCTGTAGTGTTTGACATCCTGGGTCACTATACTGAAAAGATAAAAAGGAGAAAGATTAGTATTTGATTTGGGATTGTGTGTCTTTTCTTAAATGATACTTGATGTGAATAATTATCGATTACCATGCCCTCGGAATCACAACTGTGTGCATAATTAGTAGAGTATTGTATAAAATAAAATTCAGTGGCCCTTTCTAACACATACGAGTTTTAAAGAGCTGTTTAAAAGGGCATTAAATCAAACTTGTTACCTCCCCGAGCATATGTGACACTTGGAGGAAGCCAGCTTGACTAGAATCCTTTCATGAGTTAGCCACCACTGAGAGGGGAGGGCCGAGATCTGATTAAGGTAGCAGTGCTCCCCCATTCCAGTGGCTAGCACAGCTTGTTTCCAGGGAAACCTGAGGACTTCAGTTAAAATGCAACCAGGGGACAAATACCAATGATGACTCCAGTGACCTGCTGAGTAATGAGCTATGCTTCATCACTTGCTTTAGACAGCCAAGACCTACTATGTAACACACCCAGGCTGTTCTCCAGGTTGGAGACAGGAGAACATTTCAACAGCTAGCGCTGCACTCCCTTAGATTACAATCGCAAAAGAATCTAGAGAGTATAAAGTAAAGAATTAGGAAGGATGCTCACTTAGGGAAGTTTGTTTTAGATATTTAATAGACAGAAGGCAATTAAACCATCAGTGTGCATTGCTCATCCTGCTGGTGTCTTTGTATATAGATTTACATCATGGAAGTCACTTCTAAAATTTTGTCTTGGTTACTCACACATACCATCAGTGATTTAATTTATTCAAGTATCTATTATCTGTACCATCTAGATGAAGAGGTCAAGGTTCAACAAGAGAAAGCTACTTCAAGGATGAACAAGTTTAGTAGATGAGATACAGAGAGGCGAAGCGCTTTGAGCTGCTAAGGATAGTCTACACACCAGACACTGTTTTAAATGGTTTCTATATTGCTGTTTTCTACTCAGAACTCAAACAAAAGTGTCCATATAATACCTCACTCCAGCTAATAAAGCAACAAAGGACTTCTATTTAGGAATTTAGAAGGCAGAACATCACTGTAGCCTCCTTCAGCTCTGCCTCCCATGTTGCTACCTCTCCAAGGGAGTTTCTTGTCTATTAGTTGGAAGGACTCCAGCACAGCACAGCCTGCAGCTGAATCCTGGGGCCCTGACTTGGTTATTTGCCCATTTCTTGAATGCTGTTATGGGACATTTTGCATGGAGTTGGTGAACAACAGAGGAATCTGTTACTCTGTAGACTGAAAATGGAGATGTTGTTTTCAAAAGCTGCCTGCTGATACTTAATATAAGAAGGGAAAAGGATTGCACATAAGCTGTAGTCACTGACACCTACTGCAAAAGTATAGTTATTGACTCTGCTTACACAGAAGCCAAGTAAAGCTGAAGAAAAGAAGTGAGACATTGCTTCACTGTAACTCTATTGTAAGCACGAGCTCTCCAAACATAAAAGAACATGGAGAGAATTTATAGTAGTGTATACTTCCAAGGAAAACCACTCTGAGCAACCCGAAAAGGAAGCTATCTGATAGCCATATCTTCTTCAAATGAAATGGTACAGAGATGGCTTTATGAGATGTCAGTACTTGGAAGCTTTATGACCATTCCGGAATGTATATCTCACAATAACTAATATCTTAATGTGAACACATGACTTAAAAATTTCATAAATTCTAGACTGAACATTTAAGTATTATGTCTATTTTTCTTTTCATCTCCTCTGTCTGATTCAGTGGAGACCCTCAATAATTTTTACCAAGTCAATGAGTTCAAATGGATGGCAGATAACCCAAATTTACTTTATTTTATAGTGAGTTATACAGCCTGAGATACTATAAAAACATTTTCCATGTTCTTCAGTACCAGATAATTTTTTAAAAATTTAAAATAAGAAAGCAAAAGACAAGTGATATTTCACTTTTTATTGTGAATGAGTCAAATACATGTTCTCCATCATATTTTATCAGCTAATTTTGTAGTTTTTATATTTTATCAATGAATAAAGTATCTACAAAAATCCTATTTAAAGACATACACAATTCATAAATAAAATTTCTCTCATACTGTGTTAACACATTAGAAAAAGAAATTCTGAAGCAGCTTGCTCATTTGAGAACATGCAATTATTTTTCTCTTATATTGAAAATTAGATATTATGCATGTTTTGCTAACAACATGGCAATTTGATAGATGTATACATAATTGAATTGCTAAAGAAACCTAACTATTTGAACTTTTCAGAGCTATGTTTTATCTTTGAGAATCATTGCAATCAAAATACACTTTAAGAGGCAGGCATCTTTGTGAGTTCAAGGCCAGCCTCATCTGAAAAGCAAGTTCCAGGAGAGTCAGGAATACACAGAGAAACCATGTCTTGGGGGATAGGGGATGATCATACAAATGATAAACTTCAATGCAATTTTTCTTATGATTGTGGTATCCATAGCCTCTCCTCATCTTATATTCATGGAGGATGCTGCCCCTGAAAGACTATGATGCTAATGTTCTTACACACTAGAGTAAGGAGCCAGAAAAAGAGAATCTTTGTCATAACATGATGTCAGTCCAATTGGACACTCTCGATCCTGTGCTGATTCTCTAAGACTTTATGACCTGTGACTCACATGTTCAACAGCAGCATCTGCATGCATATGCATACACATACATGCGTACACAGAGAAATACATGACACACATGAGAGACAGAGACTGGGGGAGGAAAACCTTCGAAGCTGTCATAATCTCCAAGTTCTCTGACTAGGACTTTCAATTGTATAGCATTGCTCTAGATGTCTGGTAATTTTGATGTCCTGTCACCGAGGAACATCTGTAACCTCAGCCGCCCACTTTCTACTGTAAGATATTTGTATAGCATCTCGAAGAGGTTTCCTATTGCAATTTTTTTACTTATATTATCCTCTAGAACAAAAATATCCCAAGTCATTGCCTAGCCTAGTTTTAAGGAAGTTGCTCAGTGAGGCAAAATACGCCTATAGTCTTCAGTACTGTGGATCCACAATTAGGTTTTAGCTTTTTAAAGCAGTGAATTGTACTCACTGGAACTTGAACACTTTTAATGTCACATTCTATACAGTGCATCCTCACAGCCTCGTAACTGTTTAGCACACACCAGATCTCACTGTTCTAGATGTCTTTTAGTTTTCTTTCTTTTAAAAATCATTCTGTCAGTTTGTACCTCTTTGTAAGCCATGGTTTTTTAAATAAGTACTTTTGAGAATCTTTGATAAATGAATAGTAAACATGAATAGGATATTTTACATTGCAGTAGCTCTTAGTTCTAAACTGACAACCAGTTTTAGATGCTAAGGTTTCAGATTTATAGTATCAATACCTAAATATTCCTAGTTAGAAAATTCTGTACAGTTCACTTTTACATAACTTTCCATGCATATATTCTCAACCAAATTAAAAAAAAACTTATCTGTTGATGATGGTAAATAATTATAAATTATAAGTTCAGAGTCACAACTGAGAGTATTTATAACTTGATATTATGACCCAGCTTATAAATTATTTTAAAAGCATTTTATTATTTATCTTCTCATTGTCGATGCTCAACTAGTTACCTTGAATGTAAAATTCATGTAATTGGTAAAGCTAAATGATGATATGCATTAAAATGTCTTCATGACTCTGAAACAAAATGAATTATATATCTCAGCCTAAAAAACATTTTACATACTATTATTCTTCAATATTTGCTGTTATTTTTCAATAAGAATAGGGGATATAAGAACAATTTTTCCATTGCTGTGGACCATGTAATTTCAAATTTTTCTTTATTTTTTAAGAACAACTAAGGAAAGATTGCCAAATGATAAGTAAAATTATGTCAGTGTGACTATTCTCTAACTGGTATCTAGACCTGAGATAAACCAGTTCATGTTTTTACTTCAACTACACATTGTAATGGGAGTGAGATATTTCACCACAACAAAACTCAAAATTATAAATAAAATATCTATTGTTCACAACTAGGGATTTTATACTATTATGATTGCAAACCATTCCTAATACAACTTCCTCATATGATAAGATCAATAAAAGTTAAATACTAACAGAATGATAGGAATATCATTTTATATTAGCTTGGACAAATCAGGAATATTTTTAATGACCAAACTTAATACTTTCTATTATATTTTAAGAATATAAACTTGAAACACAGCTTCTTTTACAGATTTACATATAATTGTGCACACACATATGTGAATATGGATTCCTAACTCACACTTTTGATTTAAAACCCATAGTTATCCCTCTTAGATAGTTATGATTTAACACTAGGCAAAATATAGATTAGTTGTATACATTCCCAATTTAAACATATGGGATAGACATAAAGTCAATGTTATAATTAGTAATTGCTTAACATTTAATTTATTTGGGGATTGCAACAACAATGTTCCAAGTCTTCAGGCAGTATCCTGACATCCCCTTGTCTCTCTCCCATCTAGATCGGGGCACTGTGCAGAAGGTGGTAGTCCTTCCCAGCAACAGCTCTGCTAGTGGGGAGCTCATTCTGGAGGAGCTTCAAGTGTTTCAGGTTTGTCCATTTATTTCTATTCATCTCAACACATGCTTGATGACATCATCGCTTTGCTCCCCTAGCCAGAAAAAATATCCAATAAAAGATTAAACAAACGAATGTAATAAATTTTAAGAGTAGGAAAGCATCAGATAAAAGGAGAAATAGAGAAGAAATATTTTTGTCAAGTTTTTTTTTTAGACTTCAAGTTATCTTAACATAAAAGTCTTACATTTTTCCCAGCTATCATCACAATTCAAAGAAATTTGATCATTCGTTATTTTTTTTTAAATGAGCCCCTATAGCCAAGATCTAGACTTTGTCATGAGCAGGGTTTCATCATTCCCTTCACAAACCTCTGTAACCCGAATGCCTTCACACTACTCATTGTAGATAATCTTCCTCATATTTTTGCAACCAGTCATTTCAAGAAAAACTATTGTTGCTTCTTGATTGCTTTCTATTCAAATGCCACTGTTGTTAAATAAAGCAGAAATTCCTCCTATGTTCTATCCTTACTGGAGATTTCACTGTATTATTCTCCTTGAATTTGTAATAGATGAAAAGAAGGGAGAGAGAGAGAGGGAGGAAAGGAGAGAGGGAGGGAGGGAAGGAGGGAGAGAGGGAGGGGAGGAAAGAAAGGAACAAAGAAAGAACTAACAAAACAAAAGCAAAAAGTATGCACATGAAATTTCACTTCTATAAGATCTCTGCCAGTCAGATCACAGGCCTGGAGGCCCTTTCCTTTTTTATTTAGATAGAGTCTATCACTCTGGTCTGGCCTCCAGAATGGGACCTTCCTACCTTAATTATCCAACTGCTGCAACTACAGACTGAAGTGACCCAACTCAGCCATCATTTCTTCACGTATCTGGGAACTAGCCGAACAGGACCAGTAGTTACACCTTGCTGGTGTCTTCATTGCATGGCATTGCTGTTACACAAGGGTCCTTCTTTTCTGCATCTGGAAACTGACAAGGAAAAGGAAAGAATTGCAAGGAATCTTTGGCCTGGATTCAGTCCTTTCATAGATCATCATTTACAGCTAAGCCAATTAAGACGCAATGGCTGCTGGAGCACACAGTCTGATGATTTTACTTAGTAGCACTCAGAACTCCCAGAACATCTCGGTCCAGTTGGCTCCTTACTTAGCTGACTTGACTTGGAACATATTGACTCATTAAGATCTTTAGTGTGGTTACTAAGACTATTGGTTTTATAAGCATTTGATTGCTAAAAATACAATGCTGTTAGAGTTCATGGTTAAATTTTAAAATTAAAGAACGTAACAAAAAAATGGAGTCTAATATAAGTTAGAGGCACACCAGCTACTTTCCAGTGTGTTATTAAATTTATCACTTTAAATACTTGACTCTAACTTGCACTAGGTTCTTTATGACTAGCACATTAAAATTATGCTTATTAAATAAATGTTAACTCTATCTACCCCAGCATGTTCTGTATGTTTGGCTTTAAAAGGAAATATTCCACTACATTAACTAAATTTGTATTACATATCATACCTTTTTTCCCCCTCATGCAGCCAACTAGGAACAAGTTGGTGATTCCTGAAAATAACAAAAAATTATATAATGAAAACACTTCATTTTTACCGCTAGAGTATCTTTTTGGTTGTCAGGAAATGTTTAATGAAGTGAATTTGACACAAGTCTAAACATATATGTTATGGAAAAGCCATTAAGACATGTACATTATTCTGATCAAGTGAGAGCTATGTATGGGCTGTCACATGATTTGCTCTGTTGTTATCATCAAAGAGAAGAAATTCTCACTGGAAGCTCATAGCCAGTCACCATGCATGTGGGGATATCATTCTAAAAGGTGTTCGAGCTTCCTTACTGATAATGTCTGTGTGCTTGTTGATAAGCAGAGTCAAAAGACACTCTTGGCAAATGCTGGAACTGTCTTTGCCATGTGCTTATGTGTGTTATATATTGTGATGGTCATATAAGGATATAATGGTTAAGTAGGAAAAACTTCCTTGATTACATGTCACATGACAATAATACAGAAATATCAGTGTATCTTTAAAAAGAACAGGCAGAGCTGTTACACAGAACGATAATCTTTTCTTTTAATCATGTATTCATATTTTCTGAAGGAGTCTAGTTTTTGGAAGCTTAATTTGAACTGAGATACAATTTTAGTAGTTGAATCGGTGACTAGAAACTGTGCACATGTGTACGTGTGTATATTAATAAAGGATAACAAAAATTATTGGAACTGAGAGTCAGTGATGTCACTATTTTTATCATAAATGTTTACAAATCTGTGAAATCAAAAAAAAAAAAAACCTACAGTGATAGGAATCATTTAATTTGAGAACTTGCTCCTACTTAAATTATTTAAGTCTTTGTGGATCATCATCAGGTTATCAGAAATTTAACTTTAAAACTGATAATATTCAGGAAGTAAAGTTATCAAGTGGTTTTCAGAAGAATTACTTTTGCAGTGAATTCTTCCCCAACAAGACTCTTTCTAACTGTAAATGTCTTTGTTTCACCAGTGAGCGCTCAATAGCATGGTTTAGTCTAATCCATTTGCTGAACAACCCTTGTCAGATGAACAATAATGACTCCTACAGCTTGTCTGTGTTGTGAAGTTTCCCCTGTCACAAACCCTGCTCCTGCACACCCAGATCCAATCCTCAACTCAATGTCCCAAGTGCTTTTCAATTATCTCACTTGTCAATTCATTTTCATGCCTGTTGTGGTAAGTGTGTGGTAAGCACATGATACACAGGAAGTCTAGTCTTAGTCTCAAAGAGGAAAGGTACTTTACAAAGAGATGATGCACTGAGAGAAAAATATGACATTTTGAATTCATATACAAACCTTGAATTTTTCCATTCAAAACGGCTTTTAAAGATCATATGAGCAACTAATGTAAATTTTCTAAACTTTTAGAGTCATGTTCCCATAACAACAATGAAAATCTCATCCAAAAAGGTAAGAACTAATAAGAACTAAGCCATTTTTATCTTCAATGCATGATAAAATGTATTAAATTTAAGAGAATGTGTTTTTAACTTCCGAAAAACTAGTTTTACTATTGATAACTAATCATACAGAATAATCTATTTCATATGGACCTCAGTTTATATTACTGAAAATGAAATAGGTTTGTTTTGCATAAATGTTCATGAAAACGGGCTGTATATACAGAAAGGCATTCCAGGGTTTTGTATTTGCCATACCTTCGACTATTATCTTATATGAGATCCACTGCATTAAAAATCCAAGTTTTAAAAACAGAACTTAGCATAATGTTTGACATACAGTAAAATCAAGGCTTTCTTGCCAGCTAGAAGGAGTGATCTACCCACTTCTGGCTTTCTGTCACTGTTTATTTCTTTGAAATAACCATGCAATGCTATTTCCTAAGTTTATATATCTCTACAAAATCCTTAGTGTACCCTATCTATGGGATGCAGATTTGATGAAAAACTGAGTGCTGGAGTTGATTATCAAAAACTAATCTAATTTTTTTCTAAACATGCAAATATTTAATGATCATTAGCAAGAAATGGCAATTCTAAATTTTCTGTCTTTGTTGCACCCTGCTGCATTTCCCAAAGGCAGTATCTTAAACCACAGCCCTAAGAGCTACCTCCCTAGAGACAGATTGAGTTAGTTTTACATGTATTTGAATCCCCACTTGACTATAAATTACAGGCAAGTTGTTTAACTTCCCTGACCTAATAAGTTCCTACATCTAGAAGGCACTTTTCTCACACATGATATATGTAAATTGCCTAAGATAAAATGGCGACTAGCTAGTGTTGTCTGTAAGAACCTTGGGTTCTATTTTTCTTGGAAGAGAGACTAAAGATTTTAGATGCTTGAACAACTGATTTTATAATTGCAACAATCTTTGCCATATCCAACGTACTAGATAGACTTACTGTGGTATTCATAGTCAGCCTTGTGATCTTTTCACTTGACCAAATTTTATGAGAACAAATAAATATGACATAATAGATTAAAGATCTCATCTGTAAAAATGTTTGTATGGAGCATAGCAAACATTTTCCCAAGTAACAAGGAGTCATTTGTCATTTCGCTAATGTCCTATAGAGCTGCTCTCAAGTCGGAGTTGTCTTTGAAGCCAGCGGGGAAGCCTTTTGTTTACAATGGCTTAATGGGAAGAGACAATATAGAAGCAAGATTCGAAATCTGCACAGTCATTTTTGTGTCATAGTAGTCATATATAAAACGTATGTGTTAACATCTTTATAGGTCATATGTTATGTTGGTTTCCAACATCTTACACTGCAGATGTTGAGCACGTCTAAGTGAAGCAGTGAGAGTCACAGCGGGGTAGTAGCTCGATTGTCTGGAATGTCTTGGCTTCACTAAACACTGTATTACTTTCTAAGTTGGGAAGACTACAATCTGGGAATTGTTTAATATCACGAATTTAATATCTTTCTTAGCATTCAAATTACTTATTCGTATATTTCTTACCTTTTTTTCCTTCAATGTACTTGTGATCCCAATTGCAGAAATATTGAAGTGACTAAAAAAATTAAAGTGTATAGAAAAAAGCTACCCTTTGCCTTTTTTCTCAAATAAACAAGTATTCTTCAAATATTTTTAATTGAATGAGCACTGCCAAGTGCCTGCATCTTTTAGATAGATACTTAGTAATTCAAAAAACACTTACTGGTAACTGAAGCCAGAGGCCTCCTGCATGCCAGGTGTGTTCTTCAACTGAGCTTCATCCCCAGCCTTCTCTCTGATATTCCAGCTTTCCCTCAATATCTGGCTCTGAGTTTTCATTAAATATGAACTAGAATTCGTGTTTCAAAGGGGTTAACTATTACTGTTTGGTAGTTAGCCTTGAACTCACAGAAACACAGATCTTTGTCTCTGGTGTTACAGGATTAAAGCTGTAGGTTACCTTACCACTGGATCTTTCCCGTGCTGGAATTGAAGGTGTGGGTCACCACTGTCTGACCCTCTTGGCTTTACTGTGGGTGAATCTGTTCTCTGATATTCCAGGCTGATTTTATTAATTATAAAACATATCACCACATGGGTGGACCTGCTAGGTGCCAGCCTACACCCAGGTTCAGTAACTTACTCAAAGGAATTTGGCAGAGTGGGGTTTAGTAGAATGTCCAGGGTTCTCCTCTGCCTTCTTTATGAGTACACAGGCACACACAGATGTGCATATATCAACATACAAAGCCCAAATACACACTTACATATATATAACATTGGAGTTTTTCAAATAACCTTAAAAATAGCTTTAATAGTAATGTGTTACTTTCAAAGACATGTATTCAATTGTTTTCACTTTAACTATGATTGGTTATCTAGTGCATTTTCTTCTAAACAAAACAAAACATCTTCTATTTCAAAATGGAGTTGTGCTACAGGATTTGAAGAATATGAACGTTTTCTTGTGATTTGCTAAGAGACAGAAGTCAAAGGAAAAAGAAATATCATGCTTTAAATATGTGATATAATAGCTCAAATCTGAGAATACAGTGGATCTCAATGTTTAAGATAGGTTAGCATTCTATATGGTACACTGAAATGGTGTTATTTTTAGTATAAACTGGTAACATTATAGGCATATTAATGGTAGGAAAATTCTATTTATTTTGGCTTTATCCTTGTTTTGCTTCTTGTTTTGAGTCTGTTTCTAAATGATTCCATGAGTGTGTGGCCATATATTATAATATGTTCCTGCTGAAAGTCTTTTAACTGCCACATCTGAAGTAAATCTTCACAATTCTCCTTACAGCAACAGTTGTATGTGAGCTCCAATGAGGGGATTTCCCAGGTGTCTCTGCATCGCTGCCACATCTATGGCACAGCCTGTGCGGACTGCTGCCTGGCTAGGGACCCATATTGTGCCTGGGATGGCCACTCTTGCTCAAGATTCTACCCCACTGGGAAGCGGTAAGTACCAAACATTCTGTGAAAAGCCAAATGGACTTCACAGGACAATGCAGATGAGGATCAGATCTGTGGCCTTTTTCATTTTAAAATACAATGTAAAATGAGGCCATGTTTAGCACTACATACAGCCTTTCAATAAAGAAAATGTTTTACTTCATGATTTCAGATTCTGTTCTCATCTTATGTTCTAGGACCAATCAAACGTACTAGACAGCATTTGCACAAGTTCATGTGTGGCTCTGCTTTGTCCTCAGGATCACTGTAACCTTAAACCCCACACTACTAGGTGCACCTACATTGCTTAAATATCACAAAGTTTTTGTCTTTCACATAATTAACAAGAATAGATTAGTTTAAAAGTTAGCATTTTAAATAAAACTACCTGTATCCTCCTTGTCACAAGAACATTGTTCTAGAAAAAACACCAACCTGGCTTGCTTTGCAGACATAGCTAGCTGGACATGCTTCACTCTAGGCCTACTTCCTGGGAAGTGGAAGCATGATTGCCTAAGTAAGTAAGTAAGCAGCCTAAGTAAATATGCCTTAATCCCAGAAAAGTTCAGAAGTGTTTGGAAGGGATTTCCAGTGGAAACATGTGATATTGAAGAATATGCAGAACTCAGAGTTGCAATAATGCTGAATGAGAGCACCAAAACATGTTAACAGTTAGGGTCAATGAAAGAAGCCCATGAGTCCAGTCTGAAGAGCCAATCAACTGTCCAGGAAATCATTGGCTTATGTTTAAATTTTTTAATTATTATTTTGTATAATATATTATATTTATAAATTTAACATACCTTTATTATATTCTTCTACTCCCCAAGTCGTTCCAGATTTTCCCCTCCTCCCTACTCACAAAACTTTGAGTTCTTTTGAAAAAAAACAAAAAAACAAAAACCTCGATACAACACCAAAACCAAGAAACAAAATAAAATCATGTCTTGAAAGAAGACAAACAAAAAACTGCAACAGCAAAAACCCAAAACCCTTTGGAGTCCATTATAGATGATTTTAAACTTTATAAGGCCCATGCCATTACATTTTCATACGTCTATCTTGACCCTTTTTGTCTTTTAATTCAATAAATATCTTGAGACTAAGACTTTTTAGACATTGTTGTGGAAAATGGGTATAAAATATGAAAGACATCAAACAAAAGACTAAAATCTGTGTTTGAATATAAAATGGTTTGAAGAGAAAAGACAGACAAACACATAAAGAAGCCCATGAACATTCAAATAATCTCAAGGTCTCTTCATGCAAAAGAGAGAAGAGGGTGACAATACATAAAAGCAGCTTTTGAAAGGTTGAACGGATGGTCAAAGTGATTAATGTAGAGACAGAAGAGTGAACCACATTTTTTTTTCTGTTCCTTCCGGGCCTCTCAGTCCAGACACAACTCTCCCACATACAGTCCTAAAGCTGCTTATAAATAATCATGCAGAGGCTTAACTACCAATAAACTGTTTAGACTATGGCTCAAGCTCATTTCCAGCTAGCTCTTATGACTTAATTCAATCCATTTATACTAATCTATTGTGTTGCTGTGTGCTTTGCGGATTTACCTGTGTTCAATTACATCTTACTTTCTGGGCAGCAGCCTGCAGTGTCTCTCTGACTCCACCCTTCTCCTTTATCTCTGCTTGGATTTCCCCCTGCCTCTAAGCTGCCAAAGACCAAAACAGCTTCTCTAATAACAAATGGTAATAAAGTATATTCACAATATACATAAAGACATCCCATATCACTCCCATTTTTCTGTCTAATCAAGAAGGAAGGAGGTTTTAATTTTAACATAGTAAAATTACATATCACAAAAGTTATCAAGTAAGAATTATAGTTACAATATCTAGTCTATTTGTATTTAGCAGAATTAAATAAAATATTCTACTATCCTATTTTTTGTGCTGCTAAAGTTTTATATCTAATTTACCTTTTATCATAACTAAGGAATGATATAATTATAACTATCTAGTCTTCAATTCCATTACAGACCATAGAAGTATATAATATTACCAGAGTAAGGAAGAGCATTGTAAGGAACTTCGAAGATTCTTAAAATGAGAGAGACAACCAAAGTTCCTCTAAATGTTGGAGCATTAAAACAGGCCCAAAGTCTTTGCCATACCTTTCAGTGAAGAAGGAAATTTGAATGACTGCTCCACTCATTCTGACATAGTTAGTCAGTTGCTTCTCTCTGTCCTGCAGAATTTCTGACAGTCTCTGTGAAGCAGAAACCTGAAGGACCTTCTCAGCTTGTTCTAGTAAAGTTTAGTGGTCATTTTACTATGGGCTCTGTGTATCCAGTTTATACAACATACTGTCAAGCAGTTGAAGCAAGAACAGTTTCTTGTCCAAAGGCTAACTTTTGCCACAAGGAAAGTAAACTCCACATGGAGTATCTTTGATACCCATTATCCTCTTTAAGTAGATTGGTGTTACCAGGAGCAGATAAGTCTCACTATCCAGAAAAGTCTAAATTCTTAAAATATTTTAAATGCCATTTTTTTTTAGATCTTTGAAGTATTTGAAGATTATCTATCCAATTAAAATATATCTTTGCATATCTGAAAAACCTAACTAACAAGACTATAAGTTTGATTATCATAGTTGATTAACTGCTAGTCTGTATTTCTTAATTGTACATTATAACCTTGAAATGGCATAAACATAATATCTTAAACAAGAGTAGAAGCATACATACAGCATAACAAAATTAACCTCAAATTGGTATTAATAAACTAAAATTCATTTCAATATAAGGTTTTTAAAGCAAGTAGTTGCTTTTTAAAAGTAGATTTAATAATCTAACTTTTTCCCTATCATATTTCTATCCCTTTTATTCTTTAGTAAGAGCTTGACTATGACCAACAACCAAATCTTTGAAACAAAAATAAGCATACATAATCTATTTTTGGAGAATATGGGTATAGTTTTCAAGGCTACTTCCTGCTGATTGAGGACAATTATAATCTTTGAGGCTGGATTAACTTAGTCAGCAGGTGGATGTTGGATCATCTGGACCATCTCTTCCCATCAGATATTTTTCAGGGGTCTTCCTTGATCAAACCATAGTAGCCTAGAAGCAATTCATAGGTTCTCATCTTCTCTATAAATAAAAACAGAACTTTCAAAATTCAAAGTCTAGATACCTTTTAAATATATATGTTTGTTTAGTTTAGCAGTCTTTACAATCAAAGGTATTTCTGCAATTGACTCATTAACGGTTTAAGAAAATTTTAAAAACACAATACTATACATTATCCATACTCTGAGTATTTTTCATCCTTATGTGGCTATTTCTTTTATTTTTACTGTCTCTTAAAGACTTGATTCTTTAAAACCTTTTATATAGCTGTCTATATTCCTTTACCTCCTTCTTCCAAGCCTACGAACATTTTGCACACATTGTAACCTATCTAGAAGTTCTTCTCCATCTGAATCTGTTTTATTACATATCTTTAATCATTTTTTTTAAGCAGGGGAGTTTTTAAATTGCTAAACTGTGTGTATGGCTAGAATTCTTTGTTCCTGGCTCTACCACAGCTTTGCAATGTGACAGAGGTACCAATGAGTCACATTTACCTTTCTAATTTTGGGAAGCAGTATTAAGTACCATGGAGATGTGTTTCTAAGCTCATAAATGTACTCCCAAACCTGCAAGAAATGGCTGGAAGAAACTTTTTTCTACCTTGGCTCATGAGAGAGCCTACAGCTGAGCTTGTAGCATCTGGCGGCCAGCTATATCTCACAGGCAGCTGCCAGGAGTCTCTGTACTGCTGTTCACACAAGACTGTGAGACAAGGAAGCCCAGTAAGGCTCTGTTTATGTGTGTACAGAATATTTTTAAAGTTTTCTCATTGTCAAATTGTGGGTGTTATGTGTTCACTCCATGTAATTGTCCTTATTTGTACTGGCCGAAGAACCTGGACACAAAGAGTGAAGGATGCCAATTTCAAACATGGACTCAAATTTTAGTTTTGTAGCTACAACTGAATTTTTCAAAAATATTTATCATGTAGTTTTAAATATAGTAAAGTATGGTTTTGGAATTGTTCTCCTAACTATGCAGTCATCAGATACTTCATTTTTTTTCCAGTCAAATCTTTAGAGCAAAATATGGCATCTCCCGGGTTAGACTCCTTAGTCTTTTAACAAGATTATTGGTGAATAAAGCTGATATATGATACTTTCTAAAGAGCAAAGTGAAGTGGAGGTTAAAAATTTAACAACATCACATGCTATAGGTCAGTCAGTCCCTTGTTTGTGATGTGAAAGAATGGAAAGGCAGAACCCCTTCCTTGCAAAGACTTTGTCTTTTGCAATGACTTGCCAGGAAGAATCTAAATTTTCATAAGCACTGCTTCTAAAGTAAAATTTCACTCCAAGTTTGGAGCATCATAGCATATTTAAGATTAATTGTATATTTTAGAGGTCTTTGAGTATGTTCATATACTGCCTCTCCTATTGCAAATTCAGTTACATTTTAAAAATTCATACTAAAACATGGGTTAAAATTGCTATTATACAAATACAAACTATGAATTTAGTCATGGCGTTTTCTATAAAAAGTACTGATTTTTTTTTGCATTTGTTCACTCTTCCAGTATCGTGCCTAGTATTAAAATATTCATGGCTGAGTAACAACTATTAAAATAACTGTTTTAAATATCACTATCATTGTCTTGTTTCTACTATGAAGCCGTATAACACACATCCACATAGTGGATGAGCTTTTCCATATTCCTATTTGGCTAGTACTACAGACATTCTCTAAAAATATCTATACTGTTTAAATATTCCAAATTATTTCCAACTCAAATACACTGTGGCTAATGTAAAGTGTGTTTGCAGAATTAATTGATGCAGTTTTTAAATTTATTTTCTATAGAGACCAAAAGGTAGAAGTAGAAGAGACCATTTGTAATATTTTCAGCATTTACTTTTTTTTTTTTTTTGCTAGTGTTATCTGGTTTATTTTCCTTGAATTATCTCTTTGTATCAAATACTACACAGATAAGTTTATTGTAGCTAAAGCAAAAATATACCCTTTGTGTGGAAACAGAGAGGTAAAGTCACAGCTAGAAAATAACAGAATACATACATTCACACAGCGTTAAATGCTGACTCAATCATTGCTTTTATTTTAAATAGCTTGATATATAGTAAGCAATATGTACCTTTTCTCACCACTTTGAATTATATGAAATATTCGTGTGTGTCAGTACTGCAATGTAGTTTCTAGTGTTGTTTATCCTGAGTTCAGGCAGACAGTTAGAAAATGGAAGATGGGATAATCAGTTTAAGCTTTATAAATTATCTTTTCTGTGAAAATAGAAAATGATTTCATTGTTTATCCAAAAGAACTGAGAATAATGATGAAATATCAGCAAAGTCAGCCAAAGCCAAATCCTACATGTAATATAATATCACGCTGCCTACCAGCATGGTTCTGTTATGCTCCAGGAATGCATTCAAAGAAGCTGACACGTAGCAAAGACTCTCACTGATCTCATCATTTAAAAAGAACTATAACAAGGCTTTTTGTGTCTAGATGTTGATGTGGCAAGTTCACTTTGCCTAGCTTGAGAGGGCATGTACAGTGCACGAGTAACACCCCATCGTGCTAACTACAGGGCAATAGATTTAGACGTTGTGAATGACATTAAGTGTCTAGAAGGCTGAAAATGACCAGCTCAACCCTAAAAACACTCACAAAGTGCTGTTTTAGTATAAATTCCTGGGATTAACAGTAGTAAATAATACAAACACAAGGCAATAAAAGTGGAAATGGAACTAGTCTAGAATAGAACACGATCATATTTCCTTCAATGAGAGAGACTGGTACTTCCACTACCGTGTGTGTGAAACTCTGCACATGTACAATTGAGTGGAATGTAACATCTACCAATACTTTTATAAGTATGTTAGTTAACATAAAATACTTACCACTTCTGATAATTTTTAAATCATGGTGACTTTGAGATTGATATTGCTTTGTATGTTTAATAATCACTATGTGCATTTTTATTTCTGTTCATTTTGCTAAATATTTATTGTCAGGATAAAATATTAGGACTTTACACTTAATCCAATTAAGTGGTAATCTCATTCATAAATCATTTAGCTGTGTGTTCCCAGTATTTAAGTGAGTGTCCACATACCTTCAGGGCTGCCTGTTTGTATCCAGCCACTCTCTTTTGCTTCATGCCTTTCCATTATGAAGTCAAAATTAAGAGCCCTCATGAATCTAGGACTCAAGAAGGGAAATCATTACTGAGCAAATACCACAAATAATTTTCAATTTAGAAAGTTTAGAACTCGTTTTTTGAAATGCTTTTCCATTAGTATGTCCCAAGCAAAGAATCTATTTGACTTGGAGATGAGTAAACCTTGACAAGTCTCTGGGGACTAAGAAACGATTATATCCCATATACGCAATTCTGTTATTAAATAAATATTAATATCTTAGCATATAAATATTGTTGTTATTGGGTCAGACATTATATACACATATATAATTTTCTATAAGTTTTATATATGTTTATATAACAATAAATATACTATATTATATGTATGTGCTTACATGAGAGAAAATACAGCAAACATAGAAAAACGTGCACATAAACATTCTAGAATGCACTGTACACATATGGAAAACATGAAAATCTTCTAAGTAAAAGGTTATTTTTCTTTGTGTTCATCAATTTTATCTATGTCTCAGAAGAGTTTAAAACATCCATAGAGTAATGACTTTCAAACAAAATTATGTTTACTTAAGCAAAACTTTTAAAAGAAGAAAAATGCTGTTTCGTTTACCATTTAGAAGTTTTCATGTTAGTGTGCTTTGGATTAATAGCTATGAAATAAAATTTGATATGGTTACTTAGACAATCCAGCATCCACTTGGGAGTGATGTAAACTAGTGATCTTGTGCCTGTCCCATCACAGATGATAGATAGAGAGGAACTGATTAGCTCTAAAGGAAGGATGTATCTCACCCGTCCTCATACACCATGAATGATCAGGGAGCTTTGAGAGGTCATGAGACTTTTTCTATTTACTTTTGATTTGCTTAGGCAATCAAAAGGCTGAAAAGTTTAAAAATGATTTGCTTTTACTGTAGCATCTAGGTCCGTAATGTAAAATCCTTTAATATTTTTCTGTACCTATAGGAGGAGCCGAAGACAAGATGTGAGACATGGGAATCCGTTGACGCAATGCCGAGGGTTCAATCTAAAAGGTACAGAAGTGAGCAGGTGTTAATCATGCTGAACCGACCAACCTTCTGTGTCTCATTTAATCAGAGAACTTCCCTCGTGTTACTCACTTAAGAATGTGTCATTATAGGTTTGTAAAGTATTTGTTAGTTGTGATTAAATTTACATGCTATTTGTGTGACCAAGAAGAACCACAAAATAAACAACAACAACAAAAAACAAGTGTTCTGGAATATGTGGCAGCAAGCGTGTGAGTGGGTAGGGCTTTCACACAAATGGCAAACACAGCTTTTCCTAACTTATTATTTCTTTCTGAAGCAAAAGTTTTACATTTAAAATTTACTAACAAGTAACACAATAAGCCCTATTTTACCAAAGAAAATATACATAAGGAAATATTTATGGTTTTAGTTATTTTCAACCATAGACCTCGGTTAAGAACATTCACACTGTGTGACCATTTGCTGGATGTCTTAGGTTGCTTACTGTCTTCCCAAATGTAAACACTGCAATTATTAAATACTTCCTAAGCATCCCTTTTCCCCAGTACTTGCCAGTAACCCTCCTACTTTCTTTAAAATTTGTTTATTCTGGATACTTTGTACATGGAATCAGAGAGGATCCAGGATGCTAGGCAGAGCTCTTTTTGTGTGTTCAGAGTCCCTTTATTCTTTAACATGGATAGGATTTTTTCCTTTGTGAAAAATTCATTCTATTTTTGTAGCATATTTTGTTTATTCCCTTTCTAGAGACATATGCTGCTCCCAGAATAACCTTCAGAGATCCAGGCTGAGGCTCAGCTACAGGCCTCCTCTGTGTCACAGTTAGCCCAACCCTTCCCTCCTTGTCCTGACAAAGAGATGCCCTGTTAGACTATTTGTCGATCAATTCTTTTCATCTAAAGCTACAAGCGTATGATTTTAAAGATGAAACTATATGTAAATTTTTATAAGAAAATGTTTATAAGAATTTAAAAACTGATGAATGGAGAGTAACCCCAGCGTTGAAATCTATGAGGCTGCAGGCCCCAAATTCAATATACCTAGGCTAAAGATGAAACCTAACCACCCATTTGCACCTGGTCCTTCATTTAGTAAAGAATGACATTGCTGTTCCTTACTATGATAATTCCAAGATACAACTCCAAGGTAGATTTTTGTTTTGTTGTTAATTCAGTGAATTCATCCACTTTGCCATTTGCTAGTCATGGGACATTTTTTAAGACATTAGGTCAGTTCTGTTTATAATGTCCCTGGTCACGGTGGCGAGAAGAATGACACTGAGGTAATGTCAAAAAATCTGTGCTGACTTTGGGTCTGAGCTTTGGCTCAAGTGCTTTCTTGTGATGACATCATTCATTCATTGTTTAAAACCTGCAGCAACATCATTGCTATCCCGGATTTATGAATAAAGCTTTTTGGTCCTGTTTTAACCTCCACCTGATTTCAATAAGTGCTTCATTTGACATAAAATTCTTATTTTAAAGCTTAAAATATTATAATTCATGCTTTAGAAATGAATTGTGGAACACAGAAATGGCTCAAGTAACTAGTTTCATGTTACACAGACAGTACTGTGGATGTGCATTAATTTATCCCAATTCCTTTAACGCTAAAGCCTGGCTTTTCAATCATTGTATCATTCTGTGGACATACCATACTTTCTATTTGAGCTTCTTCTATTCCACACCAAGTATGATTTCATGGATGGCATAAACCCAGCTTCCATTTTCCTGGCACTTCACACTGCATTTACAGTGTTTTCTTTCATATGTTACACATATTATATATGTACAAATATGTAACCATATCATTCATGACTCATAGTCCAATCTTGTGCAATTGAGAAAAACCTACCTAAAGCTGTTATAATAATTAGATAGTTAATGCTGTTACAATCATCAGTGCAAAATAATAAAAACATACCAACACAACCTTAGATAAGTTTTAGTGTCTCTTTTACTTTACATTTAAACAAAACAGCTAGACCTACATGGTAACAACCATCCTGAGCACAATTTTAGAGAGAGAAACATTCACATAGAGGAGTACTCTCTAAAATCTCTTCTCTCACATTCCCCTGATTTCTGCTTTTCAGCGTACAGAAATGCAGCTGAAGTAGTTCAGTACGGAGTAAGAAATAACAGCACTTTCCTGGAGTGTGCCCCCAAGTCTCCCCAGGCATCTATCAAGTGGCTGCTGCAGAAAGATAAAGACAGGAGGAAAGAGGTGAGTGGCCTGCCCCCACCTCCCCAGACATCCATCAGGACTCTGGGAGGAGCACTAAATCACTGTTCCTCTGAGAGGCACAGATGAAACTGGGAAGTAAAGACGTGGAAGCATCCTTTGGTGTCAGAGGCATGTCATTGCCATCTTCTTTAAAATTCTTTGTCCTTAGACTTGAAGGATTAATGAGAAATCCCCTCTGCCAGCCACCTCTGTAGCCTGAGTGTTTCTAACAAGAGCCCAAGTGCTCAGATGAGTAGTGATGCAAGGAAGCCCTTGTGAAAGACGTGTGCAAATCCAGAAGCTGAGACGGCATGCAGCAACACGTTTGACAAAGGAGCTTTGAAAATGTTCCGTTTTCCACAGCAAGAAGTTATGTTGATCTATAACCTTTCATAGCAAGGAGCAATTTTCTTCTGTGTGGTCATGTTTCCATTGCATTAGTATTTATGACCCTTAAAGGTCACTTATGAAATAATTGTTTATGAGACCACTCGATTTGTTTATTATTAAGAAAAAAAGACCCCTTGACTTGCAAATAAACACATTCTTACCCTAAAATTATTTATTTTAAAGAACTATTTGAAAAGAATGGCATTGCAAATTGGCACAGAGTGACATATTATAAATACCGAATTCCATAATGTTGATGTCACACTGTGCTGACAAATGAGAAGAAAAAATTATATGCACATGCCCCTAATTCTAAAATGTTGTGGAACCATCAATTTTAGTGGAGCCAAATATAAATTGGATTAACTCCCCACATTTGAATGAGTTCTATTGTAGGTGACTTTGTTTCTATATAGTATTAATCAATCAAGGCTATGCAAGTGCACAACACCAAAAGGTGTAGAACATAGACACTGTATCAAAGTAATTGGGACCTTGGCTCCATATTCTACTCTCACACTTGCCTATTCGAACTTCAGTTTGTGTTAAGTTGATACAAAACTAACCAGCACAGGAACTCACTTCAGACTTTGCTGTGTAGATGGTACCTTTCTATCTTTTTCAGTAGTTCAGGAGACAAGATTGCACATTGTAGATGAAAGGATGCATGTGTGCAGTAGAACTGATTATAATGTTGTATACTCTGACACAGAAGATCTTCAAGGCTTTTTCCGAGTTGTGAAAGTCAACTAATTTTGTATATATTTGAGTACACTGTTTTAGAAATTGTAGTCTTCTGTTTGGGACATTCACGGTGTTTCTCTCTTAGGTTAAGCTCAGTGAGCGCATTATAGCCACTTCCCAAGGACTGCTGATTCGCTCTGTTCAGGATTCTGACCAAGGGCTGTACCAATGCATTGCCACTGAGAACAGCTTCAAGCAGACCATAGCCAAGATTAACTTCAAAGTTCTAGATTCAGAAATGGTGGCTGTCGTGACAGACAAGTGGTCCCCGTGGACATGGGCTGGCTCTGTGAGGGCTCTACCCTTCCATCCAAAGGATATCCTGGGGGCATTCAGCCATTCTGAGATGCAGCTCATCAATCAATACTGTAAAGACACCCGGCAGCAGCAGCAGCTGGGAGGAGAATCTCAGAAGACGAGGGGGGATTATGGCAAACTGAAGGCTCTTATCAACAGCAGGAAAAGCAGGAACCGGAGGAATCAGCTTCCAGAGTCATAGACATTCACCTGTGGGGCTTTGCTTCCAGTAACAAATGCTCTGTCTTCGCTGGTCAACTACTGAGCAAAGTCTTATGTTTTCCCCATGAGAAATTTCTAGCAGAAGCTGGAGACTCGCTCTCAAGTGTGTTCTCTGTGAACTTAAATGAGCATGCATCTTCTTGTATGATACAGACTAGCACTAGACATGTCATGGTCCTCATGGTGCATAGAAATATTTAAGTTATCCCAGATTTTATTTATATCTTTATGTGTCTTTTCTTCAACATCAGTGCAGCAACAGAAGCAGAACTGTTACACCCTCGGTTGAGCGAGGGCCATAAATTACCCTGTGCTGTTCCTTTCCTGTTTGAGGAGTTTAGCTTTTTAATTGCCAGTGGTTTTTATACATGAAAATGATTTCCAATTCACAATTTTCACATAGTAAATGTCATATAAATGCATGTGACAGAATAGCCAGCCAAAGTCATGTAGGTTACCCAAATGACAGGGAAGAGAGCATCCAGATGTTACTTAAAAGCAAGAGTGACTCATAAAGAGAACGTGATGAGTTCACATGCTTCCAGTGAATTATATTTGTGCCTGTTCCTTTGTCTAAGATTGTAATATGTGTCAGTTACTGAGATCTGCCATCAATCTTTGTTCTCTTGTTTCAGGAAGATAAAATGAGTAACCTGTGCTGGCTAGGCCTTTGACGGAAGATATATCACTGAGTCATTAACATTTCTACATTATCTATAATTCTATAACATTTCTATGTTATCATCTTCCAAACAAAAGCACTTTGGTTTTTTTTTTTTTTTTTTTTTTGGAAGTTATTTAAGTTATTATATACTTACCTATGCTCTTACATTATTTAATTGATTTACTATTTGATTTTAATTTCCTAGCCTTTGGCAAATTAAACAAAACAAGGGAGAAACACTGTTAAAATGTCCAACTTTTCCATGCAGAGTGGAGCTATCAAAATGTTAGGATTGTTTTGTGAGATAAGTATGCTAAAATTATTTTCTCCAACTTAAAAACTAAATGGATAAATTGTGGGAAATTTCCTCATACTTATTTTAATGACAGAACTTCAATTTTTAAATTTAAATGTATTTAATACATATTTATATTTCCAGAGAAAAAAATAAATTGTATCAAGCAGTATTGAAACACTCTTCTTATTAACAGTTCATAAGGAAGGCAATGGAAGGGGATCTGCTTCCCTTTCAGTATTGTGAGCAAAACTCCAAGATGAAAATTCATGTTGAAGGTATAAATTGGTGGTAGATTACATGTTTAGCATACACAAGGACCTGGGCTCAGACAGAAAGAAAGGGAGAGAGATAAGGAGGAAGGACAGCAGGCAGAAAGGGCAGACAGACAAGAAAGAGGGAAGGTCGGGAAGAAGGAAAAGAAAGAAGGAAAAGATGGAGGATTTATATTCATTATCAGAAGATAAAATGTGTCTAATTAAGTGATGGTGAATTTGATGTTTGAAGACAGCACCGCAGTGCTGGGGGAGACAACAGCAAAGGTGAGCATGAAAGTCACCTAGTTTTATTTTTAAACTATTGTTCCAAATGTGATGCAATAATCCAGAGTGTTCCCATATGCAGTTTACATGCTTAAAACATTCACATTTTATGTTTCTTATACATGCAAAAACAGCACTGTGTTCATATGCAATGCTCACGTGTTTCTCTGTGTTTGTGATTAATCTGTTGTATGAATAAAGTTAAAGTAAAATGACTTCCAAAGCACAGTCCCCTTGCTCCACATAGCTTTAAACTGCTAAATAGTGGTGTTTAATTCTATGCTATTATTTCATCTATTTAATACCTCCTTTTTATTTTTTTACCATAATTACATTTTAGATACTCGTTTCTTTTAAAGATATAAAAATTGCTATTCAACATAACCCTGCCAAACGTAATATATATTACATATATGTATTATATATGTACTCCTCAAAAACATATTTGATACATGTTGAATATGGGTTCTTTTGTGTACTTTGTCAATTTGATGGTTTAACATGTTTTTCATTTGTATTGTATATAAAACCACATAGAAATGCACTTTTCCCCTCAAAGCGTAGGTTTGTGAATAGACTTAGCATGATGAAGCTGTTATTACAGTGAATGTCCACCCTGTGTAGAGAAAGTAAACTCATGTAGTTACTACATGGAAATTTAATTAGATGTTGAAGAAATCATTTGTCTGGCAAAATAAAACATTGAATTCCTCGGAGAATGTCTTTCACTTTTCTTTTTAGCATACTGTGTGTTAATGTGATAGAAACTACTGAATTGTTTTATTTTTAAAGAGTCAGTTATCTGGTTTTGTGAAAACAAACCACTAAAGGCTTCCAAATTTAAGAATTTCAGAATGCATATATCTCTTATACCAGTAGCCTTCATTCAAGTTCAAACTTGAATTTATCTATTAACATCCACCTTCTATGTGTATTTACATAAATATATTAGCATATGTTAACAAAAAATTTTAGCATTATTACTTTACATTTACCCTTGCCTATGTAAGTAATTCATATTATATCATTATACCATTTTAAACAGTTACAGTTTGGAAATGTAAATGATTGGCTCCACTCTACCTACTTTTAAGTTCAGGCTCATGATTTTGTTTTGGGAAGTATTCTATATTTTTCTACCTCAATATTCTGTATAGGACACAACACACCATACATATACATGTTCAAAAATGTTTGACATTGCCCAGTTTTTCTAGAATAGGAAGGGTCCTTCATTTGTATTCTGTGTCAAATTCAATGTCAGTCATCCATGTAGAAATCCTGTGGTCAAAGGATGAGCTGGTATCTAAACCAAGTAGAGAGTGAGGCCTTTATAAAAACGAGAGGAGGAAGCCATGGAGGGGCTCAAGTGACACCCCAGAGTGACGGGAGCACTACTGCTTTCCTCTGTCTGCTCTTGGGGAATCTATCCGCATCAATGTGAGTGCTAAGAAACAGACTTGCTGCCACAGCTCATCCAATATGATAATTCTGCTTTATCTCCACGGTCTCATTGCTGCTCAGCATCTTCCTCACATTTGAATTGTGTTATTTTTTGAAACAAAATTTAATGTGCTTTGAAGAAAACTTTAATATACTTCTGATCTTTTATTCTTACCTATATGAAAAAAATTGGAGAAACAGTTAACAGTTTTTGACATATTTTCAGATAGCTAAAGTCAGGAGAGGCAGCCAGCTTTGCTGTGCCGTGTACATAAGGCTGTTAAAAAGCTGAAATTTAGACGAAGACATAACAAGATAGTTAACAAGAGTGTTTATTTGCTGAATCCAGTACATGACAATAAAGTAGAAGAAGATCATTGTGGAAAGAAAACATTTTATTATTTTCTTGTAAGAGTTTATCCACTATTCTTTCAACTGACAGGAATCTAAACCCCTGTGCAAAAACAAAATCAGTCACAAGTGTGTGCCAATGGGTGAATTTTACTACCAACGGCTTCTTCACAAAGGTGATCTCTGATGTACATTCCTATTTTCATAGCTCCACAATATTATCTTCCATACACAGGCATTGGGAGATGGAGGAGAAAACTTCACGATGTAACAAATGTCTTCTTTCTAGTGACTCTAATGTATTTATCGATTCACCTCATAAAATTCTACTTTCCAAATAATTACAATTGTATATTTCTCAGGGCTATTATGTTGCCATGCCTGAGTGTTCCTTACATAAAGCACTATTAAAGAATGACATTATAATAAACACATTAAAATTGTTTATTCTATGTAAGGTCAACTCTCTACTCAAGGAACAAAATGAGGGTAAGTTTTTATGCTTCAAGTGGTTTCTTCCTTTTGAGTTGCCCATGCAAAGATACAATCCAAAGAGTTTCCGAGATTAAAATTGAATTATGTTTGTAATACACCATGTCTATTTGATGAATTGTTATGAAAGTAAGTCATCACCCTTGCTTCTCTGGATGCCTTTTAATATGTATGTGACCTCATCACTCGCGCCATGAGAAGACTTCTGTTTTCCTAGGTGTTGTCATAATTTTACTCCTACAATCTGAAATAAGGCAAACAAGTTACACCTTTTAATTTTCCTTGTACTTATTTTGAGGATAAATCAGAATCATCTTTACTAGCCATATTCACATTTCAGACAGTGGAGCACAGAATGTTGACTGATGAGGTAACTTGTTTTGAGGCAACAGGAACTGGCAGTTATAGGTGTTGTGTGTTGCCAACAGTTTGTTTCATGGGCAGGGGAAATGACCATAAGAAACACAATGTAACAGAGACCCACAAACCTCTGACAGTCCTAGTGATTTCTTTATAGCCTTATATGTATATGTAGATCTATATAGTATGTACTTATAGTCACAGACAAGCCAGATTTAATTTATTAACTATTCTAGAATAAATTTAAGTTTCTGCTTCAAAAGTTATTCCATCTTCTACATTTAGAAATGTTTCAAAATTCCTCTCAATAAATTATTGAAATTTTTAAAATCTAATCTTGTCATTATTGTATTTGTATGACTGTTTCTCCTGAATGTGTATATTCATGTGAATTCCTGGCACATGAGGAATGAGTGTGGTAGAGGGCATTGGAGCCCATGAACATGGTGCTACATGTAGACAGTTATTAGCCAAGCCGTGGGTGCTAGGAATCAGATCTGGGATTTCTGAAAGAGGAAATAGTGCTCTGAACCACTCTTTTCCTCAGGTTCAATGGCTGAGAATTACATAGTTCACCTCTGTTCTCCGTTCTAAAGCTTCATGAAGGTTTTGTCATTGCAGTCAGCTAGGTTTCCTACAGTATCGTTCTGACTTTACCCAGGTAACAACTCTAAACACCAGGATGTGGATTGCACTACAACAGCAGTTACAGCGGCAGACTTAAGAGCACTTATGGATCATTTTCTGTGACAGTTTCCATGTGGAGTTCATTCTGTGCACAAATGTCTATTTCCAGCTCAGGGCGTTCTGAAATACCAATAAGTAGTCTCTTCTATAAATGGCAAATTGATATTTGATATGTTCAGATGTGTCTGATGTATTTAGAGGTTTGCCCTTAGTTAAACAACTTAAAAAATGTGTGGTTATAGACCTTAAGCATCTGCCATCTTTAGCAATATTTGTTAGAAAGCAAGCTCATTTGCTCAGGTTTTATATATGACAAGCTTTGTAACTTGATTGGGAAGACACTTGAGGACCTAAAAGTGCCTAGGCTTTGTCCTTCCAACTCATTACTCTTCATTGTGCAGATCTACAGTAACCAGAACACAAATCACATGGCTCTGTGCTCAAGGTTAACTGAGATTATTCACATATGATGAGAAGAAATTACCTTGTGTAAAAAAATATTATGTAATTTTTGGACATTATTTTTTACTCATTTTGCTATTGAAACTACTATCTGCTAATTTTCTCACCAAATATTTATGAAGCACTCATTAGGTAGAAAGCATGTGCTTTCTAGTAATAGAGAATACAGTAACAACCCCTTCACTGTGAAGCTTTCACAGGTAGAAGTAAGTGGACAGTCAAGCAAGTATCCCAAAAGTTAAGCCAAGTGTACGAAAGAAGTGAACGTTGGCTGTGGGGATCCTGTGTACATCAAGGGGCAATCCAGATGGAGGAACAAACTGGTAGTTTTCTCGGCTAGAGACTATTCCAGAATATAGACAACAAAACAGTGTGGCTAAGACACTTCCTACAGGTCAATTAGCCAAGCTTCCATGGTCAGTTGACCAACTGCTTATGTTTTTTGTTTTGTTTCGTTTTTCTTTTCTAATGTTGCAAAAGCAGCAGTCAGGGTTTATGTTCTGTGAAATATACAGCTAGTTGGGTTTAGAGGTCCTTAGAAATTAAAAAAGAAAGAAAGGGCGGGAGGGAGGGAGAGAAGGGGAGAGAAAAAGAAAGAGAGAGAGAAGGCTTCAGCGAGGGTCTAGGACAGTTGATGTACAGAAGTGTCTTCCATCCACACAGAGATAAAATGGACTGTAACATTCTCTTCTGGGATGCATCTTTAAAAAGGAGAAAGGATGAAATGTGAATGTCCATCCCGTGAGGATGAGGAAGACACCAACATAGGAAAGAGGTCAAGGGAGCTCTATCCATGATCTGGAACTAGGAAACAGCAGAAACTGTTAGGGGGATTTATTATTTCACAACATCCAGAGGAACAGCAACAGCGCTGTATGGATATTAATGTCTAAGAGTAGTTTGTTCCATGCACAGTAGCTCTAAACCAGTCTCATCTCTGGGTGACAGGCCACAGTAAACACTCGCTGAAGATATGAAAGACAGGAGCCGTGCATCAATTCCCTGTGGACTCAAGACTCCGTTATGTAATCCTGATGTTATGTACAGGCAAAAGGATACATTTGGCTGCAGAAATTGAAAACAAGCTAAGTGAAAGGACATTAATACAGTGGAGTTCCAGTAAAACATCCCTTTAGAGAAGAGCAGCATGCTTTGCTTGGGACCTCAACCTTTAATTAAGGATCAGAGGTCAGCCCTGAATCAGGGCATCTGGATTTTCACTTCCCAGGGTGCCTCTTCCACAGATGGCTACTCGTCCTTGCCACATTAATGGAGGAGAACAATTTCTAGAAAAATGGTCTCCAGACTGCCCTGAAATGCTTGCATTAAAGTTGGTATTGATGATGTAAACAGGATAAAATCTTGGGGTTTTTTTTTTTTTCTGTACAAAATGATTATGAACGTTTGGAGATAAAAGACAACTTAAGGAAGGGTAATCAGAGACCGAGAGGAAAGAAGCAGTAGGGTTATGGGGTAGCCTGTCTTTTGGTGTTTAGCTTCATTGTCACCAACCTCAAAACTAGGAGCTGCCATCATAAAAGATATTACAGGCTATATACATAGAGAGAAAGTCAAAATGATTTTTTAGAAAGGTTTGTCAGTGTAGGAAGTCCTAGACTCATATTTAGAAAAAGGACGAGAGGCAAACATTTACCATGGGTGATTAATTAACTGATTCCTGTGCAGGCTAGGATATAAGTTTGCAGAAATAAGACTTAATGAGGCCACGAGGTCAATGAAAATTAGTCATCATATCATACCTCTCTTTAATGAAGTTACCAGGGCATCTGCTTTTAGGTTTAACAATTTCTCTCGTGCACGATCACCTTTAACCTGGTAGAAAATTTCTTTGAGGTTGGTGCCCTGTGGCGTCTTCGTTCCTCATTGAAAATCATCATATTCCACAGATTCAGGCAACAGTAAAGCTTGATGGTTAACACAAGAGTCATCCAAAGAATGCTTCCCCTTTGTACATGCTTCATATAAACAAAAGCAGAATGCCCAGGGGCTCTATCACTTCCAATTTGGCTGAAACACATACACAGCACAGAAGATTACATAGTGTCTTCTGTTCACACCCCACCTCTGTGAAACCTCTAAATGGTTGCTATGTTCTAGCATGTTGAGCTTTGCTATCTCATTGGCTCTCACATCAGCAATCACTCCGTGGAGAAATTCTACCTTTCTCTGACCTGATCTCTCCCGAAAGGGAATCTCTAGGGTTTGGCAACCTTAAGACCAAGTTATACAGAAACCACAACAGTGGAAATCATGCTAATAACAACAGTTTAAATTTGTCAGGAATTCTTGAAGCACACTGAAACTATTCTTTTAGTGTATATATTTCCAAAACACAAATGTTAGAATTTGGTTAAGTGAATATTGTTGAATGCATTTGAATTTTGCAGGATTTTGACAATTTTTTTTTTTTTTTAAAGAATGGGTTTTTAAAGAAATGATAGGAAGGCTGATTGACTGCTGGAGTTGTGGTCTATCCCATGATCTTGTTTACTTCTCATGCTCAAATGTAGCATGGACCTACTACTTGCCTTGCGCAAGTGAAGGGGCTTAAATATATTGAGAAGCTACCTTGACAAGATAAAGGGGAGATTGTGCTAAATGCTGATGATCTATTTCATTATACAGAACTTTTATATCAACTCCCTAGAGACTCTGGCAATCTTTCATGTCAGAGATAAGACAGGAAGTAAAAAAGAAATTTTGTGAGGACTTCTGGGGTTTTTTTCTAACAATAATAGTTCATATTGGTATATTAGGATTTTATCATTTGAGCTTAGAATTTATTTGGGAAACCTGTAAATCTGTACACATTTTACTTGAGAAAAATTTTGAGGCAAACTTAATGTAAGGCTTTAAAGTTCTTAAAAATAACATAAAGGCAAAGCAAAGACATTATCAGGATGTGATAAAAACATATGGGTCCAGGAAGCAAATTTGTTTTTCGCTAAGTGGTTCTCACAGAACACAATACTCTGCAGTGGAAAGTGTGAGGGCAGGTGGGAAAACCAAGGTGGTCCCCAGAGCTGTCAAAGGCAAGGAATGTGAAGATGATGAAGCTGAGGCATAGAAAGAGGCCACACATTTTGCAGCAAAGTCAGGTCAGCAATGTCTCCATGTAGTGCTTTTTTCATATACATGAGTGACCCAGAGACATGGTTATGTAGCAGAAAAATACACACAGGACCAAACAGTTATTCTTCTAGGCTGTCAGCATCATATTAAGAAAGAGCTTGAATTCCTAGAATTCCAGTTCATGGTCTGGCAGCTGTTGAGTTACCCTGTATAACTAGGCCATTTTTTTTTTTTTTCAGTATCTTTTGGCTTTGCTAAGATACACATGGGCTTTAGTGTGAAACAGGTCGAATTACAGGAGAATTTTGTTTCACATCTGCTTGGGGAAAGAAGTGAAGTGCCTCAGTCTTCAGGTCAAGTTAGTAGCTTTCTCTAGATTCCTCAGCAGTAGTTAAGGATTGTCTTGTCAGCATCACCTTTGCTTCTAACTGGAGCCAAGAGGGAGAGACGATCAGCTGTTTGGGATGGAGAAGTCATCTGGAAGCAATCGTTTAAAGAGCCAGGTCCTCCTTTGTCACTTGTCCTTACAGAGAAGGCAGTGTATCAGACACTACCTGATACACCTTTCTCTTCCCTACCTCTTCCTCTCCTGCCTCTCTCCCATCTATCTCAATGGTATTGCTACTAAAAGTTGAGTGTAACCACAAATCACTGGTGAGCTTTGTTGCAAAGTGGATTTTCATACAAAAGGTCTGCTAACTCTGAAGGAGGTGCTCCGCTTCTAACACCATCCTTGGAAATGCTCAGGCTGATCATCTTCAGGACAAACTTCAAGTGACAAGACTCTTATTTTTATAAATGGTGAAAGAGAAAATGAAGAGAAATTACAGAAGAGAAAAGAGTCCATCTCTTTTTTTCTTTCTTGCATTCACAGTGAAATGTTACACATTTTTTTTTTTTTTCTCTGCAAACCCAGATAGGAACACCTGAAAGTATAAAATTCTCTTCAGCATCCAAGTCCTGGCATCTTTTGGAATATCTTAGTGATGATTTTGCCCAAACACTCAATTGTGCTTAAATTTCTCAGCAATCAGCAAATTAATATTATTTGGGTATGCTCATTTCCAAATAAAGTTGCTTTCACCAAGACATTATCTGAACTGAAGTGTAGGACTATGGACATCTGTGAAGTAGTAGCAGCTCACTTGGCTTAGCAGACAAATAAGGGGGCAGAGCTCTTGAAGTAACATTTGTTTGCCTTCATTGTGAAAATATCACTGACATGACCAAGGCCGAAGGACCCGCTGTAGAATAACTTAACACAGACATAGAAAGAGAACGACTCGGTTTCCCTTCTAGCTTGGAGAATGAGCTGCTATCCTCTATAAAAACGTTGAGACTATAAGAAAGAGAGAAAAATGTCCAAAGAAAACTACAAAGCACAAAGAAGGATGATGTAACCATCATCTTCAACAGTTTTGTGTCTGTTGTATCAAAGTTTCTAAGTCATTTCTTTATATCTCAATCACTTTCAGATTTTTTTTCTCGAACATTAGATCATAAAAGCATTCAAAGATCTTTGGTTCTTTATAGCAAATGACTTTAGAAAATAGATATTGCATTGAAGACGAAAGACGGGACAGACACTGACTCTATTAAAGCTGCTTTTCACAGAAAGAATCTGCATCGGATATGCAAAGTTTTAATTAAAAATATAATGGCTGATAGAGTGAATTTCTTTGACCATTTTATGAATAAAACTTTATAAAGTAGAGATCATCCGAAGAAATAACTACATATCTGAGTTGGTAAAGTAGTGGGAAAGCAACCTTTAGACTTTAGTCTGGAACAGAGCTAGAGGGCATGAATCCTGACAGAGCAGACAATTAGATATGACTCTGAGGAATGGGGAGAAATTGAGTCAAAGAGGGGGCAGCGATATTTTTTGAGGAATAACCAGATATCAGGATAGAGTCAAGCAAGCATTTCCTCCACATCACTTTAGTCTGGGAGCAGTCTAGGCAAAGAAAGGATGGACTTTGAAGCAGAAGTTTGGAATAAAGCGACATTTAACTATAACTCAGCATGTGAAAATACCAAGATAACCAGAAAGCTACTAAAAATCCAGTTTTAAAATTAAAGAACAAAATTTCTAATCAAACTTACCATTTTGAACTGTAAAATTTTCAGCACTTGATTTACGGCTCTACCAGAACATTCCCTACATTCTAATTAGTAGCATCTTTGTAAAGTTATATTTATTATCATATTTTCATATTATTAAATTATGAATTCTATTATTTATATAATTATATAATATACTTTGACCGTAATCACCCCTACTGTCTTCTTTTGTTCTTCCTACCCACTCTGTAGACTCTCTGTTTCTTCCCAAATAATATAAACAGATCCTACATGCCAAAGAGAATTCTCAGGATTAGCTTTTATGATACAGGTTTACAGAGTGATTGATTCTTTTCCCTCCAAATTTCGTTTCTTACAACAGAACACAACTTCATTCTGTATTTGTACACTTTATCTTTACCTATTCTATGTCAGGATATGTGAAAGTTGACTCCATTATTTGTTAACCATGCTTACGGAAGCATTAAACATGAATGTGCATGGATCTCTGGAGTAAAACTTCAATGTATTTTTAGGGATAATCCCCAAAGTGTTGCAACTAGATGAAAAGGTAATTTTAATTTTAGATTATTTCATAGATTTCTATACTCATTTCCTTAGTGGTTGAACTAATTTACATTCTCATCAACAGTGGTTAAAGGCAAATCGTATTATAATAGTTTGCTAGCATTTGTTATTATTATATTTTATTATTATTTATGCTGCTGATGATGATGATGATGGTGATGATAATAATAATAATGATGACCAGCAGCAGCTGCTTGGGGTAAAATGGGCTGTCACTGCAGTTTTCATTTGTCCTATCCAGTTGCCTAAAGACACTGTGCATTTCTTAATGGGTTTATTGACCAGATTCACTCTGTCTTTTAGAAATTAACCCACTCATTTCACTTACCCGTTTACTGATAGAATAATTTAGATTTAGAGTAGTTGACTTTTTAAATTTATCATATATTATTATTAATCTCAATTTAATTTCCATGCATGTCTGTTAAAATTCAATTTATACACTTTCTCTTCACTCTAATAATTGTATCTTTTGCTGTTCAGAAGATCTTTAATTTTTGAGATACATTTGTCATTTTTTGCTATTATTTCTAAGCTATCAGAGTCCTTTTCAGAAAGTTAATTTCCTAGACTGATATCTTGAAGGTTTTATATAATTTCAAAGTTTCAAGTTTTATATTAACTTATTTAATATTAAATTTTGTACAGGGCAAGAAAGAAGAATAGGCTATCAGTCTACTCTATGTATATGAACATCCAGTTTCCAAAACACCACTTGCTAAAAAGGCCTGTCTTCTCCAAAGCATATTTCAGTGTCTTATTTGTGGGATCATTTACATGTATTCTCTTATATTTAATTTCACCCATCTATATGTATTATTCTTTTGTTTGTTGTTTTATAGGTGAACATGTGCGTGTGTGTGTGTGTGTGTGTGTGTGTGTGTGTGTGTGTGTGTGTGTGTGTGTGTTGATATATGGCTCTGTCATATAATTTAAAAATCAGATGTTAAGAAACCACAAACACTGTTCTTTTGTGACTATGCTTGAAATGGTTTTGTGAAAAAATATGGCTGGCAGTTCTGTTAATAGCAAGACCATCATAAGCACATGTACTTATTTAAGAATGAAAACGTCTTAACATTGGTCTGTAATATTCTATATTCTATACTTCACTTGTCACCAGAGGCAAAGTACAATTGGAAAACTCAGAAACATGAAAGGAAATTGTTTCCTCTGTCATCATCTTTGGACTATACTTACAGATGTAAAAACTAGTGTACCTTACCTCACAGCTACTTCCTCATTAATAGTTATCCAGAAATGCAGTCTTAGATCTGTATTGAGATAAGCAAATAGAACATGTTCTTAGCTAATGGATGGGTAACAATGCCACTGTTTTTTTTTTAATTCTGCAACTTCATCTTCAGACACTGTACTCAGATTACTTTCAAATGTGCATTTAAGTATCAGGTACCACCTAGAAGTCAGAGAGAGAGAAATTAGATGAACCTTGACAATCCAGAAGAAAGATGTTGTCAAAGGTCATCAATAAACTGACAAAACCATGCTCATTTACAGTGTCGGTCGGTACCTCCATTTGGAAGTAATTTGGATATTTTCAGTGACCCAGTCAGCTCCCGTTGGCTGGACAATGACCTTGCCCGAGTGAAACCTGTTTTCTGTTGCTCCTACAATGTACTGTAGGTGGAATACAGGACAACAGATGGCAGTGGGTCAGCAAAGGGGAACTTGTCCATCACTGCTGCTAAAGATTAAATTACTCAACAGTGCAATTCAGCTGGCACAGGGCTTGTGGTTTATGTGTGTCACAAGAGAATTGTTCAAGTTCCCTTATTTTAAAGAAATATTGTAGGCTTGTGATCTCAGAGTTCATGAGTTCCATAAATACATAGAAAACTGGCATATCTACTTGAGCCAAACAAACAATTGAACTTCTTCAAAAAAAAAAAAAAAAAAAAAAATCAATGCCCATAGCATATCTGCCTATGTTGTTAGCACGTATTAGGTTCCTGATCAAAGCCCAATTTCTCTGACATTTTTACTCCATTTTTATTAACAAATTGAGTTGATTTCCAGGTGAGAAAATACCTTAGTCTTCTCAAGGACACACAGCCCTTTCAATATCACAAAGTCAGTGTGAAATATTTCTACAGTAGGGCACATTATTCTTTTGAACTGATTGTTTAACTAGATTTTAAAAGTAATTATAATAGTCAGGAAGACATGAACCCATTTACTGATAAGGCCTTTATCTACTTTGCAGGTTTAAAAGGTATATCAATATCTATATATTGACTGTGTGTGTATATATCCATATGTATAATTATGTATGAAATCATATATATTCACAAACACATACATGGGATCTTGTATGACATGTAGCACAGAATTTCAACTCCGAACTTTGAGTTTTAGAAGTTCTACAAAATAAGATATATTGCAATTGGCAAAATTCCTGATGAAAAGCCTGATACTAACAGATACTAACATATGCATGTAATGATTAATCAATAAGAAAATATGCCTAAGTTTCATGTTCTGCAAAGACTTTTAACTAACATGAAAATTAAAAAAGAAAATGCTTCCTTGGAATGGTTTTATATAAAATAAGAAGGAAAGAGCAAAGAAAGAAGATGAAAATAAAAATACTATAAAAATACTAATAATCACCACATTGCCTCTGACCTCCCAAAAACTAATAACAAAAAAAATTATTTTATTCTCTCTTAAAACTTGCTGAAAATTTGCAGATGATATAGATGAATTGATTTCCTGCTTTGGAGTATTCCGTTTCCACACTGAGAGAAGCTTCATTGAGGCTGAAGACACAGTACAAGTCCTTGATATGAACTCTCAGAACTATGCTAAGTGACTAGACAAATGGTGCTCGCCTACTCTTGCCTGGAAAAGTAAATGTGCTGCCAGAAAAAGCACAGCACTTTCCAGATAACTCTAGTGATAAAATTAAAAAAAATAAAAATAAAAATGGTCACTTCGTCTGTAACTTGTACCATCATTCAAATGGCTTTTAAGATAATGCATCTCATTAGCTGAAACTCTTTGTCTGACCATGTTTGTGATGCCTCTCATTTAGGTAAAAGAGCTTTTAGAAAGATTGCCTTGGCACATTGCATTCCTGCTCTGCTTACCACCCCTTTATTGTCCATACTGTCCTGATCAGCAGCGACTACATTAAGTAATTAAGAGTCTTGACAACAAAATGTCCTGAGCTGCAACTCAGTCTGTGGATTCAATCAATGACGAACTCCTAGAACAGCAGCAATAAGGAATCCATACTGAGTCAGTGGGGGAGGGCCACATGGGGATGGGGACAGTTTAATTTGTGGCAATGCCGTGCAATTTTCAGAAGCAAGAGAGAACAAACAATAAAAAATACAGTTAATTCTGGGTATTAAAAAAATAGTCTCACTTGTCTTTCTATGCTAGAGTTTATCTACTTAAGAGAAGCTCCAAGTTTTTTCATTGTCTCAGTCTGAAAGAAATAGCCATTTCTGAAGTGCCATTACCCCTGTAAACATGAATCATTTTATTTGAATTTTGATAGTTCCATTGGCAAAAGGTTGTACAGATGTTGTTTGCTAAATTGTCATTTCTTGGGTTAAAAATTCACCCTCTACAACGAGGGTAGGCCACTGCTCAGGAATCAGATGACCCCACCAGAGCTCCAAACTATGTGAATCGTATCATTTGTTTTGGATGGCTTTCTTTCCAGATGCTAAAATCTGGTGTATTAGTTAAGAGTTGTCTTAAGCTGATTCACTTTGGAGTTCAGCTACAGCAGACTAATTAAATAGGATCTAACCCAACACATCTGTCTCCTCTATGCAGAAAGTGATTTAGGTGTTCAGTGTCTGGTGACCACTGGGTAGGTTTGTACAGTCAGCAGGCAGTAATGTTTCCACCCCACTGAATACTTCCCAGATGGCTCCTGCAGACAGAACTCTCTTAGAAAAGAATGAAAGAACACTTCAGTAAATTACAAAGAGCAGTTCATATTTAAGATTTTTTTTATTTTCCTTTTCTTAAAAGAATGCATTCAGAGGTCTGTGCAAGCTCCATGGGGTGCTTCTGAAGTATGTTTGGAATGTAAACATTTGCTGGAGTTGCCCAGCTGCCACCTGGCTTAGTACATGACCTTTAATGGCATTCCTAGTAAAAAGGAAACTTGGTGATCACTGGCATGGGGTTTACCTTTTTCCAAAAGAGAAAGGAGATTAGGATGAATTGAGTGTGCTTGCATGGATTGGACTTCCATCAAACGTCCACATCTCCCTGGGCTGAAAGCTCATCTCAGGTGCAGCTCAGCATGTGTCACTGACCACTTCTTCCTGCTTTGCTCCTACGCCTGCTTCACCTTCTCAATTCTGCATCGCTCTTTCTTTCTCTCTGAATCTTACCTTGCTCTTCTTTTTTCAATCTTATTTTTAAATGACATTTTCCAATTTTAGCCCTGAAGTTTATTTATAGGTTGGCTTTCGGGGGGGGGGGGAGCTTAATGAATTGTCAGTTCCCTGTGTAACTTCTGATTTCTCTTAGGTCTCATTCTTAAAGAATGTTTAGTACCTAGAAAACTACTTCTGAACACTTGAGAGGTCACTGCTACCTGTTTTGTTATTTATAAGAAAGTGTCTCCCCGGGTGACTTTGACATAATAAAAGTTAATGTGACATAAGGTGAGCCACTTAAAGAGGTTGCTTTCCTGTCTCCATCTTTAGAAACAACGTTTTTTTACTAGGAAATGTGTCACTTGTTCATGATTAGTTTAAGCAGAAAACAAGAAGAAAGAGAAGGAAACTTCTTAAGTACAGACTTACCTATTACCTAGTTCCTGGATAGGACAAGAATTTAAATGCTGTGTTTTATGGTGAAGTGAGCTAACTCAAGGATTTCACTGAAGCTTTCTGAGATGTTAAAAATGTTTGGCAATTGTGAGGAGTCAGTTAGTTTCCCTTCCCTTTTGGCTTATGTAAACTTTCTACTCATTCTTTGCTTCTATAATGTACATGTAAGAAAGAACTCTCTCTCTCTCTCTCTCTCTCTCTCTCTCTCTCTCTCTCTCTCTCTCTCTCAAACAAACACACACACATTGTAATAGGCGAGTGCCCCTAGAGCACCCTAAGACACCCCAAGACACCCCAAGACGACAGCTAATGACCACTGTTAACTTTTAAGAAAAAGAGAGTTTAATGAATATGAATACCGGTACACACACGTGTGTGGGCTCCAGGCACTGTATAGAAGCCTAGAGCCCCGAATATTTTTAGGGTAGAATTTTTATACAGCACTCTGGGTAGGGGAGAGGGTATGGGCGGGCTCAGCGAGATAACAGGGCAGGGCCAAAGGTCAGTTTAGGAGGGAGTTTAGGAATGCAGGCAGGCAAGCATATTTCCTGTGAAACAATAGGACCACCTGAAGACATTCATTTCCTGGAGCAATGGTCATGATGGGCACATTGTGCAAGCTTCAGAAAGTTCTTGCCTGCTTCAGTTAACAGTTCTCATGGTAGGGCTTTCCTGGGTGGCCCCACCCAGGTTGCTACACCAGGAATGAGGAATGAGGAATGCAGCCTCACCAGGTTGCTAGGAATGCAGTCCCAGCCAGGCAATGGGAGAAGTACATTGTGAACAAAGCTTTTCTGAGAAACAGCCTTGGCTAGTTTCAGGGACCTCAGGAAGGAGTCGAGGGGAAGAGAGCTACAGGATTTTTCTATTTTCACAACATACACACACACAAACACACACACACACCAGCTGGTTGTATGGAAATGTACAAAAGAAATAATTTCATTTAAATAACAATAGTTTATTAATCTCTATTTTAAATATTCAGAATTAGCATGGTAACTACAATGTTCCAGAAGCTATAATGAAATTACAAACACAGATGGTGGTCTTCATTTATTATCTATAAATTTAAAAAGAATAAAAACGGTAAAAGATCCATGGGAAAACAGAAACAAACAAACAAAAAAAGGAAAAAAAAAACTAAAAAAAAACAGTAAATGCCAGATGGAGGAAATACGCTTTGTGAGACGCGAGTTTGTCTAGCAAAAGGCTGGTGTCAGGAATGACTAAACCAAAAACAGCTTGTGAAGTATGATGAGGAGGCACTGGTACAAGCAAAAGTTCTGGTACAATGTCTTGAATAGACCACAAAGAAGCCGACTAAGCAGTGTCCTTAAGAATTACCACAGACTAATACAGATCATGGGATGTGAATGGTCAGCCCTGGCAAATGGCATAACACTGTTTCATGAAACCACAGACGGATTAAGAGTGTGGTGTTAGAGAGTTCAAACAGGACAGAATAAATTAAGCACAGTTTAATTTGCGTACACTGACTCTTCCATCCTCCTAAACGGTGATGTCCCCTGACACCTGGGAAGATTTGCAAAACTTGGTCAAAAGGTATATTGCCTTGGAGAAGGCTTTGCTGGCTTTAGTTTTAGGAAAGAAAGCCTGAACTATTTGAGGAGATCGTGGGAGGAAGGAGAATGGGGGGTTCCAGAAAGTGGAAAGAGAGGAAACATTCACCCCAACTGCAGGAGACATCTTGTCTCCTGGGGTCATGAGGGGGATGGAAAAGTGGTAGACTCTCCAGACAAAGTTGCAGTTTTGCATCCCCAGCCTTGAACAGCATTATCTATAAGGACACTCACCTTTACTCTTAGACACTCCTCAGGGGAAGGAGGGCACCACCAAAAGTGTTCCTGGTGTTCAAAAGAAGTGTTTCTAAAAATTCATTTCACCAAGTGATCTATAACCCGTTTGTGGTGATTTTGAAATTCAGATATCTGACTTGTACTCCTTGACTTCATCAATTAATTTCCTACTCTATTTTCTTCTTTTATGATACTAAACCACAGCCCAAAGTTGTAGGCAGATCTCACTGGAGTGAATAACAGCATGCTAACATATTGAGTTACTCCAATATAAGAGAATAAAAAGTCTTCTAATTTATAGTTTTTAAATCAGCAGAAATTCAGACTTGAGAGAGAGAGAGAGAGAGAGAGAGAGAGAGAGAGAGAGAGAGAGAGAGAGAGAGAGAGAGAGAGAGGAGAGAAGGAAGGGGCTTTCAAAGGTTATCAAAAGATAGCAGTAATTATTTGAGGATTGAAGAGATGAAGGAAAAATTCTTGGAGTTAGTTTAAAATATCTCAATATTCTCCCTTCAGTTGCTACACACACAGAGATCTTTGAATTGTCATATAATTGTTCAAAATGATCCTGTGACATAAGAACACTACATTGTATGCATTAACTATTTGATATATATATATACACACACTATCCAATGCACTCATTTAAATATTATGCATCCTATCAGTTTTCAGTATATCCAGAGTTCTACAGCCATCATCACAATCTGGTGTATTCTTGTAAACTTCAAATATACTACGTGCTGTAGGAATGGATCCATTACTTCATTCCTCTTTTACTTTTTAATATCCTCATTGTACTGGTATGCCACCATTAGTTCTTTCTCCACTTTTTACCTGAAGGACATTGAGCTCTTTTCACTATTTAATTACACACACACACACACACACACACACACACACACACACACACAAAGTGTTTTGTTGGGATTCCATCTGTTTTGGAGCCAGGGGTTGTGGTTGCCTCTATGATAGAGTCCTGCTTTTCCCCTTGGAGGAGGTGGTAAAAACGACAGAGAAGCAAGAACACAGCCTCCAGGGAGAAGTTAAAACAAGCAAGTCCAATATTATTATGACAGGGAAGACCTTAAGTGCTTTTTTTTTCCCCAGCCCCCCCCCCCCCCCAGCCAGGGGAAAGAAAAGGCTTTGACTTGCTGTTGTCTATAGCTGCAGGCTATGGTCTCTCTCTCTCTCTCTCTCTCTCTCTCTCTCTCTCTCTCTCTCTCTCTCTCTCTCTCTCTCTCTCTCTCTCTCTCTCTGGTCTAGGAATGCTTTATCAGGATCCTGCCCTCATCTGGGCCCCCAGGCTCACACCCCATGTTGTTTTGTGTGGAACTGCTTAGGAGCAAGTGTTTTAAGGGGCACTAGTTATCACTAGTTTGCACTAGTTGAGACAGAACTGATCTCCAGGTCCCTTAGAAGCCCATACATTCTACAAAGTGTGTATTTATATGTATATAAAATGAATCCCTTTACCATGATCAAATAGCATTTATTCTGAATCATTACAGGCTCATGTTATCTTCACTAAATAAGTAAAGTTTATTTCCCAGATATTTTACTATAAAGTAAATTGCATTCAAATTTTTGCCATACTTTAAAAATTAAAACTTAATATTTAAAGGTGGGATGTTAATGCACATTATTATATAAAATCTCTGCCAACATAGTTTAAACAGGATATTGGCACTGCCTTGCAGTCCTTACATTCCTGTTTTCTCCTTTCTAAGAACGCAAAGCCCCCTCCCCCACCCCCATGCACTGAGAGGAGCACTCTGGATGCTCTCCATCACAGCACTGAAGACTTCTGGGCACATCACTTTCTGACTTCTGTATGCCAGGCTTCTCCCTCTGACTGCAGCGTGGCAGTAGAAAGTTTTCTCCTCTGTGTGTCTTTCAAGAATGAGTCAGCCTCAACTGTGCCACTGCAAAGAGAGAATTCACCAGAGTATTAATTTGTACTTTTATATTTCGTTAAGTATAGAAATTTGCGAAGAGAAAATTTCATCACTAGGTAATTAGACAACTTCTTAGCTTCCTTTCTAAAAGGAAGTTATATGTTCTTAGGTATTTCTTATCGTGCAACTTTTCCAGTTATATGGTCTCTTTAGTGATCATGTCAGGCGGTTGGCTGGTGAAAAAGACATGTTAACTGTGCTTTCAGTTCCGGATAAAGGAGCCATGTTGAAATTGATATTAGTATGTTTAGCTGATTAACCTGTAACCTAATTAAGTCAATCAAGCAAAAAATTGTGCTGACTGAAGACAGAGAGAGTGAATCAGTACAAAATAGGGTAAGTATCATCCCTCGTGGTTACACGTACCAATGCAAGTCAAATGGATGGCAGTTTCATGGGTGACACATGCAAGTGATTTGTGTGAGCCTGTCAGTAGCAATGTCCTTAGAGAAATATTTTCTGCATACTACGCTGATATTTACTAATAGCAGAAAGAGCTATTAATAAAGTAACATTAAATTCTATGCTCTCCATCCAGCACTTGTCAGCATTTCCACAGGCAATGCTAATCCCCTTTCCTTTCTTTCTTTCTTTCTAATAACATTAATTGTCTTTGGAAATGGTACTCAGATCATAAGTAGAATTATTGTGGAATATCATTTTAACTGGACAAAGATTGCTACACTTGTTTATGCTGCCGATTACTTTATCTGTGTAAAGGTGTGTTCCGTTCGCTGATGCTGCCTTTGTTTAACTATGTAAAGATGTGTTGTGTTGCCTGCTTAAGACACCTGATTGGTCTAATAAAATGGCCCTTAGCCAGGCAGGAAAATGATAGTCAGGGCTGACAGGGAGAGAGAATAAACAGGAGAAACATAAGCTCAAGAGGAAGAAGATGAGAAGGAAGAGAGAACAGGGGACAGGCCTGGGGCAAGACGCCAGGGAGTCATGGGCCAGTCAGACTTTAGAAGCAGTGAAAGTAAGATGGAACAGAAGAAAGGAAACACGCCCCAAGGCAAAAGGTAGACAAAGAGCAACGCCTTCATTGAAGTTTGAAAGGAGCTGGCCAGGAATGAGCCTAATGCTAAGCTGAGCATTCTTAACTAATAAGTCTCTGTGCCACAATTTCGGAGCTGTTTGGTAGCCCACAATAAAGAAATTTTGGTACAGAGAATAGTGCCTTTAACAGTTTAAATTTCACTCACAGCCAAAGTAAAACCAGCCTTGCTAAATAAGAAAGCTATTTTAAAAACCTTAAATACTTTTACCTTGCTTCTTAAACCCATGAAAAGATAGTTCTTCAAATTTCATTTAGTGTGATGAGCACTGAACAGTGGTGGAAGTAAAGAAGAATAAGGGTGTGACCTTTTACAACAGAATGAGATAGGAATGAGGAATTCTGGCTGTGTACAGAAAGCTTCAGGATTTGGGGTGTGATCAGCTGTCACCCCAAACATCCTTAGCCCACAACACTCCTTAATTCAGAAAAGCTGAAAGGTTTTCCTGTCCAGCACAGATGTTAATCCCTGTTGGAACTGAGCAGTATGCAGGAATTCTGGGATAGACTTGTAATTCTCTAAGTCCCTTAGCCTGACGCAAGGACACTAAGGAATAGTGACGCAAGAAGATGATGAAGAGGTTGGCAGGATCCAAATCAATCAAGCAAGGGGAAAGAGAATTCAGGTGGGTGTGCCTGAGGATGAGGTGTGTGCTGTGCTGAATGCAGCACAAACAGCTTGAGGGAGCAGAGCCAAAGTATCCTTGGGAATTGATGCATCAAGCTGAGTCACATATGCACAGAGGGGGACTGTTAGGTCAGGGAGAATTCAATTGTGAGCCAGAGCTGTTTGGTTGTAATCAATACAAACTCATAACGGGCATGACAACAGCATTTATCACACTTTTAACATTTGGAAATGTTTGCTGTTAGCATGAATATTACAGCTCTGACCAGAAATCCCACTGTGTGCATATGGTGCACTCATGTTGTTACAGAACATCCCAGAGCTCCGTCTTCTTTTTGGCATGCAGTTAGAACATCTCCTGGTTCTAATTCTTCAGTGCTGTGCAGGCTTTTATTCATAGGGACAAAAACTGAGATCAGTAAGATGTCACTTTAAAATTACTATGTGCAGGGTAACATAAGTGATAATAAATAGAGAATTTGCCTCAAGAACTTAGGCTCAACAACCTGAAATGTATATGTAACTGATACCAACTGAGGTGTTTTATAACATCTAAAAATTATTTTAATTAAGAATAATGAAATAATGAGATGTTTAAGGCTGATAACACATTACATTGCTATGTAGTAAGTTAATTATCCCCAAGGATCCCTTGAAGTATCCTCAGTGACCTTATGACACAAGGTAGTGTGAGCATTGTTTATGATGCTGAACCTCACTGAATGGCATGAGTCAACCAATATGATTTTGACACTGTAAATTTTAATCTAAATATGCCTGTTTATCTCAGTTCTTTACTTATAGTAAAAATTACTCTTCCCATTGCTTTTGTGCTCAACTTTTAAGATTGTACCTCTGGGTTAAGTCACAGAGATTGGTGTATTCACTTAAGAAGATGTCTTCCAGGTTTGTCCATGATATTGCAAATGGTAATATGTCCTTTTAGTAAGGCCCAGAGCTGTTACATTGTATCATTCACACCTTCACAGATACTCAGGTTATTTTTATTTAATTGTTGTTCTTTTGAGCAACATTGAAAAAAAAAATCCAAAAGACTGTTTATGTTTAAATCAAATTCAAATTTTAACTGTCCAAAATATTAAATTGCATGTCGTTAACTTTACTTTTCTCCTACTTTGACCATTTTGGTAACAAGAGAATTTACAGCCACTCAACAGGCACTAGGTGATGTTATGGTCCGTGTAGCCATCATGTAAAGCTTGAACAGGTTAAACGTATATGGCTTTTCAATAATTAATCATGATGATGATGATCCCATTTAGAGCCGTTTCCTATAACCATGAATTGCAAACGAATATGTCATTTGATCCACATGACAAAATGTCCTTCTTTTATTATCATTTATTGATTAGATATTTCTCTCTTCCTAGATTCTTCATCCATTATTTATTCTGTTCTCAGACTCCCTGTGATCAAAGTAAAAAGAAATAATATATGTGATCTTGTATCACTTCTGTACATATCTTATTTTACTTAGCATAGTAATTTTCAACTATATCCATATTTTTGTAAATGTTGGGCCCTCCTCATTTAGGGTGAATAAAGTTCTATTGTAGATGAGTATCACATCTACTGTTTATCTGTTGATAGAGCATTTATATTTTTTTTTGTCAGCTTTCAGAACAGTATGGGAAAGAATATGAGGGTACAGATGCTAATTTCCTTTTGGAAGAGATATTTTAATTAGCTTGATCCATTTATTCATTGGCTTGATTCAATGAGTATATATTAAAATATCAAACAGCAATTAACAAATGTCTACTAATATTTTAACTATTTTTTTTAAAAAAAACTATGTATTAAATAAATTGCCTATATGAGTTTGGTTAAGGAGAAATAAGTGATGATTTTTATGCTGATTTCTGTATTCTCAGCTTCATTGAATACATTAATTTCAACATTTATGGTAAGGTCTTTAAGCTATTGGCATGTGAGATTGCATAATATATTAACTGAGATAATTTACTTTTTTCCGATTTGGATGTCTTTTATTTCTTACCAGGTGTCTATATCCCCCCCCCCCCCCCGAGCTTATTAGAACTATGTTGACAAAGTATAGCTAGAATGAACATCTTTATCTTTACTAGATTTTAGAAGAATATTTTCAGGCGTTTTACCATTTGACTATGGTGGTAACTATGGGATTCTCAAAAACTGAATTTTATGGGTTTGAAGAAGTTAGTTTTTTTTTTCTAAGTCTTTACTTTAAAAAATTGCTAAATTTTGTCAAGTAAAATTATATAGGTTTATCAATCAGTCAGTCTGCTAGTGTTGACTGTGTTGACGGATTTGCTTTTGTATCCAAAAAATATGCAAGTTGTTCATGTTATATGATTGTCTAGATGTGTTAGATTTTTCTCATAGCATTTTATTGGGAACACTTGGTCTCATGGTCATCATAGCGATTGGTCTTGTGATGTCTCTGTCTGGCTTTGGTATCAATGTAACTCTAGCTCCACAAAAGAATTTGGAAATTTCTTTCCACTCAGTTTTACTATGTGCTATGTGTGAGGCAGAGTATGTGGTTTTATAGACTGTGTCCTAGTCTAAGGTTTTGAAATGTTAACTCACTAAATCTTACCCCAGTGGATAAGATTCTATGATTTTCAACATGTAGAGAGATGAGCAAACTTAAGACAGAATGATAAATCTATTTTTCCAGAGTCATCAATCTAGTAAGAGATGGATGCAAGATCTGAATGCTAGCACTTTTGATCAAGATTGTTCTGATGTTTGCAAGTCTATGTCAATTCTAGTAACCTAGACAAGCCAGAACAATTTCATGTGGCATAAGGAACACTCATACTAACTAGCCTAGTTACATATAAAATCACCATAGAGCAATGCTATGACTGTCTACCATAGAGGTGAAACTCCATTGCTGGGGAAACTGAGATGTTCTAATAACCTTCACCTGCACTCATTTTCCTTTTTCTTAGAGTATCAGAAAACAGACTGATTGTTTTGAACAAAGTTTATTGTTTGTAGTCTTTTTCATTATTTAGTTATAACAACCTTAGCAGGCAGGCATTTTAATCTACATAATCTCATCAAAAGCAGATTTGCTTCCCAGCTTTAATTTGGAGATAGCTTTACGTGAAGTTATTATAGTAATACAGTGTTTTCACAAAATCGAGCAGAAAAAAAGGTATGAGTAAAACACGCTGCCAGAGCAGGTCTTAAAGAGATTGCTGTGCCTATTGATGTCAGCAGGATAAAAAAGAACTCAGTCAAGCTATCTGGTCAACAAGCCTTGAAAAATCATTAAAAAAATAAACAAACAAAATAACTTTCTGGCAGAGGCTTCCAGAATACTGAAATGTGAAATGCCATAATAGGCACCCCTAGCTGAGGTCAAATTTTGACAATCACTCCCAAAGATTGATGAAAAATTTTCAAGCCTATATTTTTCCTGTGTGGTACTAAAAGTGAAAGTCTTACTAGTACTCGGGCTGAAAACTTCATTTCTCAAACAGTCTTTGATTTTGAATGAGGAGACAAAACAAAGATATTAGAACTTTACCATAACTGGGCAAGAATGAAAAAGACCAGATTTATGTGGGTACTCACTGAGATATTAATGGTAAGTTGGAATGCATGGACTTTCTAAAACTTATCAAGGGACAAGTTTTGTTTTTAGGCTTTGAACTCACAGAAACACAGAAAGATCTCTGTCTCATGAGTGATGAGATTAAAGGCAGGGATTACCACTCTCTGACCCTCATGGCTTGACTGTGGGTTATAATAAATCTGGGCACATCCTCTTATATTAAGGCTGGGCAAGGCAACCCCAGTAGGAGGGAAGGGACCCCAAAGTAGTCAAGTCAAAGACACCCTGCTCCCACTGTTAGTAGTCCTACACAACCATAACAGATATGCAGAGTTGATATCCCTGGGAGACCTGTCTTTTTCTAAAGGGAAGGAAGGTGGAGTAGATGGGAGGAGAGGATTTGGTGGGGGAGGGACTGGAAGGAGAGAAGGGAAGGGAAAGTGTGGTGGGGAGAAATTTATATATATCGAGAGAGAGAGGGGGGGGGAATTTCCTAAATAGATAAATAAATAAAAAGGTCTCCCATAGGACAGAGGCTGCTAACCATCGAGCCTCCTTTCTCCAGGCCATTTTTCCTTTGGCTTCTGTGGCTATTCTATTCTAGCATTCCGTTCTGTCTCTGTCAGAGTACTTCCTCTTCCAGACCATCGTTAAAGTCAGTGCTCCTCAGATTTCTGTTTAGACTACTTTATAATTGTACTGATTCTCATGTCTTGAGTTATTTCATTCAAACCCATGGCTTTAATTACCTCTATCCAATGAGTCGTGTGAACATGGCCCTTTCCCACTACTTCCGTCTTCTCTACTTTCTTCCCATCATGAGTTCTACATACATTTTAGGAATATCAACACTTCAAAGGAAAAACAGAGATAATCTACATTATTTATTTCCAATTATTTTTATTTCTACAATGGCTACATAAGTAATTAGCATATAATTCTATCCGTACATTTACATAAGAACTTTAATTCAATTCTCTTGTTCTTACTTGAACAGAATTTACCTCAATTTCGAACAACTATAGCAGTTAGATTGCTAATATCTTACATCACTCTAAATACAGCAGAATGTTTCTAAAATATTATCTATTGTGTCAGTTTTCTTTATAAAATCCTGTGTCTCCATGTTGCCCTGGAGATACTGGGCAGTAAGTCCAGTAGCCATCAGCCTACAGCTTGGAGACTTGCATGTTCACACATTTTTCCTCCTACCAGCCCAGCTCTAGTCAGTCTCCAATTTGCTTTTTAACATTAGAGCACATGAGCTTGGTTTGACTGCTTCATCACTCTCCATCCTGTAAATCATCACATAATTTTAATCCTTCCCAGAACTGACTCACATTTGACTTTATCCATAACTATATTCTCCATACTTCTGGATTCTTCCCATTGCTTGGTCTCTTGGGCGTTCATCCTGCCTTTTTCACAGATGGTAACAACATACAGCTATGCCCTCTTCCTCTATTTGCATGCCCACATAATGAGTACTACTTGGACTGACCTTTCTCACCACAGGGAAAGTGAAGGACTCATTTACTCTTATTAAGAAAAAAGGAAAAACACAGGATGGGCAGTTGTATAAACTGCTAACCTAATTATTTGTCCTGCTATACCTGCTAGGTATTTTTCTACTTCTGCAGGTATATTAACTTCCTTTTATTTGAAATTTTTTAAAAAAAAAAACAAAAACAAATTTTTATCAAACAAAACTACAAAGTTGAGCCTCAGGGTAAAAATGAAAACAAAAATTTACTTGATGTCTCAAATCAAATTTAATAAAGCATTTTTTTTATATAAACCAGCAAAAGAAGGTTAAAAGTCAGAACCTTAAAAACACCAAGGAGCAATATTATATGAATGTCCTTTAAATGTAAAGTTGAAAGAGTAAAATAAATAAATAAATGTTTACTGTTAGTCGCTGTAAATTTAATGAACTGGTCCTTTTTACAACTCAGGGAATACTTATTTGTGTGTAATTTTTATATTAAGACATAAATATAGAGTCTCCCTGCATTTCAGTTTGGAACAATTAATAATGACCGCTAACTCATAAATGCCCAGCTTCTAAGAGGATTTGTTAGTGAGTCATATTTAAGGAATGCAACATGATGGCAGAGAGTTCAGGTGGATAGGAAGCAAACCACACCTAATTATCTCATGTAGTAAGAAGGTTCTGTGTCCCATCTGGCTGGTCTGAAGCCATTTAGTCCCACAGAAACATACAGAAGCTTGTATCCATTACAAGCTGTGTGGCCTGTGGCTCAGGCACACCACTTGCTAACTCTTACTCTTAAACTAACCCGTGATTATTATCATATTTAGCCATGTGGCTTGGTGCCTTTTCTCAGAGCAGCGTTCTTGTCTTCTTTCCTTTGCATCTGATGGCATTTGTCTCTCTTCTTTGTCTTCCCAGAGTTTTCTTAGTTTGGTAGCCTCTCCCATACTTTATGTCTGCCCTCTGAACAATCAGCGTTCTATTAAACCAATAGGAGTGACAACTATTTATAATGTACAAGAACATAATCCTACGGCAATCTCACATGGCTGTCATTTTGTTAATGGCAGGAAGAGCAGCTACAATCTTAGCCCAAGTTCTTCATACAGCATTCCCTGTAGTCCTCAGTTATCATACCAGGCTCTAGGTTTATCCCTGCTACGCTCTGATGCACTGCATTTTGTGTTCCCATTTCCCCGTCACACCCAAGACTACCTCTGGGAAAAATGTTTTTGAGCATAACATTAACAATTATTCTGTGGATTGTAATCGATTATATAATATTCTACCATAGGTAAGCTATTTATTGCCTCTCCAAAGTTTCTTTGATAAGTATATATTGAGACAGGTTTTTCTTGTATATCCCTGGCCATCCTGAACTTGCTTTGTAGACCAAGCTGGTCTCTAACTCAGGGAGATCATCCTGCCTCTGTCTCCTGAGTACTGTGATTAAAGGCCTGAGCCACCATTGTTTACCAAGAAGATAATTTTGTCTTATCTCATTGCCTAGTACTCCGCTTCCTAGAAAGTATTAGTATGTGCCTCTTATTTCCTTTATAGAAAATCAGATGAATCCAGACACAGCAGATACTCAATAAATATGCTTTGATTAACTGAATGCATTTGGAATCTCTCTTCTGTTTAATGTTTACAGTATTAATCACCATCTGTGTCTCTGTTGAATTTTTCTGTAATTACATACAAACCAAGCATGTCTGTGGAGTCTTCAGATTAATGGAGACTCATAGATCATATTTTCTCGTGTTCTCTCCTGTCATAGTGTTCTCTTGCACTATACACAATGATGGGGTGATAAATATAAGGGTCAAACTTTTATTTAGTACATTTTATAACCCCACAACAAGTGTCCCATGATACTTACCAGCAACTCTTCTTTTTGGGAATGCTATAAGAAGTTTTAAATGTTTAAACTTTTAGTAGATTTTTAAAAAGGACTTTTAGGGTGTTGTGATTCAGAGATTATTTATAGTGATAACATAAACCAGTATTTGTATGCAATAGATGTTTCACTGAAGCAAAATGAAAGCCTGGAAATAATGATACAGGAGGAATGTCTGCCTTATATTGGTCTGGAAGAAATGAGGAAGGGCAAGTCAGATATTTTATTTCTAGAGAAATAATAGAAACCTGAAATATAAAATTGAGTAACCTGAAGCTTGGTTTTTCTGTCATGTCTCAAATGATCTACGGTTTAATTCATAAAATAAAATAACCACTATTTTTGACAGCCCTGTGTCAAGTGATCCAAAGTAACTGTTTACAGGTTGGTCAGCTATTCCTACCGTGCCACTGATTCTTTCCCAGTTCTTATATAGAAACCATAAATCTCAATATGATGGCACATAGAGATGGGGCCTTAAGGAAGAAGATAGGATAAGATGAAATCATAAGGATGAGAAGCTGGTTTGATGGATTTAGCTGTTTGTGTGAAGAAACACCAGACACTCTTTGCTTACTGTCTATCATGTGAAGCCACCAGGAGACAGTAGATTACTGTCATTCAGGAAAGCAGTCCTCAGCACAATGTGACTATGCTGACACCTTGATCGCAGACCTTCAGCCTTCAGAGAAGTGAATAAATGCAGTTTTTCAGGATGTCTTTAATATTTTATCATGTTTTCCTAGTTGTACCGACTACTAAAACCCATTAAAAAAAAAAAAAGCCCCTTTTCACTTGCATGTTGAGGAAAGTGGAGAATAACAGTGTCGGAACTGTATAGCTATTTCCCTCTACGCTGTCTTTACAGTGTAGCCAAACTGATCTCATGAGGTTCTCGTGCTCCAGAATGTCATGTTTCAACAGAAAGATAAAACCACATTATAGTTTATTATAGATAAACCATCTGTGATAAACAGCATCATGTCTAGCACATGCTTTAGTTAAAAATTAGTCATTAAAGCAAATCCATACAGAAAGGAGAGCCAGGATCCCTTCCTAGATGGACATAGCAGGAAACATGCATCTTCTTTAAAGCCACCACACAGGTGTAGGGAATCACTCACATGCTTGTGCAATGCTAATTGGAAGAGGAGGTTCAAGGGAGCTCATCTAGTAAGAAACGGAGAGAGAGAAGGCCTAACTGATGGATTAGAGACCGTAAGTGCTGTGCTCCTGGCGTCATCTACTGACCTGTAGTATGAGGTTTCTGGCCCAGACCCTTGGGCCTAACCTCAAGGTCTAGGCCCACAGACCCACAGACCCCCAGTCCCGCAGTCCCACAGAGACACACAGATGTTTCCAATAGTTTTAGGCTGATCAGCCTTAGGCCCAGGCATATAGCTTGCTAACTCTCTACCCTTAAGCTATCCCATGTCTCTTTTTCTGTTCAGCCATGCGGCTCGGTACCTTTCTTAGGGCAGCATACTTCTCCTGTGCTTCTTCCAGGCCTCTCTCTGGTGTTCTGATCTGGCATTCTGTTCTCAGAGTTTTTAGTCTGGTAGCCCCGCCTACACTTCCTGCCTGCCTTTGGCCAATCAGCTCTTTTTATTAAACCAGTGGTTGGGACAATTATTTAAAATGAAACAACACAACCTCCCACACTGACCCCTCTGCTTGACTCACTTCTTGCGTTAAGGAAAAGCTTCTATTTCAGTTGCTATTTATCCTTGCTTTCCCGAGTTTGTGTTTTTTTTTTTTTTTCTTAATGTGTTGTAGAAGCATCACGTGTAGAAATCAATGCTTCCATCATCTTTGAACTTGAGGAGCTCTTGTCACAGTCCCATGGGATCAAGGTGAGTGATGTCTCTATCCCCTGACCTTCCTCACATTGTTCCATGTATGCAGCCAAATCTAGAAACTATGCAGATTAAAAAGCTGTCTATCAAAACATTAGCACCATGCTTTGCAGGATCTATCATTATCACTCTAAATTTTGGGACTTCTAACATAAAAATACTAGGTTGGTTAGCTTTTTTTTTTTTGGCTGTGGCCAAATACAAGACAGAAACAATTAAAAGGTGGGAGGAGTATTTGGCTCATAGTTTCAGATATTTGGTCTGTAGATGCTCCCACAAAGCATTGGTACAGTGGGTGAGTGAGCAGAGGAGCTGTTTTACCCTGTGCACTTAATGCAGAAACAAAATGCCTGGATTAGCTTATCTCTCCTTTCTCTCATAGCCTATGGGATGACGACACTTTCATTGAGGAAGTGCACCCCACCTTATATCTCATCCTCTTAGGAAATACTCACACAGACATACCCAGAGAAGTTCCTTAGATGCTTTGCAATCCAGCCAAAATCAGCCATCATTAGTTCCTTGGTATTCTATATGAAGTGTCTTAAAGTGTATAAGATGCCAGGTGTCTAGGTGATTTTCATTTGAACTCCAGATGTCCCCTCCATGAAAAGCATCTACTTATAAATTTAAGATGTGCTGCCAGAGCCAAGTCAATTGTATTTACTTAGTAGCCTGTTTAGAAGCATTTTTTTTTCTAACAATTGTCTGTTTATTTCCTGACTGCTCATTTTTTGTCTCCATTTATTAACAAAAGATAAAAACCTTTCATATGATCCCAGATGATAAAGATACCAGGGGATCTTATTTGTGTAGAGGTTTTTAGGAACCTTCAATAGTAATTAAAATGTAAGGTGAAAGAGGTGATACCTATCTGTTCTCACAGTATTTGGTAGCTAGAGGCAGGAAATGACAATAAGTTAGAGAGGTCATATTGGTCAATGTAGTGAGTTTCAAGCCAGTCAGGGTAGTATAGTAAGATGCTGTGTCAAAGATAAAAGGAAAAAAAAGAGAGAGGGGAGGGCTTTACTAGCACCCAAGTTTATTTTATTCTGTATCTAGCATAGCAAATAAATTTGTTTCCATATGTGTTTACAAAGTGCTTTATATAAAGTTCATATACACATGTTCAATTAGTGCTAGAACTTATGTATACAAATTGAATAAACTTGTCAAAAATCAGAAGCCTGCTTTAAGATAACATAACTTGCTTTTTTCTCATTTTCCTTTCTATTTAATCTAGTTAACCTTCGATTTTGTCTGCCATCTAGTGGAATGTTGACAAATAACATCCAAAAATTAAAATCATCCTTGTATTCAAACCCATTTGTCTACACAGTATAGTAAGTTTTGATCTTGGTTCAAACTTGTTGCGTAATTTGTATAGAAATGTATTAATTTCTTTATATAACATCGTTTATTAAGTGTATATTTTCTTTTTAAGTGTATATTTTTCTTCAGCCTCACCCCTCCTTATCCACCCATCCCCTCCCCCAAAAGGGCTAAAAGTCCCAAGGTGGGTCAGTTCAGCATGGCACATCCACTCTAGGCAAGATGGCTCAGCCATTAAAGGCTAGGTCCACAATCAAAATTTTAGGTATTTATTTTCAAAATGGTATATAACTAACCTTTATTTTTGTTTATACTTTCCACTCAATCCACCATCAGATGTGGTAATGTCTTTCTGTATGATGTGAATATCAATCTTTAAATAAAGGAGCTGTTTTGGCCCATGACAGACACCATAGAAAAAGTAGGTGGGGAATCAGAATAGGTAGGAGAAGCAGGGCGAAGTCAGACAGACCGAGCCAGAAACCCAAAGGAACAACATATAAGGAACACAGGTACGCTATGGGCCACATGGCAGACAAATTAATGGTAATGTGTTAAGATGTAAGAGCAAGCTAGCAATGTGCCTGAGCCATAGGCCAAAGAGCATGAAGTTAATATAAGCATCTGAGTCATTTCTGGGGGCCTGAGCAGCGGCGGGTGACTAAGGGGTCTGGGGCTGCAGGTCTGTGTGTCTGTACCTCTGGCCACCCAGGACCAAGAAACCTCACTGTAACAACCATCCCTTCCTTTTCTATCCATAGTTTGGTTGCTTGTCCATCTTATCCAGTCATCATCATCATTTACCCCCTCCTCCTTTTCCTCCTCCTTTTCAGACAGGGTTTCTCTGTGTAGTGTAGGATGTCCTGGAACTCACTCTGTAGACCAAGTTGAATTCAGATTTACAGATATTCACTTGTCTCTGCCTCCTGAGTGCTGCAATTAAATGCATGTACCACCATTGCCCAACCTTTTCCAGTCTTTTTAGAGAACCAAATCTTTATTTTGTTGATTCTCTTGACTGCCCTTTAGTTCCATATTGTTTCTATGTTTTGCTAACTTCAGATGTGTCTTGTTCTTGCTCTCCAAAGGCCTTGAGTTGCTTCATGTGCTTATTTAATTCTTTTAGTTTTATTGCAGGTATTTACAGCTCTATGTGCCTTCTGAACGGCTTTGGTTGTGAGTTATACTTTCACGTTCATTTAACTGACGGGATGTTGTTGCTGTTGCTAAAGGTATTGTCTTTTCATTATGTTAATTTCTCCATTGGCTCATTGATCATTCAATGGTTTGTTGATTAATCTTCATTGGTTTGGCTCTCTTCTGTAGTTCCGTAGTGATTGGTTTCCAGTTCACCCTTTGTGACCAAATAAAATATAAAAATTATTTTAATTTTGCCATGTAAAATTTGTTATATTTTGTAAAGTATTCTGTAGGCCTAGAAGAGTATATAGTTTGCAGCATAAAGTAATACTATGCAGATGTTCTAACAGTCTATTTGAAGTCTAGTTCATGTAATGAGTTTTTCTTTATATATATTTATGTATGCATGTGTGTATGTATATATATTGTATATATGTTTGTGAGAGAGAGGGGGGAGGGAGAGGGAAAGAGAGAGGGAGAAAGAGAGAGAGAAAGAGAGAGAGAAATCACTAGGAACTTCCGATTAGCCAATGTAAATAATCCTAGAAAATCTCTCTGTGGACTAGTTACTTCTATAGCCCAACCATGAGACATGGCATACTCAAAGGAGAAAGTAGTTCTTGGACTAAAAGTTTCAGAGAGCTCCACCCATCATGAAGGGGAAAAAAATGTGATGGAGAACTTCATTGTGAGAAAGACTTGATGGAGCTAGAGAAAATATAGTCATACATACCCAGCCCAAGACTACTTCCTCCTACCAGCTCCTCTTCTCAAAGCTGTCAGAACCTCTCCTTATATAGAGCCACCAGCTAAGGACCAAGTGCACATACTTACAAAAACCATCCAAGGAGTGGCTGAGCCACCTCAAGGTACCAGTACAATTTAGTGATGATTGCATTTTTTAAATTTCTCGTAACATATAATAATATTCAAGGAGAATAAAATATAGGATCTGATGACACTGAAATTTCTTGTGAAATAGATACAGGGTAAATAACTGACATTGAATTTTTTTAATCCTTTAGGTTTACAAGATGATTGTACGTGTATATGTTCATGTGAAAAACCTAACATTCAGTGAAACAAGGTCATCTTATGCTCTTATATAAACATGAATGTCTCTACACAACCACATATTTCAATATGTGTGTGTGTGTGTGTGTGTGTGTGTGCATGTGTGTGTGTGTTTGTGTATGTATATATGTGGGGATTTAATAAAAGCTCCAAAAGTTTCGGAGATATAAGAGGGATCTAACCACAGTCTAGGAGGATCAGAGAGTGGTAACTCAAACCTTTAATCCTAGCACAGGGAGTATCCTGGGAGTGGTGACCTATGCCCTTAATTCAAACTGAGTTCCAGGTCATCTTAGTTTACAGAAAAAGTTCCAGAACCCCAGGCAGGCAGAGGTGGGGCCACGCCCTAACCTACCGAGAGAGTATTTAAGGTGGGCATAGAAAGACAGAAGTTAGAGGAAGCCAAGAGAAGCCAGGCTGAGGAAGGTGAAAGTCAGCTGAGTAAGATCTGACTGTGATGTTTACTCTCTCTAATATCTCTGACTTTCTCAGAGATCTATCCCTGAGTTTCATTTACTTGTGAAACATATATATATATATATATATATATATGTATGTATGTATGTATATATATTATCTGTGTACATCAAAAGCATTCTAAATTTTTCAGACATTTTTTATTTCACAATTTTGTAGAATCTCCTCCATCCTGCTATCAATTGTACCAAGAGTTAGGATGGATCTGTGAGTCCCTGTGCCTCCTAGGAGTATTCAATGACTGTGTGACATTTCCTTCCTAATTACAGAGATCTGAGCAATGTGGGTACAGACCTGTCCAACTTCTCTTTGTCAATCAGTGTCTGGTTTAGGAGAAGAGGAACAGAATGCTGATTCTGGAAAGTTGGGGTAGATTAGCAGAATTATTGTAAGATAGTGGCTAAAGTTGGCTACAGGCTAAAAATTTAAAGAAAGATTTGATAATTACCAACATTTTTGAGTTGTAAGAAAGAATTTCACAAAGTTATGGAAAGAACCTTAAGGAACATTTTGTAGTGACCTTCAAAGGATAGCTTTGGAATCAAGAAATGTGGCATCTAATGTGAATAAAAACCATGAAGTCACTACTGGGAATGGATGAGTGAGTGATGTGCCAGTGCATACTTGAGAATAAGGAGCCAACCGACATTTCAAATACTAAACACTTCTTAGGGACCCCTTTCAGTCCCAGGCATGGTAATATCATGTGCAAGTTAAATAACCTGAATCTATATTTTCTAGCTGGTTCTTCATAAGAAGAATATCCCTGATTTCTATTTACAGAGCTAAAGCATGTTTCAAAATTGATGAATATCTTATTCAACATGCACATAAAATGAAGTTATATATATTTTAATGTTTAGAAGTCAGGTCTTCCAGAATATACACTGAATGTAGAATTTTAATTGTTAATATTTCTCCAATGTTATAGTGAGTTAAGTAGTTGATTAAAATATTTATACCACTTATTGCAGCTAGTGATTAAAACTACACATTATTTTGCGTATTCTGTAGCAATTCTTGGGGATATTTCTTTTACCTTAAGACTCCAGGGTTTTCTCTCATTTCTTTTTCACACCTTGCTCATGACTCCCCACTATCCACACACATATTTAGTAGCATCCAAACAACTAACTAATGTCCTTTCCAAAATTTATTCAATATTCAACCCTTTGCCTATATGTACCACTTATAATTTTCTCAACCTGTTAAATTTTCTTCATATTCTACATGCTTATTTACTTTAAGCAAAAAGAAAAATTTTAAATCACAGGATATGCCATAATATGGAGTAGAAAATTAACTTGATCCAATGGCCCCTTATTGATATTCCACTGGGCATAGTTTCAGGACACGAATATCTCTAATAAAATATAAAAACAAAGTAGTAATTAATTTAGAAAATGCAGTGAGATGATAGAATGTACAGAAGTAGTTTATAAATGTGAAACAGAGCATAGATTTCCCCTGCTTCTCTCTCTCACTGTGTGTGTGTGTACATGTGCGTGTGCGTGCACATGTGCGTGTACGGGTGTGTGTGTATGTGTGTGTGTGTGATTGGACTTATAATTACAGAATATTATGGAAATAGTTTGGGTTTGAGACAGTAACTACAAAAACAGAAGATGTCTGGCAAAATTTGTTCTTGGAGTAAAGAGGGCATAGGTCAGGTACATCTGTCCACATCTGGAGAGAACTAGGGGACAAACAGATTTGATGTTTGTTTGTAATGTGCATGTTTCCAGCAGAGACAATTGGGACACATTTATGACATGTGTGGAAACAGGTGTCCTGCACATTTCAAGTCTCATGTACACTTGCTAGTTTTATCCCTAGTTCTTTTCAACAAAAATTTTATTTGATATCTCATATTAACCCAGCCATTTCCTTCCAAATTTTCATCTACTATTGCCTCTTTTCCTTGTTAATACAGCTAACTGCCTTAAGTAAAGCAAAAAGGAAGATAGTATACCAAAAGAACATTATGTATCCTGACAAGAGGTTATTTACAGGAGAAATTTCTAACAGAACTTAGTTTTGTTTCAAATTCCCTTGTACTCTCCTAGACAGTCTCCATGTACATTGGGTAATTAGCTAGCATGTGAAAGCAAAGTGTGGGATATATAAAGGAAAATTACTAACTTGTTAGCTCATATAGAACACTTGCACAAACTTCTAAGCTGTAAGCTTGTTCGGGTGTTTCAAACAGATCTTCAGGGAAACATGTAACATTGCTATATACTGATATTTCAAATAGATCCCAGCAAAAAGAAAGTTTTCAGAATTATGTTTTCTAGTCTGTCTCAGGATACTGTAAGCCTTTCTTATGGTTTGTTCCATTCTATGATTTCCATGGGGATAACACAAAACTACATTATCTTTACTTATCAGAAGTGAGACTATGTGGAGCTACATTTCTTCCCTTTTCCCAGCTTCATAGACCTGGTTTTCCTCAAATACCTTAGTCCTCAGCTCTTTAGAATGAAGATAATATTAGGGCAGAGCTACGGCTTTTAACTTGACATCTTGAAGCATGATACATGTAAGCCCAACTGTGCACAGTCCAGCTCACGCCGCTATGCAGCACCACTCAGCAGACTGCAGTATTTTCTCCTTTCTGTGTTCTTTCTGTTCACTACTCTGGTATAGACATACAGTGGCTATCTGATCCAGCTCAGGTTTTGCCAACATTAAAGTTCTACTAATTATTCTGTATACTATGTTCTATATGGACCTACAGGATTCTGCAAGTTTTCCTTTCCAAGCAGATCCTTTCCATCTCCATAGTAAAATCCATAGCCTCTAAGCTCCTCTTCACCTGCCCTCTACTTTATGTGCAGTAAATGTGACGATTTTTCATGCATATTGTAGAGCAAATCACATAACACACTCTAGCAAACCGAAGGAACATAAAGTGATTAACATTTTGGCCTCCATTCTGCCAACTAGAATAGCTTTATTGCTGTCTGCAAATATCATTTTACCAGCTGAACAGAGTAAATGGCAAACAGAAGAATATTTATAATGATATTCTCAAGTCTGATGAATTTTCTTTGAGCTTGATATGTTTATCCAGCTTTGATCTCTTATATCCTTCTTATCATAAATCAAGCTAATACCAGCAACAGGGAAATAAAAGTCTTACAGGTAATCAAGCTCAAGCTGATTTCAACTCTCACTTTTCAAGGCCTTTGGCATGTGTGAGTCAGTCATGTACTACATTATACTACCAGTTCAGATTGGTATAGCACCTGAGCGTCTGCATTTTTAACAACCTCCCAGTGTATTTGGAGTCTGCTAGAATCCCAGAATTCACACAGTTCAACAACAGCTCACAATATTTATATCTGTCCTGGCTATACTGCAATTTCCCTTCATAAAGGAACCAGAAGACATTAAAGACTGTCTTATAACAGCTGAGAAAGAAGTTTAATGGGATAACTGCTAAATAGGCGATATAAAACAAAAATTACAACCTCAAACTGTATGCAAATCAAACGCACTTAAAGAAACAATAACAGGAGGGGCCGGACCTGCAGACACAAAGCTGCAGGATCTCCAGAACTTGGAACAGGCTATCCAAGAGGAGTTCCAGTGAAGGCCCAGTATTGATAGTGTGGCAGAAGCCAGAGGCCTCCAGCCAGACCAATGACTCATTACAATGAACAATTGCAAGTAAAGACGTCTGGACTAAAGGGTACACTGGGTCACACTACAGCATCCATACTGAGATTTGTCTATTTGGTTTTTTTGTTTGTTTGTTTGGTTGGTTGGTTTTGGGCTATACTTTTATATTTTGTTTTGTTTTGTGGGGGAGGTAGAAAGGGCGAGGGTGGATGGAAGGGGAGGGGGAGGTATGAGACTGGGAATCATGAAGTGAAATCTACAGAGTCAATAAAAAGTTTCAAAATATAGTAACAGGTAAGATCATGTTAGCAGGAGCATAGTTTTGCATTTTAAAAATTGTGTTGCCCTGGAGTCACACCAAAACAAACAAGCACAAACAGAAATACCTGCAAAGCCTAAGTGTATGAATCTGATCCAGATCAGCAAGTCTGTCTCTCAGGTCTTTAGCAAAGCTCATCCCATAATATGTGAATAAACAACAAGGAAGATCAGAGGTGATTTTGTTCACAGACTGGGTAAAGGACAATGAATATCATTTCAGTTAAAAGAGGTAGGCAGGCAGGAGAAGAAGGGCTTCAGTATCTCAAAAACACAGGACTTCATTCAAAACACTAATCTCTGCTTGGCACACTTCTAAAATGAACTCTAGCCAGAAATAGTATGACATAGTTCAGACAGTGATCACAAGTCAAAGATAGGCAGCTGTGTACATGTATTTATCTAAGCCTAAGGAGTAAATATTAGTACAGATGACTTCAGCAGCAATATGCATTGACCCATTCTCCAAGGTTGCTTATTCTTTAACACAACAGAATTTGTGCAACAACATATTCAATTATTTTTCCTAGTGAAAGTAAATGGTATTCAGAGGAGGCATTTTTATATTGGTGTTTCTTCATAAATTACATTTTAGTCTATAAAAAAAAGTATTGTTCAATCAAGAGACACTTTTAAACAAAATCTCAGTTATGTTTATAAAAACTTTAGCTGCTGTCTACAAGCTATCTAAAATCATTCTTATATGCAAATCAGCTTATAAAATAAGCAACCTTTTCTATTGGAACTTTAGAATTGTCTTTTCAAGGTCTGTGAAGAATTGTGTTAGAATTTTGATGGGCGTTGTATTAAATCTGTTGAATGCTTTGGGTAAGAGGTCATTTTTACCGCTAATCTTACCTATGCATAAACATGAGAGATTTTTCCATTTTCTGATAGCTTCTTCAATTTTTTTCTTCAAATTTTTGAAGTTTTTATAATAAAAATATTGTTCTTGCTTGGTTAGAGTTACCCCAAGATATTTTATATTATTTGAGGCTATTGTGGAAAGTATTGTTTTTATTTCTTTCTCAGATCATTTGTAATTTGTGTACAAGAGAACTACTTTTTTATTTTTTATTTTCTTTTATGTTTTTGTAGTTAATTTTGTAGCCAGACAATTTGCTGAAAAGTGCTTAGCAGCTGTATGAGTCCTCTGATCACTTATGTGTATTAACATTATTTGCAAGGATATTTCAACTTCTTTCTTTCCATTTGTATCCCCTGTTTTGCTTTAATTGTCTTACGCTTTGTCAAAAACTTTGAGACTATATTAAATAATTATGGAGAAAGTGAACAGTCTTGTTTTGTTTCTGATTTCAATGGAGTTGCTTTCTCCCCATGTTAAGAGACTTTGGCTATGGGCTTACTGTAAACTGGCTTTACTATTTTAAGGAATATCCATTGTACCTTCAATCTCTCCAGAGTTTTTATTACGAAGGAAAACTGGATTTTGCCAGAAGCCTTTTCTGCATTTATTGAAATAATCATATATTTCTAGTCTTTCAACTTGTTTATATGGTAGATTACATTTATTAAATCTCATATGATGAAGAATCCCAGTATATCTAGAATAAAGCCTACTTGGCAAAAATAGCCAACCTTTTGATGTGCCCTTGGATTTAGTTTGCAAGTATTTTATTGAGAATTTATATATATATATATGTGTGTGTGTGTGTGTGTGTGTGTGTGTGTGTGTGTGTGTGTATGTGTGTGTGTTTGTGTGTGTGTGTGTGTGTGTGTGTGTGTGTTCACAAGAGAAATTGGTCTGTAGTATTTTGGGGAGCATTAGGTCTTTATGAGTTTTGTGTATCAGGGTAACAATGGTCTTGTAAAATGAATTGCACAATGTTCCTTTTGTTTCTATTTTGTGTATGAATGTGAGGAGGTATGGACATTAACTCTTATTTGAAAGTGGTAGAATTCTCTGACCAAATCATCTGGTCCTGGGCTGCTGCATTTAATTTCTATTTTGTGGGAAGATTTTAATTGCTGTTTTGATTTCACTAGGGGTTTTAGGTCTGTTTAAATTGCTTATCTGATTTTTATTTAACTTTACTAAGTACATGTGTTGAGAAAATCCTTACTTTTAGATTTTCCAATCTTGAGAAGTATAGGTTTTTGAAGTATGTCCTCACAATCCTTGAATTTCCTCACTGTCTATTGTTATGTCTTTCTTTTCTTTCCCAGTTTTGCTTATGTGGATATTTTTCTCTCCACATTTCTGGTGAGGCTTGCTTCTGACATTCTTGTTCAAGTTCCTAAGTTTTCATTTCCACATCTCCCTCAGTTTGTGCCTTCCCTGTTGATTATATTTCCATCCCCAGGTCTGGGCTCACATTTCACAGGTTTCTCTGAGGGATTAATTTATTTTCTTTTTAAGTTCCTCTATCACTTACATAAAGGCCGGTTTAAGGTCTTTGTCTTATGCTTCATCAATGTTGCAATACCTAGGGTCTGCTGTGTTAGGGTTACTGGGCTGCAGTGGAGAAATATCATCCTGGCTGTTCCTGTTTTAACATGGCACCTGGCAACTTGGTTTGGGATTATTGTAATTCTAGGTTATGCTATCTTTTCTTGTTCTTGTTGAATATGTGTTTGATTCTTTGGTTTCTGTTACCCTCTCTCTGATTCCTAGAAGAGCGTGGTTACTGTGTATGTGTATTGGCTGCTGGAAAACTCTTCTGTGATCCTGATGGGCATGGCCTCTGAGGATTCCAAGTAAAATATGTTTTGAGGTATTGGGAGCTGATATCTAAGATGGGCTAGGAGGTTGGGTTTCAAGTGTGTGCACAGATGGGAGGAAAGCAGGGTGTTCCATCAGGGTCTGGATACTGCTCTCAGAATCGGGGAAGAAACTGTTTGTTAGAAGGTCTGTTACAGATTGAGGGATAAGGCTGGGGGTTGGACTTGGAAGTACAGAGAAGTAAATATCTTAGGCTAGCCGGACAAACTTCACAGGCCTAAGTAGTTTAAAATGTTTTATGTTGCTGGTTTTTATTAAAGTAAGTATACTATACTTCTAATTCTCCCCCTCCCTCCCTCCCTCCCTCCCTCCCTCCCTCCCTCCCTCCCTCCCTCCCTCCCTCCCTCCCTCCCTCCCTCCCTCCCTCCCTCCCTCCTTTTTTCCCTCCCTCCCACTCTCCCTCTCCCTCTTCCTCTCTCTCTCTGTATTTTATTTATTATTTATGCAGTGTTCTGCCTGCAGGCCAGAAGGCATCAGATCTCATTCTAAATGTTTGTAAGCCACCATGTGGTTTCTGGGAACTGAACTCAAGACTTCTGGAAGAGCAGCTAGTGCTCTTAACCTCTGAGCCGTCTCTCCAGCACCCCTCCCCCTTTATTATTTTTGATTTGAACATTTATTTTGTTTACCTTAATTACCTTAATTGTCTTCACACCTTTTCATTATTTTCTCTTCATTTAATTAGATTCTAGGTTTATTTATATATATGTGTACAAATTCCGGAACTTCATCTGATACCAAATCTGCAGATGCTCAAATCTCTTATATAAAATTATATTTCATCTACCTATAGTATAATGATCTCTTTTTATAGATTTTAAGGTACTTTTAGAATATATTTCATATAGGATATAGTTAATGCATTGTTTAGGAGGTAACAATAAAATTATGTGCATGTTTAATATAGATACTATATTTCCTTTCATATTTTTGATTCACAAAAGTAGAACCACTTGGTACAGAAGGAGTTTTATATTTTCTAATAACTTGTCACTGGGAATTTACATTTTTTCTTTAGCCTTACCACGTCTAATCTTGATGACCTTTACTGTAAATTTTTAATATGTTTTATTTTTCAGCTTCAAAAATATTGGGGTGTTATTTATATTTCAGCCTCTATCAAATTTTTATATTTTCACAGCTTTTTTCATACTGAGTTTTATTGTTTCCCTAAATTTTAATGTTGTTACAACATCTATAGGTTACTTCTTTTGAGTTCTTACCAAGCAATCTACATGTACATGCCCCATCTTTTCATGTTTTGGTGATGCCATGATTCCTGATGGTTTTAAGGTTATTGCCCTACAACCATATATGTGGATTAGAAAGCACCTTTTTCATTTTTTATAGACTACCTTTGTGTAAAAATATCATTAAATGCTATCTTAATCAGTACCTGTTATAGGGCCAATTTGCCCACTTCAGTATTCTTAGATGCCTCAGCCTCATAAAACCACAGAGAAGACCTGTGTGACCATCAACAAGTGCACATCGGAACATATCTGAAGTTTGCAACCATAGAAAAGGCCCAATTATTGAGTTTCTTCTGAAATCTAAAGCCCCTATAATTTCCTAGTATTGATGCAGGCTGTAGATGACTTCACCTTGATGGACTTTGGTGTCACTGATTATTCTTGGAGCCTGTATCAGCACAGGGACATGGGAGGCAGGGTTCTCCCAGTGTTAAGCTTTACTGTGATGCATCTGATGTGAAAATCTACAGCAACATCTAAAGCTTATGTTTCCTTCTCCCCAGCTCAAAATTATTTCTGTTCATGCTACTCTTGCTAGGTTTGAAGACAAAGCGATGTGGGTAACATGAACTGTTCTTCCTATTCTTTTCAATATCTCTCTCTCTCTCTCTCTCTCTCTCTCTCTCTCTGCCTCTCTCTCTCTCTCTCTCTCTCTCTCTCTCTCTCTCTCTCTCTCTCTCTCTCTCTCTCTTTAAATTCATTCATTCACTCACTCATTTGTAGTAGTAAGGACCAAGAATGGTCCCAGGCAGCCAGAGGCCCAGACCCACAGACTTGCAGCCCCAGACCCCTTAGCTGCCTACCACTGCTCAGGCCCCAAAAATGACTCAGACGCTTATATTAAGTTCATGCTGTTTTGGCCCATGACAGGCACCATAGAAGAAGTAGGTGGGGAATTAGACTAGGTAGGAAAGGAACGACAGAGTCAGACAGATCGAGCCAGCCCAAGAAGAAGCATGTAAGGAACACAGGTGAGCCACAGGCCACGTGGCAATACAGATTAATGAAAATGGGTTGAGTTAAGATGAAATAGCTAACTAGCAATGTGCCTGAGCCATAGGCCAAACAGCATGAACTTAATATAAGTGTCTGGAGTCATTTTGGGGGGACTGATCAGCTGCGGGCTACTAAGGGGTGTGGGGCTGCAGGTCTGTGGGTCTGGACCTCTGGCTGCCTGGGACCAAGAAACCTCATTGTAACATTCATTCATTCATTCATTCATTCATTCATTCATTCATTCATTCATTTTACATCCTACCTGCAATTTCTCCTCTCCTTCCAGTCCTTCCCCTCCCCCCTTTGTAACTTCCCATTCCACTCCTCCATTTCTGTTTAGGAAAAGGGCAGGTCTTCCTGAGTGTCATCAAAACATGGCATATCAAGTTGCAGTAAGACTAAGCACCTCCCCTTGTCTTAAGGCTGGACAAGGTGTCCCAGTATGAGGAGTAGGGTCCCAAGAGCCAGTAAACGAGTCAGAGACAGCCCCTAGCTCCATTGTTAGGAATTCTACAAGAAAATCAAGCTACATAACTGTAACATATATGCAGATGCCTAGGTCAGTCCCATGCAGGCTCCCTGGTTGTTGGTTCAGTCTCTGTGAACCCGTATGAGCCCTCCTCTTCTTCAGGATTCCTTGAACTCAGTCTAAAGTTGGCTGTGGGTTTGCATCTGGTTCCATAAGTCGCTGGATGAAGGATTTCTGATAATAATTGGGGTAGGCACCAATCTGATCACAGGAGATGGCCAGTTCAGGCTATGTCTGCTATTGCTATAAGTCTTAGCTGGGGGGTCATCCTTGTAGATTCATGGGAGATTCCCTTGCACCAAATTTTTACCTGACCCTGAAATTCCACCCCTTTCCAGTAGTCTTTTTGAGTACTACCCCCACCCTAAGCTGATCATTCATGTCCAAAGACCTAGCCCACTCAGAATTATGTAGTATGACCCTGTCTCAAAAACACAAAACCATATCCAACTTAATAGAAAAGAGATATATTACCCAAAAATAATTTAACTATATCACTAGATACAAGTTATTTCTTTAAGAAGACTTCTAAAGACAGCTTCCAATATTTGATTTTAAGAGAAACGTTTCAAGCAAGAGGAAGTATAGGCCAGGGCCCATCTTAACATTGTTCTATAATTGTAAGCCCTCTGAAGTATGTTCCTGGAGTCTATGATCATTCTTACTCTGTGCTCAAATGTCAAACAGTAGCCAACTGCAACCTATGTTTCTTAAATCTGTTTCTGGAACCTGCATCCATTACTTTGCTATCCTCATTACCACTTATCTAACCTACTCGGTAACCTTTTCAAGGAAGGTTACTTTTTTGTTGATATTGACAGTCTTTTCTTCAGCCAGTACCTCACTCAGAGCCCATAGTCTAGACAATTATCTGCTTGGCTCTCTAAAAGTTTTACCTTACAAGAAAGTAAGGTATAACACCCAGAAAAGGCCACCCTGGCCTCAAATGATCTTTTGAGTCTGATAGCATTTCCAAGTTTTCCCTGACATTTGAAAGGGATCCTTAAATTTGAAAGGTTGTAGGGTCCGGAGAATTGCAGAAAGATTCTCTACTTCATCTATACTGAACGTCCAGTGACCTTTCTCGCAACTGTGCTTGGGAGTCTCCAGAAGGTGTCTGGCCTGAGAACTCTCTATATTTAGTTGTCCGTCAAGGACTTCCCAGAATCACATAGATCTCCAGGGACAGTTCTGACAGAAGTCTGAATTGTGATTGTAAAGTTTTGGGGATTGTAAAGGTCTACATTGTAGAAAGTGGTGCAAATGTGAAGATCTTCAGAGTCTTGTCTCTTGTATGATTCAAACAGGGAGCCATCACTATGAAAGTTGTCATCCTTGGGTTCTTTGTCTCAATCGTCACTTCTGGAATCAAGGCTGGTTTCCAAGTCATGGAGGCTTCTCTCAAAATATTATTTAACGATCTATTTCTCATTCCCAGAGAGGTTCAGTCATTACTCCATAAACCCTGCAGCCCTGTGGCATGATCCAATCCCTTGTTTCTAAACTCTGATGAAGGTACTTTTGTCAATATCTTAAGAATGATGGTAATTAAAAGAAGAGACATGAAACTTTATGCTTCGAGTAGCGTCAGAGATCTAAAATAGGCCCCCTAAATTTAACTTGAGGTTCTTAATTGAATTTTAAAAATTAACCAGAAAACTTGACTCTAATGCTGTTATTTTAAAAAACATCTTAAGGTTTTCCATTTATTTATTCATTTTTTTATTATTTTTGAGATTTATAGTATAATTATTTTCCCATTTCCCTTTCTCCCTAAAACTCCTCTCATATACTTTCTTGCTCTTTTCCAAATCCATGAACATGTGTGTACCTAAGTGTATGTAAGTTCACCACATGCATGCAGGATTCTGCAGAGGAGAGAAGACAGCATTGCACCCACTATAACACGAGATTCGTGAAGTTGTAAGCAGATATGTGGATTGTGGGAACGAAACCCAGGTCTTCTGGAAGAACATCACATGCTCTTAAACACTGATCCAACATTCCTTTCCCAAGCTGTCACATTATTCTTAATTATTTTTATATCTGGACAGAAGTCTTGCCTCCCATTTCTTTTTATGTTTCTATGCATAAAATACGACTGGTTGTTTCTATTTTCTCTTTATATAAAATTTATTGGAACTAATATTCTTTATAACAGGTCATTCTGTTTTTTAAAAAATGAACAGAACAACCCATTGGTGTATCTCCCACTAGAAAGAAATTAACCTTTAGTCTCCAAATGCTTCTATAAGCACAAAACAAATCTATTTTCCATTTGGATTAAGATACAGCAGAGTTGTTAAATAAGTCAGAAAGGTATATGGCTTTAGGTAGAAGATTTCCACAGAAAAAGACCTTTTGTGGTGAAAAGGAAGCTAGACAAAAATTTAAATATAAGGAACAATGTCTTTTAATATTAGAAACCAGCCCTTATTAGGTGACTGTGAACGTAGGAGATACTACCACAAATACATTCCAAAGCAATTCTACCTTTTGTAATATTCCATAAAATAATTTCTTTATTATCATTTACATCTCTTAATACTACAACAGCTCTGAGGTTACATTAGTTGCAGCTGAGCAGAAAGAAAAAAAAACCTACTCAGTTTCTGGAAGATCTATGCAGCGTGGAACACAACATATTTTAAATATGAAGAGCTAAAGAGTACTAAAAATGTCCATTTCATGGCGAGGGACAAAACATATAAGCTCAATGTTAGAAAGTTAAAAAAACAAAACACAAAAAACAAAAAAGAAAAAAAAAAAAACACAGCTCTGTGAAATCTGTCAAGGATTCCAGAGAGAAAGAGACTCTTAATATATAATCAATCATCATATGCCAATTGTTCATTTTTCATTCTTAAATTTCCAGATATCTCATACATGTGAGATACTATGTGCTGACAGTCCCAAGGCATATTTTCTGTAGATGAAGGTGACACCTCATATGTGGTGGTGTTTTCCCTTCAATAAGGAAAAGAAAAATTCCTTAGAACATACACTTTTGAATTTTGCCCTTGGAGAGCACATCATAAATCAGAACCAACAAGAATAATTGGTTCTACAGAAACTTAAGTCCAGTCAGGGTTACAAATGATGGACTTTACAAAGTGCTAGATTTTATTTAAAATATAGGCTATAGTGACATATTAATCCTTTAAAAATATGCTTTGGAGAGAAAGAGAGAGAGTGTGAGCACACACACCATCATTTCTTCAACTAAAGATAGGTGTGTTTTGTAAAAATGAAGCATATATCAAGTCTCCGTTGGTAGATTGATTTTGTCAAAGATCTTTATGTAGCTGGTGCATAAATGTAGGCTCATTGACTACCTGTAAAGTAGAAGAAACATTATTAGTCAGAAAGCAGTAGGATGATGAAAATCTAAAATAGTCTTTTCATACATATCCAAGACATGATACTTTCAATACAAGGCCCAATATCTCAAGCTAAGGAGAAAAGTCCTCCAAAAATTTCGTCCATTAAGGGGACACATGTTCTCATTCAACAAAACATTGAAAGCTGAATCCTAACTTCCAGAAGCTGAGCATGATAAGGCCAGGGAGGGCAGCTAATTAAATCTGCTGCCAAGCATCATAATAAACTCAAGACTGTCTTCCATGAGGAGATGAATATGTCACCACATTCACATTGAGGTTGGTGTATTCCCCTCACAATGTCTGCAGTAAACCACATTCTCTTTAATACTTTATCCCTTTTTAATCAACTATCTCCTCTTACAATTGTCCACAAAATTTGTCAGAGACATAATTTTTAGAACGTTCCAGAATGATTATTTCAGCTAGTCTGTCCCTCATAACTCTAATTACTTCACAGTCCAGTTATTGCCAAGGAAAAGTCTGTTTGGGGGAAAATGTTTTTCAAAAGGCATTTTTTTATAACAGTGGAAAGTATTAATAAAACAGACACTTAGTGATGAAGACATTAGAAGCTTAATTCTTTTTATCAATTACTCATATTTGAACGTAAGGGAACTTATATTCAAGGATCATTAAGAAATGATGAACTTATTCATGTAAGTAAAACAAAAATATAACTTGTATGGGCATGCTTTTGTACTTGAGAAGAGACCTGATCAATTTTAGTAGTCTTCTTAATCTATTACAGACATATGAATACACACCAAAACTTGCTGTCAGGCTAAGGGAAAATATTAAAGTATTTTAACTTTTGGAGGACAGTATTTTTTCTATTTTTAAAATTAAAAATAATGTATTTATGCAAAAGATTTAGCTGCTTTTATTTCACATTTCATTTTGCCTGAATGTATATCTCTGTATCATCATGTGCATGCAATGATTGTGAAGGTCAGGAGAGACCATCAACCCCTGGAACTGGAATTATCAGACATCTGGTCCTCGGGAAGAACAATGGTGTTCTTAACTTCCCAGATATCTTTCTAGCTCTTATTTTAACTCTTAAAATGTGAATACGTTGGTAGCATTTTCAACACATGTTGTGCAAACAAATTTTAGAAAGAGTGGCAGAAATGATCTAGGATACAATAATGGGTTGTTTTCCCCAATTAAAAAAAATGCTCATTTTACTGTAAAATAAATATTTGTAGCTAACCCTTACATTACTTTTGAAAAACTTAATATGATTAACTTAGACTTCAACAGAAACATTTTGGCATTTGTTATAGTTTTCTTGAATGTTTATCATAGTGTTTATTTCAGGTTATTAGAAATATATAAAATTCAATTAGGGATGACGTGATAATTCATGTAAAATGTTTGGCATGGTGGGTATTTGTTCAACATCAGTTACTGAGATTAAAATTTTTTACTTAAGAAAATTTATGGTTAATCTTTAGCTTAAGTAGAATAAAGTGATTTATTTCATTACCTCTGTATTTTATCACAACTTTTAGATTTCTGCATCTCCAACTTTTTGTCTTTCTCTTACAAATTCCAGTCTGCTAAAATTTTGTAACCATAATTTTCATATTTTTTATAATTTTCAAAAACAGACACAAAAGAAATTAGAATGTCTAAATTTGGTCAAAAGCTGTATTTTTGCTAATTTTACAATGGTCATGATTTCAATCATCCCTTGTTTTTTAATTTACAAACATATCAACACTTGAGATATATGTTAAGATATTATAGATGGCTAAGCATGTCTAGAAATATTTCGCCCTATTTTCATAACTATTTTTTGATAAGATGAAGATAATTAAAGAATGTGTACTTTTCTCACGCACTTACTTACTTTCCATTCTTGGATCTGCAAGCACAGTATGAAATCATAAAAGCAACAAACATCACAACTCCAAGCCCAAGCAAGACCATTTCTACTAGGCCAAGAAGCTTTATTTTTCCAGTCACTTGATTTCTGAACATTTCTGCTTTCTCATCGCCAATAGTTCCAGTCTGTAATCAAGTCAACAATTAATATTATTTGAGTAAATTAATGAAACAAAATAACTCTATACCATCTCTTCTTTAAAGATATGCTTAGATGTCAGCTGAGTCAGAAAGTCAGTAAAATTCAATTTGCATCTAAAGCAGACCTACTATACAAGCCACAGTACAGTAATGAGTCTCCTCCCACTTTGGCCATGCTGCTCAGAGTTCAGCTGTGGACTGGTATTCATTTGATCTTTAGAATTCTTTCAAATATTTTACAGCTTTCCAAATGTTGTCTTTGGTGTCAAGGAGAAATTGCAAAGGTCAGCAGTTGTACTTGCTTTGGGGGTGTATGCAGCAGATTTTCTAATTCTGTGATTAATCAATTTAGCAGTTTACAGGAAAATAATTTACCAGTCAATAAAATTGTCAGTCTACTCTCATATGTCCTGTTTATGAATAATTGGTGTTTTATTATCACTGTTATATTCAGTAAGTCTTGGATTCTGTGGTGATAAATGAATGCAATCTCTTTCTTTATAACTATGACAAGCAAAATTATTTGTCTGTCTAAAAAACAAACTATAAAACTTAACTAATACCTCTATGTAATTTAGCATTTTTTCTAAAAGACTTATCAAGATATAAGGTCATATTTATAGGCAATGTAAATACATCCTCAAACATGACATTTTAAATACCAAAAGCTTTTACATAAAATTGTTATTAATGCACATGTCATTTTAAATACCAAAAGCTTTTACATAAAATTGCTATTAATGAATAATAAAATACTAACCTCATTAAGCCAAAGTATAGGTACTATATAATTTCTCTTCAAATGCTTTAATGCTCTATAACATATATCAAAAAATAATTATTAGTATATTTATACATATGTAAAATACATTTAGAATCAATAAATTTTTAGAATTCAAATAGTCTTGCATATTGCTCAAGTTCTTTGAATTTATTATGTTCAATAAATCATTTTTAACACAGATTTTTATCAGACCTTCTATTCATAAATCTAATGAAGATTTCTAATTATATTATTGGCTTAAAGGTACAAATTTTACCTCGGAAAGCATATGACTAGAAGTTATTGTAGTAGTAATAATTGGATATAATACACAGAAGAGGAGCATCCCCTAACATTATTTAGAATGCATCATCTAACATCCAACTAACAGTAGTTACAGTATCTAACAGACATTTTAATAGGCACCAGATCTGATTCTTCAAGTAGAAAGTGTCCTAAGCATTTAATAATTGTGTAATGGCATAACAATGAAAACCCATAAGACATTCTTTCCACTTTCACATAATTATAAGAAATTGTTACTAAGTGAATAAAATCAACAATGTTAAGGAGTCTTACTCGATTTTTCTGGCTGGCTTGACTAGTATGTTGACCTGCAGTCGTTTTGCGAATTGTAGAGTGAACCCAGTTATCTAAAAAGAGCAGAGTTAAATAATTACAACTTCTAAAATATTTTCATAATAGTCACATTCTTACTTTTTTCTGTGACACAAAGATAACTTTTCTATTTAAAATGGAAGGATTCTTAAGGGTAGGAAGTTAGAATCTATTAAACTTTATGCATAAATACAAATAATCATATTCAAACTGCATTTGTGTGTACACACTGATCTACATATATAACATATAGACACACAAAACACACACACATGTATAGATATAGATAGAGAGAAAAATTTGTCTTTTCTACCATTATAGTTTTCTTTCTTTAAATTATGAAATCCTCGTAATTTGATTTGGAAGAAATTAACAACATTAGTAAAATAATATAAAAAGGCAAACTCAGTTAATTTAGTTCCTAAATATATGTACAAATAATCATATAGTTACAGTCCAGATATCAGGAAAAAGCAATGTTATAGACTTCCATTGTTTTAGCAGAATGTATCTCCTGAAGTTCTTAGATGCTAAAAGCTAGTCCCAGAACATGCATACCCGGAAAATGTTACATGGCTATAACCATAGTCTCCCTTCAGGGTGTCAAAAACAGTATCAAGATAATGTAAATGTTAATATTGGTAATATAACATCTGTTATACATTTTTCTTGTGATAGAGTTTGTCTGAAACTTACATATAATTATAATATGTTTGATCCCTGATAACAGTGATTCTTCACAAAAGCAATGCCAGTTAAGTATAGTAATGATGATGATATGTATAAAATTGTAAGGTAACTACCAATAGAATTCCTAAATATATGGGACAGTAAAAGCCTTATAAGGTCTTATGTGCTGAAACCAAAATTGAATTTTATGTCGTTTATAAATCAGAATAAGAAAAATGAGTATTAGACTTCTTGACGGTTTCGGTAATCTTAAGAATGTGACCCAAGATTATGAAAAAGTATTCTTTAATTTTAGAAGAATATTAACCCAATTAGATCAATAAGACAATGGCTTACAGGCTCCACATCCAAGTATGTCCTATGCTCTTCTTCATTCGGATTTAAGCCTTCAATAGGTTCTGAAACATCAGGACTTGCATGTAGAAAATGAGGAAGAGAAATGTACACAGGTTTTCCTGAAGACACATTTAAGAAACAATTGGAAATAGATTACTTTACATTTAATGAATCATTTAGAATATTTGCTAGAGGATAAAGATTATATATATTAAATACAGTTGTCTTTGAAATACTGAGGGCAAGAACATTAACCTGGTTATTACTATGCAGAACAGCATAAAACTCTAACATTTTATTAAGCAGCCAGTTATTGCCTGTTTTTTCACACACAAATTTCCATAATTCATGTTAACCACTAAACCAAATTAGAATAGCATATATATGGGCTTAACACATGATCTCAAACTTCAAGTGGTGTTATAACAACATTGAATGTTTCAGAAATGTGTTTTCTTTATTCTCACTGTACTACAAAGAATGGAAAGAAGACAATGATGACAATGAGGTCTTTGCTTTTCACTTCTTACTTTAGGAACATGATAAAAACATTTAATTTTATTCTCTATTTTCTAAGGGCAAAAACTACAACCATGGCAGATGTTAGGAAAAATCATCGTATCCTGGGAATTTTCCTTTTTCCCTAACCATCAAACATGACTCAATACCAGTGTGAATTTCCCAAGAACTCAATTTTGCAATACTGAAATACAACAGAAGCCTGATATATGTGCACCACAAGATTCACTGCCATCAAAGGTTACCTTCTGTTACGATTGGTTTCTCTAATTTTAAATGCTCAATAAATAGAAGTATGGGTGAACATTACATTATATCTCATGATATGTATTCTTAACCGTCATCTTGTCTTTGTTCGGGATTTTTCCGCCTAACAAGCAGTGCTCATCTAAGCTTTCTTGTTACAAAAATTTCATTGTTGTCTCTTCCCCACCTTAGGACTTTGTCCTTCCCTAGTGTGATCCTCATTGAAGTTCCTAAACCACACACACACACACACACACACACACACACACACACACACACACACACACACACACAGAGAGAGAGAGAGAGAGAGAGAGAGAGAGAGAGATACACACAGACACACACATACAGATACCCTCATACAGACACACAGACACACATGGGAGGGAAATATTTAAGTCTACATTCTGCATATATAAGAGAAATTTGATGATGCCTTATTTGTCATAAGACAGTGTTCTATAGTCTTATTTCATCTTTATATATTACAGTTTAAAAAATAAAATTTCCAAACATTATTAAATAAAAATTTTGCATGAACTTTGATAGTGAGCATATCTACATACCTTCTTTGCATTTGCCAATGTCTAGTACACCATATGATGTACAATTATTTGAGATGATCTTTTCAGTGCAGAAACAATGGTTGTCTGGATTCTGGAGCGGTGATGCAAAGGCCTTGGCTGGAAGAACAAATCTATACACAGGAATTCCTTTAAGGTCAACATCAGATCCAAAGACAGCGTAGATGGACCTGCATGGATATTTGGAGGAAGAGCTTCATACTAGGAGCCAGAATCCAATTCTAGAGATCTGATTATTTTTTTAAAAAAATATATAGTTTATATTCTTCTTGATTTAACTTAGGAAACAGTCACACATTCATGATAGAATTTTACAGTCTTAGGAAAAAATATTAATGTTATTGTTTTTATAATTTACAACATGGTTATAAAGACTGAATTTTTTTTTTTAATTCTTAAAAATCTTCCATCAAGTTTCCATATGAACTGTCATGGGGAAGGAATAAATATCAAAGATGCTTCTCATACCTAATTTTTTCTATGCAACAAATATTTATATGACCTGTTCATACTTTACTTGTGTTCCCTTTAAATGAAATTTCCATCTCTCAAAAAGAGCTTAAAGAAAGAGCCACTCACACGTGGGGCATGTGCATGGATCTCTTCCATTTATCTCATGCCCATCATGCCCAGTTCAGTGTGTCACCTCTCATTTAACTGACCCCCTGCTAACTCTATGTGATGTAGCATTGTACTCAGAAGTTTTATACACAGGGTGATGGTGCTGAGGTGTCTGAAGACTGCCCATGGTCTCATCTTCAGGGATAGGATTAAGAATCATGAGTAGTTGTGTGGGGGTCAGTACTCATGGGCCTATTGTAAAACCTGCAAGTGTGAAAAAATATTATTGTGCAAATAATTAACACAGCTCTGTAACAAATGTGTCATTATTTCTAGACATTTTCAGAAAGACCAGATGTTCCCTTTACACTTGCTTGCTGTGTCCTGTCAGCAGACATGATAAATAGTACTTGCACTACATGGTAAATATTGGCTTGCATTATAGTATGTTCAAATAAATGGGCTACTTTGAAAACATTTTAAAAATTAATATCATATTGCCGCATTCATTCTTAGAAATAAAAAAATATTTGCCTATATTTCCAAATAATGTAAACAATTAGGTTTTCCATTCATTGTTTTAAAACTGGAATGGAAAAGATCTAATGTTTACATTTCAGAAACTTACCTGCAAATGTCAGAGGAAAAAAACCTGAGTATCCGAGACTTCTCGACAAAAGGTGGGAAAGAGGCAGCATCTGTTAAAGACCAAGGCAGTGACAAGTGTTTTTATGTGATGTGAATTATACAAAATCTAGAAATCTCTCTTTCTAGGGTAGTCAGGAGAAATAAAACATATATTGCATTTACAATTTTAAAGCTACTTGTGGGATAGTTCCTTTCAGAAAATAAAGAGACACATTTATTCAAGTACACATAAGTTATTGTTTTCAACATGTAGTCAAATATCTTTGATTGTCAAAGTAAACATAAGCTTACAGCACATTTCAACCACAATAGATGCCCTAGATATCTTTGTCCATTTGATTCAGCCTAGAGAGACGTGAGTGGTAAAATACCATGGATGGGTTGCCAAGATCATATTGGCCCATGAGCTTGTCAGCAAGTGTGGTGGTTTGAATAAGAATGAACCCATAGCTGGTTTGTGGTGGCACACAGCTTTCCAGCATTCACAGAAAGAGCTCTGAGTTCCAGGACAGCCTGGTCTGAAGAGTAGGTTCCAGGACAGTCAGAAGTACACAGAGAAACCCTGTCTCAAACAAGCAAAACCCAAAACAAACAAACAAACAAACTATGCCCCATATGCTCAAATTTGATTGCCTCATCATCAGAGAGTGGCTGTATTTGGGAGGGATTAGGAAGTAGGGCCTGTTGGAGTTGGTATGGCCTTGTGGAAGAAGTCTATCACTAAGGGTAGGCTTTCAGGTTTCAAGAACCCAAACCAGGCCTATTTTGTCTCACTCTTCCTGCTCCCTGTCATTCAGAAGGTAAAATTCTAATTTCTTCAGCTCCATATCTGCCTACATGCAGACATGCTCCCCTCCATGATGACAATGGACTAAACCTCAGAAACTAGAAGCCAGTCCCAATTAAATGGCTTCTTTTATAAGAGTTGCATTGGTCATGCTGTCTGTTCATAGCAATAGAACAATGGTTAAGACAGAGCTGGTATCCGGGAGTTGGTACTGTTTTGACAGGCCTGACCACGCTGCTTGTTGGCAGAATGTGAACTTTGGGACTTTGGCCTAGAAAAGCAGTGCAATGCTTCTTAAGCAGGGTTTAATGGGCTATGTTAGTAGAAGCCTGGGAGACAGTACTGAGGAGGATTTGGTTGTGGGGTCTGGAGCAAGCAGTTTTAGAGCCTTTGAGATCATTCTTGTGATATTTTGGCAGAGGTTGTCCATCTTTATTTTTGAGCCAAGGTCTCTTTCTGGGATCGGAAGCTTACTGAATAGCTAGGCCGGTCAGCCAATGGGCTCCAGGCATCCACCTATCTCAGCCTACCCAGCTTTAGAAATACAAGAACACTTCACCATTTCTAATGCTGTTGTGTATTCCTGTGGTTCTTGAGGATCTCACTCAGGTTCTTGTACTCGGGTGTGTCAAACTGTTTACTGACCATCGTATCTCCCCATTTCCAAAGAGTTGCTTTCTTGAAAAGAAATATTCTAAATTTGTATCAGTCCTTTGAGTGGATGTGTTTCAAATGGCAGGTAGATGCACTCTTAGATGATGATGGCCGCGTGTTGGCATTATTGCTTGAGGCCATTTTCTTCTTCCTGGTCCTCTATCAAGTAACCACCTCACAGGGATCATTCCCGATCTACTCATATTTACTTCTGTTCATTTTACTTCTTCAGTCTGCTTTTATATTCTCAGCTTCATGTCTGATGTTTCTGTCATTGTCACTAGGAAATGCCCAAAGCTCTGCCTTTTTTAGTTAAACCAATTTTAGTTTCATAGTTCCTAATAACTTTCCCCTCATACATAAGTCATTCCTTACTGCTTATGAATAGCATGGCACATTTCTCATTGTCTAAGGAATGTTGGGTTTAGTTATGTAACTATGAAGTGCTGAAATACCTGAACATTTATTTGGAGACTGTTAATGCTGTATTGCTCCTGCTTTTTCACCCGTGAGACAGAACAAAATTCAATAAACCTGAAAATCTCAATTATGCTCTTGAAAAAGTAAACATCTCCATATTCTTCCTCTTTATTTAACTTTCATTATCCTTATTACGTCATTTCCCTATTGAGTATTTCCTTACCTACTTTGTAAACATTATGCACATGCTTCTTAGTAATTAAAAGCTTATCTTTGACTTAAATTACTTCTTGGTATTTGATTACCAATGTGTTGTACAATCACAGTTCTTACATGGATGGGCAGTGTATACTTTGCTTTTCTTTGCGGATAACAATAAGCCCTATATCCTAGTCAAAGATTTTCGCAATTTGTTTGCATCTTAAATCTAATTTAGAGAACATATTTCAGCTATATTCTTCAACGACAGCAGACATCTAATCTTGTTTTTCTGTTGTTGTTGTTGTTGTTTTATGCTTTAACCCACTCTAACTAACTTGACCAAAATAGAGTGCTTCTGTTCTACAGTCCTGATGCCTCCATCTCAGCTCCGCATCTCACTTCGGGATGTTTTCCTCTTTGAAATTACATCTCTTCACATCTAAATTGTCAGTCTAATATTGCAAACAGTTACACCTCTACATAGTTTTTAACCAGTTGTTAGATGCAAGTAAGTGAGCTATCTTTACAAAGCAGAACTTTTCTAGCAATACAACAAGGCTGACTTCCTAATTAATCTAACAAGTCCTGTCTCCTCAAGGAGAGAGCCCTTTCCTGAGCCTATGTGAAAAGAGGCACTCTCAGTTATGCTGACTGGTAAGCACAGACCCTCAGCCTTCAAAATCTCCTTGGCTGGGAGGGAGGTAGACTTGTGGGAAAACGTGAGATTTTCTCATTGTGATTATTACAACAAGGATTCTTACCTGTTCCATTAATCATGTCGCAATAACTTGGCCAATAAGACAAATTCCTTAAGAATAAAAGAAATGAGATGAACAAATACTCCCGTTTCAAGATCATCGTATTCACAGCACTCTCTCTACATTGAAACACTCCTTTTATCAACATAATGGAAAATACAGGTGATGATAGCTGGGGTTTAATAAACATTCCACATTGTTCAACTCATAATTGTCTGATCCTCTAATCTTACAGCAATAAAGGAAGTATTGGGAACCTTAACAGGACAGATTATAAACCACAACCTGCTAAGTACCAAGTTCATTAGAAACCACTCAGTTCTGGGGAAAAAAAAAATGAGAGGAATGTAGTTCTGTTCTCAGGAATTTGTTACTGTGAATTATGTGGTAGTTTGTTCAATGTTCATGTTGACAGAGTGAAAGTACCGAATAACTTCCTGATTTATACTCACCCTGATAGAGAAGGGGGCACAAAAGGAAGAAAATAGAGTAGCAAGTGTTTGGATTCAGAGTTCAAATATGTAAATACGTAATGTTTACCTTTTCTGCATTGTGCTTTATGTAAGGTTTATATTTTCCGCATTCTAGCATCATCAGGGACCAGTATTAGAGTGGGAAATAACTTACTTATCTTTTGATTGTAAATTAATCCACTATATTTTTATATATGGAAGTGACTAAAAAGAATAGAATTTAATTATTTTCAATTATTTTGAGTAAGATAAAAATCAGTGCTGTTGACTTGTAAAATTCAGATAGTCTACCAGACGGGTTAGAGATACTGGTGCTTAAGTTCTAAAGTTTTTAAAGCTTTAATCATACTTGGCCTGGGCACAAGGAGTTAAATCAACTGCATAATTCAACAACCTCATGGATCAACCACGTTCGGATCTATCACACTCAGTGATGGATACCCCTTCTGCAATCTGAAACCCAGGCAATATGAGCAATGTTCCACATACAAGCTTTGAGATCCTCAGAAATAAATACATAGCATTACTTTTCTCCACTAGACTTCTTTGTAAAACTATGTGAGTGTGAATTTCTTCTGAAGGAAAAGTGAATAAGAGAAAACATCTACTCATTGTATGCTGGAACTATGTAAGGGAGCAGATGGAAGTTGTAGTTAAAAAAAATCACTCATGAATAAAAAAATTAAGTTTTTTTCTCCTGGTACTTATTTGGCTTCTTTATATTTTACAGATATAAATAATTTGGAATCTTTCAAATGAACTGTCAGGAACTATGAGAAAGAAAACTATGGCCTCATAAATCTATTCTGTTCTTTGGCTTTTGAAAAGATATAAATATTAAAAAATTACATAATGCACAATATGTATATATTAATGTATTTGAAATGCTAATTCAATTTTTCAGCAGTAGACAAAAGACTGGCATAGAGAGAAACTATAAAAGTTTTTGGAATCATTAAGCATTTTCTATATATCTATATATATTACTATAATGTACAAATTTTATTTCATATGTTCATTAAAGAAGGCAAAATAAGATCTATTTGCCTACTTCATAGATTGTATTGATGTTTTGATTTTATCACTTAGTGGTATGGATTCACTATAATGATTGTTAATATGCTCATGAGATAAAGCTTAACACTATTTCTTTGTCTAAGAGAAGGAATGAATAGAGGCAAACCTGTCATGTGTTTGTGCTGCTGAATGTCAATCAGATTGGTAGGAACAAGAAAGTGGCACAAAGAAGGACTAAATGCCTGGAAAACAGCGATTGCTGAGAGTACTCTAGAGCCATGTCTGCTTCATACGTTGGTACTTCTGTCTTAGCAGTAATAGTAAAATAATACTAGAATAGCCTAGTCTCTCTCTCTCTCTCTCTCTTCTTCTCTCTCTCACACACACATACACAACTCACAAACACACAAACACATGAAACTGAATAACAGAGTTCCTTACCTTTTGCCTTTATAGGTATCAATTATGGCAACATTGCTTATGTTATCCTCCCCATTGAAAACCTTATAAACTCCATCTACAGTATTATTGTACTGAAAAATATAAACAAAAATTACGTATAGATTAAGTCTTATTTACTATGTCAGAACATGTGGAATTAATTTTTCAAATAGGGGCCATTCACAATCACTTTATATCATTAAATATTTTAATGGTAGAATATAAAAGTTGCCTAGAAATAACTACTAGATGCTAAGATATAGTATAAGAAAATAATAAACAGAGGCTGCTTGGCACCAGCTCTAGCAGCACCATGAATTCACCACAGGAAATGTTTTTCACTGTTTCTGTTACGTTCAGGTGAGGACACACTGATCTCCACTTATGAGAATGACAACAGATTTCCAAAGGTATTCTAATATTTCAAATTGTTAATAGTGATTACTAAAATAAAGTGTTATATAAACACAACTAAAAATTCCATTATCTAAACAAAGAGTTGTGATAGTTTGGTTCAAAACATAATTGACTATAATCCTTCAGGCTTCGCAATTAATATTTAACTAATATATAATTGTATAATCTAAACACAATAAAGAACTGAAGACATATGCAGTATTCCTAGATAGTATCCAATGATAAAAGGTCAAGGCAGAGATTTGGTTTCCATCTCTCATCTCGTGTGTGACTCAGAACTTAGAGCTGTATGAACGTATAGCATGAAGTCTGCACCAAACTGCCATTCTGTGAAACTGAGTTGCAGGCCTCATAAGTGAAGCTTGCTGAATATCTCAAGGAGAGATTCATTGTCACAGTAGCTTTTTAATTGATACTTTAAAAATTTAAAGGTCTAGAAAATGAAGAAGACAATCAATGTGTTTGACACTTAATACAAAAATAAAATATTAACATCGGTTATTTAGAACAAAAAATTAAAATTTCATATATCATACAAAGATTTACAGCTTTACAAATGAATTTTCAATTGTGTATCAGAATCAAAATTTGATTAATTTTTAAATTAAAATGAATTTAGCCAAACTCATTAAGTATTTTTTTCACTTGCAAAACTTATAGCATGTAAGATTCAGAGCTTAAAAATAATGTATTATACATTCTCAGATTAACTAATAAGATAATATGCAAAAATATAAAATTTTTCCCAATGAAATTTTATTTACACAATTAAAAATATAACAAAGTAGTCATTTATACTTGGTACTTACAGGATAAAACACACCAACTGTGGTGGAAATAGGGTATGGAACCAAGCTCAAGAACGGATCCTTGTAACCCCACAGCAGCTCTCTCAGAGTTCTTGTTTGGAACATAGAAGACTTGGACTTTTTGATGAGTGAATTGAGTACAGATTGAACAAATGAGTTTGTGTATATATGTGGTGCAGCCTACAAAATAAAAAATCACTATCTGAGAAGTCAGCATTTCTTAAATAAATACCTTTTTCTTAAATAAATACATTATGGATAACAATTTATTAATAAAATAAAAAATAATAAAAAATTGATTATAATAAAAACCAAACTACACCTTCAAAATCTACCAAGTTCCATCTAGATTAAAATTATAATTTGTGTCATTTTCTAATCCTTTCACAATTGCATTTTTCAGAATCACTTCCATCCACAGGAAGACATTCAAATAAAGAGCTGTTTTTAAAAGATACTGAAGTCAATTGGTTATCATGATAGTGTCATCTTTCTAGATGACAAAGTAGCACAAACACACGTTTTTATAAGTGGTAAAATAATTAAAGCCAAACTATAGGGTTATTATGAGAGTCGTGTAGCCGGCTCTGAACTGTCCCACACAGAGCTCTTATCCACTTACTGCCACAGCCAGGTTGAGAACTGTGAAGGTGTCGTTCTCAGTTCCAACAGACAGGGAAGGCTCAAAGATCGCTCCATTGGGCTGTACAAAAGACACTGTGTGATCCTCCGGGTCCTGAGTTATATTCTCCTTGGCGAGATAACGAACTCTGAAATAAAGGGAGGCAAGAATATGGGTGGGTGGGGTGTTAATGTCTTATGTAACCATTAGATACCAAACATCTTCATTCATTCAATAAATACTAGCTTAACCCAGAACACGTCACAGATTACACTAACTCAAGAATTACGACAAACAGTCAGTATTGCCCCAGCTACGGTAGTCTAATATACCTGGGCAGAGAAATCGTGGAAAAGGACAGATGCCAGGCCTGTGGCATGCATCACTGTGGGACGGGTTGACGACTCATTTCAGTAACAATTCCATGTAATGGTCCAAGTAAATAGAAAAGTACTTAAGAAGGACACAAAGTAGCACAAAATACTGGACATGATGGTGACGAGGTTCGAGACGTGCAAGTATTTGAGTGGTGTTTATAGAGTAAGAGAATAATAGTCGGTGGGAATAAAAGGCCCCAAGTAGGATTTTAAGCAGAAAGGGGCTGTATAATTAAAGAATGGTCTTTATCCTGAAGTTAAGGAGGGTCAGAGAGTATGGGTATATTTTTCATATTAGAGAGATCCCTCACAGTGTGTAGTCTAGCCAGAGTTCCTGCTATAAGTTAATCAATAAAATGGACATCTAGCAACCGGACTTGCTTTCCATTTAAAAGGGTCCAGAGCTAACTCTCTTCCTTCATTTTATCTCTTGACTTCTTACTTCTAAGCTCTTGGCTAAACACTTGAAATATTTTTCATGGCTTTGTTAAAGCTGATTCTTTTGTAGAAGAACATTTTGCTGGTACAAGGCATCCATTGAAATGACTCAGCACACTCTTCTATACCTGGATGTCAAATATATTTCACAGACTAAAAAAAGCATGAGCCTACAAATTGCATATGAAATGTGAATTCCTGTCTGATACAGATTATGGGTCCTCATGCACATGGCAAGTTTTGAATATTTTCAGTATTTCCTTACTTCTTGGCATGTTTTAGCCCAGACTGAGCTTGAACTATGTAGGCCAGGTTGGTCAGATATTTGCTATGTGCCAATCTACCAAGTGCTGTAGTTATGAAAGTAGACCACCACACCTAATTCTCACTTTTCCATAAATAATCTAGTTAATGGCCATATTACTTCAAAACATGGTTTAAGTAAAAAGAGGTTCACTATTTTAATATTTTTCTCTGTTGCATGAGATATTTAAGCAACCCCCAAAATCTCAAACAACTCAATGCACTAAATTTCTAGTAAGGTACCTATTAATAAAATTCAAGTAAGGCTACAGCAATTACAGAAAGTTCAATGTAGTTTTGATGAAGTAAGACAAAAGCCGAGTTAATTCACATCCATTTCCCCCTTAAATGGTACTTACAAGCTCAAACCAGTAGATGGCACTCGGTAAGAGGAAAAAATAAATCAGTAAAACATGGTCTCTTTAGAAAGTTCTTTTGAAAGAACATACACTCACCTTTTAAAACAAACAAAGGAAACATTGGGCTGTATTGCTTAATAAGATCAAGGGATATAAGTTACCACAGATACCTCTCAGTATTCTTGCCAAAGCAAAAATAAATTTTAAAATTTAAAATATCCAAAGGGACTGTAGTAATCCAACATTGTAGGTTAGGATATAATTATGAACTTAAACCAGGTAACTCTGCACTTTGATCATGTTTTATATTGTCAATAAATGTTTCATCAGTATCATTCAAGCCTCCATCGGCCAAATCAATCAGTGACTCTCCTTTAGGAGGCCTATTTTTCTACAGCCTCAATTTAAAAAGGATTCAAAGCATCATCAATGTCCAGGCATGCTTTTACCTAATATACAGAAAACCTTCAAATTAATAACTAATCTTTAAGGTAATTGATTATCCTCCATTTATTTAAGAGTCCAAGGCAAGCTAAAGAAATTCCAGTTGGTGATGTCTTAAGAAAAATTGTCTCACATTTTAGAAAGGCTAGTTTGAAGTTGCCATACAAAGAAGAGCTTGCTGTCTGTAGACTGTGCCTATAAATCATACTCCTTCCCAGTTTTCTCTGTTGCCTTGACAAGCAAAAAAGATGTATCAAATCTATCCTCTTTGAGTTCTATATAGAGATAGGCTATGAGTTGTAGGAATGAATCCTATAGAATATATTTATATATGTATACATACATTTATATGCTTTATAGGAGAGTATAACTAAGCTTAATGCTATGTTTACACTTCTTTGTAAACATACAAAAGCCTTAAAGGTGAAGATTATTATTGCTATACAAACAAAAAATAAAAAATAAAACCTGTCAAACAGAGATTCATTATCCCTAAACAGTAACTACCAAAAAAATTAAAAAGACATAAAAGGTTTGTCAATTATAATAACTATTCCCTTCTTTTCACACTCGGTCATTTTATTCATGCTGTTTAGGCATATATTTTAGACTTTTATTTCTTGAGTCTTATAATGGATAAGATTTCATATATACAAACTATACCACCACGTATCTTAGAAATAAGATATTGAAAGAATGTTTTGCTAATAAGTACTATAATATCATGAAAATTTTTTCTTGTAATAATAAAAATAGTCTTCTTTGGTAAAATTGTAAATTGCTAGCAATATTTTCACAAAAAGGAGGATATTAAAACATGATAGTCCATAAATTGTATGCTGGCATAGTAGGCATGACCTTTACAACTATTGCCATTTCTTTATACTTTGGGGTGTCAAATAATAATCCAGAAACTTTGTAGAGAACAAAAATGTGAACAATCATATAATGTTAAATATGCTTAGAAACTACAATTATGGATTATAAAGATAATTCGGAATATGTTTTGTGATATAAGTTAATCATGATGCATAAGTACTTGTGTCTCACCTGGAGAAGATATTACATGTATGCATAAGCAATGATACAAAGACTCAACTGTGTTCTCTTAGAAAAATAAAGCTTTGCCTAATTCATAGCAAGGTGGTTTATTTTCAGTGTCTTTGATTGCTTTGAGAGTTGAAAAGTGGACAATTTATAATTAAATAGAAGAAAATGTGTGCATAAATATAATTAGGAGTTTGTATCTTTGTGCAAATGTTGACAAGTGTCTTCCTATTTCATGGTCCATTTTTTCTTTTGTTTTCTTCTTCTTCATATAATAAAAGTTTCCGACTGATTATTTCTCCTAGAGGCATTCATTTAAGATTCTATGTATAATTGTATTAAATAAACAATTTGAACACTAAAGATGAAAGTATAGCATAATGAGAAAATATAAGGTTTACATATATATAAATACCAATACCTAGATGACCTCAGCACTTAGTACGACCTGCCATTTTGTAAGATCAATTCACTTCGCGATTTTCAAAATGGATTATGTATCTGAATTCCACAGAGAATTTGAATTCACTTGTAGAGTCTTTGACCTTCTTGACATAGAGGTTGTGGGTGTTGATTTTTTTTCCTAGCCCAGAAGTCATGCCTGGATAATCACAGATGTAAGTGTCATATTTCATCTTAAGATGTTAATCATGTCTGCACTAGCTCTCTGAGCATGTCCACCATAGAGTTAGAAACAGGACAAACACAACACCCGTAAGTTGTCGAGTAGAGAAGTTATTTGATAGCTTTAAGGCCATATATATATAATATCTGGTAATTTTAATATTATATGTATATATATATCCATCCATACATGAAGAGTTATTAAACCTATAGATTAAGATTCTCTACAGGTTGGATAAGAGGTAAGATATGGCAAGAAAATCAGTGCATTTTAATACAGTGGATCTCTTTGGGAGGGAAACTTCTCAGAAATGAGGTAAGCACAGCACTCATTCTGAAGAACTCACTCACCTGTATGTGTAAGGGCCTCTCTGCTTAACTTTGATTTTGCTACTGTTTGCTGCCACTTCATCTGGATTTTGCACATCAAAAATCCAAAACTGTCTGTACACAGTGGTGCCCGTTTTAACCCAGTTTTTGAAAGCAATTGTTCCTTCTTGAAGGACAACTTCCTGTGAAAATAAAACAAGTTTGGATGGTTTTTTACAATGAACATGGGCACTTCTAAGACCTCATTAGATGTAGTGAGAATAAGAGGAACAACTTGTGGGAACTTGTGTAACTTTGCCACACACTTGAAGCAGAAATGCTATCTTCACAAAGCACCTTCTCTTGGTTGAAGTTTATCAAGAGAACTGGTGTGTAAATGTTGAAGCTATCCTTGTTGGTTTTTAAAGGAAGCTTCCAAGTGAACCTGTAGTAACATTCCCTTAGTCAATAAAGCAGTAAGATAAGCTAAGTCCAAGAGATGTTTTAGCCAAGTGTAATCTTCTAATTTTGAGATATTTTTTGAGGCAAAAAAAAAAAAAAAAGCCAACAGAAAACTACTATTGGGAACTTTAAATAGCATCAACAGTAACAAAACCTCCTTTTTCCAAAGTTGGTCAATTTGAGGGATTGGGGCTAATCTTTATTAAATAAAGACCATAAGTGCTTATGCATCGATTATAGAAGTATGTTTTTTGTTTGTTTGTTTGTTTATTCTTTGGAATCCCATTGAACATGAACTCTGTAAATCACAGTATGTTTCCAGGAATGTCTGATTCTATATTCTCAAAAATACAACTGCTTAACTTGTCTTTGTATCAGTAAGTTTCAAAGAAAAGAAGGGCTACAGTGTGTGTGTGTGTGTGTGTGTGTGTGTGTGTGTGTGTGTGTGTATGTGTCTGTTTGTCTGTCTGTATGTCTGTGTGTCTGCCTGTATGTAGTATTATGCACATTAGCAATCATATATATCAGTTGTAGTGAAAATACACATAAAGAAAATATACAGCAACAAAACTGAAAACACCTTCCATTAGGAAATGCTTCCTGTTTAGCAGCTTAGGAACCAACTGGAAAGCCTCAAGACCCCTTGGGATCCATTTCATTGTCTTCAATAGATATTTACCCAGCTGTTTTCTAGGACTCCATTCTCTGAACAGGAAGTCCATGAAGCTATAGTAACAAAGAAACTTTGTAGTAGGAAGAACTTCCAATTCAGTAGTTTGGGAAGAATGCCCAGGTTCACGAGTGTTTAAGGAGAAGAGGAAAAAACACATTTCATAGAAATTTAGCCTAATGGAGTCTATGAGACCAGGAACAACATAACCCACTTTTCTCTTCCACACCTGGAAATATCGATTCTCTGAATCATGGGGCCAAGGAGCAATAGCATGCCTTTTGAGGTTGAGGACACAGTCGCTAATAGAGCAGGTGGCTGTTGCTCAAGTACAGCCCAGTAGTAGCTCAATGATTGAGAAAGTGTGCATCACCAACCCTTACACCAGGCCTCTATTGCTTTATATTGTTACTGAACTGGCCTATCTTGCACATACCCTGGTTATCCTCTGCTCTTAGTTGGTAGCTGCAAAGCGAAGTTTCATGTCTTTGGGAATTACATTGTTTAATGCAGAAGATAATGGAAGTCCTTCTTAGAGAGAAAGGAGGCAGCGGGCAGGCCCCTCAGCAAATGCTCACTGTTGGTATTTCAGAAATAGGCTGAACATGTTAGAGTGAAAAGTTTATCGTCTTTTCTTTCCCACCCTGCTCAAAGTCTCCATCAGGCATTAACTGTCTAATGCGGCCATACGACTGTAACTATCAATATTACATGGCACTCCTTCTTCTGTTACTCAATCAGTTGTTATTTTTCATTTCCTCTGCTTTAAACATTTCCTTAAGAGGTAGACTTTTGTCTTTCTCGCCATACTTCCAATGGACCCTGGACTGGTTCTAAGTAGGAAAGTATGCTTAAAAGTGTGATGGTTATGGAGAGAGTAGGCAGTCTCATTCTGTGTAGTTTTGAAGCTCCACTCTACAGGAGGGAATTCATTTTTGGTACAGTAAATGTGGTCAAACGCCCATAGCTTTGGAGGTCTTAGGCAATTGCCACTTGTTTTGTTTTGCTGAATAAACTTGTGCCCTTCCAACTGACTTCTAATGTTTACCTCCATTCTCATAGGCAAGCACAATGCCTCACTTTGTTCAGAAAAGTCTGCTCTTGCAGGGGGTGGTGTTTATTGCACAGACTCATAACTGATGTGCTGATGATGAGTGACTGTTCAGTAATGCTCAGCCTTGAAAGAGGCATCTCCATCTCCCCCTTTAAATCTCAGGGAACAGCTCAGAAGAAGGGGAAGAAAGAGTATAGGAGCTGGAGGAAGGAGAGAGATATGGTGACATGCTGTCTCCCAGGCATAACGTGGCTGTTTTACTCATGAACTCATCAGAGCTGTTAATATCTGATATGATGCTCCCAAGGATGGACCCAGCACCACTTCATCGGGGGTTAGGGAGTGGTCATTGAATGCCACCTCTCTTCATATAAACAACACTAATTAAACTGATCCTGTCACAAATAAAGAGAAAAGATCAGGTAGAAATAATGTTTGAGAAGAGATAAGATATCACTGAGAGAGGACAAAGAAGACCATGATCTAACATATTCTATGCATATAGGAAAATATCATAAGCGAATGTACAATTAATATATGCTAATAAAATTTCTCATATTCAAGATTATTGGTGAGAGTTGTTAAGAACAAATGGCCTTAGTATTGTTATAATAAATTAAAATATGAAATCAATTGTTTCGTTTTGGTCTTTGGTGCTCAGGATTGAGCTTAGGTATCACTCCTGCTAATCATTTGTTCTACTCTAATGAAGCCCAGTCCAATAGCTTCTTTTAATGACTAACATTGGCATGGGTAGTATTTTTATTTGAAAAAAAAAAATCAAGTTCAACCTTCAATACACCTGATTCTGGCATTGGGTGTTTGGTCTCTGGATACAGGTACATGGTGGTGTGCAGTGTGGACTGTTTTTTTTAAGCTTCTTATGGAAACTGTTCTCCACTCTACTTTCTTTTCCCTTCCCAACATTGATTGTATATCGCCTCATTTCACTTTGTATAAGATGGTTACACTTGTATCTCTCATTTCAGAATAGTGTGTGTGCTCTTGCACGTGGGATCATGACATATATCTCAATTATCATTTTTTTCAGAAGCACTCCTCTCCACGGTCCTTTTTGAGACATAATCATTCATTAACCCCGACCTCAGGGTAGGCTCTCTAGCCAGAACTTCCCATTCACCTGTCTCTGTCTCTCCATGGCTGAAATTACAAATAGAAGCTCCCATGGCAGGCATTTTACATGGGTTCTGGGCATTGGGTGCAGGTCCTCATGCCCGCTGGCCAATATAACACTTACTGAGCTATCTACACATTCCCTAACCACCGATTACTTAATGTTCATCAGCCAAAAAACATTTCATTTCGTCTTCCCTTTATATATTTTCCTCCTACTTCTAAGAAATTGTACTCCTTCCTGTTTCTTCATTAAAACCAACTTCTTTCCTTTCCTGTTTCTTCTTGCCTATGACTCTGCACAAATCTGTGGTAAGCAATCCTGGTCCTCTGGACACACAAGCCTTAGAATCAGCTGCAATCATCACACCTATCTGAACTCTGACCTTTGAATACAGACTGATATTCACATCAAGCCACTTATAAAACCTCTGTGACTTTCATTCCATTGGGTGTGTATTTCCATCAACAAGCCCCTGGGCACTTTTTGGAATGTACTATTCCTCTCTCCCCTAATTTAGTTTCTCTAGCTAAAATACTAATGTATCCAGGAATCTATCAGTTTGTCTAAAGCTTCCGTTAGTCCTTTTGCTATGTAAGGATCTTGTAAACAAGACGTTTCTACAAGCATAGTTCTACACTCTCTTCTGCAAAGGTTCTGTCTCACAATGCTTACTCTTTTGTAGATTTTATGTCTTCACTTCCCAACCACATCCAGTTATAGCATCATAGTATTCAGGGTTACGCCATTTAGTCTCCATTTTTTCCTACTGGCTACTTAGGATGGAATATTGATCTAATGTCTTGACATTGTAAAATGAATCAAATATCACATGTTTATTTATGAAAATTAAATCAATTTTCATATGGGAACTCTTAATAATACCACTAGTCATTTGATGACATCAACCTCGAAATGTGTGTTCCTTATGTGTTACTGAAAACAATATGCCAACTGCCTATTGCATCACTTCTTTATAACGTTCAAAACTTCCAGAATCTAAGCACACATTGCTTTATAACCATCTTTTTTATTATTTTAGTAATCCTGCTAATAAGTTCTCTACCTTTTAATATCATACATAAATTCTGATCATTTTCCTCTCCCTCAATTCCAACTCTTCCCAAATACTACCCTCCTCTCTACCACTCTTACACCCAGCTTCATTCTCTCTCTCTTTTTCTTTCTTTCTTGCTTGCTGTCTCTCTTTCTCAAAAAGAAATTAAAACAAAATAAAAACACTAAATCAAACAAAACAAAAAACCTACATCAAATCAAATCAAACAAAAAGTGCACAATGAAACACGGGGTCCATGTTGTGTTAGCCAACTACTCCCTGGCATTGGTCCTTCCTGTTGTTTAATCTACATACCCAGTGAACTCGATTGGAGTACAGTGATTTTATTTTCTTCCCCAGCAAGTATCAACTGCAAATAGCTTTTTTGTTAGGGATGGACTTTGTGTCCTCTTTCCTTTCTCTGGCTTGTGTTTTTTGTTTAGTTACACAGTTTTCAGGTCTTCTGCATGCTGTCACAGTCTTTGTGAGTTCAAATGTGCATGTATGTGCCCTGCTGTGTCTCAAGACACTGTTTCCTTGGAGTCATCTGTTACCTGATTTTACACTCTTTCTATCTTATTTTCCGTGTAGATCTCAAGCCTGTCCCTCCTCACGGCGTTTAGTTGCATATCACAGTTTTTTGCTTACTGTTAACTAGTCCTTTTGAGATTTTTAACACAATCACCTACGGGTTTTTTAAATTAAAGACTTCTTCAAAGTCAAAATTTTACTGTGCCTTCCTGAATTTTCATCCATCATCTATTTTCTTCCTACATAACATTTATCTTTCACATTATAAAAAACTTGATCCTATACAGGTTTGTTTATTTTTCTGAAAAATAAACATTTTCTTAGATATGTCTTACATTTACTAAGAACAAATTTTATTTTGCTCCCAATTATTCTTTCTACAAATTATGTAAAACTCTTTTTATGAGTTCTCATTATGACCCCAAGGAAAATTATTAAAGATTTAATAAAAATTGTGTTAGCATTCACATACCACTAGGAAGGTTTATGTGAACTGATTTTGTTACATAATGAAAAGATTAACTGATGAGTACTCCACCTTTGTTGACATCTGTCTATAATGCTGTGTTCTGGAAGACTGACTTTTTCTTTCAGTATCAGACAGTTTCAGTCCACAGGCTCAGACTGGCAATGCTCTGCAGTGATTCCGGTGGGGATCACAAGTGACAAAATGGAAAGTGCTGAGGAGGGGCAGTTTCCTCCCCCACTGTTAAAGAAGGCTCTCCTCCACAACCACATCCTTCTCTACAAGTCCACATCAATAATACTACCAAGGAAAATTGGGAAGTCCATTGAAAGGGCTATGTTTCAACTAAAAATTACATATAAGATGTAAGTGGCATGCATATTTCAATAATAGTGATACACAATATACCTTTTTGTTAAATGAAAACAATTAGAGAAATGTAATGTAAGAGATGATGATATATTATTGAGCAAAGTGTGTGTGTGTGTGTGTGTGTGTGTGTGTGTGTGTGTGTGTGTGTGTGTGTGTAAGAATTCTTGCCTAGAGTACCCTACATAGGAGATGGCAATAAATTCTTTCAACTTAACGACTTACCATTTGTATGGAAAGAAAGTCAAATCACAAAGTAGTAACTTCTATTCATGAATAACTATATTTGAAGTTAATTTTTATATTAATTTTATTAAGCCAATGTTCCTGTGAATGCAAATGGCATTTGCTTTTATCCCAAAGAGTGCCATGGTGCAAAAGATTTAAGAGTGGATGAGAGACTACCGGTCTTGGCAATAATAGAAGTGCCAGTAAAAATTACTATGTCTAATCCATTTCTCTGGTTCTCCTCACTGAAGTGCAGTTATCATCTGTCTAGGCTGCCAGAATCAAAACCAATCTGGGAGCTGAAGTCAGTGCTCCTGGCTATTGCATTTGGCCACACCATTAGTTGATAACTTCTCAACTAAACATGGTGCCTCTGGGCAGGGCAGAAACCTTCAACATCACAACAGTCCTTTTTCTGCCACTCACTGTGTTCTGGACAGCGTTATTTCATTTGAGACCTGTTTCCAAATTGCTGACATCACTCAATTTTCCAGCTATCCTTTAGGATGACAGTAGAAAGGCTTCTCTGAATTTTCAAAGTCAAAGAAGTGTTAAAATTAAAATTCATGTCATTAAAATTCCTTTGAATGTGAAGCTAATTAAAATAACCTGGGGTTAGAGATTATTATAAGTAGAGCCATCTTCTCAAATCACTCCAAAATGAATTAAAGCTCCAGTTTTTTGATGTATGCCAAGATGTGTCCTATGTAAGATTTTCCCTGAAATTTAGAAAGAACCAAATCCTAAGGTGAATAAACACTATGTATTAAGAATGATTGTTATGCTTATTTGAAAGACTTTCTCAGATGTCCTCATTCAGTGATAAACACTTTAAGATGTATGCTCATGTAGATACATGCATTTTTCTAATTGTTAATAAAAATGCAACTTTTAAATAAACATATTCTTACAAAATACACCATTTCTATCCAAAAGCATGCCAGTGTATCCTCCAAACATTAAGATAATTATTTCCACTAAACTACATGACTATAACGTGAAGTTTTATCAAAAAATTGATATATTTAAGAATAGTAATACATTCATGTCCAATTAATTTCATTATACTCATAGGAATATATGAGGGTCCATTTTACTTTATATTGTGATGTTTCACACAGGCTTACTTCATCATGTGTGGCTGTTGTGATTCATAATCACCTTCCCATTTGAAGCACAAAATTACCAAGTAACATAAAACAAGCGTCCAGAACAACAACTGCAAGAGACCGGATAGAATAAGTAAAGGCACAGCAGGTCGTCTTGGTTGCCTGTACCTTTCTGATTGTCTTCTCAATCAGCATGTCTCCGACCGGCATAAGGATACCCCCAAACACAGCCAGGACTGCACCAATAACTGCTCCAGTGATGAGCCCGCAGTTCCGATCACAGCCCATTTTCCTCGTGCACGAGAAGAATCAAGGAGGAGCACTCCGTTGGCACCAGCTCCCAGGTGTTATTAGAATGTTTTCTTCGTGGCCTAATTATACGACTAGAAAGAGGTCATAAAACAGGAGCTTACATATCAGTACGAAAAGTTCAAAGTACAAAGTAAACATGCCACAAAAATATATTTTGCCAGCTAACAATATATAATATTTTTTGTTTTGCTCACAAGCGGATTTTCTGTGTCCCACTCCCTTTTCTTGCCTCTAAAAACCTTCTAGTAGTGGAAAATATTGAAGAGACTGCTATTTTTTTTCCTTTTTTAGTTGGTCTGTTTTGATTTTTCCTCCCTGGGTGTTCACATATTCTTATCTTATCTGAGCAAAACCATATATACATATTCTTATATTCCCTAGCAAGTATGGGGTGTTCCTTTATACTGTTGTGCGCTATCTACCTTCTCCATACAAACAGAACCATAACTGCTCTGCTCTGCCAGGAATGCTGATATGTCCTGTCTACTAACCCATCATGGAAGTGGTAACACACCTTATTCCTGAACAAACGCAATGGGCTACGCAAGGAAGATTCTTGTGAGGCTCAGAAAGAATCAAGACTTCAAATCATTTGTAAGCTACCTGTCAAAATAAGAAATGTCACATTATCACAAAATTCATAGTTTATTTTAAAATGTAATTGCTATGTGTTAAAGAAAATTCCATTTCTTTTCTGGCATTTAAACTTATTAAACCATTTAATAAACTCTAATAAGTGCATATGGTTTAAAGTTTGTCACTAATGATTTCTGATAGAATATAGGTTAAGGAATTTGATGAATACAAACATATATATCTGTATAGATTTAATCTTTAGCTTTTATTTTGTTTTCTTAAAGATTCTTTTGCATAACCAACTGTAGCATCATTCATTTTTTTTCCTATGTAGGGATTCTTGCAAATCTTTAAATCTTGCAATTCTTTTAAATAAGGTAATATTGCTAATACATACATTATGCAATTAGTTTAATTTGTTCTACCATATTTTATGTGGTTTTATGTAACACTGGAAGGAAACGATCTACAGAATCATTGAATCTTGCCTCAACATAATACAGTTGTGTCATTTCTTATCAATATTTGAAGAGGAAGCTGGATTTCGGGGACAGTTTTATAATGTTCTTTCTTCCATCTCTTTTAGAGTGCTGTCTCCTGTGGTTTGTATCTCTTAGCAGTTTTGTTTCATGTCAAAATGTCCGTGGCCAAGAGAAACACAGACGTCAACAGAACTGAGAAAAGATTAGGTACACAGAGAACATTTTGACAACACTGTGTATATAGCCATGTTTTAAAAAGATGAAGGAACACAAATGCCTCACAATCTTTCCAGACATCTTTGCTTCCTCTCTCTGTAGCCCCCTGGGTTTGCTCTTTACACCTAGCTTCACTCCCTCATGTAATTGTAAACTCTGAGACTTTCCTTGAAACATAGTCTTTCAAGCAGCCAAAAACCTTGTAAGGAGGCTACTATGTGGGGGTAGTTGTCATCAACCAAGAATCCAATCTATGAGGCAGCAGTCATAGCAAAGAGACCCTGCTGGCACAGCAGAGATAAGACACTGGAGACAAGTAAATACAGCCTTTCACCCTCCTTCCAGGCAACAAGGAAGAAAAGGTTCAGCTTCTCTGTATCTTGACTTTTCTAATATTTCTAATAAGATTTAAAGCAAAAGCAACAGGTTCCTATTGAGTAGCAAAAGCAGTCCTTTGCCCACTGCAGTTGCCGCCTGGGAGACCAAAAGGTACGACTATGGTCACACAGCAGTGTGATAACCCAACGACCTTTGCTCCCGATAGGCTCTGTATCTGCCTAATGCTTCTTAGAAATGTTTAAGAGAACTTTCTTAAGAAAGTGTGCTTCTAACAGTGTGACCTATGATCATAATACTGGGGCAGAAAATCTTCTATAGAAGTTTGGCAAATACAAATTAAATCTAAGTTAAAACACATTGTTTTACTGCTTTTGGAACGTTATTTAATACCTTATATGAGCATCATTAAATTATTTATTTTAACAATAGTAATCCTCAGTGTGTAAGTTCAGAAGCTGCCAAGTCTTACAAATTAATATTTAGCACCTACAAGGCTGAAACAGAGAACTGAACTCTGCCAAGTTTTACACACATACACACACTTGCATACACATGTATGCTTTAGAAAATAAATGCTAGAAATTATTCAGAAAACTTAGTTATAATTCTCAGGAGTTTAAAATAACTTTAAAATCATAATATCATTGCTACTGAACTATTCTGTTTTAAATATAATTGTGATATACATGATCAGAACCATTGTTCCTTATCCAAGTACCATAACACAGGACAGGAAATAGTTTCTATAGGAGATGGGAAGCTACACAGCATCTACTGTAGCAGCCAAGAAACAGAGCCTTCTCTACAGTGCCTAGAAATTAATTGAGGGCATCTGCATCAGTATATTGGGCAATAGGTACATGTGGATATGGTGTGATTTCTGTCTGCTTCAAACTGAAGTGAGAAAATGCACACATTCCACTGATGTTGAGTAAGATTTCTTATAAAACAGGATTATCAATTAATATTTTTTGCTGGATGATGGTTAAATATTGATCTAAATTATTTATCTAACATGCTTTTAACCATGTGATAATATTTGAGAGTGGAAAAGATTAGCTTGTCCACCAGTTAATGTTTTTAATATCTGATTTATTACTTTGGCACTGTATCATAATAAAATTTCTGAATTTGCCCTAAAAATAGGAAAGATACAAGTTACTTGGGCTCACTAATTATCACTTAGTGCATTGTCATTATGGGTAATGAGAAAGTAAAAGTGTTGTCATATATTTTTCTCATAGTACATGAAATAAAGCAGAATCTGGTTCATTGATCTGAGGACATAAATGCTCAGTTTAACACATTATCGTCATCAGGTTGACCATCCATACTTATCTTCAAAGAAAAGCATAGACTTTGGTAACTACTTTCTGTCAATAGAGCTATTAAAGAATGCAAAACTTGGGTCTAATGAAATTATATCTTTCAATGTTGCAGCTGTTCATATTCTACAATAGGTCATTTCATTTTCTATCTTAGAATAATTTTACTTAAATTCATTCTTTGGCGAAGAATAAATTATAGATGGCTTGAGGTGCTGAATTTAGAAGGCAAAAAAATAAGCATGAGCAAGGAACTCTTTGGACTAGCATAAAAAGGAAGGGGCAGTAGAATGCAGGCTTTAAGATGTGACAAGTTACAAACCTGCTCTAGGGTAGGTCAGCTGCTGTGTTCTATCTGATGTATAACTATATACATTTCCCTTTTCTCAGGGATGTGTGGGTGGATCCTACAATTTTCAAGGACGTTAAAAGAAGGAAGGGAAGTGGTCCTCCTTTTTCCTCTTCCTGTTGTCAGATTGACAGGCTGCTTCTGTCACGAACTTGGAAACACAGTGTCCTCCACTACTTGAGGAAGCTAGTAGAAATTGAGAGATTGGGCAAAGCTTGAGGGAGAATGAACTATAAGCAGCCTCCCTGGCAAGTAGGCCAAACAGCAGAGCAAATTCTCTTGAGAATCTCTAATTACTCCCAAGTGTGCTTCAAGCTGTGTCCCTCAGAAATTCCACCCAGAAAAGGTATGGCCCACAGGTAACACTTTCTAACTTTTTGATGTGACCAGTGAAATGGCCTTATGCTTTTTGTCATCTACTGGCAGATAAAAATTTCTATTCTTCATGTAAAGCTCATTCTGTTTTTAATATAGGAAGCAAGGCCACATGAGTCTGCACAAAGTGTCATTCTTTTCTTTTCATGGAGAATTTTCCCTACCCAAGAAAAGAGAAGAACCTATTCATGACAGCCTAATACAAAATACCACAAGGGGTGATGTAATCAATAACAGATTGTGTATGAGCATAGAATTTTTCAAATTTTATTATTTAATGTTATTATTTATTAAAATAATTTTTATTATTTTACACACATTTCCCCTCTACCATATCTAATGACATTTGCAAAGTCATAATTCTATAAATATAACACATACACTCAAATCCAAAATAAAACAAAGGGGTTCAGTTATCTGGTAGTACTTGAGCACTTTGAAACAAAAGACTTAAGGCCAATCTTTATAAGCTTATATGCACAAATAGACTCTCAGGTTAAACTGCTCATATGTTTTGGTATTAGACAAAAGCTCAATGAACTAAATGGTATAAGAAGGGAAGAAGTATGATCTTGCTTTCAGCTATGCCTCACAGAACCTGACAAGGTGATCTCCAGTGTCTTGTCTCATTGAAGTCACCAGAATCTTTTGTCTTTCTCTAATGCCCATTTGTACCCTAATATATTATACAGGCAAAAATTTCAGCAAACAATAAGCCAACAAACAGGTATGCATAATGTTGATGAATAATTTCACTTAATTAAACTTATAAAATTACAATAAAAACTTGTCTTGGTGATAATCTTAAGTAAATAATAGATTGTACAATACACATACACCTAAAATTCTGCAAAATGTCTGTCTTTTAGAGGCATAACCAGTGAGTACTATAGTCTTTGAATGATTCTTTTAGACACATTGGCTTAAACCTAACAACAGGAAGTTTTTTTTAATAGGAAACAAATTCTAAGAATGTCTAGTGTGGGATCCAAGAGCAACTCCTGTGCCCCTAAGCCTGGGAATCAATTTTTATGACTTCTGTAAATTGAGCTCCCAAATTGTTAACAATGGATAGACCTAGAAATGGCCTGGACTTTGCTTCAACCTTAGTGAGACTGTGAACTCAAGCCATTGGTAAAATAATTTAAATCATTTAACCCTACATAGGAATGCTATTAGTGTAACCCTACATAGGAATGCTATTAGTGTTTCTGTCTCTATCCCTAATTCTACTACTGGTAAGATATTACTTTAAGGTATTCAGACTTTAATATCTGAGATTAGGAAATGCATATTCAGTTCTAGGCTCTCACAAATTAGTTTGAGATTCTGTTTTTTATGAGTTTGAAATAGATTAAGCAAGATTGCCAATATTCAATAAGAATAAACACAATAAGCTATAAATAATTCAATCAAAAGAAGGTTTATATACAATGAGTTAAAAGTATTATACAAAATTATTTTAAGAAACTTTAATGTAGCAATAACTATTCCACTAAATGTGATTACATTAAAAATGACACCAATATTCTCAAATTTCAATAAAAATGCATATATGTGCTAGTCACAACCTCAGACCATGCTACCTGAAAGTTTCAATAAGTCAACTATGATATCTTGGATAAAATCACTAAATACTAACATAATTGGTTTCTTTGAGAAATCAAGAGCTAACTAAGAAAAAAATACAAATTTATTCAAATTGATTGGAGACAACCACAGTTGTCATAAAAGGTGAAAGTAGTAGCTATTACTTTCAAAACCAATTCCAAAGTTTTCAGTACATCTGTACAATTACCCTCCCATTGTTAACTTTAATATTTTTTCCAGGCAACCTTGCTATCTGATAATCTGAATTTGGTTTATTGTTCTGGTTTAATAATGGTTTTGGTAGAAGATGTTTTACATATTATTGTTCATTTTTAGCCTCTAAAAAGTCCCCTGGAAAACTAGCTAGTAAAACTTTTGAAGATCTTACTCTCACTTATTTACAAAGCAATATTTGCAGCAATGTTTTCTTACATGTTGAAAAGACATTACCAATTTTAAGTCACTTAAGAAAGGACTGAAAAGTCCTGGAATCTTTACATTTTCAAAAACAATTCAAATTTATTGTAAAAAGTTAAAACCATTTAGAGTTATTTATAATGTTGATTTGATAGCTAACTTATCTATTGCAAGTTATCTGTTCTTTAAACTTAGAATTATGATTTAGGCAACTAACTTATTAATATTTGAAACAACTTTTTGAATTCTTAAAAACACTAAGTATCCTTTTTATTTTTACATTTACTACTAAGCTATATACTAACATACACTAATTAAACTTTAAGTCATTGTTTGAAGTAACCCAGTCATTTTCGCAAATAAAATATCTTTGTTCATTAAATAAAAAGGCTTGGTAAATGAGTATTTAATACGTGTGTTCCTCCTAACCTTGCAGAGAAAAATCAAATTCACCATAAATTGTGCATTAAAAATTCAATATCAAGCTAATGACACTAAAAAAACAAGAGTTATCAAATTGCATACAAGACACACTGTTGGTTTAAGATGTATAGTCATCTATAAACGCCAGTCTCACTGTATCAATGCTCATTAGAAGGATTTCTCATCATAATTTAGAGTAAATATCTTATTTAAATAGACAAGTTTGAATAAAACTCATATTTGACTACAAATATAAATGTTGATAAATGAATGTCGACAAGTACACATGATATCAAGAATCATAAATTAAATATCATTGGCCACTGAGAGCAATTTTAATACTATTAAGGAAAAATACAAGAAGATTAGTAAACAACACATAATCTAGAAACTTTAAGATATTACTGACTTTATTTAGTCTTTTTCACTTTTTTGGTATAAAAGCTACTTTTAAATACTATAATCTCCTATCATTTGAAAGATAGAAAAACTTTACTTTTTTGATTTAAAGAAAACAACCCATCTGGCTTACCTTTGGAGAGCTAAGGAATCATCCACCAATTGCTCCAATCATTTCAGAAAGCAGCTGGTAAGAAGGAAGTACCTCAGCAGCAACCTCTAGCCTGAATCCCTCATTACTTATGTGTGAGAGTTGAAATGAGCTTTAAAAACACTCAATGTCAGAGCCCAGTTTGTGGTTTGTTGCCAGAGGAATTGAAAAATAAAAGCCCGTCACACTGCTACTTAAGCTCACAGGGGTCTATTTCTGGGGAAGACCCATCACCTACTTTTTTTTTTTTTTTTTTTTTTTTTTGGCCATGTTCCCATCCAAGTGAGCCAGAGGCCAGAGAACTAAACGGAACTGATTAAGTGAGCCACCCTTCTATACTTTGTTTTCAAATGCGATCGTTTTTCCAGATGCAGAACTAAAAAGGGGAGAAAGTGAATTAAGGAACTCACTGGCCTGTCACAACTAAGCTTGCATATCTTAGCCATAAAATGCAAAGAGAGTACTTTTCTATGCTCAGAGCGGGAACCTGACGTATGGTCATACTAATAATTTAAAAAAAATTGGAAACTCTGTCAATCAACACGGATGACAAAGGGATTTTAACAAAAGGAAATGGCCTATTGTTTTAGCTGGAAGTTCTTAACAATTTATCATTTTTTTTGTTAATTTTGCTGAAATCCATGAGGATGGTGAAATTATTCTCAAAAAAAAAAAAAAAGAAAAATAGAAAGAAAGGAATAAGCCCTAAATATCTTCAAAATAGAACTAGTAAAGAAAAAAAAATAAAATAAAAAAATCTAGTCTAGAGCCTGGTGAAAAAGCATATGTCCCCCAGTCACCTTCAGTAGAACTCATCATAATTATGCCTAACTGAGAGAAGACCTTGAATTTGGGAAAAGCAAGACCCTCAAAATGAAGCCTACTCTCCCAAGGTCCCAGAATCAGACAGGCAAGACTCGCAGAAGGTTACTCTGGCCCAGGTCTGGCAAGCTCACTAGAAAACCATCTCCAAGTCTGTCCTGAAATTAAGCTACCTGAGAGGCACGGGCATGAATATATTTAGCTCACAGGCTGGGGTTTAAGCCAGTTCTTGGCCTTAGACTGTGCCTGCTGTCTCCTGTGGGCATGCCACACAGCCAGGGTTCCCTCTCACTTATTAGGGGGAAATATCACTGGAGAAAAACCTCAGACTTCTTCATGTTAAGATTTGCTGAGTTTTCCAGGGTGACTATACTGATATATTCATTGAACTATTAGCAAAAAGCCAATGAAAGTCTTCAGTTTATTGGGATTCTCACTTTATTTCATGCGTCTTACTTGGGCAGAAAGCTGAAATCATCTTGTGTAACAACAGTATAAACTAATATCCTTTTCATTTTGAAAGAATTACGAAAGAAAATTCAGGAAAAGAAACTGTAGGCAAACAATCCTCTTACAACTGTGACCATTTTATCCAATATGACAAAGAAGGATAAAGAATATTTTAATAAATTCTTTGATTGAGATTATATATTTTCTAAATGTTTATTATAGACTTCAGTCTTTTTAATATAAAAGCTTTTCTCTCAAATTTAATTCTTACGCATATAAATATCAACATGACAATCTAGAAGTAACTTTTCAACAAAAAGGCAGATAAGGTGAGTCTTGGAGATAATATTGAGCACTAACAAAATATGAAAACTAACAGAAAAATATATTTCCTGAAAATAGATGCCTAAATGAACACTGCATTCACTTGGATTATTTTAAATCATCATTTTAATGCCATCTTCTGGCTGTATCTGAAGAGAAAAATGTCACATATATCACTGAATAGGCTAAAGAATTCAATTTACACTCTGAGGGGCCACTGGTGAGAGTGTTCAGCACCAAAGCCAACAGCTCCAAGAACCTTGCTATTCAAAACACATAGACCACACAGTGGAATCAAATCCACAGCATGAATATCAAGAAAATACAACCTGAGCAAAAATTCATTTAAAAGTTGTATGTCCATTTAAAATTAAAGATTTGCCTTGTTTTGTGTGTCCCTGTGTGTATTTACATATAGAGAGGATATCTACATAAATGTACATATATATGCTCATGGATGTACATGAACATACAGGTGTATCTGTCCACATGTGCACATGTGTATGAAGGGTAGAGGACAGCCTTAGGTATTATCCCTCTTTGGGTGCTTTCTACTTCCTTTGTTTGTTTCTTGAGACAAAGCCTTGTGCTGCCATCAGGGACTCAGTGACTAGGCTAGTATGACTGGCCATAAAGCCAGGTTTCTCATCTGTCTCCACCTCCCCAGAACTGAGAGTAGAAACAACAGGCCTGGGCACATGGATTTTGGGAATGGGCTTCAGATTCTCCAACACTTTACTGCCTGAGCTATTTCACCAGACCTAGCCTGTCATTCCTAGAGACCCTTTATCAGTATTTGTAGCTGAGGTGTTCCATGTGAAATACACTTAGCCTGATAGGTATTTGTTTGTATTGATCTGCAGTCTTGTCAAGTTATACATGAAAAAGCGAAGCCGTATACAGGAGGGAAGCAGAAAACCTCTTGACATTTGAGATTTAAAAAAATGTTTAGCAAAAAGGTTGCCCTTTAAGCTATAGAATTTAGCATTTTATTCATTAACTTCCTGTCATTTGCTTTTAAAGGTTGTGCCGTGCTCACAATGCTTCTCTTTGCTCTAAGATTATGGAAATAATATGCCTTACTCAGCAGTATGACTTTTAAAAACCCCTCAACGGCAGTGCTCCCGACAGCTGATTCATGCACTTCAACTCTTGTGAAAGGAGGAAGCCCAATAAGTTGAGCAACACAAATATTGGGACACATTTGGGAGGCACATGACACACGCACTACAAGAATTCTAGAAGAAGGGTCACATGACTCAGGTCTGATTCCCTTTTTATTCACAATAGGATCTGAAACCAAGCAAGACATAGTCATTGTGTCACCCATGTCTTTCTTCAGTGGGAGAGAGAGCCCATACACCTACACTTTCAAGCTGAATGAAAATCATAAAGTGGAGATAACTTTTAAAAATGTATGTTTATAAAATAAAACCTATGTTGTTGGTGACTCACAAGAGTTGACACCTGTTTCCGGAATCTGGGTTGTTTTCGCTTTGACCTCAGCCAATGAAAAGCAGCATCTCTGTATAACTTGGATTATAATTTTAGATTTTATAAACAACAAAAGTTCTTAAGAGTAGGATAGTAATACACTGACAGTATTAACATACTGGGCATTTCCATCTGCTAGACATTGATCTACATAATTTTGAATCTTTCAGTAGCCCATCATGCTATCTCACCGCCTCTTCAGAAAACTCTAAGCTATCCAGAGTAAAGTTCGTCAAAACAAAGATTAAATCCTTTTTCTCTGGAAGAAATGAATAGACCAACTAGATGGCTTATGGGTAAAACCACTTACAATTCAAACCCAGGTATGTGAGTTTAATCCCTAGAAATTATGGTGAAATTTGGAGATGTACAGTGAAAAGATGCCCTCACACATGCCCCATTTCAGTCATACAAAATGATAATACATTAAATAAAATAAATGATATATTTTTAATATCTAGCTCAGTATATTCAATTCAAATTACATGTTTAGAAATTGAATAAAATCAAAATGATCTAGTATTATGTTAGGTGGAAAATTGTGTATACACATTATAAATAGTGAACAATGAATAAGGAGAATTTAATAATCAAAGAAGATAAAATTGCATTCTAATGTCCTATAAATTATATTAAAACATTGATCAACAAAGTAATACCAAGAAAACCATTTATTGCTTAATATTCAAATAGTATTAAAGATTATTCATGAAGAAATGTTTTTACATGTATATTACATATATATGTAGAATATGGACATAAATCTATGTTTTTCAACTTCTAGCTTGTTTACTTAGTAGGAATATTGAACACTTGCTTCATTGGTAATAAACACTTGTTTCCTAATAAACAGAACATTAATATGTTGTAGTGAAATTCTGATTAAATGTTGAAAACATAAATGAAATTGCTAATACTACTTTTGAAAGAATATTTCAAGGATCCCCTCAAATACAAAATGTGGAACATTAAGACAGCCTGTAAATTTACATCACATACCCAAATGAATCAAAAGAATGTGACAGAGCATTCTACATTAAAAACACAAAATAATCTTACTTACATACTTAATAGAAGCCATAATAGGAGCTGGGCATAAACAAGAAAGAATGAACAGATAATACCTCTGTATTTGGAGAAACTTCTCATGTGGGCATGGCTAGGTCAATATGCAAATCTCATGAAGCAATGAAAAGTATTGGCAGACCCAATTCTTACGTGAACAGTTTGCTAATGTAGCTTAACTATCTAAGGAGAGGGAAAGGAAAGCAAATGTTGAAGCTATGGGAAAAATACTGGGGAAATGTTAATTTCAACATAATTTGTCAAGATACCATATTTGTTCATATGTTACATGGGAGACCATAAAGACAAAAGAAATAAAAATATTCAGACAAGTATTTCGAAGCATGGTTTGCTGAAATAGCAGGAAACAGCACCAATTAACAGCTAAACCAAGTGTTGAAAGTATAGTGAACAAAAAAATAAGAAAAATTTTATTCCAGATAACTTGAAAGTTTACATAGCAGAAAGTCAAAACATTTATTATAATTGAGAACAAAGGAATATTCATCCTGAGACATTCTGTGGCAGGCCCAGGACACAGAAGAGTTTCTGAAGTGTAGGGTTAAAAAAGAAATTATTAAAAAAAATAGAAAGAAATTAATAGTTTCCTCTGTATTGGCCCTTAGGCTGTACAAAATAATATGCTGGCAATTCTAAAATAACAACACAATTTTTATGCTATTCAATCGTAGTAGATTTGAAGCACATGATAAATACATTCAAGTAAGAAGATATGAAATTTTGACTAAACATGTGACTTGGTGACTTTGCTCCATTTATTAAGTATTCTTAATGAAACTGATCAGTCTGTGCTTAAAAATGCATAAATGACACTGATATTTGTGTCTTGTGTTTAAAGACTTGAGAACAGAGTTCAGTTTCTAAAAGAGTTAAATTCATATACAGGCACACAAGTGGAGTCACTGACTGTTCCCAAGGCCATGGATGGAAACTTAATTAGATTTCCTTGTAAAGCCGAGGGATACGTATTCCAAGAAGTATCTGACATAACAATAGCTTATTCACATTTCACCACATAGGAAATAATATGCCTTTGATGCTTTTGGTTGCTGTAGAATGAAGAAGTGAGATCCTCCTGCCCTACATTCAAAGAACCGCTTGGCATGATCACTGCCTCAGAGCTTCAGGTAATTGTTTCATATATAAAGCAGTCTGTCAGTGAAATAAAGCCTCATTTCTCCAGATTGGCTCTTGAAAATCTATTTTTGGAAAAAGCAATATCATGTCTTTCAAGACACTTCTTCTCAAACCAAATCCTGGGGACCTTTAAATAGTATACTTAGGGGCACTAGGGAGTTGATTTGGCAGTTAAGAGCACTTTCTGCTCTTGCAGAGGATCCAGGTTTGTTTACCAGAACCTACATGGTAGTTTACAACCAACCAAAACTCTAATACCAAAGGATCTGATAGATTCTTCTAACCTCCATGGGCACCAGGCACACACGTAGAGCACTACATATATGCAAGCAAAACAGTCATACACACAAAATAAATCTTAGAAAAACTTCCAAGAATTTTTTCAGTTTCAATAAAGTATACTTTTCAAACTGTATAGACAAATACTTTTCAAACTATATAGACAAATGACAATATTGATATAACATGGTTGTATAAACATATAAAATATATGGAATGCTTATCATATATGTCATAAAACCTCCAGAACAAAATGTTTTACTTAGAATTGTCTGAATCATTTAGACGTCTTTATTTCATATTTTCATGAACATACCCTAGAAAACATTAGATTCCAGAAGACTGAGAAATGGATGGCTACCACTGTATGATGCACATGACACATAGATTGTAAGTTCAGAATTATCCTAAAATATAGAACCTTTTCATTGATGGTGTGTTATTGCAACTGATGTAGCTATCTGCTTGAATGAAAGAATTTCAAACCTTGCAGAGAAAAAAGAGGAAATGTTCACTTTGAAATCCCCACAATTAACGTAACTTGAACAATGTCAGTAATTTTGGCATTTTGCATTGAAGGCTACAGAGAATGGAATCATCTTTCTATCTCTTTTGGGTAGGTTGAGGCATCATGAACCCTGTCTTTATACAAGTGTTTAAGTGTTTATGAACCTCATTGTGACTGTTTCCTTCCATAAGCCTACATGTAACTTTTCTCTTTTGTTCCTGGCTATAACTTAAGTAAACACCACTAGGATGTGGAACTTTATGAGCAGCTGTGGAATGTCACCTTCAAATGACTCTACTAGTAAGCGTGTTCTGTGACTTTTGTACTACTTGAGGAGAACAAAGTTCATGTGAGACTCTGAGGACACAGCTTTGTTTTCTGGCTCTGGAAGTCTGCAGTCTCTTAGCATACCACTCCAATAAACATTCTGTTCTCTATTTGCCTCCAGCTCGTAGGTGAAAGTATAAGGTAATATGCTCATAGAATCAGAATATACTTTGTAGTGCTCTGTAATATTGTCTGTTAGCAATATAGTACTTTGCTGTTCAAAATGAGTATGTTAAGGATGTCAAAGATCTTCCTAAGCTCTATGAATGAGGCTGGTAGCACCATCCTCCATATGTTCTAAGAAATAAAAATGTTTTCTGGGTATGATCCAAGATCATTGCTAGACCTGTTTTCCTGTCATCTTCAATAACTTCTTGGGGAAAATTTGATAACATTAATTGAAGGAAAGAGGATAGAATAAGTAAAAATATGAAATAAACTAAATCAGTACAAAAATGAAATATTCACATTTTATGCAAACCTACTAAAAGCCATGAGGCTGAGTATCCTAGAAGACAAATTCCACAAATATTTTCCAGAATTGTCTGGGCTCCTTCTTGTCTTATTTTTCCTTTGCTGCCTCATGCTCCCTGTGTTTCTATTTATTTTTTGACGATTGATATCTTGTTTTGAATGTAATTTTCTTTCAAAGTGTCATCTGCTTTTGAGTATGTGAATTTGGGATTACATCCAAAACAATGTATTAGATTTCCACATACATAAGCACAAGTTCTTAAGTTAGAGGAAATTGTAAGTTCCTGTCGTCCTTATCTGCTTTTATAGACAAACTCATTTCATTCATCTAACAGCTGTTTCCGTCTTACTGGCCTCTAGCTCCTAGAAGTATCTCACCACATCTAAATAGTGTGAAATGTGTTTTAACCAAAACTGCACTTTATTTTGATGCTTTCGGTCTTGACTTCATACATGTTACATTACTCTAAAAAAATAATAATAATATGAAATTCTTCAAATCATCAAAATTTAAAATTAAACAAGGAATTAAATTTGTGTTATTTACTGGTCCTCCTCTGGCTTATCTGGTATGCCATTTAGGTGATGGGAAACTACTGTGATAATACCTTCTTTGATGTATTTTGGTGCAAATCAATGATATACAAAACCCTTCCTTCTATTTATAAAATGATTGCCCATCACTGGATTGATTGCACATTTAATTTTCATCTAATCTTATAGAAGTTACATTAAAATAAAATAATGGTATATAATCTACTCTAGAAGAATCTAATGCATGAATGTGTTTCAAAGATTTACTTTAATATAGAAAAATAAGTGTAATCAATGCATTTGACCAAGTTAATCCATCACAATTCAGTAAGTCAAAACCTTTAAAAAGGACATCAATATTTTAAGATTTTCTAGATAAAGAAAGATTATAACACTTTTTCCAGATTGATGTCAGATCTTTCATAAAGTAACAAGAAGTTTCTGCTATAAAAGTCATGTGCAGAGATGACCTTGGTCACTTTATGCAGTAGTGGTGTCAAAAATTTACTTTTGGGGGGAGTTATGGCACAAGTCTTTAATCACAGAGTGATGGAGACAGAGGCAGGTAGCTATCTATAAGTTCAAGGCCAGCCTGGTCTACAGAGCAAGTTCCAGGATAGCCAGAGTTACACAGAGAAACACTGTCTCAAAAAACCCAAACAAAACAAAAACATTATCTTTTTTTAAAAAATGCCTGGGTACATGCAGATGCCCTTTCATGTAAGCCAGGGTTGATTCTATGCATCCTTATCAATTGCTTTCCACCTTGTTTTGGGGGGATAAAAGGTTTCTCATTGAATCTGGAGCTCATGAATTATGCTAGTCTGTCTGGACAGAAAGCTGTGAGGATCTGCCTGTCTTTTACTTGTTAGTGTTGGGATTAAAAATGTAAACATCTGTGATAGATTTTGTATGAATGCTGACCATTTGAACCCATTCCTCATGCCTGCACAGAAGACCTACCTTAGCCTGATCACATGCACTTGTAAAAAAATCATGGTCAAGAAGCCTATTTGGAATAATGGCGCTCTCTCTCTCTCTCTCTCTCTCTCTCTCTCTCTCTCTCTCTCTCTCTCTCTCTCTCTCTCTCTCTCTCTCTCTTTTTTAAAAAAAACACAATAAAGAGAGAAAAATAATTGTATACATACAAATTCTATAATGTGTGCAATATATAGGCACCAATATATAGCAATATATGACTATATCTTAAATTTTGTTATTTTGAGAACACTTTAATGTCCCTGCCAGAGAAATCGTACATCCCCAAGTTCAATATACAAGTAGCAAAATAGAAGGTCATACAAGAAGTCCCTTCAACATACTCACTAGCAATTATTTTTCCAATTTATACTATATGTTGCAGTGTTTAAAACTGTAACTAGAACATAATTTTGCTCAAGCATATACTAATGGATGATAAATAGCCTAAGTGTCAAGGTATGCATTTAAAAAGCAAGATTATGTTAAATACTTGCCTTTTGCAATTACCTGATACAAAATTTTTAAAAAATGATAATTTTAGAGATGTCATGTTTTTGGTTCAGTAGACATTAAGCGTGCAATGTGACCATAACAGGTATAGTTTGGTTTAAACAAAAACTGAATGTATTCAATGTATATCATATGATTACTCTATATTGGGTAATATTTATATACTGGCTTGAATTCTTGCATTTTATAAGATACTTGCTATATAATCACAATACACAAAAGGCATACTCCTATGAAATGTACTTTCCCTAAATATTTTAAATTCTGCTTATGTATCAATTATCAGTTCTTGATTAAAGGATGTTTTCTAAAATTAGTTAAAGTACTTAACTACGTAAACTTTAAATGAATATAATTATTAAGTTGCACACATTGCTTTGCTTTGTTCTATTGCAAGTCCTTTGTCTTCTGAATATTCTGATTCTACAAGCTAATCTCCTGTCTCTGTGTAGACTGCCATACACACGTGTGACATTGTGAGAACAGATGGAATCTTACAGTGACAAGCACTTTGAACTGATCACAATTTTGTGAAAAACAATGAGATACCTGTTCAATGAAATCTTTAAAAAAAAAAAAAAAGAATTTAAGACATGTTGATTCTTAGATTTGTTATAGAAAGTACACTCACCAAAAACTAGTGTATGAAAGAAGGTTATAAAATGATAAGAGTGAAAATGAGTTACAAGATGTCAGGCAATCTTCTGAAACCTTTGACAGTATGCCGAGGTGGCTGCTACATCAGCTCTTTGGATATCCTTGTACACCATTAAGCATCTAAACATAGACCGTCAGGGATCAGGAGAGAAGCTGGGGAGGAACTTGGAGGAGGAGAGGGAGCGAATAGTATCAGGATATATACATGGTTGCATGAGAGAAGAATCTTCTGGCTTGGTTTGGTTTTTGTTGGTTTTCTTTTGTTTTTTGAGACAGGTTTCTCTGTGTAGCCCTGGAACTCACTCAATAGACCAGGATGATCTGGAGCTCAGTTATCTACTTGCCTCTGATCCCCAAGAGCTGGGATCAAATGTGCAAACCATCACTACCCAGCTGGGAAACTATTTTTAATAAAAGGGGGAAATGCTTATGTAATGTATGATGTGCTTAATAAATGCTGATTGCAGTCTTAAAGAGCCCTCCCTGGATTGGCTTTCAAATGACAATTCACTCCAGGAAAACAGCCCCCAAATTCTATGTTTACACTTTTCTCCATCTGTGAGTTGAGGCTTATTATTATCCACAGAGACACCATCTAGCTGATCTAACAACCCGAGCAATTCACAGATGTTGACCATTTGAAGAATCATGAATACAGAAAAAGTAAAGTAAAATAGTTAAGGTATTAATTGTGGCATTTTCTATGAAAACCTGAGTCAATCTGCTGCTTCCTCTCTCAAGAGAAATACTAACAGGGTAAAATCTTAAATATCAAAACAAAATGCACAAATGATAATGCCCAGGAGAAAAGAACAGTAAATAGAGCCTTGTAGAGTCTTGTCTCCAGAGAGCCTCTTCCTCTGCCTATGCTATTGATAGTGATAAACACAAAGGAGGGATTAATGAAGAGATAAGGGAAGCAGAACACTAACAGGCAGGGGAGCCAGGAGGAGCACAGCTTTCCATGGAAAGAATGTGAAGAACTGAAAAGCTACTCCTGGAATATAAGAGCAGAGCTAACCCCAGAAAGGCACAGGTGTACAGGGCTCCACAAACTAAAACACACTGCCTCGAGGAGCTCCACAACTAAGGGTGGCAGTCTCCCCAGTGCCTTTGCAATGATCCCTAAAATGTGTTCTCAAATGAATTTGACCTTTAGAATAGCATTTTACGTAGGTATTAAAGCTCTTAAGGAGAAATTATATAGCAATGTACATATGAATGGACTGAAATGAGTAATGTAAAAAAATAAAAGCAAGTGTAAAATATTTGTAGAATTTTTAAATAGAACTATTAAGGAGTTAAATTTATAAAAACATTTGATATGCATCTAAATAATATGCTGTCCCAAATTTGCTTTCTCACAGTTTTAATCCACCCTTCCACACTCTTTCTATATGGCTTTATCTATCTTATCATCTTCTCTCTAAATATGTATCTAGTTATCTATCTACATCTATTTGTTTATATCTATCTCCCTATCTATCTATCTATCTATCTATCTATCTATCTATCTATCTATCTATCTACCTAGAGAGAGAAAGAGACAGAAGACACTGAGGTAACAAACAGGACACATTATAAATTTGAAATAAAGCACAAGATTAGAAATCTTTTTCATATAGGCATAATCTATTATAAATAGTTATTTTCAAATTTGAGTCTATTGAAATACCATTTATCAGGGTTGTATAAAATAATGAAAATACCAAGATTATAGAAGAAGGGATTATCTGAATATGCTTACCTGTAAAATATAGAGACCTAGCAGAATGCTAGCTAAGTTTGCATTCACTGATAACTTGGGTTGCCATAGCAAGCCCATAGTCACTGAGTTTCTAAGCAACCTAAGGCTCCACAGACTGCATATACTTAGGACTCCACTGATCTTTCATCATCTTTACAGAACAAATACCACTGTTGTGCTACCAAACTTAGTGAAGGATTCCTTGACCATCCAGTAGAGCTGCGACCCTCAAAGGACCCTGTTTGAATACCCTTGCATTTTATGAAGCAGTATTTGCACTGGGAATTCTTTGAATACTTATGGTACTAAGTAAATAAAATTAAGTAGAGAAAATGCTTAGTCTCTAGCAAGTATTGGGCAGATAAATATTAATAATTCAGCAAACAAGATAAAACAATATAAATTTGCATAAAGCTGGAATAAATGATTTATTGCCATTTAATAGAAAACGTTTTGTACTATTACTATACATTAAAACATTTCAATTCCTATTTAAGAGTTATAGCTATAGGTAAGCAGGATCATACAAAATAAAATCATCTGGGATTGTGTACTTCCTAAGTATAGCTTGTCCACAGTATGAAAATAACACTATTAGTTGCTCACAAGGACAACTTATGCTTAGCACTGGAAATATTCAAAGATTTAGATGCAAGGGAAACTATGATTTGAAGGGTGATAGAAATAGCATCTTCTCCTCCAGTCTACAAACATATTCAGCCCTACATTCCCCCAGTGCCCACTGAGGCTAATTATTCTTCCTGCTCTCTCTTCTAATTCCCTAGGACACATTGTCCATAGTAAAGCCACGCAAATATTACTATAACTCATCTCAAGATAATGCAAGTCATAGCATAAAGCATCATTGGTGAAATGATAGTATGTGGCCAAAAAAGCAACTATGCCTGCAAATTTACCACATTTCCATCCTTCATTTGATTTTGTATACTTTCTATTATCAGCAAATTATTAGCATACAAACATCTTAGTAGTAATTTGCGAATTGAAAACCATTTTTAATTGAAGTTTAAAACTTTACTGTTACGTATGTACCCTATTGACTATTTCATCAGCAATTCTGCGGCTTATATTAAATGAAATACATTACAGTGATGAAACATCTATCTTGAGAAGATAACAAAGTTTCAAAATCACCTCTCAAATAGTTTCCAGAGATGACCTGTTGAATGGCACCATGCCAGGAAAGCCAGCAGCAGCGAGAAACTGCCTATGACCTGTATTTATTATTGTAAGGAAGGACTTACTTCTTTCTGAAAGATTCCAAAGACAACCACTTTGTTGCTAATTCTTAATAGGCTTTAAGTCTCTGTTATAATATTAATTAAGATTCCATCTTTAGAAAGGAAAGGACCATCTGAAATTTGTCTTCTTAAGATAAATGAAAATGTGATAGATAGATGATCATTGGCAGACCAATGATAGAAAGGAGAACAGACATTTTTCCCTTTAACTTTCTAATGAAGCAGGTACATATACATACAAATTAAAGCTTTCAAATAATTTGATGTACTTCTGAATCATCTTTTCTCACTTAGTAACAGACATCATTGGTAAGATTACAGTAAAAATAGTAGAACTAAATAGCTACTTTCTTTCTTAATTAAAAGTTTAAGCAGGATTCCCGAATGCATATAATACTTCCCACTATTCCCTCTCTGTGAGAAGAGAATGACACTATTATACTTTAAACTGTACCAGAGCAAAGCAAATGATTCCATCAAATCAAGAGATTTTAGTTTTGTAAGCACAGGTCTTAATCACCAAATCTTTAGGCAAATGTCACTTATTACACAGAAGCAGTTACCAGTTAGATGTCCGATGACAGAGTACAAGGCCACAGGTGGAACTGTCTAAATGCAGTTGCAAGGTTACAGTGTCAGAACTCCAGTCCTCTTTGGCCCAACTCCCTGGTCAATTTCTGCTGCTGGCCATTTAGCCCCACCCCCGTGTATCCATGAATGGCTCTGGAATTTTGATTGACACACCAGTAAGGCAGTGCCACTTCTAAACCAAAGAAAGCCCAACACCCTGAGTTTATTAACCTGTCCAGCTTGGAAATGAGCTGCTCTTTAAAATGAAAGAAAGAACAAACGAAAGGAGGGAAGGAAAGAGAGAAAGACAGAGTGAGAAAGCAAAGAAAGGATTACACTGTGACTTTAAAGGAGCAGAGCAGCAGATTCCTCTCCAAGGAAAACCCCGCTTACATCCTCACAATTCCCTTGGCTGAATGCTATGTCTCAGCCATAAGTAAGACATTATAATCATAATATTTTTCTCATAAAGACATGCGTGTGAACTTGTTTTTGAGAGGAAGAACACTACATCCAAGCACAGTGTTTTTGAGGACAGCATTGGAGAAAGCCTGGCAAAATGACCAAGTTCGAGTAAAAATAATGTTGATCCCCTTTTGTCATCTATGAGACTGAAGATGATAATATTTGGTGAGTCTAACCTGCAAGCATATATAAATATATGTATCAAGTGATATACTTAATATATCAAATAAATATGGAAAAATATAGATAATCTAAAACACAAGATCATTATTGTATATGCTATATGTATAGTATATATGCTAAATAAGACCAAGTATTCATGAATTTTCTCCCTAGTAATATAAGGCTCTGACTCTCCAAGGATCAGTGTTGATAATATTCTTACCGGCACAAAGAGGAAGGAAGCAGAAACCCATTGTGAGTTATTCTGTAATAAGTGTCACTACAGATCTTCAGGAGTCACAGGAGGATCCAGGCAGATTTCATGACGTATGCATTTTTCCTAGTTTAGAAGATTCATTCTAGAGCTGGTTAACTAGAATTTAACACTTCACAACTTAGTTATTGTCATCTTCTCAAAAGATGGATATTATAAGGGGCATGAAAATTTCACTGGAGAAATTATTTCAAAGCTTCACTAACTGAATAGAAATAGTAAACCCAACCCTCACATAACATAACAGGATTAAAAAATTCTGACAGAGCTGTCAAAAGCCCCAGCCGGGGCTCCACTTGTTTTCTGGTTGTTGATTTTATGGCAGTCATGACTGCCTATGATCAGGTCAGTTATTCATATTTAGCTCATTAAACACATGTCTTAGATAAACTGCCATTTATTGAACCTGCTAACACAGCCAAAGCAATGAACTAATAGTTTCTATTCAAACTTGCTTTACTTAGAAATTTCCCAGTAGCTCACTTTCTAGAGATGAATATTAGGAGCAGAAGACTTTGCTCCTAAATATTTGCAGGACATGGGATCAGGTGATAGAGCTCAGTAGATTGTGTTTTTGCTTATCAAGTATCAATCCCTGGGCTTGACCCCTAAAATGACCTAAAATGGGCAGGGTGGTGCATATTTGTAGTTCCAGCACAGTGGAGATAGAGGCAGGATGATCAGAATCATAAGTTTAAGGTAATTCACAGCTCTATAAATTAGTGACAGTATGGAGTTTGGGCAATCCCATCTCAAAACAAAGAAACAAACAAGGAACCATTGACAAAATGAAGAACATGAAGTATTTAAGAACATGAGGTGCTTGATTGTTAAGAAATCCAGATGTATACAGACATGACTGCTTATTGCTTAGTGCACAGCCCTTCTCTTACGCTCTACCTAGGATGTGTTTCTTCTCTTTCCATTCTTTTCATATTACAGGAGGAGATAAAGCTGTGAGAACCCATTGGCTAATCCTGAGCATTTAACAAAGGTGATTTCAGAGGCCCGAGGTTTAAGAAATGCTTGGAGTTATCTAAGGAAGCTGAAAGCCCACCAGTAGAGTATGTCGCCTTGTTCTCATGGTGCAGTATTCTCCTCTTGGTCTTTCTTTCACTGTCATGTAGACAAGGTCCTGCCCTAAGCTTCAGTAAAGTATCACTCTCAATTTCTGTGCATGCTATTATTTGGTTTTGTTGACACAAATTCATCGGTCTATACCTTCAGAATAATTTACATCTCTTTGGTATTTCTATGTATTGCAGGGCACTGATTAGCTTAAACTTTCTCATTTCAGTGTATATATATATATAAATTTAGAAAATCATTTTAAAACTTAATATTTATCTGTTTTATCTAATAATAATAAATAAATGTAATATTTATCTAATAAAGCCAATAAATATCTAATATTTATTTCTTTTAAATTTAATATTTAAAATTAATCTTCTTCAATTAACATTTCCTGTTTTATCTTCCTTATATGAGACAACTAAAATTATAGATTAACATTAGAACACTTAGGAGACAGAGTACACAGCACAGGGCAGGGATGCTAGATTTCCTTTATAGAAGGAGTTGGGGGTCAGCTAGTTGTCATCTGCCAGTGCAGAGGAGGAGAAAGGAAAACAGCATCTTGCCACCTCTAGAGGGATTTAGAAATCATGTGTAGAAGTTATCAAGGAAGAAAACATTTGTTTTTGTTTTTTCAGAATAAATCAGAGCCTAGTCATTCTAAATTAGTTAAGCACCTAATTCACGTGCTCTTAAAAATGACATGTATATTTCACCTTAGAATTTAAAAGGAATTAGTATTGAGCTGCTAAAGATGCTAGTTTCCTACCAAAAAAAACTTATCTCAAAATTCATAATTAAGAGTAAACAGAACACACTGAATGCATTTACAAACCTTTTTTTTTTTAAATTCTTGGTATCTTGAAAAATCAAAAGAAAATCCATTTGAATTTAGAAAGTGAGGGAAAATATGTTATATTATTATAAAAATATACCAACTTGAATTTAAAATAATGAGGCCAAGATTAAAGTGGAATACGAATAACTGGAAGTGCCTCAATTATTTTAAAATTAAATATTTTAAACTAACAATACCTACAGCTAACTGCTTATGCCATTTCAGATCTTTGCATTTTCTTAGGTAATACTATGTTTATAATGATCTTAGCATATTTCTATATGACTTACTAAAGATAAAATCATGTCATCACACCGGGAATGGCAAAGGGTTGGAAAACCAACATGGTTTTGCCCATGGAAACACACACACAAAAAATGAAGACCGACGAAAGCAAATAAAACAGATAGTTATTATATTAATATAAAAGAAATTGAATGCCACAGAAGCTGCTTTGTAAATATTTTAAATCTCAGAAGAAAAGAAATTATTCAAACAAAAGTTTTTATTTTTCTGTTTCTCACCACCTCCCGTGTTCTAAATCTCTGCAATGACAGATTTCCAAAGTAATGACATAGTCTACTTGTTTCTTTCCTCCTTTCCTTGTAATACCGTTTTGGTCCCTGAGGTTTCCTCGTTTCTAAGTTTCACAGACACCACATGAACAGAGGACTCTTCTGATATCAGACATTCATAAGCTTTAGTGACCTTCTCAGAAGTCAGGCTAGCATAGGGCAGTATGAGGACAGAACACTTCTCATGTGGAAACCACTTCCTGACCTTTGTCCACAGTTTGCTCTGGAGTCTCTCCTCCTATTGCTCAACACAATTAGGCAACAAGAAAGAGCAGGTGGCTCACGGGGTCATATAAGGGATGCTTATCATCCTAACACAAGGACTAGGCTCCTTTACTTTGAAGTTAATTGAGCTATATCTCATGCCAAAAGACGATTATTTAGATATCTGAGTAAAATTTCAGAATAAGACATTTAGGGAAATAACACTGTAAATAAAACACTAAATCCACCTAAATGTTGTTTTGTAGCCTTCCTTTTCTGTGGCTAAGTAAAATTAAGACTACTGTCATGAGTGCCTAAGAAATCTCAGCATGAGGACAGAATCTGATTGGAATGTATCACAATAACGTGGTGCAGTGACTGGCATTTCAGATAATTACACCAGTCTAATGTCCCTATGGCTAAGTAACTTGCAAAATGATAATAATCCTTTCAGAGGTATCTTTGCTAAGAGACCAAAGTGATGTTATGTTACACTAATGGTTTGTCAAGAAAGTGCTTTTCCCATGTTAGAGACCATCCAGAAACAGATGTATCATATAAATAATATTGTTATCAGTTCTGGGAGGTAGTACTATTTTTCCAAAAATGCAAGTGGCAAAAGTGATAGTCTGAGGTTGGGAAACTTTCCCAAAGTAAAGTAAAATAGTTTAAGTGAAGTTGAGTGACAAGTCAGCTGCCTGTGTTGGTTCATACTGTTTCTCCTACATCACACTGTTAGCTAATACTATCAACCTGAAACAACACAAAAAAAAAAACATAGCAAAGCATTCTTTAATTTGTATTTCTTCTTACAGGACTCATGAAATGATGCTATGCATGATTTAAAAAAATAGTAATCCTACTATTATTTTTTATACTTCTGTATGTTCATTTTCTTCTTTCTTTTTGTTAAAGCCTTTTTTATCCATGTATCCCCCTGATCCCCCTCTCTTTCTTCTTCCCAGTCCCTTCCTGTCAGCCTTCAGCACCCCCCCAAGCCACCCCCCCCAAAAGGGTAAGAAGTCCTAAGGTGGGTCATCTCAGAGTGGCACATTCACTCCAGGCAAGTCCGATTTCCTCATCTCCAAATCAAAACTGGGTTAAGTGTTTCCAAACAGGAAATGGGCTCTAAGGTGCCAACCCAAAATCCTACTTATAATAGAATAATAAAATTTTGTCTAAAGTGAGGTGATCTTTTTGTGACTTAATACATTTCCAAGTCCTTTGTTTGTACTTTCTAAAATGTTATGTTGTTCTAAAGAAAATACTTTTTATGTGTTAAGATTTTGAAATAAAATAAAAATTTAAAAATTTAATTCATGTTTTCATTACTTGGCAAAACAGAATGGTTCTCTTAACGAGTAGAATATGAAACAGCAAGTCTACTTGGACTAACCAAGAGCTATAATGGATGCAGAAAGTGTCCTTATTGTTTGGGGCAGGATAGAGTTGTCAAACAGAGTCTTTGTGATGACTATGTATGATTTATATGGAAAGAAATTTCAGAGTCATAAGCTCAGGTCCTCAATAAGATATTATATTCTTCTATATTTCATTTTTACTCCATACCACCATCCTATCTGATTCAGGGTATGTTCTATTACCATTGATAGGATTCTTTAAAATATTGAGAATTATAGTCATTTCATCTTAAAACTCAAGCCCTGTTTTTCTAACAGGAATACATTAATAATGATAGGAAGATATAGTATATCTTTTCTAATTTGGTTTTATGGTATTTCTTTGTCTTGATAATCAGTACTTTGTAAATAGTAGCTATTTTTTTTCTTGACTTAATTACAACCTTTCTGGGACATTGAATCCAATTTTGAGATCCAGAAGTTTTATGAATCAGCATATAGCAGAGAGGCTTGTGTTCTTCACCAAATCAATGCTACTTCAATGTTTTGCATTCTCTGAGAAACGCTAGTGCTTTGAGATCCCCACAACCATCCACTAGATGAAAGACAAGACGATTAGTCTCCAGGAAGGATTATATTGAGCTTTCTCTTTTTAAAAATTGGAAGAGAGATTATATGAGTAAAGGAGTCAAGATCATGTTCAAGAAACCCACAGAGGCTGACCCCAGTTATTGGGAGCTCACTGACTCTGAAATGACTGCTGGAGAACCTACATGGGACTAAAACTAAGCCATATAAATTTGAGTAACAGTCGAATGTCTTAGACAGTTTATGTAACCTCTGGCAGTGGGACCAGAATTTATTCCCAATGCATAAACTGGCTTCTTAGAGCCCATTTCCTACAGAGAAACACTTCCCTTAGCCTTGATCCTGGCGGGAAGCAGCTTGGTTCTACCTCAGCTGGATATGCCTAACAGCATTGACTCACCCCGGGAGTTCATACCCTCTTTGAGGAAAGGATGGGGGGATGGTATGGGGAGAAGCTGGGAGGACTGGGAAAGGGGGAGTGTAGGGGCATAGTGGTGGTTATGTTAAAAACTTTTAAATAAAAAGTAAAATTGAACAGTAGCCTAAGTTCATTTTCTTGCTTTTCTTACCAAGTCCTTTTCACAATTTTCAGGTTTATATATATTCAGTCCAAAAAGAGAGCAGAAAGAGGAGAAATGAACTGTTCAATTCATACCACACAAGAGCATATTTGAAACGGCAGGAAGTAGACATGTGACCTAGCTGAGGGAGAGTTCAACAAGAACTGTAACCTGATAAATACATTCAGAGACTCATTAAAGCTTTAATCCGGTCTAAGAAGGACCATTAGTTGGACCCAAGTAGAAGGAAGTAAAATTATGCGTAAATAAATGTAAGTGCTTAAATAAGACCTTGTGTGACTGTATTGGCATAGCAGTGGATGGGGATGGAAAAGGCAGGTAACTTCTGAAGGCTTGTTTGACTTGGAAGCTCACATCTCCAGGTACAGAGAAACAGACTGAGGTCAGTTCCCATATATGGGTATAGGAAAATGGATGAGATAATCACAAGATATGTGAATGCCTGCCTACAATTAGCATGGATTGTGTACTGAAAAATCAAAAGTGATGGCTTGAATCCAAAATTGAAAATCATGACCAAGACTTCTGATGAACATAATCAGCATTTGTTTTCATCATTGCCTGAAATTCTCACCAAAAAAACGCAATTAAAACAATGTATAGAAAAATAAACATACATTTGTCAAAAAATGATGAAAACTGAGAAAAAAATTAGAAAGTAGATGGAATAATAATTAGTTCAACAAACCAAACAGTATCAGATCTCAAGCCTAGGGCAGAGGCCGGAAGAATGTGCCAAATATCTTCAAAGAGGGTAAGGACTCTGAAGAAAAACAATGAACTAGCAAGAAGCAGACCATGGATATGGGGGTCTATGTTAGTCATCTTCAGAAAAATCCTAAGCTCTAGATCCCTTTTACTGTTGGCCTGACTGTCCTTCTGAACCTTACTAAAAGGTCTGCCATTTCTTTTCTGAACCAGACCCTGATATGAGGAAAGGAGGCTAAGTTAAATAGTGTATGGAATTGTGTCAGCAAGAAATACAAGGACAATTCTACCCACTGACTCCTCCAGTGTTAGTTCCTGGGTCTGGCAAAATACCCATTGTAGGACTGATTGTAGAGAAATGGAGTAGTACAAGAGAAAACAGTGGTTGCTGTATTTTTAATTTAAAAAATATATAATATTATTAATTCTTTGAGAATTTCCTATATGTACACAATATACTTCAATCATATTGACCATACTTATTTTCTAATTCTTCTAAGATCCATGCCATATAGGAAAAACCTAATCATACTTTCCACATTTTGTGTGTTCTTATCCACTAATTCTTTTTGTTACCTACCAATTCCAAGTTGCATTACCCACATATTTGTGTTTATAGCCATCTACTGGAGCATGAGAGACCCTTAAAAAGAACGGATCTTCCTCTCCTAGAGGCTATCAAGTGTACTAGCTTCTCTGTAGTTGTTACAGTTTTTCTTTTGTTCTTTGGGGTCCTGCTATCCATCTCCCAAATAAGCACAGAGAGATTTATTCTTTCTTATGAATGCCTAGCCTTAGCTTGGCTTGTTTCTTGAAATTTTACTTAAATTATCCTGTCTATATTTTGGCTCTTGGCTTTTATCTTTCTCGATTCTGTATTCTTTTCTTCTAACTGCATGGCTTTTTGTGTGATGGGGAGGCTGGCCCCTCATCCTTGTATCCTTCTTCTCTTGCTCCACCTTCTTTCTCTTATTTCTATCTCCTTTCTTGCTATTGGCCATTCAGCTCTTTATTAGACCAACCAGACGTTTTGGACAGGCAAGTAACACAACTTCACAGAATTAAACAAATGCAACATGAAAGAATGCAATACATCTTTGAATAACTGAAAAAATGTTCCACAGCATAAACAAATGTTGCACATGTTAAAGTGGTATTCTACAACACTCCTCAGCCAGGAGTGATGACTCATGTGTCACTCCTCCATCCACTCTGGGAAGGTAACTAATTATTGCCTGTCTATTCCTGAGTGCATCAATCCTGTCTTGCTCAGAAGACAACTTTTTACTCAAGGCTTTCCTGGTAGCTAGCTCTTACATTTTTTTCCTTTGCTGTTTTTTAAAAAAATATTTCCTGAGCTTTGAGGAACTGAGTGTAATACATATGTCTCATTGTACTTGAGCACTCTTCAAGTTGATACAATTTTTAGTTGAGGTAGGAGAGATCGGAAAAGGCAGGAGAAATGACTGGGACCTCAATAGATCATATTACATACCAGAGCGCTATCCAAGGGGATAATTACGAACATACATATACTTTGAAAAGTTCAATAACTAGAATGAAAATTGAAAATAAATAGGTAATTTTAATAACAATATGTCACTTAATATAAAGATACTATCATTTCAGCATATATCCAACAGAAAAAACTCATCAATGGATATCTCAAATTTTATGCAATGATTCAGTGTTTCAATAAAAAAATAAATGTATAAAAATCTTTTTGTATTGTATAGATTTTACTACTTCCTAGTTATCACCTTTATAAGCCTAGATAATTTCTCCTCTTAAAATTATCTTTGTTAATAGTGTTAAAGACAAAACAAGTGTTGCTCTACTACCCCATAGAGCCTAAGGAACATCATGGCAGAGGGTCTACAATCAATGGAAGAGACATACTTAAAGAGGGAGTACTAAGAAAGGTCTTCTAGACAGGACAGACCATTTGCCTGCATAAATTTACAGTGACTTGCACAAGATCAAGGCAATTAAAACATCCAGCATGGAGCTGAGACTGGCTTCAGGGGACCTATCCTTAATTAAGGACCTACTGTCTGCTGGTGATATCTCTTGCGAATGTCTCTAGCTTGTTTCAAGTTGAGGTATAACTGAACAGCATGAATAATTGCCTTAGATGGTAGCCACTGGTAGGCTGTGTGTGCTCAAGTAGATGATTCCACTCCCATGTACAAATCAGTGCTTCTGATAAACTAATAATGCATTATTAGATAAACCCAAAATGGGGCATTAAGTTAGAAGAGAGATATATTGGAGTTTTACATCAAGGACTTTCGCTGGGATTTTTCTGCTTTGCTGTAACTTCTTATCTTATGCTACCATCCATGTATTTTTTTTAATGTTTTATGTTATGTATGTGTGTTTTGCATGCATCTATATAGCTCAAGGGAGTACATGATTAATTTAAGATAAAAATATGTATATATGTATGATGTGGGAATGCCTTTCTGTATGCTGTGAATCTCAATCTTTAAATAAAGGAACTGTTTTGGGCCATGACAGGCACCATAGAAGAAGTAGGAGGAGGAATCAGAGTAGGTAGGAAAGGAAGGGCAGAGTCAGATGCAGACTGAGCTGAAGCCAAAAAGAGCAACATGTAAGGAACACAGGTGAGCCACAGGCCCCGTGGCAGACAGATTAATAGAAATGGGTTGATTTAAGATGTAAGAGCTAGCTAGCAATGTGCCTGAGCTATAGGCCAAACAGAATGAAGTTAATATAAGTGACTGAGTCATTTCTGGGGGCCTGAGTGGTGAGCAGTGGGCAGCTAAGTGGTCTCGGGCGGTAGGTCTGTGAGTCTCGGACCTCTGGCCGCCTGGGACCAAGAAACCCCACTACTACATATGTATGTATAACTGTCTATACAAAATAAAAACAAAGATTCATTGATCTGAATCATGGTACAGCAAGCAACTAAGCTATTAGATGTTGCTATTCTTTGTGCAGCATCTAGCATGATTGCCTCACTTTAATTAAGAAGTGGAAGTCTATATTTAGAAATTACTTTCTCAATATCAGCAGATAATAAAAGAATAAGAAACAAAATCATGTTTCCTGACACTGTAATACGAGAGGCTCTAAAAGTCCCTGGGTCAGGGTCTAACTAACAGGCTTTCCTCTGTTCTCATATCACATTCAGTGCTGACCCAAGATTTATAAGTAATTTTCCTACACACAAGTAACCAAGCAATTCACCAGCAGAAAACAGTTTGCTTTGGCATGACCCAGTTCACTTCTGACACCATCAAAAGAGAAGAAAATCTTGGGTAAATCTGAATTTTCCTTGTCTCAGATGATTTTATTGACTAAAGGTCACAGTTCTGGAGGTCTTAAAGTTAAGCAATGTCTTATCGTTTCATTGGCTCCAATGCAGTTGACACTTGGACACAGCAGTCACAGTGGCAACGTTTACCTAAGTTGTATCTAAGGATCCTGTGGACAGCTTTTATCTGTTTCAAGTGACTGATCCTACACTTGGGTCTGAGAAAGTATCAGATGATGGGTTTCTTTTTGATGTAACTTCTTAGAGTTTGCTAAAGCTTCCAGCTTCTGAGTATGTTCCCAGTGGAAGCCATGAAATTTAAATCTATACATAAGGATACACTAAATTATTTTTCCTTACCTCTAAAGCCCTTTACCTGTACCTTACATAACCCTGGTAGTTTATCTGATAAACCTCTTTAACCATTTCTGTCTGTAATGAATTTAAGACTTCTTTTTCTGTGACTACCCTGTGAATAACTTCCCCTTCAAGAACTCAACATTTCCATCACTTGGCTGATAACATTGTGTTAAGGGCCAAATAAGCTTAGTTTGGTAACACCACCTATGTAAATATGGCTTCAAATCCTTCAAAATGAAAACTCTGTTTAAAAGAAATATGCCTTTCCAAGCTATATATGCTACGGTCCTTTCAAGTTTTGTTTTTTTACTAACTGTCCAAAAATTGTGTTAATAGTGTCCCCTCAGACCAGCCAAGAGAACTGGGAGAAGTTCTAACTACAGTTACCAGTTAATAAGAAATATTCAATAAATGACACCAATGACCAAATTAAAAGGAGTGTGTAGGCAGACCCACTGAGCATCCACGTTCTTCTAGCTCTGGTCACTTCACAAGTTTAATTATGTAGAAACTCCTCAAACTCACTGAATTGTGATTTGTGGAGATGCTTGCATGGGCGTAATAGAGGAATAATCACCATTATGGCTAACCATGGAAGGTAGGATGATACTAACAGACCAGTAGAGCAGAGCTAGGAGAGTATGTACCGATTATCTTGAAAACAAATCAGCTACTCCCTGAAATGAGGGTGATGTTATTACTGTTAGTTAGTGGCAGAGAATTGTTTAAGGGTAACACAAGTACAGTAAGATGAGGCAAGGTTAGAATTTCTATGACTTGTCTTGGGGCAGAGAAGTTTTAGTTTATAAGCAGGCCTTGAGGGGAAGTAACAACTCAGGATGACAGATAGAAATGGAAATTCTTGTATCTTAATACCACACCCATTTCATTGCAATTGTTCATATTCAGGTGAGGAAAGTTTCAAATTATTAATATCTTGCTTGGATATTTAAGCCATAACCATGGAATAGTTTGATGCCCATTTCAAAGAAGATGCAGAAGTTATATATTTTTTGAGGTCATAAAACAAACGTACTATAGAAATAATGTTTGACTTCAAAGATAGTTCATACTATATAACGCAACTTTTTACCTTTGTAAAGATCTATGAGAAAAGAATTTTCATAAAGAAATTTCATAAAGCCTTTAAAGGGGGAATTATAGCAAGAAAAGAAAATGTCCAACTTCACATTAAGAAGAAAGACATTTCTTAAGGAACCGGCACTTGGATGCACAAAAAGGAGGGGGGTCTTTGAAAAATTCTCGGTTTAGAGAGAGGAGCAAGACTATAAAATAATGATTATGTCTCAGTAGATGAGCACATATTTTCTCATAATGCAAAAAGAAGAAAAGACATCATGGGAAGAATGTGTAATTTCAATGGCTGGAAGGGTGTAATGCATTTGGAAAATTGACAAGCAGGCAAAATGAATGCAGACCAGAACTATGTGTCCCCTGTGTAATATTAAAAGAAGTTTGAACTTTATGCTGAAAGCAGAATAGTGTTATTAAGTAATTCTAAGCAAAGAAAACCCAACAGAGTAAGGGCTTGCATTTGGAAAAGGTTATGTGGAAAGGGATAAATTGCAATGGTTATTTCACCAGGAGACCCTGAACTGAAACTTGTATAAGAAAGATGGATTGTGCTCAGTCTAAACAGGTTATGTACTTCGGGTTCAATATGGCAACAAAGAGAGCTATAAAACCAAACAGCAAACTGGAAGAGCCATTATGATACATGAGTGATGTGCTTTCACTAACCACTTCTGAACACACATGGGAACAACGGGGAAAAAGAGGAGCTAATAAGCAAAGAAACAACAATCTCTGTAAAAGCAGCTAAAACACTGATGGTCAAAGGAAACAGATCTCAGCTCTTCCTGTATATTAGCTCTTCTTGAAATGATGGGCAGTGTGGAGTCAACAAGCAGCAGAGTTCATAAAAAGTGAATTAGCATCTTCAGTTTTCCATTTTCTCAGTTTGGTTAACAGGATACAGGGATAGGAGGTTTAGCTACATAGCTGAATGTCAATGTGCTATAGAAGGACAGCTATTTAGAGTCTCAAATATAACATGAGGATCTGAGTTTTGAATGGGAGATAAAGGAGTTAAGAGGCAGGAGCAAAAGTCAAGAATAAGAGCCCTTCCTTAAGGCCAGAGGCCAATAAAAAGGAGATTTTTTTTTTTTTTTAAATCAGTTCAGCTACATCATCTTAGATCTGGAAATAGACACCAACCTTTTCTAATGTCATAAAGGGAAAACAGTGAATGATATGATTACTACATAATCATATCTCTGGCTTGGTTGTAAATATATATACATATATATATTTTATTGGACCAGGAGGATATGCTATATTAATATGTCGTGATTGTTTAAAGATACAGGATGGAGGAAGAGATATAGGAGAATGAGAACATGTAACTAATCCAAACGCAAAAGAAGGAGATTCTCCAAGAAATTATCAGGCTAATCTTACTGTTAAAAGCTGCCACTATTAATAAAGAAAAAGGCTGTTAAGACATTAGGGAAACTAAGTGTAGATTCTAGTAGATAAATTATCTTAGCATCATTTTATAGCTATTTTAAAGTATCTGTAATATTTAAGATATTATAAACTCAAATAGAGATCTATTTGTACTAAACAAATTAATATTGTAATTTTTTCCAATTTAATTGAAAATCTATTGCAAAACTGGTCATAGTGAATGATCATTGACCACCTGGAAAGTTAGCAATACATTTGCCATTGTATCAACATTGCAGATAGTAATATTAGCTAATGTATATATCCAACTTATGCTAACTATATGCAAATCAGATACTGAAGAAGGACTCCAAGAAAATATTTTATTTTCCCAAATAACTAATGGATATTTACATTCATTCACAATATATGCTTGATATAACAATTAACAAAAAGTCAACTCAGTAGCCAATATATAATTCTTTAACCTCTAGTCCTAGAACAATCATAGTCAAGGATTAAACAGGCAACTATAGTTTATGTTGGACACAAATGAATCCATAGCTTAAGCCCATAAGAGGCAACTACAGCACTTAAAATGTATTTCATCTACATGTGCTATATCTAAACCCAACAAAAACATTTGCAACACAACTCTGTACCTACATATTATGGGGCCTCACACCTAATAGGCAGCTAATAAGTCCTGAGAGAGAAAGAATTTGCTTTCCCCAAGTATGAATATGTTTGTTTGTTTATCATACCAAATAAACATGCCTGAAACCATATATATATATATATATATATATATATATATATATGTGTGTGTGTGTGTGTGTGTGTGTGTGTGTGTGTGTGTGTGTATGTATGTATACAGATACATATACATATGTACATATACAACATTAAGAATATTCAGCAGGTTGTACTTATTTAATTGTGTGTGTGTGAAAGAGAGAGAGAGAGAGAATAATAATCAAACGGAAAAAAAGCCATGAATGAGAGAGTGTGTAAAAGTCAGTGGAAGGGTCCAAAATTTCAAAAATGGAGAGAGTATGAGGGGCATTGGAAGGAAGAAGGGAAAGGGAAATGATGTAAATATGCTTTTATTTTCTTTTAAATTATGATGAAAAGGTAATATTTTAAGATCATACCTCCAGTTCTGCATTCAGTAAATAGTTATTTGGGGTTGTATGAGATACAGTCATATGTTTTATTTGAAAATATAAATGGTGAAATATCACCCTACAAAAAGATAAAACTTGAAGAGAAAAATAAGCAATCGTTGTTTAGATGTTATCATCAAGAAAAATTGTAGAGTGAACTATGAAGATTAATTAAAATAGCTTTTATATAATACAAAAAATACAGAAATAGAAAACAAAATACTATTTCCTTTAGACCAGTTTTGTTATAGTGCTAAACATCATGTGCTAGTTAAAGTTATATGGCAGTTGATCATTTCTTGTGTTTCTTACTGATGAAACTAGTAGCAGAACAATGAAATTTCCTGCTTAAGCACCCAGTGTTTTCTATCCTACTGGTCATTCTAAAGTTGTAGATATTGTGTTTTATATACAGACTTGATAAGCTAAGCTTGCCGTGAGATATAGAAAACACCCATCCCGTGGGAGCTAATCAAGTTCTATCAGAGATGACATATGCCTGACAATTACAGCTGGCCTTTCATATGCTTCTTTAGATAATTACCTTTGAGATCACAGTGAATAAAGACAAGAGACCACGCTATAATCATATGTGAACACAGGAAAATTGTGAACAGCATTGAAGCCACCGAAACCACAGGTACTTCCTTCAGCATAGCAGCTCCTTCTCTGTCAATTACAACTCCAGCATCTTTCTAGTCTCCCCTCTGTATGGAGCAGGTTAAGATGCTTATAAAATTGGCTTATGTCATCTCTGCCTCAGCTCCTTTTAACTTTGTAACCCCCCCAAAATCTACCAGCCAAAAAATTCACATTTTATTATTTTTTAAAAGAAAAATTACAGAACTTCTGATGTTGTTTGGATGTTATTGAGATTCCAAAAGCTCATGTGCTGAAAACATTGTCTTATGAAGCACTGTTCCAACAGAGACATCCGAGAGGCGAGTGGGAGATGAGGGCCCTGCATTCATGAATGGATTAATCCACTGGTGCACTCATAATTCTAAGGAATACTGTGAAGTGACAGAAACATTAGAATACAGAGTTGGTAAGAAGTCAGGAACTAGTTTCTTCTCCCCCCTTTGCTATCCATGCCTCTTTCTTTCCACCTTTGCTCTACCAAATTAATTCTAGAAGGCTCTGCTTCACAAGCCCAGAAACTATGGAACTAAGATGACAACATTTCCAAAACTTCTGAAAGCATCAGTCAAAAGAAATCACCTCCCCTCAACCTAATCGCTGTCTCTCAGCGACGGAAATCCATTCACAAAAACTTCTCACTGGGTCACCTTCAGTTCCCTGTAGTTACTTCTGTAATGAGTAACAAAGACATTCATAGGTGTTTCTGCTTGGTCACTGACTGAAGACAGTGGCGATATTAGGGAACGTAAGAATACTTAACTGCAAACATGCTGATATATTTGGAAGCACAAGCTCTAAAAATTTTCAAGAAATCTAAGTAGACTTTTAAGGAAGGATAATGACAAGAAAAACCGTGAGGCTAAGAAAAGAGCAGAGTTAGAAGTCATCAAGAGAGTTTACCTACTCAGGGCCATGCAGCACATTAGAGCTTTGTCACAGTTCTGTTTCAAAAGAAGGCCAAGAAGGTCCATCCACATCAGTAGGATATCACTCAAGGGGAGTCTAGTCACGATGTTAAAAATATTCGGTTATCCTTTTAGGAGAGTCCCTTAGAGAAGTACAACGTGATTTGAGAAGTAAAGATCCTTACAGATAATAACTAGCAAAATCACATTGATGAATTTTAAATAACATTTTAGGACACAATAGACAGAACTCTGAGTTTAGAAAAAATTAAAATCTTAAGTAACGTGTCATAGTAAATGCAGGTACAAATTTATATTTAAAAAGTGAGAACAATAAAAACAATAAATATTACAGCAATATAAATATAATGAATTTTTTAAAAACAAGATACCAAGTTGAGTGAGTACTCTAATGTTCAATGATTTCTGACAAGTACTGTACTAAGCCTAGGCAGGCTTAATCCAAGCTAAGTATCTCATTGCCTGTTTTCCCATCTTTAGTTTCTTGGAAGCATTTAAGGCTAGCTCAGACTCTGAGCATGGCTCTCCCCGCCTGGTACGTGTCCTTCCCTAGCCTCATCTTGCCCTCAGGCCTTTGCCTGCATAGCAAGCGCCTGCCAGCCAGTCATGCCTGCTACCCAAACCAGATCCTGATACATCTCCTTTCTGTTGATTTCCCTGACAGATTAACACCAAGCACACAGGCAAATTATACTTCAAACCTTGTTGATTTTATTTTTATTTTCTGGTTCGGAAGCTTTTATAGTCCCTTCAAATTGTTTCTTGTTTAATTTGCAGAATATATGTGAACTCTCCTACAATATGCTTCACCTTTTATTTTCTTATAAAAATATATTGACTTGTTTAGTACTTTATGTGTATGAGGGTTTTGCCTATATGTATGCCAGTGCACTATATGTGTGCATGGTGTCCACATGGACAAGTAGAGGCTGTTGGATACTTTGGAACTGGAGTAACAGACAGATGTGAGCCACCATGTAGATGTTGGGATTAATCCCAGGCCCTCTGGAAGACCAACAAATACTTTAAAACAGTGACTCAATTCTCCAGCCCCTGAAATATGTATTTATTCATTCATTCATTCATTCATTCATTCATTCATTCATTCATTCATTCATTCAATTATTTAAGCTATATAGTATCCTTTTGTAGTTTACACTCACTGTCAATCTGCCTGTCTCAGCCTTTCCAGTGCAGGCATAAAACAGAAATGTGAGGCTACCCTCAGGGACTCTGGACTTTTAAAACAGACACAACTAATCACACTGGTATCCTCCCAGTAATAGTAAGTCACAGGTAACTAAGAGGACAAAGCCCTAAACCACTGGTTATACTAGAAGGTGACAGCTACTCCAAGTATTGAGCGTGAGTGCCAGAGGTGTGGTGCTTCTGGAAGAGGAAGCCAAATGTGCTTGAGGACTGTAGAAAGCAAGTATAAATCACTCAGAAAATTGGCATAAAAGATATCTCAAACATTATGATAGCATACCATAGAGCAAACTTCCTTCAATAAACAGGCATTAATTCTCTCAAGCTGGAGTAGAGCGGCTCCTGAGTTGGAGATAAGGCTAGAGGATTAGAGCTTAAAGATCTTGATCAAACAATGGACTTGGATAAGGTCCCTTAGGATATGTGTTGGCATGGAGGGGTAGACCAAGATAATTGCAAAGGGAATGGCCCTCTTCCTCAATGAGTCTATAAAGCATTCTAAATCTCTATTAGTCTGTGTCCTCTGCCAAAAACAGTAGGCCTTGGTTTAAAGTTCTGTGAAGACCACTCTCACCTCTAATGCTTGATAGCTTTGCACGGAGCTAAACAGTGAACATTAAAGGAATAGCCAAAACTAGATTTCTATCAGGAAATCACAGAAAACAAACCCAGGTTTGTTGCTGTGCTATGGAAAACACCCACTAAGCACCCTTCTTGTTCTTTTTTAAATAATAGAAGAAAGACCATTCAAAATGTTTCAATTGCTTTTGTTTACTCTACAAAACTTCACCTTCAGAAATGCTCTCCCGTTACTATGTGCAGAAGCTGTGCTTGGAAGAGTTGAGAAGACACAATGGCATACTGGACACTCAGAGGAATATTAATGGGTTGGAGACGATAATGGGATAATTATGCTCAACTATGTTTTGATTGTCCCCCAATGCAAAGGTTTTCTTATGGCTTGTCCATGCTTGTATTTCCTGGTGTTTGTTGGTAAAACAGAACGTTTTACACCACACTGTCATAGGCTACAGGGCAAGGTTGCTACAAAAAGAAGTGTCAAAGACAGAAGCAGTGAACTTTCTGTTTTCTTTCAATAGAGTGGCAAAAAAAAATCAAGTAAGGGAGTAAACAGGTAAGAGCTGGAGCTCTTTGATTAGCCAGCCACATCCATTACACCCAGAAAAAAATGGGGGAAAATTTGGCCAAGCCAGAAAGAGCATTTACTGTACAAACTCATAAAATAAAAGCAAGAAAAATCACAACCAGGCAGAAGTTAACAAATTCTCAAGAAGATCTTTGGACAAACAATGTGAAATACTGTGCTAAGTGTTTCCATAGATTTTATCCTGAGCAAGGTACATTTATCAAAATGAGTCTGAAAAACTGAACACAGAAGACTATCTATGTCCTTCATGTAAGTGGAGAAAAAGAGACATCATTACTCTGTAAAATGCATGATCTTTGTGGACTGGCCATTGGAGAGTTTTCAGTAACTGAGTTTCCAATAAAATCATAGAAAAAAATGTAGAACATTCTTCTAGTATATCTTTGAATCTTTGAAATCATTTTGTGAATGGATGATTTGTTTTATATTGTGAAGCAAAATAAAGAAATAAAGAATCCTCATCAAAAAACCCACCAAATTAGAAACAAAACTATGGCTAAAGGTGCCAACACAGGTAATAATCATCCTTAACAATATCTAACTGCAAGTTTTCTCCAAATATATTTCACAGATCTCTGTCCTTTAAAGGTGATAGGCATGGATAACTCTCAAACAGTTGTAAACCTGAGATGAAAGAACTTAATTGTTAAATAATTACTTTATGGTCACAGTCCTTAGTGAACATTAAAGATTGGAAAACATTTAGTTATAATATTTTTAAATAATTAATTTATTTAGTGGGTGCTTGCCATTGGAACACTGCTGATTCTTACAAAGAGAGACTGCAGAGGACCTTGCCTTTATGGGCAGTGGAAGCCCTATTCTGAGGAATACGCCACATATTTGTGCATATGCAGGCAATTCTCAAGCACAAAGCAGTGACGATGTCTCATTGGGTACAGTTTTAGTCAGAGTTGCCTCTCTTGCCTTGCTCTACAAAGTTGACTAGCATGGTGAGGGTAAGGCGTAGATCCAAACAGGCAGGGAGGCAAAGGACTCTGTCTCCCCCCATCCTTTGTCACTTTCCTAACTATATCCCAGTGCCCATTTGTTCTTTTGCCTTTCATCAGCCTGCTCCACTGTCTGTGGGAGCCGTTGGAAAAATTTTTGCAAATGCTTTCTGTGTTTTCATTATTGGTGCTTTGTTTTTGCTTATTTATTACATCAGAAGGTTTTACATGAACAAAACTGAGACCTCTTAAAAGATACTGCACGGTAATAAGGTGCAACCACAGTCTAATAGTGTTCCCTGATGTTTAGAACAGACACGTAATGCTCATTTAATGATTGGGTGAATCTAAAAGACAATAATCCCACCAAGTGTTTAATGCTTCCCTCCTGAAGTCACATCCTATTGAAAGACTATTTAACTCTTTTAATGCTTGGGGTTCCTGTGGTGGGATTCAAGTGTCAGTTGATAAGGTCCGAAGATGCTTATCCAGGATCCGGGGCTCCTGAAGGGGGAGTAGCCAACTGCATTCATAAAGGCTGCTGGGATCTTGGAGTCCCGTTCTCCACCCCCCCCCCTTTGTTCCCTGACTGGGAATCAAGCCTGGGCCCCAACAGTGAGAGCACAGAATCTTAACCACTAGATCCAGCCAGCTGCCCAAGAAGAAGGATGTAAGGAACACAGGTGAGCCACGGGCCACGTGGCAGATAGATTAATGAGAATGGGTAAAGTTAAGATGAAGGACCTAGCTAGCAATGTGCCTGAGCCGTAGGCCAAACAGCATGAACTTAATATAAGTGTCTGAGTCATTTTGGGGGCCTAATCAGCAGTGGGTGGCTAAGAGGTCTGGGGCTGCAGGTCTGTGGGTCTGGACCTCAGGCCGCTGGGGACCAGGAAACCTCACTGCTACAGGTTCCATACCATGAAACTACTCTAGCAAATTAGCTGATCTTCAAGTTCCCTAGATGCGATGAAGCAGTGACATTGACTACATCCGAATAGAGCAGAACTTCACAGAAAGGACACAACAGATCTCATCTCTGATGAATTGTAATCAAATTGAGGTGATCTTAATTGAATCACATCTTTAACATGTCAAGATGATTAACAGTCTACTTCATGGTGATAGTTTTCTCTTGTTGAGACAGTTTTACTGTGTAGTCCAGGATATGTGGCCTTTAACAGTGATCCTCCCGCCCCAGTCTCCTGGTGGGAGTGCAAAGAACAACTTGCCTACTATGCCCCAGTATCTTTTTGAATTGTTATAAAAATTTAACAGGAGCATAGTATCTCTACTTGATATATTTGAGAGAAGTCATATCAAGGACAGGAATAATAATAGCTGTCCTTGTTCCTCTTTTAAACCTTAGAAGCACTGAAGGGCAACACAGTCTCTTCCTAGTATATCATGCTCTGGTCTTTGGTGATGTAGCTAAGTTGTCTCGTATGTCCCGTCCATCATCTTGGCCAATTCCCTGTCATTTCTTATTTCACATGCCAGAGTTTCTGTGTCAAAGGTTTCTGGCCACATCACAAAACATCTTCGACTACTTAGTAGAGAATTACAATGCACTTAACTACAAATGTTAGATATTTGTCCTATTTTTCTCCTTAAAAACTTGAGGCTCACTTGGTAGACTGATTACTTAGAATTTGTGCATGAAGCCCTGGGTATGGTCAATAGTACCACACACAGGAGCTTGGAAGGTGGGAGATAGAATCATTAACTCAAGATCATCCTACCCTCTACCTACCTAGTGAGTTTTCAGCCAGTCTTGAATATTTGAGATTCTGTCTCAAAACAATCTGTAGCAGACTGCTAGCCCTTCATATACGCTTTCAGTGACTTAGCTACTTTCTGTACGTCTACACAGAACAAATTAAATAGTAGAACTATTTACTGAACTTATAAAGGCTTCTATATTCCCTGTGGGCTTAGAGTTCTTGACTATTTTCTGTTTGCACTAACTGCTTCTAAGAAGGATGATGTTAAGGACTAAACACTGTTTCTGATCCCCTGGTGTAAAGAGTAATGCACACTACAACTTATCTCCCAACAATGCTGAAACAATCACGAAAAGCACAGTAACTCACAAACACATTTCTCTGCTTCAATTTACAGAAATTCTTTTTTCTTAACATTTTTCCTTTTATTCAAATAGATATTTTTTTTTCTCACAGAATGTATCCTGATTAGTTTCCATTTTTTTCTACTTCCTATTCCTCCCGATCTTCCCTCCCTCCCATCAAGATTCACTTCTTAGCTGTTGTTCATTAGAAAACAAACAGAATTCTAAGGAATAATAATTAAAATATAATAAAATTAATTAATACATCACAACATAAAGATAAAACAAAAGGTAACACAATGGAATTAGACAAAACCAAAAAACAGAAGGACAGAAGTCAAAGAGAAAGCACAAGAAACAAGTCCAGCCATTCCCATATTCAGGAACCTCATGAAAACACTAACCTAGAAGCCATGGAAACCATCATACACCCACAAGGGACCTAGTGAAACCTGTGCAGGCCTTAAATTTCAGAAATTCTTAATTTTAAGTAATGTAACTTTCCCCAGGAAATGGAAATAACTTTGGAGGTAACTTTACTAATACTAGGAATGTCTGATTGAATTCCTAAGTAGTCATCTTTTTGAGGAATGACTCAGAAGCACAGTGATCCAGAGTTCTGCTCAGTCACCTGCTGGCTCTTTGTTTTTCTGTCACTCACTAACTGACCCTACTCTTATGTTTGGCACTGATTTTTCAGCACTTGAAATAATTTACCCCCTTACGTCCATCTTCTGAATCCTAGCGCTTGTCATTTGCTTTTTCCCAGGTGAAATTGTTTTGCTCTCCTCAGATGCTTTATTTCCTCCCTAAACTCTTAAATCAGTCCATTGCAAAGGAACCACTTCCCTTTGTGAGTGGATCCAATTCCACATAATTACTGTTTGTGGTGTACATTATTTGGAGATATTTCTCCTTCCTCCTTCAGGCTCACAGAAGTCTGGCTGTTCCACAAATCCACTTTATTATTTAGGTTCACCCAAGAAGAAGGCAGGTGGCCTGCTTGTCTCCAGATTTCTTCCTAGTTTTGAGTTCTTTCCCAGAGAGGGACAAAGATGTCTATACTTTTGTAAGAATCAGCCAGAGTTCCTCATACAGAAGGAAGCCTCATCCCAAACAGCCACTCTTTAGACACAAGAAGTCAGTGACTTTCTCAAAAAAGACAATCATTTATTTCAGTCCTAAGCTTTTCAAAATAGACCAGAAAGTCAGAATCAATTACCATTTCAGTATTAAAAGCTATTTAATCATTAAGCACACTGCTAAGTTTTCTTTATGAACTTTGTTACTCTAGAAATATTTGCATTGCTATATATAAAATATACCTTTAGAAAAATATCTGCTATGAAATCAAATCTTCCACTGACCTCAAAGAACATATCTGAGGGACATTGGTGAATATGCTATATGACTGCCAATGATTCACAAAGTGTAGAAAAACTTTCCTATTCTTCCTAGAAGTTAACTAGCTAAAAGTATGAATCTTTTCCATTATTTTTGTGTATTATGTCAGTAATGACTGTAAGCCAGAAAATAGTTTCACAGCCTGGACAAAAAATCAGTTCAGTCTCCACTTAAAAACCATTTTTGTAATCTTAAAGCAAATTCTCATTCATTGCTTTAGAGTAATATAATCAAATGATTGATACTCTAAAAGATCTAAAAATAAACAAATTGCACAAAGGTATGAAGTAGAATTTAGGCATGAAATATAACTTTTGAAAATACACAGAAACAAAAATTTCAACTAAAATTTGGTGAGATGCTTGTTTCTTCATATAATCAAAAAAATGAGATATGAAATTCCAAAGGAAGTTTTATAGAATGAATTGGGGGATTTGGAAATCTAGAATTTAAGGACTCAAATTAAAATGCCCTTATCTTCTTAATTACAAGCAAATCAGCTTCTTAACAGAAGCATTAATTATTGTTTCGAATAGCATATACCTCAGAGAGTTCCTATAATTGATTCACAGATAACAGTACATTAAACAGTTCTACAAAGACACAGAAAGTTACACTTCTAAATAAAAGTAATTCCGCTCACCACTTTCTAGAAGAGCTTGCTTGCCCAGTCACAGCATTTTAAGATTGTCTTCAGGGAGACGGTTGAAGGAGACACAGAAAGTAAACATACCAATTCCACAGCTCAGCAGCTGAGAACTCTCTGGGAGGAGGAGCAGGGTCTCAGCCATTCATTTATCTTCTTGGCTGTCCTGGTATCTGACAGTCATTGACATCCTCGGCATTCCAGCACTTCAGACTCATGCCTAAGAGGAGATAAATATAGGACTCTGACACCTGAGCCAAACGAAATGAAAGCTAATGTGAGAAATTGCCCTTATTTTGTGCCTCAGTTGAGGTAAATAAAACCCTTAATCCTCTTCCTGCTGAAACCTTGTTATGTTCCTTAAGAAATAGTTGTTTTGCTTACAAAGCACAGAAATGTAAAAGATGTGATTACTGATGGCTCAGTTTACTTCTCAAGATTTTCATTTGCTCTGTTAGAGATCTCCTTAGGTTTCTTTCCTGATCACGTGGCATAACACCAACAGCAGTTCACTATGGTTTAATCAATGGAGATTTTCTCCAGCCACTTGTGGAAGCTCTTACATATCCATCTCTAAAATGGGAATGTCTGTGCCCTAAGCACTTTCTTCATATGTTTTCCCCTGTTGTTAGTTACTTCTTTTTTTCATTTTTTAACTTAATTAATGAGTCATTACTGTGGTGTTCAGGTTTAAATTACTGTTATTTAAAATCCTTCGTGCTGTGGGTTTAGAATGTATTTTGCCTAATACTACAGGTAGGTACAAGAATAGAGCTTGACCCTCAGTCTGAGTAAATCATGTGATTAAGTTAAACTCTAATAATCTAGTAGCAAGTTTGCATCAACACATCACTAGTTTAGTAAATAATTCATGTATTAAGAATTTATCCATAGTCAAAAACAGAAAGAGACCAAGAAATATCAACAAAATCAGGCAAGACACTGCTCTGTTTCCTCTTAAATGGCAAGTATCTTCACTTACTAACTCTATACTGGAAAGGTGTTAAGGAGAAAGACAGGTTTTATGTGAGACTCTCCTTAACAAATAGCACCTACCATCCACTTTGTCAAATCACCAATAACAGTATTCTCCATAATATTTTAGTTACAGCTTCTGTGTCCCTGTCACTCTGTTATATGTGGATACAATTACTTTGGTTTCTTATCCCAAATGAGCCTTTCCAATCAACTCAGTAAGTATAAGCCCATTCTTCAGAAAAGAAAATAAACTAAAAATATAAATATTGACAGTGCTAAAAAGGAGGTTGTGTGAGTATCTAACCTCTTCAAATTTGACTATATTATAGTTTCAGGTCAACCATTAATTTCACTGCCCTCTACATCTCTACACCTATCAGACTAGTCATCCTATGAGCATTTTGAAGGTTTGATTATTTGTTTACTTATTTATTTACTTACTTATTTTATTATAGGGAAATTTGGGGAAAATATAGAAATGTCCTTTAGGGAGAATTGCTTAGACCAGGAAATCTCCAGAAGCAGTGTCTGAACAAACACAGAAAGGCAGAGTGCAATGCCCAGCTATAGGGCTCTCTGTCATCTTTCATTTGTGTATATTCCTCTGACAATTTTTTTCTTTTAAGACTCTGACTTAGAACCTGGAGGAGCAGTTCTGGGAACAGCACCACAAGAGCAATCTGAGTTCTGATAGGTGACAGATGGGAGGTTTTGAAATTGCAGTAGCATTTATGATTTTCTCCATATTCTCTAGTAATTTTTTTTTCTCTTTTAGATGCATTCTCTTTCACAAGGCCAGCACCAATCTCCTGCAGCCAGGCTCCACCACCATCCCCAGCAGCGTCAGACGGCCCCAGGGGCTCAGCCACCAGTAGAAGGAAGAAGGTAATGGCTATTCTGGCTGAACAGCACTGGCCTTTAGGACCTAGGTCCTGAAGCACTTTCTCCATTCCTCCCACCCACCCATTGCAGTCACAGCAGCAAGTTGCAGGCAAATCTCCTGTAGCCAGGCCATTCCACAACCAGCGCGAGCCCTATCAGAGGACCCCTCTGAACACGCAGGCTCCACATGCACCAGTTGGAGAAATAATTAACATCTGAACCTAAAACTATAATTCCCTAAGCCCAGATAGGTAGACTACAATGTAAAAATAGATTCAACAGCATAAAGAGCAATACGGGTACTACTTGTATGAAGGCATGGATTTATCCTTATAAAGATTTGTTTCAGGAAGGGAGCATTTGGTGCCTGAGGGCGGGTCTAGGACTGGGAGTATGCCTGACAGCCAATAGATTCAAAAGTTAAGTTCTCTCTAAAAGTTTAGCCAATAGCTACTATTCCCCATATCCCTTTGCCCAATCCTGAAATGGTAAGATGTGATATGCAGCCACCCTCTCCCCTGCTTACATAGACTTTTCTTTAAAAACCCCCCTTACCTCGAGGCTTAGGCCAATAACCCTTCACTGCTTAGGAACAAAGGATATCGGCCTGGGGTTTGGAACCTTTCATAACAATAAAAACCCTCATACATTTACATTGAGTCTAGATCCATGGTGGGCTTTGGGGGGAGGGGTCTCTCAATATGGGCACAACACTAGAACCTAGTAGTTATACAACAGCGAGAACTGAACATTCTGTCACAGATGAAGTAGAAGAAAATAACCTTTAAAAAAAATTTTAGGATGATGATAGAGAACCTTAAAGAGGAAATTAAAAAACAAAACAAAAAACCCTTAGAGAAATCCAGGAAAAGACAAACAAACCAAAAAAAAAAAAAAAAAAAAAAAATCAAAAAAAATCAAACAAGTGAAGAAAGAGTTTGTTACAGTGGGGTTTCTTGGTTCCAGGTGGCCAGAGGCCCAGACCCTGCCGCACCAGACCCCTAAGCTGCCAGCTGCCGCTGCTCAGGCCCCTAGAAATGATTCAGACACTTATATTAAGTTCATGCTGTTTGGCCTATGGCTCAGGCACATTGCTAGCTAGCTCTTACATCTTAAATCAACCCATTCCTATTAATCTGTCTGCCACGTGGCCTGTGGCTCACCTATGTCCCTTACATGTTGCTCCTTGGGTGGCTTGCTCGATCTGTCTGACTCCACCCTGCTTCTCCTACCAATGCTCTGATTTCTCCTCCTACTTCTTCTATGGTGCCTGTCATGGCCCAAAACAGCTCCTTTATTTAAAGATTGAGATTCTCAGGATACAGAAAGGCATTCCCATATCATTTCCCCCTTTCTGTCTAATCAAAAAGGAAGGTTTCAACTTTAACATAGCAAAATTACATATAACATAATAGCCATCATGCAAGAATTACAGTTATAATATCTAGTCTATTTGTATTTAGCAAAATTAAAGAAAATACTCTTATTATCTACCTTATTTTTATGAATCTAAAGTTTCATATCCAATATACTTTTCAAATGACTAAGAAAAACTGTACCTATAACTATCTAATCTTCAACTATATCAAAGACCACAGAATGATATATTTACCCAAATAAACCTGAAGTGCAAGCGACTTCTAAGATCTAGAAAGGACAGAGATGACACCTATCTGCCTGGACAGTCACCCAAAGTTCTTTTATAAAGTTGGGGCATCCATCTTTAGCCTATAGGCCCAGAGTCTCTTTTCATTTTAGTGAAGCAGGAAATCTGCTCTGTCCATTCTGGCATAGTTCATCAGTTGCTTCTCCTCGAGTCCTGAAGAATGTCTGACAGTTTTCTCTGTAAAGCAGGAATCTGAATGACCATCTCGGCTTGTTTGCCAAAGTTCAGAGGTCACCTTCCTACGGAACCTGTATGTCTAGTTTAAACAGCATACTGTCAAGCAGTCAATATAAGAACAAGTTCTTGTCCAGTGGCTAACCATTGCCACAAATAGACTCCATATGGAGTTTCTTCGATGCTCATTTTTTTCTTGAAGTAAATTAGTGCTGCTAGGAGCAGACCTGTCTCACTGTCCAGAAAAGTTTAAGCTCTTAAAACATTAAAATGCCATATTCTGTAGGTCTTAGAAGTGTTTGAAGATTACCTATCAAATTGAATTACATCTTTATATACCTAAAAAATCTAACAAACATGCATTTCTTAATTATACGTTACAATTTCAAATCAGTTATATAAACATCATATCTTAAACAAGAGTAGAAAAATACATACAGCATAAGAGAATTAACCTTAAATTTTTATCAATAAACAAAATCAATACCAATGTAAAACATTTCAAGATTAACAGCTGATTTCCCAATCTAAGTGAACTTAATAATCTAATTTTTTTTAAAAAAAATCATTCATATGTGATATCCCCTTTTTCTTCTTAGAAAGAGATTGACTATGACCATTAACCATTTATAACGAAAGCAAACATCCATAAACAATATTTTGGGAACTTGGGCGTAGCTTTCCATTACTATTTCTTACTGATTATGAGGCATTGAAAATCTCATGAGTTAGACAGGATCATACTCTGCAGTATTGAAGTTGATGTGGCCATCTCTTCCCATCAGAGATTTTCTCAGGGGATCTTGGTTGATGAAACCATATTTGCCTGGAAGCAATCCACAGGTTCTCAACCTCCGTGGAAACAAAAGCAGAACTTTTCCAAAGCAATAAATCCTTTTACACACATTTCAAAATCAAAATATCTTTAAAATATATATTCTTGTTTAACTTAGTAGCCCTTGCATTTGTAATCCACTGTCATTCTGCAGTTAGCTCATTAACAGTTAAAAACTTAAAAGAAAACATAATAATAACCAAAATCCAGATTTTTGTGTTTATTTTCTATCTTTACGTGGCTTATTGTATTTCTCCTTTGAAAGACTTTCTCTTTTTTTTTTCCCTCTGAAGCCTATGTACCTTTTACACACATTGTAACCCGTTTTCAGGTTTCTCTTTTCATCTGAATCTGTTTTATTGTGAATTCTTAATCATCTTTCAACCAGAAGAGCTTTTAAAATACACTCTCTTAATGAGCTGCATAGTTTTTGCAGAGGAAGCTGAATCAGTAAGTTCTCTTAAAGGGACTCCATCTGTTTGTGGCCAGCAAACAGAGCAGACCCTGGAAAATGCTGCCACTAATTATCCGTCTTTGTTTCCTTTTTGTTCAAAATAAACAGAAATCTAAAATCAATCACATGCTACTGAGTCTTCTGTGAGATTTCAGGAACCCACCTGATTGCAGCTTATACTGCCTGTTGCCAGCACCATTTTGAATGTGATCCGGATGCCACACTTTCTTTGTACAATGACCTGCTTCATATACACAGTTTGGAAGCTGTCTTGGCTCAGTTTCTGTGATCTAGAACCCTTTCTAATCTTTCTCAGGCTTTAAGTGGATAATCGACACACATTGGATGCCATCTGTTGCAGTGGGGTTTCTTGGTCTTGGGTGGCCAGAGGCCCAGACCCACAGACCTGCCACACCAGATCCCTTAGCTGCTCAGTTCCCAGCCGCTCAGGCCCCCAGAAATGACTCAGATGCTTATATTAAGTTTATGTTCTTTAGCCTATGGCTCAGGCACATTGCTAATTAGCTCTTACATTTTAAATCAACCCATTTCTATTAATCTGTCTGCCACGTGGCCTGTGGCTCACCTGTATTCCTTACATGTTGCTCCTTGGGCTGCTTGCTCGATCTGCCTGACTCTGCCCTGCTTCTCCTACCTGTGCTCTGATTTCTCCTCCTACTTCTTCTAGGTGCCTGCCATGGCCCAAAACAGCTCCTTTATTTAAAGACTGAGATTCACAGCATACAGAAAGGCATTCCCACATCAAGAGTCCAAGCCTTGAAATTTTAAATAGAATCAAAAAAAAAAAAAATCACATACACACACACACACACACACACACACACACACACACACACACACACACACACACACATACAGATGAGGGAATTCTGGAAATTGAAAATCTGAGTAAATGAGCAGGAATGAAAAATGGAGCATTGCCAATAGAATGCAAAAGACAGAAGAGAAAAATCTCAGGCACTGAAGATGAAAAATGGAACCAAAAGTTAAAGGGTCAAAGAAAGTTTCAAATCTAATAACAAAGTCTTAAAATAAAAAACTCAAAAAATTTGGGACATCATAAAGAGATTAGACCTAAGAATGATAGGGATAGATGAAGAAGAATTCTAGCTAAAAGGCTCAGAAAACATATTAAATAAAGTCATAGAAGAAAATTGTCCCAACCTAAAGAAAAATACTTATGCAGATACAAGGATGTTATAGAACAGCAAATAGACTGAACCAAAAATTCCCCTTTCCACATTATAACCAAAACAATAAATATATAGAATAAAGAAAGAATATTGAAAGCTGCAAAAGCAAAATGCCAAGTAACATACAAAGGCAGAGCTACTAAAATTATATCTGACTTCTTAATGTGGAATCTGAAGTCCGGAAGGGCTTGGCCAGACATTTTGTAGACACTAAGAGACCCACACTACTATACTCAGCAAAACTTTTAATAACCATAGACAGAGAAGACAAGATATTCTATAACAAAACCAGTTTTAAATATATAATTACAAATCCAGCCTTATAAATTACTCGAAGGAAAACTATAACCCAATGAAATTAGCTACAACCACAAAACACAGGCAGTAGATAATCTCACACCAGTGAATCTTAAGAAGAGAAATGCATATACACTACTACCAGCAGCAACAAAACCAACAAATTATCAGGAATGATCAAACATTTGTCATTAATTTCTTTTACTATCAATGGACTCAATTCATCTATAAAAAGTTACAGGCTAAGAAATGGGTAGGAAAACATGTTCTGTTCTTGTGCTACATATAAGAAATATACCTCACTTCAAAGACAGACATTAACTAAGAGTAAATGGGAAATAATTTTCCAGTCAAATCGGTCTAAGAAAATAAGCCGGTGAAGCTATCCTAATATCTAATAAAATAGACTTCAAACTAAAATTAGTCAAAAGATATGGAAAATATATTCAAGATCATTACAGAAAAAAAATCATCAAGATGAAGTCTCAATTCCGAACATCTCTGCCCCGAACACTATAGCACCTACATTTGTACAAGAAACATTACTTAAACTTAAACTACACATCAAACCTCGCACACTGATAGTGGAGTCTTCAACATCCCAATCTCGCCACTGAATATCCAGAAATGTAACAAAAAGGATGTGGAGTAAGGGGAACACTTCTCCATTGCTGGTGGGAGTGCAAACTTGTACAGCCACTTTGGTATCAGTATGGCAGTTTCTCAAAAAACTGGGAATCAATCTATCTCAAAAACCCAGAAATACCAATCTCTCCAGAATATACTCAAAGCACACACATTCTTACCCCAAGGGTATGAGATAAACTATGTTCAGAGAAGCATTATTCATAATAGCCAGAACCTGAAAAACCTAGATGCCCTTCAACTGAAGAATGGATAAAGAAAGTGTGGTACATTTGCACAGTGGATTATTACTCAGTGGTACAAAACAATGACATCATGAAATCTGCAGGCAAATGGATGGAACTAGAAAAAGATTATCCTAAGTGAAGTCACACAGACACAGAAAGACAAGCACAATACGCACTCACTCATAAGTGGATATTAGATGTAAAGCAAAGGATAACCAGGCTACAATCCACAGCCCCAGAGAAGCTAAGTCACAAGGAGGATCCTAAGAGGGGACAAACATGTTTCTCTAAGAATGGGAAATAGAAAAGATCTCCTGGGTAAACTGGGATTGCACGGGGGAAGGAGAATGAGAACATGAGGGGATGAGATGGTTGAGTTAAGAGAGAGAGAACAGGGAAATAGTATCCCGATAGAGGAGCCATTATGGGCATCATGGAGAAATCTGGTGGTAGGGATACTCACAGGAATCCACAGAGATGACCCCAGCTAAGACTCCCAGAAATAGTGGACAGGGTGCCTGAACTGCCTTTTCCTGTAATCCGATTGATGACTACCCTTATTGTCATCACAGAACTTTCACCCAGCAGCTGATGGAAGCAGGTGCAGAGATCCACAGCTAAGCACTGGGCCAAGCTCCAGGAGTCAAGGGAAAACCAGGAAGGAGGGATTGCAAGGTCAAACACGGTGCACCAGAACTAGTGGGAGCTCACAGACTCTGGCTTGCCAGCTGGGGACCCTGCATGGGACTAAACTAGGCCATGTGAATGAGATGGTAGTTGAGTGGCTGGGGCAGTTTGTGAGGCTCCTGGCAGTGGGACCAGGACTTATCCCTAGTGCATGAGCTGGCTTTTTGGAACCCATTCCCTATAGAGGGATACCCGGCTCAGCCTTGATGCAGGGATAAAGGGGTCCTGCTTCAACTTGATGTGAAAGACTCTGTTGCCTTACCCTCTTTAGTAGCAGTTGGGGGTAGTGAGGGAGGAAGGTAGGGGACTGGGAAGAGGAGAGGGAAATGGAACTGTCTCTGGTAAGTAAAATGAAAAAGAAAAGAAACCTTTTAAATAAAAATTTAAAAACACACAAAATTTGATATAAGAAATATAAAAAAGAACATACAAAGTTATAATACAGTCATTTTCAAATTCATTTCATATAAGCCAAAATTTTAAATGATAATTTTTTTTTTTAATTTCCCTGTCCATTGTTTGAGAGTTCATGGTGAATCCTTGGCTCAGTAAACTAACAGGGAAGGAACAGCTTGTGGCATTTTAGGGAAAATTGTCATAAACTTTTTGACCCATTTGGAAACAAAGAGTAATTATCACTGAAATTAACCTTGCTAATAATGAAAGCTTCAGAAAAACATTTTTAGGAAACTCCCTTGTATAACTATCAGCTTTTCTTAGCTTGACCATAGGGTGAGAAAGACAATTGATGGATAATTTATAATTGCGTCAGAAAATTCTTACTGTGTTTTTCTGTAGTTTTATTTTTTATGTTAGCATGAAATAAAGGGAGTCACTCAGAGCATCAGTCCTTGGTGTTTTCAGTTTTCCAACTTCAGACTGAATCAACGCTATGTAAAAAGCATTTGAATACAAATTGAATCTGTATTGAAAATATACAGACATTTTCTTGTCATTATTTCTAAGTAGTTCAGAAGTTTATTTTTTATTTATATCAGCATAAACAGTGTAAGTAATATAGAAATAATTAGAAGCATATAAGATGATGTTTGTAGCCTATAAGTAAATATTTTTTAGCGCAGACTCTCAGCTGTAGAAGATTTACCCATCAAGTTAAAAAATAGACATATGCCTTGCCAGTACTGAGGAAGACTGTGGAACTGTTTACTTTGCTTCTCAAAGAAGCCTTCACAATGTACAGCAAGCTGAAGAGTCTCTTTAAAGATAGCACCAAGAAGATAATGCTTGCAGACCAAGAACACAGAGAAGTCACAAAACCCAGTACTTGAAAAACACCAAAAATGATTTAAAGAAATGTTGCAAGTGGTTTACACACATTTGGCTGTGTGTATAGAGCATTTAATCTAATGGAAACTTAGGTCCCCCTGGACCAAGAGCAAATAATATCCACAGGACATAAGGTCCCTCTTCTAGCAGAACAAAACAACAGGCTGGTAGCCAATTATGGTAGCAGCCAAGCAGATGTCCCACTGGTTTTTAAATCAAACTCAGAGCTTGGGACTGTTACAATGATTGTTTTCATTCTGTAAGCACTTTATGTTTATAAAACTAGTTTGATGTGTTCAGTTAGTTTATAAGCAATAATAGTAAGAATAATAATAATGAAATACTTCTGATGTATTTTCTTGATGAACAATAATACAGAGCACTATTCTTTTTTCTCTTAGAGAAAAACAGAGAGATGGAGTAGAACAGACTTAAGGTCCACAGAAAATCTCTAAACTTGAGATGCCGGCTGTTAGAGCGTGGCTCACATAATGCTCTTCTGCTTCTTGTAAAATTTATTTCACTTTCTTAGCTGTGTTTTCTCAATCCCCAATTGGAGTTCCTTTTGCTCTATGTGCATTCTAAATGTAGATGACTATTGATGTCTAGACTTACACTATCATTTTTCTTCCTGTATTTTCTGTTCTTTAATATTCCATTTTCTCTCTCAGCTTCTTTTTGCATTTCTCAATTGATCCAAAATTTAATTTTGACCTACAAATTCTTCTCTAATTGTAAAAATTGTTGTTGAGAATTTTATAGCTGCTAGTGAGAGTGTAAACTAGCATAGATACTGGAGAAATCTGTATAATATTTGAGGTTCCCTTAAAACCTAAAAATAAATCTACCACCATCCTGTTCTACCAGTCCTGGACATATTACTAAAAGATCCATGTTCTACTACACAAATACCTGATCATGCATGCTGACTGTTGCTCTCTTTACAGCAATAACTACAGCATTATTCACTGTTCAGACATCTCTATTATCTACATCTTTGAATCTTCTAGCTAAATACTGCTTTCTGTGGAACAAACTTTGTACACTGTAAGTATGTATTCCTCTCATTGTTAATAAAAAGCTGATTGGATGATAGTTAGCCAGGATAAGGTTAGGCAGAAAAAAACAAACTAAAAATAATGCTGGGAAGAAGAAGGAGGAAGAGTTAGAGGAGACACTTGAGATGCAAAGGAAGCAGAATGGGAAACACAGACATGAGGTAAATGAGCCCTAGGACAGTACATAGATAATAGAAATGGATTAATTTATAAGAGTTAGCTAAGGATATATCCAAACTATTGGCCAAGAATTTATAATTAATAATAAGTATCTATGTTGTTACTTGGGAGCAGGATTGTGGAACAGAAAAATCCACCTATAGTTAATGTCTAAATTTAATGATGGTTGAAAATAAAATGCCATATCCAATTCTCATCCCTGGAAATTGTACCTGATTTAATAGGTACTTTCATGTTGAAATATAGTTAGCGCTATCATAAGGCAGATACTAAAGTGCAAATATCTTCAATAAATTCAATTTAGTCTACAAGAAAGTTGCCATAACATATTTCTATAATATGCATTGTATGCAGTGCATATTATATATAATGTATCATGTTATATATTAAATATAGTTGTCACCAAGTGGACAGCAAGCTTTAATGCATTTATCACCACACTCACCAGGTCCTCTGCACATGTGTGGTGGTTGTTAACTTGGTGTTCTTGTGTGTCCTAACAGTGTTTACAGGAGTGTCTCTGACTCTTTTGCCTGCTCTTGGGATCCTTTTTCTTCAATGGGTTGCCTGTCCCAGCCTTGATATGAGGCTTTGTGCCTAGTTCCAATATTACGTTTCATTGAGTTCAGTTGATATCCCTGGGAAGGCACTTTTATTTCTCTCTAAAAAGAAGTGGAAGTGCAGTGGATCTGGTTAGAGGGCATAGGAAATGAGAGGAGCAGAGAGAGGAGAACTGTGGACAGGACATATTGTATCAAAGTAGAATACAGAATACAACAAAATAAAACAAAAAGGGCTCAGTGAATTTACTCCCTCTCTAATATCTTCTTGAATTCCATAAGTCTGCAGAGACTCCTTTGGGAATAATTTTGAATAATATTAAAATATAATCTTAGTTTTCCTACTAATTTTGTATCTTTATTTTGTAAAATTTAGCATATATCTTTAATAGCATTGGAAGACAAAAGAGTTGAACATTTATTCATATTAATTTAATTTACAGTCAAAACATGGAAAGCAATCATTTATTTGTTATGGAGATAGTGATGGTATATGCGTCTCTGGTTATCGTGGGACTGTCTATATAGTCCAGGCTGTCCTGAAACTCACAGAGGTTTGGCTTGATTTGTCTCTTCAGTTCTGAGATTAAAGGTATACCACTCTGCTCTACTTAAAGAATTTTTAAATATTGTACTTAATATGAGTCACCATTTAAAAAAAATCTTAATTTCTCAGATGTTGTAGTTCTGACTTTTTCATGATACTCCTATCAAAAATGTACTTAAACAATAATGTAGAACACAAAAGTAATGGAGAATTAAACCAATGGCATAGAAAATGCATGTGAGATGAAGGAATAGATTTACATAATTCCTCAGCTAGGGCCTGTTGACTCACTTGAGGACTTCCTTGCTTCCTGGAACTCAGAACCACAGGGGTTGCTATTTCTAAGATGTTCTCAAATAAAGGAATGGGAACAGCCTTCCTGGAGAGTTCAAGCCTCCTGACTCACTAACTCAAAGAGAATTCTATTAGATAGATCTTCAACAAAGACATACCTTAAAATTAAAATGAGTTCATGGCACTCTCAGAAAGTGTTCAGTACAGTAGGAGATCTTTAGAGTCTCAGGATGGATGACCCCAATTTGATCCAGCCTCTTCAGATGCTCAAGTCATGTCTCAGGGTTTGCTGGCTCCCTGGAGACTGCTAGGCTACATTCTTCCTCTGGCCTCTTTCTGACAGTCAGATCTCTGAGAACTCATATGCATACATTTGCTTCCTAATTGCTCTCCACCTCTTATTCAGCATCTCTACTCAACCCAAGAGCCACTGTTTACCATATCATTCTCATATCACTCTATCTTCTTGATCCTTATCACCATCACCGCACAACAGCAGGGTGGTTTGCAGCTGTAATCCTTGAGCTTTGGAAGTATAGGGAGAATCAGAAGCTCAATTTCAGCCTTAGTTAAGTGAGATAGATGCAAGTCTGGGATACTTGAGGTCTTCTATCAAAACAACAGCCAGCAAACAGTGTGTCTGTGTGTATATTTACATGCAAATATACATACATGAAATTATGGACCACTAACTCCTTAGTGGGAAAAAGTAGTAAAAAAATATCAAATGTCACCAGGAAAAGGAGCAATTAATCCTGCACAAGTGAAGATTATACACACAGTGAGGCTGAAAGATGAACCAGCTTCTAGGGTGTTAGTGTGACTTCTTCTATTTGAAAACATAACTTCCTCTCCAACATTTCAGCAAGAAGGGTATCCACATGTGCATCCCATTCAGGCTAAAGCTGCATTGACTAGAAAAGAACCATAAGAACACAGTAGCACACAGCTAAGCATGCTATAAATATTACATAGAGTATTGTAATAACCACATGCTCTAGGACTAAACATTTGTGTGTCTAAAATTTATTTGATTAAATGCTTTTATCCAGATCTTAAAACTTGTAATTAATGGGATTAGTATTCAAACTAAGTGTTTTTGATTTTGCAAATCATTTCCCATAAAATGAATCTTGGTACTCAATTTTCTTGCTATATATATTTATAGATTCAATTTTAATTATATTTATGTTTCTGTGTCCATGTTAGTCTTTTGTACATGTGTGACGATTTCTCATGAAGACCAGAAAAGACTTCAGTTCACCTGCAACTGGAGTTTTGGGCAGTTATAAACTATCTGATGTGAGTGTTGTGCCCATAACTCAGGATGCCTGCAAGACCAACAGGTACTCTTAATTTCTGAGCCAATTCTTTAGCTTTCTACCTCATGTACATATAAAAGTACATATACACAGTAGAGTTCTGAGTGAAAGTAAAGCATTCATTTAACTGTCAGGTTTTGGTTGCTTTTCTGTATCAACTAGCATTTTAAATAATTTTTATGTTTTTTTCATGTTTAGAGTTACATGTGAAATCTCTTGTGTTTAAAAATCATATTGAGGGCATAGGAAAATGGATCAGTTGATAAGAAAACTTACTGTACAACCATGAGGACCTCAGTTCAGATATCCACTATGCACTTAAAAGCTTGTATGTGTACCCTGTAACCCAGTGCTGAAATGGTTGGAGATGGGACGATAGGTAGAACTTGTTGGCTAGCCAGCCTAGCTAACAAATTCTAAGTTATAGATGTAGGTTTAGACAAATAACCTGTATACAGAGAATAAGATGGAGAGCATTGAACATCTAATGTCCTGCCATGCACATAGGGCAGCACATGTTTTCATGTGTACATACCACACATACACACTCATTTACAGAAACACACACATGCACACAAAATAAGTAAATAATGTAACCAAGAGGGTATTCATCTTAAATATTATGAAATTTGCTTAATTAAATAATAGTATTCATGCATTTAAGAACAGTCATAAAGAGATAACTAAATTTGTTTCTTTTAATCTAACAAGAAAAGTTTACTTTTAAATAATTAGACAACAAAATGGTAAAATACTTTGTTAGAGTATATACTAAAATTTTGATAATCATATTTTATTACTAAATATATACTGAAAAAATAAACTGAAATCAAGCTTTTGATATTAGTTATAAACAAAATTTTAATTAATTGCTATTTACTTTGTGTTTCATACTTAAAATTATCATTTTGTTTTTGCATTCATATCTTTATTATCAATTATAAAACATATTGAAGTCTATAAAGTACAAAATGTATTATTAATTCCATTTGGCTGTGGTTTTTGGATCAATAAATGAAAGTTTCAACAAATAGTTAATAGATTACTGGGTTTCAATTGCTCTTTACACCCTATTGGGCTGCTGGTAAGCTGAAGACAAACTCTAAATCAGACAGCTATTGTGCTGTTGCCAGTTTGTAAGTACAAATAAATACATGGATAGATGATGGAAGTGTCCCCTCACCTATGCTCTTCAAGAGCCTATTGCCTCAGCGTTTTAAGTCTATGATTCGAAAGAACATTTTTGACAGAAATGATGAGCATCTAAAATCAATTCCATGTTAAAAGCACTCCCGATTTTGTGGTATACGTTTGAGAGCCACAGTGAAGATTCCAAGGTTATGTTTTGTTGAATTAAAAATCATGCTTCATATTCATTGTGTAACAGAAACTGAAACAGATTCATTTGGAACTTCACCATTGTTAACCCCCAAAATACAATGATTGATGAATGTTGCTGCCCAATAGTATGATTATGACCAGTTACACATAAATTTGCAAACTATAATACTCTAAGAGATTCTTGTATAGTTTGATTATAAATGTCAGAAAAAAATAGAAGTTGCTCAGCAAAATGGCTACTATGCAAAGTTTTGAAAAATAAATAGGATTTAGCCCTGTAGGAAAGGAAAGTGGTGTGCATCTCTGAAACATGGTATATACAATGAATTGGTGGCTGGTAATGTGGGAATGTCTTTCTATATGCTGTGAATAGCAATCTTTAAATAAAGGATCTGTTTTGGCCCATGATGGGCACCATAAAAAAAGTAGGCGGAGGAATCAGAATAGGTAGGAGGAGCAGAGCGGAGTCAGGGTTAGACAGAGCCAGAAGCTCAAAGGAGCAACATGTAAGGAACACAGGTGAGCCATGGGCCACATGGCAGACAGGTTATGAGAATGGGTTGATTTAAGATGTAAAAACAAGCTAGCAATGTGCCTAAGCCATAGGCCAAACAGCATGACATTAATATAAGTGTCTGAGTAATTTCTGTGGGCCTGATCAGCTGGGGCGGGTGGCTAAGAGGTCTGGGGCTGCAGGATGTGTGAGTCTGGGCCTCCGGCTGCTTGGGACCAAAGAAACCACAATGTAACAGGCCAATGACACAGTGGCCATGTCCTTCACCCTTATCCCCACTGACCCCCAGAAAAAAAGGAGAAAAAAGTCCAATTCATTTTTCCCAAAAGAGATACTTAATTGGTTAGGTAAATGTTGTTAAAGGCATAGGACACTAAATAGATCATTATTTGAACTCCGGTCAAAAAATCTCTCAAGCAAGTAATTATGAACTAAGAATTTTACTGACCACACTTGTTTAGTTAGTAACTTAATTCTCTGACTGCTCATTCAAGAGTGCATTTGATATCCATATGGTCTTCAGTGGTAACATGAATAATGGCCATCAACATGGCCATTAGTGGCAATCACAGTCTATGCTGCTACCTGAAGCCATGTTGATATCCATGAGCCAGGCTTCTACAGGTGAACATATTAGTATCTGTGGCCTGTGTTTCTCCAGAGGCCTTATCATTGGTCTGTACTTCTATTGAGGGCTGTGATGGTGCTTTGGCAGAATACCTTGCTGTCCCTGGTCTCTACTGCCACTGGAGACCATAGCGAGGTCTGTGGCATGTTCTGACCCCAAAGACCATATGGATGTCCATGGTCCATGCTTCTGTTGGATATAAAGGGCAAGGAATGCCTGAAGACTTATAGTTGAGAAAGAGAGACATAAGAGGACTCTGTAACAATCCCTACTCTCACCTCCACCTCCCAAAAGTAACAGCCTAGGCAGGATGCCATAGAATAAAACTCCTAAAAATTGTGATAAGGATGCTGAAGTATATCTCTCTACAATTGATGGCTTCTGGTGGGGGTTGAGATGGAAAAGGATTCAGTTTTATTTAAAAGGCTGTCCAATAGGGATTTGACTATGTTTGAGTGAGTATATAGGCAACACAAATTGAAATTCTTCTTCTTATTATTATTATTATCATTTGTTATTATTATTTTTTCGCCCATCCCTCCTCCTCCTCTTTTTTTTTTCTTCTTCTTCTTTTGGTGGGAGGTGAAAAGAGTTGGGGACAGACTTGGGAAGTCTGTGAAGTGAGTGAAATTGTGATGCATGATGTATAATTACCAAATAATCAATAAAAATATGTTGGAAAAAAGAGTGCATTTGACATGAGTCAATAGTAAGATTTGAACTCCAAGTTCATCACCTTATTTTTGTGTATTTTTTTATTCTTAGACTTAAGTTGATTATGGAAAACTAGGACTTTTCTAATTTAGTATTTTTCTAAATGTGTCAACATCTGTCAAAAGTGAGAATATGATGGGAGGAGACCTATTACAAAGTTTTCAGTGAAGGAAGAATGAAAAACATAAGTTTTCAGAGTATGCGTTATTAATCCACTAGCAGACACCAAGACATTTGTTAAATATCCAATTGTATAGTATCTTTCTTTTCCTTATAACTCAAATACTATATATAGTGTCTGTGTGATGGGGACTCAAGTGGAAGGGTCAGAGACCAACAATGAAATCCCACATTATTTTTTATTTTAGCAGAAGGGAAAAAGAACCTTTATAAATCATTTTATCTAAATACAGACAGAGTATTTTTTTTGTTAAAAATATGGTAAAATAAGTCAGTTGGTCTCTGAACTTTGTCCCTTGGTTAAACAGCTTAGAAACCCAATCTGCTTGGTCATTTCCAATCTGTGTTTCTCAGATTTCTGACTCTTTCCCTGCTCTGAATAGTTCTCACTTAGTGTCCTCTAGCCCTACCATTAGTCCTCTGCCTGCAGATCTCAACTTTTTTCCATCATGGTTTTTTATTCTCTAGGCATAAGCAGTAGAATTTAGTGAGTAGAAATATTTTAGTAAGGTTTCAAAATTTGGAAACTAAAACATATTGATAAGTAAATTGTGGCCAAAATGTTTAGCCTATATTTAGCATTTGGAGATTAAATTGAGTCGTATCCTCCTCTTCGATCAACTCATCACTTTTAAAAACTGTTTCCAATGAGATTATTGAGTTATGAAGGTACACGAAGGTTGTATTTCAATACCACATACTTAAAATTCATAATTCTTAATAAATTTTTAATGGTTGGCTTTCATATCTAAACTATCTCATTTACTTTTTAAAGGGTTGTTATAAAATTATTTTATTCTTTGAAAATATGGTCTTATAAAACTAAATATTGGTAAGTCATCGTATTTTTATATGTAAAAAATGTATATGATGACAATATGTCAAGTATAAAATAAATCTCATCAATCTTAGTATATATTTGGAAAATAAATGATGCTGTAGTTAAGATTAAATTAAACGCAGATTTGAAAAACTGAAGCAGCTTTTAAAAATTATTTATTCTTATTTTATATACATTTGTTACTGAGTCCTAACAGTTCCCTTGGGGGAAGAGTCGAGAAGGCTAGGATTCAAGGACATAAACCCTGGGAGTCAACTGAAAAGGACTAACTCATTTATTCAACAATGGGGAGAGCCCTATATACCCTCCTCAAAGAACCCAGGTTGTGTCTAATCTGCTGATAGTGCATGACTGTCCCTCATTGGCTGAGAATGATCAGGACATCTGACAACATCTGTTGCTAGGAAAATTCTGCACAATTAGGAATGTTGGACAGTGGCTGTTGCTAGGCCCTCAGGCACACTCCAGGTTGGCTCATAAGGAAGTACATTATGTGGACGCCTTGACAATTTTTTTGGGCCAATTTCCTTGACCCTATGGACCTGTCTTACTACATAAATTTGTGTTTTGTCTCCATATATGTTGTATGAGGGTATTAGATCTTGGAGTTACAGACAGTTATCATGTGAGTAGTGGGAAATGAACCCAGGTCCTCTGGAAAAATAGTCAGTACTCTTTAACTACTGATCAATCTCTCTAGCCCCCTGAAGCAGCTTAAAGAAAACCAACCACCCACCCCCCAGAACAGGGTTTCTCAAAAATTCAAAATGCAAGGAGCTAAGTGCTGACTCCCCCATTTAACAACATTTGTAAACTGTAGAGTTGTCATTTGTAAATATGCAGAGGGTAAATTATAAATTAAAAACATCTGAGTCTTTAGCATAGCAGTAAAATCTTGAAAGCTATTGAATGGCAAGTTATCTATTAAGTACAAACATCAGACTTCCATAAAAAAAAAGAAAGAAATAAACAAGCAACAAACAAAAAGTAAGAATTCTAGGCAACCAAGTTCTGAGAGTGGGAAAAGTAGTCTTCTTTGTGGAAGAGCACAACAACTGGTCATCTAATACCAAATGGACAGCCCTGAAATCACACATACAAGAAACATTATACTGACTAAGCAGATTGTATTTAGAAATATACATACATACATACATACATACATACATACATACATACATACATATATACATTAATATGTATGTGTGCATGTGGCAAGATTTTAAAAAGGAGCCATGACTTTGATAGACAGTAAGGAGTGGTATGTGAAGAAAGAAAAGGGAGAGAATATATTATATTTCCAAAAAGAAAAGAAAAAAAAAATAAAAAAATAACATGTCTACTAATGATTTAGTGATTTTGATTTTTCCTTCAATAGTATATGATGAAAATGCTAACTATACAGTCATGTCAAGCATTAGATATAATCATCAATACTTTCAAGATAATTGTTAGTTTTATATTTGAATGTTAAAATAAACTATGTTAATACTTTCATGTGGAATTGGAACATTTTCCCATGGAATCATTTTAGATTGTGCTTACGTTCAAGAGTTCTATTTTTTCTTCAGCCTCATCTGGTATAGCCATACACTGTGTTTTATTTTTCCCCCTTTTATTTTCCACACTTAGAGCTTCCTTCCTTCTCCTGGAGACAAGGAAGTCCTAAGTCTCTAGCTCAAGGTTTTGATGCTATAATGTCCCTCAAAGAAGATATTGGTTGATATGAACCAGGAGAAGAAAAAGGAAGTGCATAAGAATCTGTCACTTATTCTAAAGGAAACATCTGGTCTCAACATTAGTGATAGGAATTTTAAGCTAACAATGCCTATAATACACAACTAAGTGAATTCAGCAGTAAATATTTCAAAGTCTCTCTCTCTCTCTCTCTCTCTCTCTCTCTCTCTCTCTCTCTCTCTCTCTCTCTCTCCCCCTCTCTCTCTTAAATTTACCCAGAAAACTTCAAACTCACAGAATTTTATCTTTCGTACAAACATGGAAATGTACTCAGAATATATGTGGTAAAATGTGCATGTGTTTAAGGGATAGAGAAAGCAGTTAGACTTGTTAGGTCCTCCAGAAAACATTCTTTTATCCTGTAAAGTTAAAGTCAAATGTCATCTGTAGTCCCCCATACACATAAAGTCAGCATTTGAAGGTCGTTGGCCTTTACTTCATATCAAAAAACATTTCTTTTTAAAGTGGAGCCTACAAAATCAATATTTATCAGCATTTTGCCATGTGAACATCAAGTCACTTTTAGATGACTACAAAAAGCCTTCAACAGTAAAAAGAACATGAAGTCCGTAGAAAACGATGACAAGATATGTGGAAAATAACGGTTGGACACTAAGTCAGAAGTTATACAGTTGCAATGAATAAGGTTAAGAAATATTGAGAAAAAAATCCTTGTATCGAATGTGTTTCTTGTAGGAGTCCCAGCTCACCACCTAGAAGCCCCGAAATTGTAGTGTTAAGACATTCAGGAGATCATTTTTTAAAAATAACTGATTCCAAAAGCAAGTTTGTAATGGTACCTCAAATGAGAACTTAAAAAATTGCTTCTGAAATATTGACTTTGAACTTCATTCTAGTTATTTGCTGGTTACTTCTCAGTGGGTCTGATAAACTCTTGTTTGTAACAAATACCAAAGTGTATTAGTTATCTTATTGAATTGAGTTATTTCAACAATCAGTAGGGATGGTAATCAAGAGACAGAATAGTTACAAATGGGGTATTCAGTCATTTGGAGCAATAGAAGCTTAGTGGTTCTCTGATGACAACCTCTCCCTTTACCTTTTGAAATGATAACCCAGATTCCCGTTCTCCTGGATGCTATCCTCTTTATTGTTTATTGTATCTACTCTCCACAATGAGCATCATGACTCCTGGTACACACAACCTTGAAGAAAATCCCATTTTCAAAATTCAGAGTATGATTGAATGAGCAGGTAAAAATGGTCCAAGAACAATTGTCTCTCACCTGGAGTCCCTGTAAGTGAGAAGAGAATACTTTTCCTTTCTCAAGAAATCCAGCTTTAAAAACAGGATGAGCTCATATCCCACATTCTTCATCTCCAGATGTCTTTCACTGACACTGTGTGCAAAGCTCATAATGTTGAAGGTTAAGGAAACAGAATTCAAACAAGATATTTTCTTTAAAAAATTATTGTTAATCTTGGGGTTCTTTTGTAAGGAACAGGTAGGCGTTACTGGTATCTAAGTTTTCCTTCCTACCAGCATTTTCTAACTATTATTTTATGTAAAACTAGGATATATTGATCACTCATGATTCGTCAAAAATGTTAAAAAAAAAAAAAACCCGTTGAAGTTAGTCTTGAAGATAATCAAGACCATAAAGTCTAAATTTAAAATATCAATAATAACAGGCAAATTATATCTTTTAAAAAATCTAAAATAAATGGTATCTCATGTTTTATGAAAGGCAATTTTAAGACTCTTATGAATTCTCTGCAATGATTTTGAACAAAACCTGGAGTAAATATTAAACACACAACACCCATCCCACATAACAATAGCCTAACCCAGACCTCCTTAGTGTAATCCTATGTATTCTAGTTTCTATAGTATGTCCTTAACTGATGGTGCTTGTTCTGTGCTACTGACATACTATGTATTTTTTCAGTGTGTCTCACGTGACCTAATAATATTTAACACAGTCTCTCTGAGTATTCTCCTTAGACTTAGAACTAAAGTGTATATAGCATTATAGTTGCTCAAAGGCTAGCCATCCTTTCTGTTGCTAGGGTAATGTGGCTTTCTCTTTTCCCACTTCACTCAGCCCCAAACCTGTGGATTCCTCTGCTTACTTTGTTCCTTGCCGAAGTATCCCCTAACATGATGGAGACACTTATGAAATCTGCTCGCATGTTTCCTACCTTTGTAGCATTTTTGGTAGCATATTTAGAGTAGGAATTCTTATAGGATTCTCACTGGGTTCATTTAAAATAATGGAACAGTTTATGCAAGGACAAGGCAAACAGCAGCTGTTGCTTAGGAGCTAAAAGAAAAGACAAAAGAAGGAGAATATAGTAGTAACTGCAGTGAAGAGAAGAACATGTGACAGTGTTGTATTAAAGTTGTGTTTCTAATGTGTACTTTGTATTTATAGTCAGCAAGGCACAGTAGGGGAATTGGATTTTGTTTTTCTCCTGGGAAATAATCCAGTGTGTCTTTGCTTTTCTTGCAAACAGAGCAGAGCAGAGGCAGATAAAAGTTTTGTTGTAAAAAACAAAATCAATGAGATACATTATGTTTCCATATGTTCACAGAAACATATGGAAAGAAACCCAGTTAACATGTTTATTTTATGTGCATGAATTTTTCAAGAATTTCTAGATCTATTTTTGTGCTGATTTTTCCCATATATTTTGATCATGAATCTTCCCCATTTCCTTACAGAGCCTTGTCTCTTCACAAATAAAACATCAAAAGAACCAAATGGATAAATGTGTATAAATGTTTAATGATAAGAATTTATAACATTACTCTGGTTCATATATCTCCCAGGCTGATTTTGCCTATTGACTGAAGTTTTCACACTATAACTATCACCCCACCATATACACCCAAGTCCTGTCACAACATAGAAAATCATGCAGCATTTGTCTGTCCTTGCTTGGTTAATTTTGCTTAGGGTAATATTCTCCAAGATCATTTATGTTGTTACAAATGAAAATGGTTTCTTCATAATTCAGTTGCCAGGAAATGCTGGAAAGTCTCATAGTCAAGTTTTCTGAATTTTGGAGTTCTCTTTCTTTTATTTTTTAATTTTAGTGTTTTGAGTTTAGTTAAAATTATTTCAATTTCTTTTCTCCCTTTACTCTTGTAGCCCCTCTCAGATAGCCTTCCTTGAATTCCTTCTGTGATCCCTGTTTCAAGTTATATGTACGTAACAGCAATTGTCAAACTGAGATTTTCTGTTTTTAAGTGGAAATATAAATGTATGCCCTCTAATTTTTTTTAATAAAGTCATTTACTGCAGCCAACCAGTTATCTATTCCCATGGAATTTCTCTATCTTAGAACATCTTCTCTCATTGTCAAAAGATCTCATGCCATTTTCCATTACCTTCCTTTTAACAAAGTATTACTTTCATGCTCCCTCAATAATTTTAATAGGTAAAAACAGAATTTCTATGAACATTTTAAGACTTAATAAAATTGGAGAAAAGCTTACTTTTGTTTCACTGGTAAAGCTGTTTACATGAGTATTGAATTGTCAATCAAAACAAAGCAAGGACTAAGATGACTCTGTTGAGAAAGATGGGAAAGTGACCTCAGACAGCAAAATGTACAGGCACAAGATACACTGCCATCCAGATTCTGTAGCTAAGCCTTGGTAGGTTGCCACATGTGCAAACCTTGATGTTGTTCAGTGATAAATGCAGTACGCTATTTCTGTTAAGTTACATATTAGAAAAGTAAAAGCATGAGTGAAGGGAAGGCCAAATGATCCCTTAAAATTATGTGTTTGCTTTAGTTTCCAAGGACATATAAAACAAAACATATGTGTTGTTTGAAGGGTGTAAAAATATGTGCACCTGGTTAGAATGTGACTCTATTATCTACCAATCATGAGATTTGGTCATCATTTAAGAGTAACATGTGCTATGCTTGAATTGAAACCCATGCTCTTCTAAGACTCATGAATTTGAGGACATTTTGCATTTTAATGAGACCTGGTTGATTTAAGCCAGGGGCTCTTCATGATCTTAGGTAATTCTTCACTTATTTGAAAGAACTTGACAACTATTCTTTAATGTATAGATTTATTTGTTTGGCTAAAGTCATCAAAATTTCTTTAACTGAAATTATTGGTCCGAGGTTCTGTCAGTCTTTATAAAGATATTACAAGTAGCAAGTCAATTGGTAGTGCTTAAACTGGACTTTAGAAAGTGGTTATGTGAGAGGCATGAACACAACTACTAATTATAATCCAGTTCTAAGTACTTAAACTTCTTTATAGTAGCCTTCAAGAGCTACACTGTATCTTCCACAAGTATCTATGGGAATCTATGAAACAATATGAGGCTCTGTAAAATTTTAAGACTTTTGCAACTGCAAAAAACCAAAGCTTTCTTCCAGGTAAAGAGTTATAGATAAATATTCAGTAAAATGCTAGATATCATTATTTATTATAAAAATGTTACTTATTTTTACATGTGTGTTTCTGGTCCTTAAGAACATAAAAGTCTAATATTTTTTTTAAAAAAAATGGCATAAAGAGAGAATAGAACTAATTAAAAATAGCACAGCAAGTAAGAGACAGAAATACATTTGTGGAGGACTTAGCACATGCCCATTATAGTTCTGGGGAATGTAGAAGGCCAGTGTTTAGGAAATAACACTTGGGATGTCCTTCAAATCATAACAAGCACAAAGTTGAGGAACAACACATGCTCCTATACACGTCAAAGTATTGTTTACATAGGAAAAATTGGCAAACATATTTCCATTCTGTGTTTCAGTTTTTGTGATGTTAACCTCAGATCTCATCATACAGCAAATACTCTTAAGTAAACACTATGTGAAATCAATCATTTTAGAGGAAATCTTTAGTATCCTAACATAAAACTGTTAAAACATAAGCTATTTTGTATAAAGATGAAAACATGGAATAACTCAATTAAATATAAAAACTGAAACACACACTTCTTAAAATTTCAGAATGTTTCTAGAAAATATCAGAAAAATAAATGGAAATTCTGTATTTTCAAAGAAGGTTAAACTTGCCCTCTGATTTTTTTCTTTATTTCCATAAGTTATAGAATTTTGAGTCAATAAGTTTCATTTCCACTGCACCTCTTGTATAACCTCATTTTTTAACATGTTATATATTGCCATATAAACAATTTTTTGGCTTTATGAATAAGTTTTGACTCTTATAGACTGTTTATATGCCCTATTTTTCAAACCATGTTTCACCATTCTAAATTTATACGTAGTCAATATTTTCTAATAAGCTAATTTAAATGGCAAATCTCTCCTCTCTGCTGCTATTCACATGAAAAAGTACAAAAGGAATACACTAAATATAATTTTATAAATGTCATACATTTAAAAGCAATAACAATTTTTATAAAAGAGCTGACCTGAATGTAGTGACACAAATCAAGGCCATCCATGGTTATGCAGTTATTTTAAAGTTCCAAAACCTAATATTTTTATAAAATAAAATAAGAAAACTTTCCTCTAAATGTGCTCATTAAATAACTGTCTTAGTTCCAGAGAACAAGGTCTTCAGCTTCTTATTCTGATTGTTACAGAAAACACTTGATGGAATTTATTATCAGAAATGCAGTTGCCACTGTATACACGTTTCCCTTTTCTGTCATGTGTTTCTGATTAGATGAGAAAAGAAACACATTTTCCTGAAATCCAGATTTTTTTTCTTATAAGATAAACCTATTCTTTAATTACAATGTCAACACTCTTAGCTTCCAAGTGATTTTCTTTAATCTTTTAAATAACTACACACCCATGACTAACTAGACTGTTCCCTCAGTTCCCAGCTATCATAGTTGGGAAATATTTTCAGGGTGCTTCTTTCTTTAAATACTAAATCACCTGCTTATCCCTGACTGGGCAATGAGTACATCTAGATCTGGGGGAGCCTGAACTTTCAGATCAGATAGTAATCATGATTCTTTTGTAGTTCTTCTTTTGTTCATCTGATTTATAATGTTCCTATTTTGGTACCAAGAATTTAAGTAACTTTAACGTCTGTAAACACTGTGTCATGGACTTTTAAGAAGTCAAGTCTAGAACTACAAAGAAACTAGAATGATGCAGAAGAGGAAGGAAGAGAAGGGAGAGGAGAAGGGGGTAAGAAGAAGAATAATAAAATTATCCCTGGGATCTGGGTGTAACATTGGATGCTAACTGTAACTGATATAGTGGGAAATCCTGCCAGCCAGAAAAAAAAAAAACAAAAAACAAAAAACAAACAAACAAAAAAAAAACAAACAAAAAAAAACCTATATGAGTTCAGGACTTACTTTTTCATAAAATAAGAACAAATGTTCTTAGCCTCTACTATAAGCTCAAGTACAAACAAACAAACAAAAAACATACACATGATTTCTGTTGCTGATCCTTCTGTATACTGTAAATATGCATTGCTCTCATTGGTTTAGAATAAAGCTGTTTTAGCCTATGGCAAGACAGAATAAGGTTAGTTTGAAAGAATCAAACTGAGGACTCAGAGGAGGAAAGATGAAGTTAGGAAAGAAGCTAGCCAGCCACTCATGAAACAAGATGCCAGAGAACCTGTAATTTATGGTCCACGTGGTCATACATATATTAAGGGAAATGGGCTAATTTAGATGTAAGAGCTAGTTAATAACAAATCTGAGCCATCAGCCAAGCATTTATAAGTAATAAAGGCCTTTGAGTGATAATTTGAAAGGGGCTGTGGGACAGGGCAGAACAGAGAAACTCCATTTACATATTGGTAGAGAAACTCCTGTTTACGAATGGCATTCCAACTTGTAGCCAAAATTTTCACATGAAACCTGACAAATCTTAAGAAAGAATCCTAGACACACAAAAATGGATTCAAGTACTGCTTTTTGGAAGCTGCCATTTCTTCTGTGGGCTCTGTTTAGTTGCAATGAGTTAAGGCACAGCTCCTTTAAAGATGGTTTCCTGGCTTAGTACTAGAGGCAAAAGTAAGTGGCCTATTTAAGACACCTTGCTGTCAAACACTTATATGATGTTTATGAGTAGCCAGTGGCACACTATTTGGTGACAGACAGCATGGACATAGAAACTTCCGAGAGTTTGGGTGGTAAACATAGCTCTCAGAGCTGGCAGTGAACATACCTGTTCCATAAGAGTAGCCTCTCAGTGAACCAAAGAATGGGGTGGAGCCAGCTTCCATAGCTGCCTTGTAGCCCTAGCTATACCTGTTTAGCACTTTAAAGACTTGTGTGGTCAGAATGAGATTTATATAGGCAGTAAAGACAGATTCAGATGAAGAAAAAAAAAAAAGACACACTTCTAAACAGTTTGCAGTGTGTTAAAAAATATACATAGGCTTCGGAGAGTACAGAAATGGTATAATAGATATTCATAAAAAAGAAACATATAATTTTAAAATAATAAAGTCCTTAAGGAGGAAATGATATAATGTTTAAAAGGCCACATAAATATAGAACATACATAGAGAATCTGGACACTGTATGTTATTGTTGTGTTTGAATTTTTTGACTGAAAAGGAAAGAGCAACAGCTGCTAAGAAACACCTGGTTTTGTAACAGGATTTCTGAATTGAATTGCTGGTTTAAGCCAACCTAAATATTTTAAAATTATCTTGACTTCAGAATTTAAGCCAAAAGGTATGTTACTTTGGAGGAGAGATTATGCTTTTTGTTTCACAAGATATGAGAGGCTAGGAATTCATTTTGGCTTAAAAAAAATAAGGTTTGATCAAATAACACCCGAAAAATCTCTGATAGAAAGAGATGGCCCGGATGATTCAATATTTCAGAGCATCTCTTGCAATTTTTTGAATTCTGCATCCCAAGCAGCTTTAAGGAGACTGGCTGAAATGATCCAGCCTCACAGAGTACTCCATCCAGAACTTGAGCATTATCCTGGATTTTCTCAGGGTGCCCCAGAGATTTCCAGTACCCCAGTGATCAGGAAGTAATCTAAAAACCTACCCCCACATTCCCAAAAATAATTTATGGATATTTGTCACTGTTTAGAGGTTGGTTACAAGTTATCATTGGTAATGGTCAGAACAAAAAGTTGAAAAGAGGAGACTCGATTCAGAAGTCCTGTTATAAATACAAAAGAGGAGTATAAAAGTTATAGGATAAAAGGTAGATTATTAAATCTACTTTAATCCAAAAAACAACCATTAATTTTACAATTTAGACATTGGTATGGACTTTAGTTTATTGATACAAATTTATAGTTAGTTTGGTTATACTGTATATGTATTTGTACTTTCATAGGGTATTATGTTTATGCATCATTTTAAAATGGATTATATAATTAAGAAGTACAGATTAACAACAAATTCATAGTCATGTTAGTTGGGCTTTTAAGGTCATACAGAGTTATCTTTAAGATTGACAGGCAATCTTCAAACACTTCAAAGGCCTCTGAGTGATTATTTGGTAGATGCTGTGGGACAGAGAAAAGTCTTTGTCTACACATAACTTCATAGGAATTATACAAATAGAGTAAAGGATAAGAATTAACACTCAAAGCATGAGACATGTTTTGCATATTAGGGAAACACTAATACTCAATGAGAAGAATAGCTGAAGACCATTACATAAGAGGTCTAATAGTCAGTGAGAAGAAACCAGAGTGAGAGGCAATGAAGCTGAGGGGAAGTCAGATTTCAAAAGGCCATGGTTGTGATTTTGATTTCCAGTAGTGTATATTAGGAAACAATTATGATTAAACTATGTAGGTAAAGGCAGTGAAGGCAGAAAACCTGCTCAGAAAGAATCTGTGTTGGTTTCAAATTTACTGTGATATGAATTTTTAGTCTTTTCTCATAAAAAATCTTTTTTATTTTAAAAGCATTTTAATATATTTATCATTTCTCTCCCTCGCTTCCCTCCTCCCAGTCCTCCTTGAGCCTCCATTTCCCAAGGAGGGCAAGGAATCCCAAGGTGAATCAGTTCGGTCTGTCATATTCAGTTGAGGTAGGTCCAAATCCCTCATCCCAGTGTCAAGGCTGAGTAGGTGTTCCTAACACAGGAATGGGCTACGAGATGTCAGTTTATGCCCAGGAATATACTCTAGTCCTACTGCAAGAGGCTCCACAAACTGCCCACTCCATTTGACTGCCATATACCTTAGGAGGATTTAGTTGCATCCTATGAAGTTTCCTCTGTGGTTATTTCAGAGTCAGTGAGTTCTCAAAGCTCCAGTCAGCCATCTCTGTGAGTTTCCTCCTCATGATCCTGATCCCTTTGTTCATATTCATTCTCTCTCTCTCTCTCTCTCTCTCTCTCTCTCTCTCTCTCTCTCTCTCTCTCTCTCTCCCTCCACCCCCCCCCCCAGCTTGGGCCAGGAGCTCAACCTGGTACTTAGCTATTAATCTCTGCTTCTGCCTCCATCCATTGCTGGATTAAGGTTCTTTAGTGACAATTAGGGTGGTGGTCATTCATTTGATTATAGGGAAGTCCTTTTTAGGCATCTCTCCACTATTGTTTGGAGTCCTAGTCTGGGACTTCTTGTGGGTTCATGGAGGTTTCCTCTCTCCCCCTTATGAGCCCAATTTACTCTGGAGATATTCTTTAATTTTTTCCAGGGGCTCCCTGGACGTCTCTCTTAAGTTCTGCAAATTTCAGAACGCCATTTTCACTACCAAGTAGTACTCCATTGTGTAGATATACCACAAATTGTCAATTCATTCTTCAGTTGAGGCACATCTAAGTTGTTTTCAGGCTCTAGCTATTATAAATAATGCTTCTATGAACAGTTGAGATAATGCCCTTGAGGTAAGAGTGTGCATTCTTTGAGTATATGCCCAATAATGGTATTTCTGGATCATTGGGGAGATTGATTCCCAGTTTTCTGAGGAACCGCCATATTGCTTTCCAAAGTAGCTATGCAAGTTTACACTCTCACCCACAATGGAGGATTGTTCTGCTTGCTCTATGTCCCCTCCAGCATAGGCTGTTATCTGTGTTTTTGATCTTAGCCATTATCACAAGTGTAAAATGGTATCTCAGAGTTGTTTGGATTTGCATTTCTCCAATGGCTAAGGATGTTGAACATTAAGTGTTCATTTCAGTCATTTGAAATTCTTCTGTTGAGAATTCCTTTTTTAGCTCTGAACCCCATTTTTAAATTGTATTTTTTTTTTTTTGGTCTCTACTTTCTTGAGTTCTTTTATATATTTTAATGATCAGTCCTCTGTTAGATGTAGACTATTGTTTTATCTTATTGACCATGCCCTTTGTCTTACAGAAGCTTCTCAGTTTCAGGATGTCCAATTTATTCAGGAGATAGTCTCTATTTCCTCTTCCCAAGGGGACCCCTGGATGTCTCTCTTAAGTTCCTCTTGCTACCTAGCTGTTCAGGGGTTGTTGTTTGCAACCTGGTTATTCTTTGCTTTATGTCTAAAATTTTGGAGACTTTTAATAACAGATTTAATTTCCTTGGGGCCATAGATCTATTTAGGTCATTTATCTGGTCTTGATTTAATTTTGGTACGTAGTACCTGTCCAGGAATCTGTCTATTTCTTTTAGGTTTTCAAATTTAGTGGAGAAAAAGTTTTCAAAATATGACCTAACGGTCCTCTGGATTTCCTTGGTGTTTGTTAAGTCCCACCTTTTATAGCTGATTCTATTCATTTGGATACTCTCTCTGCCTTGTGGTCAGTTTGGATAAGGATTTGTCTGTCTTATTAACTTTTCCAAAGAACCAACTCTTTATTATTTGTATTTTTCTCTTGGTTTCCATTTTATCGACTTCAGCTCTTGATCCAGTAGGTTCTGAGGAACTGTGGGTCTCAGGGAACCATCCTTGATCCTATAGGTGCGGGGGACTGGAACTGTGGGTTTCAGGTTGATGCTTAGGTTGCCGGGTGATGGGGTGGCTTAGGGTTTGGCGAAGAATGTGTAGTTGTGGGGGGGTGTCCAGTGAACTGGATTTTACTATAGCTTCTGTCATGAAGGGTTTTCCTTGCTGGACTGAATTTAGGTTAGAGAAGAGTGGGGTGAGTTTCCTAGAGCTGGGTCCCAGAGCCCCAGCTCCCTGTCTCATCTGGGTGAAGTGTCGTTCACCTCTTTGTCCAATATGTGCTGGAGATCAGTTGGTCTTAGATTGCTGCTGAAGTCTCCGAGTGATGGGGTGGATTGGGGCTTTGGGTAGGGTGTGTAGTTGGAAATGTCCAGCGAACTGAATTTTACTAGGCCTGCAGAGTTTTTTCCTGCTGGTCTAGATTTGGGGGAAGAGATGAGTTGTTTTCAAATACACTAAACAAACATAAGCAAGGTGAGACACAAAGAAAAGGCAGTAGCCGTAGACACTGCTAAACACGCCACATTTCAGCAGAAAGGAAGATAGACATTTCCCAGGAAAATAAACCAATACAATGGAAGGAGCTATTAAATCAGCTTGTCTACCTGCTTTACTTTATTTATACCATTTTATTAATCTTAATTACTTTTTAGTTTCATTAACATGCATTTTTATTATTATTTTTGAAATTGTAATATAATCATATCATTTCCTTCTTCCCTTTCCTCTCTCCAAATACTCTCATATGTCCCTCCTTGTTCTCTTTGAAATTAATGAAAATAAATGAGAAGAGAGTTCATTAATTTTGTTATATGCCATTTTATTTTATTGGTAGAAAGTTAAGCATAAAAAAAATTCAGTTAGCATTAAAGTAAATTTGTATGGATTTCCATATTTTCATTTCTCTAAAATAATTACAACTTACATTTCTTGCTTTTGTCTTCTAAGGAAAATAACTACAGCTTATAACGTTAATATTAATGCATATTTTATTCGTTTTTAAAATTAGTCTACAAAATAATAGTTTCACTGGGGATTTTATACATGTTTTACATATGTTGCTCTTATTCAGTCTTTCCCCATATCTCTTCCTGCCCACTCCTCATCGTGCTTACCTTCCCCTAATTGTCCTCCATATTTGTGAAGAGACTAATTTTCAATATGACATGCATTTTACTTCCTTACCTTTAAACATCATAAAATAACAACAAAATATAATAAATGTGTACACCATAAACCTAATTTAATGGGAAGAGGTCCCGCAGCTGACAGGATATTCCATTGTATTTCTGGAAAACAGTAAGATTTGAGGTATTAAAGGAATATGAACTAGAAAAGGAGATCTGAATTATATATAGAAATAATTGAATAAAAGGCTTTCTACCTTAACTTAATCCATATTTAATAAATAGAAAACATTCTAGATAATTAAAAAAATCACTGTAGGGTGAGCTAAAATTATAGCAAATCATTGATTTGCAAGTATCTTTCAGTGATATGTGTAGCACATAAAAGTTTGGAAGCATTGAGTATAGCTAACAGTGTTCACATTGCTAGAAACACCACGTTTAAATATATTTGCACACTCCAATTTTTAAAGTGATATTCTCATTTTTATTTTAAAGATGTAAAAACAGAGATGCATTAGATCACATCCATGCTAGTCAAGCTGATAAGTGGTGAATTCAGGATTTGATCCAGGAGTTTACAGCTCTATAATCACATTTTTACTGTCACATTATGGCAGTTTGTAAAAGTGAGTATTTTGATATTTGTATTTAGAAAACACTAAAAGAGATTGTGTGAGAAGGATTGGGGTAGACAAATATGAACTAAATTTCACACTTCTTCTTTTAGAAGACATACAGAGACATACAGATATTTATAATAGTTTTAGGCTGATCGGCCTAAGGCCCAGGCATATAACTTGCTAACTCTTTACTCTTAATTTAATTTATTACTTTTGTTTAGTCACACAGCTTGATACCTTTTCTCAGAGCAACATTGTTGTTCTCTGCTTCTTCTGGCTTCTCTCTGGCTTTTTGTTTTGTTTTGTCTGTTTTTAGGGTCTTCTTAGTCTAATAATCCTGCCCAAACTTTTTGTCTGTCTTTGGCTAATTAACACCTTTTTATTAAACTCGCAGACTAAGACAATTATTTACAATAAATCAACTTAATCTCCCTACACTCATGTTTGCAAAAGGACACCTCTCTGAGTGTACACTAAGGCATCTCCCTAACCCTTAGAAGGTGAATATTAATTTACAAATTCTAACACTGAATTTGCTTATCTGTGTCTTAGAGGTAGGTAACTATATAAGAAGAAGCCGTGTGTGTGTGTGTGTGTGTGTGTGTGTGTGTGTGTGTGTGTGTGTGTGTGTGTGTGTGTACCATTCCCTCAAAAAGCATACATTCATTTACCAAAGTAACTGCATAAAGGGAAGGAAAAATAGTTACACCTTCCCAGATTTGCAAAATGCAAACTGTGCACAGTTAACAGAAGACATAAATGCAAGCATAGACCCCTAACTAAGTCTGGTCACACCACAACAATAATAAATGCATCACAGAGTCTGACTCCAAAATCCCTATGATGGCTTCCTTGATCACAAAATAGAAAGTTAGGATTCTACAGCTAGCACAGCCTTGATATTTGTTCCTTAATATGCTAAGAACTATTTTGGCAAAAAATTAAAATGAGAATTTTATTTTTATTTAAATATATCTATGCACAATGAGTACTTTATATATATATATATATATATATATATATATATATATATATATCTGTTAAGCTATAGAATACAGTTTTCAAGAACTATCAATAAAGACAATCTAAAAATAAGTCTGCATCTTCATAGGAACTGCAAGAGTTACTAACTCTTTATCTTTACTGCAATGCAATAAACAGAGTGTTTGACTATCATCATATTCTGTGGAAAGCTATCTACTTTAAGAGAAAAAGAAAATGAGACACTTTGCAAATTAGGCTAAGGGAGTCACAAAGCCCAAGCACTCTAGGTAGGTTATGTAAACACTTTAACATGATTTGTAGTAAATAAATATTTACTCTTTGTAGTAAATAAATATTGCTCTTTTAGAGCATCCCTAAATTTTTAGAATTTTCTTTTCATTCATTTTAGTTTTGAAATAGATTATGAGACAGAGAACTTCCAAAAAGGCCATTTCTTTTGTGTGAGCTTGGTATCTATTCCACCCTTAAGAATCGCTTATTTCTCCATTTAACTCCTTTGGGGAAAATTAATTTTTCATTTGCAGTGGTTATCAAGCAGAGATGGCTCTTGGATTAGGGATGGAGTTCTTTGTCCACTTCCCTTTTTCAAAGTAGTAAAGGTGATGAGAGTAAAAGGCTACTACAACAAACTGTTTAAACATATACCTGAGCTCATATATATGAGATAACTGTTCAGAAAGAAGGAGCTAATCAGGGCATGGGGACCACGGGATTGAACCTTTCAACCCAAACACGACTATTGCTTCATGCCCAGCAGTCTAAGCAATCATGCTTAATCAATGAAGCCAGAAGAAAACTACAAAAGGTATACATTCCTAGAAAGCCTCTGGGCTGGAGAGTGTTCTTGTTTGTTTTGCTCTGATTGTGGTAAATACCATGAGGAAAAAGTAGCTTGGGGAAGAAAAGGATTTGTTTTAGCATGCAGGTTATATTCCACCAAGAAGAGAAGCCAAAATAAGAACTCAGTCCAAGAACTTGGAGCAGAAATCATGGAGGAACACCGATTGCTCACTTTATTGTTCTTTGTTCTCTCGTGTATCTTTCTTGTTCATTCCAGACCAAGAAATCACATGCCCAAAGTAAATTGGGAATTCCTACATTAGTTGGAAATCAATGCATTGTCCCCCCAAATTCCTATATTCCAGCTTGACTATAAATGTTTCCCCTTCCCAAATGGTGCTGATATATGTTATCTTGAAAGAACTAACCATCACATTGGCCCAGAATATATTCACACATCAGTAAGTTATGTCACACAAAGATACTGAAAACACAGATGTGCCTGGGCATTAGATACCTAAGACTTTCCCCATGAATCTTCTCAACTAGCTATAAATCATATTCAGTCTTTTCTATCCTTTATTGCATCCTCTGTGATAACCAATATTAATGTAAGTAACTACTTGTGAATAACATGAAACATTTAACAAAATCATTGACTCCAAAGGAGGGAGGGAACCTCTATTTTATAGCCAGTCAACCAGAGGCACAGATAACACCTTGGACTATAATAAGCCTGGGAAGTTGTGCCAATCCTATGGGATTAAGCCCTAAGCCTTGAAGCCTGATAGTGAATATAGATTGCTAGTGTCAGAACTGAATTAAATTATATGATGCTGAGGTAATCCCCCACCACACACACACACACACACACACACACACACACACACACACACACACACACCACACTGCACCAATGGAGAATTACGTGGCATAAGAAAAAAAGAAAGGAAAGCAAACTACATATTTGCAATTTAGTGTAGTGTTTGACAATCCTGACCACTCAGCTTCTGTTTGGAAAATGCTGAATTTCATTTAGAGAAAAAGTTGAATGGAGGTGAGTGCTGTGGGACTATGGTTTTGTAGACTGTAAATACTTGTCACTCCTATTGTTTGAGTAAATTGCTTATTGGTCAAGTAGCTAGGCAGGAAGTAGCAGTGGGGCAACCAGACTAGGAGAATTCTATAAATAAAATAATAATAATAAAAAAGAACACAGCAGCAGATTGTAGGGGTATTGTGTTGTCTCATGGTAAATAATTGTCCCACCCACTGGTCTAATAAAAAGAGCTGATTGGCCAAAGGCAGACAGGAAGTGTAGGTGGGGCTACCAGACTAAAAACTCTGAGAACAGACCACCAGACAGAGCACCAGGGAGAGACCCGGAAGAAGCAGAGGACAACCATGCTGCTCTAAAGAAAGGTACCGAGCCACACGGCTGAACAAGAGACATGGGTTAGATGAAGGGTAGAGAGCTAGCAAGTGATATGCCTGGGCCTGAGGCTGATCAGCCAAAAACTAATGAAAGCGTCTGTGTGTCTCTGTGGGACTGCGGGACTGCGGGTCTGTGGTCCTAAACCTTGAGGCTAGGCCCAAAAGTCCGGGCCAGAAACCTCTTACTACAGCAGAAAACAACAATACTCAGAGGAAGCAGGATGAGAATGCTGCACTGAGGAAAAGGGTACTAAGCCATGTGGCTACATATAAATAGAAGTATGGGTTAACTTGAAGTATAAGAGTTAGCAAGTGATAAGGCTAAGCCATCTAGCATGTAATCAATATAAGACTTTGTGTGGTTGTTTACTGGTCCAGACCTCTGGACTAGGTCTGGTCAGGAATGTTTGACTACATGTAAAGATTTTTCATCAGCGGCTCAGAGGAAGGCTGTTTTGAAGGTTTTATAAGTTCAGTGGAAGCCATCCTGTAAGGAAAAGGTTAAGTTACTCACCACTGCTCCCCCTTTCTCCCTTCCTCCCAGTCCTCCCTCAACTGCCTCCCACTCTGCAATCCATTTCCCCAGTGAAGGCAAGGAATGCCAAGGTGAGTCAATTCAGTCTGGCATATCCAGTCAGTCGAGTTGGTTCTGAGTCCCTCATCCCAGTGTCAAGGCTGAGTCAGGTGTTCCTCTGTAGAGAATGGGCTCCAAGATGTCAGTTCATGCACCAGTAATAAACTCTGGTTCCACTGCAAGTGCTTTCACAAGCTGCCCACACCATTTCACTGCCGTCTACATCTGGAGGGTTTAGTTCATTTTTATGAAGGTTCCTCAGCTGTCATTTCAGAGTTAATGAGTTCCCAGTAGCAATGGTCAGCCATCTCTGTTAAAATCTAAATTATATTCAATATATAAGATCTTCCCAGATGTACAAAATGAATACTAGAATAAAAGGCCATCAAAATATGCAATTAATAAAGAATAAGTATCTGAGATGGTGGTTACAAAATTCTAAAAGGAGAATTCATGCATTTTAGGAATAAAATTTTACTAAGCTGAATCTTGTAGTAGGAGGGTTCTCGGGTCCCGGGCAGCCAAGACCCACAGACCTGCCGCCCAAGCCCGCTTAGCTGCCCAGCTGCCCAAGCCCCTAGAAATGACTCAGACGCTTATATTAACTTCATGCTGTTTGGTCTATGGCTCAGGCACATTGCTAGCTAACTCTTATATCTTAAATCAACCCATTTCTATTAATCTGCCATGTGGCCCGTGGCTCACCTGTGTTTCTTACATGTTTCTTTTTGGGCGGCTTGCTTGATCTGCCTCTGACTCCACCCTTCTTCTCCTACCTAAGCTCTGATTTCTCCTCCTACTTCTTCTATGGTGCCTGCCATGGCCCAAAACAGCTCCTTTATTTAAAGATTGAGATTCACAGCAAACATAAACGCATTCCCACATCAGAATCTTTATATTTGAAAGTCTTCAAATATTTTTAAATTATAAATGCATCAAAGTCAGTATATTTGTGTCTAGTAGGATGTGATCATATTTTACATGGCATAAACCTCAACATAATCACAGTGTAAACAGGTATTCAATTTCTCACCCACATGGAAAGGATCCAGGACCCTTCAGTGTTACTGACCATGGGTGTGTCTTTCTTGCTTAAGGTCAAGGCTTCCTGTTGTAGAGACAGTGATGACCTTTGCTTCCCATCTGTCAGGTAGGAAGTGGATATTGTTCCTCAGGGACATTCTTTGGATGCTGTATTTAACACTTCACCTACTTCCCACTGGCTGTCATTTGCACAGCTTCCTCTGTCTGCAGAAGAAATAACTAGACACATGCTATTTTTCTAGGTAGTTTTCTACTCCTTTAACCCTGAAAGATAATTTACTATGGAAAAAAATGAGGGCTGAGGGGCAGTCAGCATTTCTTTGACAGTATCAAAACAAGCTCCCAGTCATTCTTCACAAGCGATTTCTCTCCTTGTCAGCATGACCTACAGCATCATTCTATTCTTCATTCACCAGTCGAGTCACTTCTCTCAAGAAACTGAGGAAGGAGGTGAGGAAAACTAGAGGTCATCAACTTAAATGGTCATCGAATGATGTCTTCTACTTGCAAGGTTTTCTAATGAATAAATATTTTCTAATGTTTATTCTACAATTTCTCTCTCTTATAAATATGGTTCTCAATAGTTTGGCACATTAACGATTGGTCGTACCCTCATGATCAATAGCATGTCTGTTGTCACATCTTGTTATGTGTTCTTTTCCATGTCCTGTTAACAGATTCTCATGCACAGTTGATTTTAGCAAACACTCTCCCTGTAAACAGCTTGCAGGACCTCCCTCATGTATGTGTTATGTGGACCAAGAGACAGTGAGAGAGGGGTAACATAAGAGTCATCAGCAAAGAAAATCAGTAACTTGGATTTACTTTGTGATATAAAGCAAGTTATTTAAATTCATAGGCTGTAATTGTCTCAGCATTTAAAAATTAGCTACCTAATAAGACAATTTGGTTAAGGGACATTAGTATAGTAATTTCATATTAAACATCATTTTAATATTATATTAAATATTGAATCCATTAATAGATTTATATGTAATCAGCACTTAAATTTTTAAAGTGCTTTTACTCACCAAATCTTTATTTAAGACAATGTACTCCTACATATGTGCATAAAACCCAGCAATCATGAAAATGTTATGTACAAAATTGCTAAATATTTTACATGTGAGTAAAAATATGTCTTAAATAATGTAGTGTCCCACTTGCTTAATTTCCTCTAAAATTAATTTAGCCATTGTTAAAAGTTTTTGGATAGAAAAGAAATATCTTAACATATAACTAAAGAGTAAGTATGCCTGCCTTATTTGAGACTCTTTTTGAATTAGGGATTGATTTAAGTTTGAGAGAGAGAGAGAAAGAGAGAGAGAGATAGAGAAGAGAAAAGAAGGAGTAGAAAGAGGAAAGGAGAAAATATGAAAATTATTCATCAATGTACAGAGTAGAGTCCTTGAAGCAATCATTCTCCCTGCTGACTTCTCCTCTTGGGTTAATAAGGACAACTTTTGAGTTTATTTCTCACATCATGAAATGTAGACCCATTAAATATGAGAAGTATAGAGACTAAGTACCTGTCTGGACAATGATGCGTCATACACGGTTTGTATAGAGAATTGTCATTTTCATTTAGTGATGCTGGGTTCTCTTAATGAACAAAAAGAAGGCATGAAATCAATCAAAGCTCTTTCCAGAAGAACTGCATTTGGTTGTTTTTTGCACACGGGACAGAAGAAATCTTAGGAAGAATAGTAGGTTTGGGATAATTAGGTTGATATCTTCTCTTATGGAATCATCATACATTGTTCAAAACAAATTCTGAAATTCAAATTCCCGGTTTTGGTAGCAGCTTTAGGCTCCATAAGTTTCACATCACCTCCCAGAATACTGTTTTCCTTCTGAATTCTATTTCAGTTACAATATCAACTACTTCTTTTTGATGAGCTATTTTATCCCTCAGTTGGCTTGCCAGTCCTACAAATACTCCTGAACTCGGGCTAAGTCTTTGGGTAGCTCTTGGAAGCAGTTACCTTCTGCCTGGTAGAAATCATTGGCATGCTCTTTTAGGAGTCAAGCTGATTCTTTGCAGTAAAGGCAGCCATCTGGAACCTGGTTATCATCAGGGAAATAGAGGAGGATACTACTCCCAGTGTACAATGGGGACAAGAGTGTTTATTTCCTTTCATGCTGATTAAATTTTCAAGGGAAAGGTTAAACGGCAGAACACAACAGGCAGGCCCATCACTAGGCCCACATGTGCCTACATGTTCTGTAAATTTGACAGTACTGTGTGAAGGGCAGTTTCCAGGATCTCCACCAGCAGGAACCGAAACAATCTAAAATTAGATGGCAATGGGGAAAGTCTCTGGAGGATGTTCAAAATGTTCTTTTGTTTGTTTTCTTTTGTGTCATTAAGTAAATGTTGTAAATCATAGGTCAAAGGTCCTGGGATGCTTCCAAAAGCCAACTCCCTTCATTACAGAACAGGAATTCCAAGAGAATCATGGGGAGCAGAAAGGAATACATGGCAGAGAAGTAACAAGAGAAACTAATATTAACTGTGAAGAAAACAGCCAGCTGAACACTGATGAAGGTGAAGTCAAGCTCTCTGTTACTGATAAGGCCTAGCAGGACAAAGGTAACAGTTGAGAAGTTGCTGGGCACATTTGTGGCAAACTGTTTTGAGACAGAAAGCATAAAAGGGGGAGAGGAGCAGGCAGGGTCTTGACAGAAAGGAAGGTACCAACACTGAGAGCCTCATTCAGTCCACCCTATATACAGCACACCTATACACCAAACAAATCCAAACTAGGCTGCCACCAGTTCAAGAAGCTGTTCCTAAAACTCTATTTCACACACAGAAGGAAGCTCACCCTCTGCTGAGCCTCCCCTTGGAACAGGGACGAATGCCTCAGCTGACGTACAGCTAACCGGGCACGTCATTCACTTCCATGTACAAGGAAGGACATCTGGTACTTTGCTTCAAGTGTGTGGCTTATTTTATGCAACAAAAGTATCCTATAGTCTCATATATTTTGCTGCAAATTATAGGATCTTTTGCTCAGCTGCGTAGTATATACCATTGTGTACACACAACACACTTTCTTTGTGCATTCCTTTCTGAATAACTCATGAACATTCTCTGTTTTGTCTACCTTGGAAGATTCTGCAATAAGCATCTATTATGATAACGTACTGATTTCTTATAGATAGTAGAAATAACATAGCTTGATACTGTGGTAGCTCACTTTGAGCTTTCTGATGAACTCTTAATCTATTTTTCCATTGTGGTTGTAGTGACTTAAAATTCTAACAGTTTTTAAAAAGAACCCTTATCTTCACACCCTTGCTTGTTTGCTTATTTAATTAGATATATGCATTGCCTTTGATAGGAGACATTCTAATGGAGATGAAATGATATATCACCGTATTTTTGACATCTGAGGACATTATACGGTTTTCTACTTTTATTCATGATTTGCATTGCTTCTTTGAGACATGTTTGTTTAGACTAATTTCTTTCATTTTCATTTGGACTGTTTGTTTTTGTTGCTGAGTTTATTGAGTTCTTTTCCTAATCTGGGTATTAATCTTTTGAACAGTGACACATTCACATTTTCTCCAGTTCTAGAGCATTGTCTCAGTCTGTGGTCTGCTTCCTAGTTCGCTGTAATCCCATTTGTATTTTTTAGATACTGTTCTCTGTGCTTTGTGGCCTTATCCTGTAATTAGTCACTGTAAAGATATCCTCAAAGTTTTCCTTTTTTTTTTTTTCTAGAAATTTTACAGTTTCAGGTCTTAAGATCTGTAATCCATTTTGAGTTGAGTTTTGTAAAGAATAAGAGTTAAGGGTCAAGTTTCAGCCTTCAACACATCAACAAATTGTTCACTCTGAACCATTTATTGAAGAAGCTCTTTGTACTCCAACATATATTTTGACATATTTTTCAGGAGTAAATTATCTACAGACTCTGGTCTTCCTTCCCCCCTCTTCCTTGTGTTCCATTGCTCTCTAAGTCTGTTATCAGGACTGTTCCACATTTTTCAATGACAATAGCTCTGAAATGTGTCTTGAAATTAGGAATTGTGATGCATCCAAATTCTCTCCTTTCCTTCTTGAATATCTGGAGTCATTGTTTCCCCTGTCAACTTTAGAATTTTTTTTTAATAGTTTTAGAAGAATTTCACTGACATTTTAGTAGAAATTGGATTGCATTTCTAAGTAATGTTGGAGAATGTGGACATTTCAACAACATCTACTAGGCATTGCCTCTATTTCAAATTAATAATGTCTTTATTTCAAATTAGAATCATGGAAAATTTGTTCGGGGTGAATATGTGCATATGTATGTGTTTGCTGCTGGGAGCAATAATGGATGGGATGACTTTGGCTTTATCTTTCAGCAAGATCATTACTCACCCTTAAAGGTGTCCATAGATTTTTTGAATGTTGATTTGTGTTCTGATATTTACAAAGTTTGTTTAAGCACTTTTAACAATCAAGTGGAATTTTCAGGATTATATATACATAGAATCACATCATCTGCATAGATATAATTTTCCTTTCCTATTTTTATTTGTTTGTATTCTTCTCTTGACTAATCAATCACTTGGTGTATTCAAATGAACCAATAAACCCTAAATCCAAACTGACAGCATTTTTTTTCTACTATACACTTACAAGGCAGATGACTTCTGACACTAGATACTTGCCCCTTTGGGAGAATTATTAATAGACTTGATGGGAAAAATGCCTGTCTGTTCAGATACTTCTTGGCTTCACTATGCAGCATATTTTTTGTGTGTGTTGTTGGCCAGAATTTCCTTGGGATGAGAAGATTAAAATTTTTTTATTCACTGCTAGGACAGTAGGTCATAGGACATAAGTATATCTTGATGCCATTAGTTGCTCCTTTTTTTTTTTTTAAAAAATCAAAATAATATACAGATCAAAATTTTATTCCCATTTCTAGGACTGAATTCAGTCATAAATTATTAAGCCAATTTATGACTATATTGAGTGTGCTTGCATTCCAGTGTATGGTCATTAATGCTTACAGTGTTTTTTTTTTTTTTTTTCATCTGTTTCCCAAACATTATTTCTCAAAAAACTAATATCTGTTATAATTGAGCTAACAAATAATGTCAGTGTTAATGGGCTTATTTGAAGTTAATGTTGTGGTCCTTTAAGTTATAATCACTAATTCCTTGATTTACCATTAGCTGCTATTTATTAATCCCCAAGTCTTTTCAGGTTTAAAAGGGAGACTAGAATTGGCCACTGTAGTTGACTAGAATTCAGGCAGAAATATTAGTTTACAAATTACCTTTTCCTACATGAACTATAGTTTTGTTGTGATGAGTTTGCATATTTACTTTACTTCAGATTTTTCTAGGTAGGGTAAAGGGAACAACCAGCACCCCTCAAACACTTTAGGGATTTCAAACTAGTCCTTTATGCCTTTATCATTCTGTCTTGACTTCATTTTTTTAAATGCCCATTTCAATTTTTCTATTAAACTATCCCACTGATGGGAGTATTTTTATGTCTATTCTGGGACAAAATGAATTGTATGATGTGTTCCTTAGTTTGAAGAAAGGATGGCTGAATGACAAAATGCATGCAATATTGTCTGCCCAGATTATTCTACAGCCTTCTGAAATTTGTATTATTGAGTGGTCTACATCAGGCATGTAAAATATTCATTTAAAGAGCTATTTGTTTCTCTAGGAATGCCAGCATCAGGCTCACATGCCAGTTGTGGTTTTAAAAAGCAGCTCCTAAAGGAGGTGTGGCTTTATTGGAGGAAGTGTGTCACTGTAGGGTAGGGCTTTAAGGTCTCTATTTCTCAAGCTTCTCTCAGTGTGTCTGCCAGCTGTCTTCCCATAGCACTCCCAGATCCAGCTCTATGAATTCCTACCTACTGCCATGCGCCCCTTCAGCATCACAAAGGACTGAACCTCTGAAATTGTAGGCAAGCCACCATCAAATAAATGATTATAAGAGTTGCTGTGTTCATCGCGTCTCTTCACGGCAATAGTAAACCCTAAGTAAGACACCAGCTGTATTCATAACCTTCAAATCTTGGAATCTTTCACAGAAACACTGGCAGTTACTGCCTTTCCTATTTGTAGACAGAACAATTCTTTCCATGTCTTCCTCATTTCTGAAGAGTAATTTTCTGGGTATGTATTCCTGAATGCAAGCTTCATTTTCCCTTCAGAATAAAAAATATGCAGTAACATTCTTTCTTGTTTTTACTGTTTATTTAATGAATGTTCCCTTTAACATTGTTGATAGTTCTCTCTTGCAGTTTTATAATTCTCTTTGCTAGGCACTTCCATCAATTCATCTGCAATATGCTACCATGAGAAAAATTTTTTGGTGGAGTTTACTTAGGTTCTTAGAAACCTCTGAATCTGGATATCAATTCATCACCCTACTCTGTCAGAGTTTCTGCAAGTATTTCCCTAAGCAAGGTTGCATACTTTCTTCTTTCTTTGGATTTTGGGAACCCACAAAGTTCAAATGCCTGTTTATTTAATGGAGTCTCATGACTCTCTATGGGGATTTAATAAAAGTTTCAGAAGTTTCGAAGATATCAGAGGGAATCTACCCACTGTCTATGTGGGGAGTTAATAAAAGCTCCAGAAGTTCCAGAGCTCTAACCATAGTCAGTGTAAGAGAATCAGAGAGTGGTGATTCAAACCTTTAATCCCAACACAGGGAGTATCCTGGGAGTGGTAACCTATGCCCTTAATCCCAACTGAGTCAGGTCACTTTAGATTATGAAAAGAATTCCAGGGTGGGCTATGCCTTAATTTACCAAGAGAGTATTTAAGCTTAAGGCAGACATAGAGTTGGGGGAAGCCAAGCCAAGGGAAGCGAGGCTGAGGAAGCTGGAAGACAGCTGGGTAAGATCTGACTGGGGTGTTTATTCCCTTTAGTATCTCCAACTTCTTCAGAGATCTATCCCTGAGTCTCATTTATTCGTGTGACAACTCTCAACAAAAATTTGCTGATTTATTTTTATATTTTATAAAATCTTCAGTATAGCCTCAGGATCCTCATATCATATCATTTCTCCCCAACATGTTTGGATTACAATGTATACCACCATACATAGTTTTGTCCATATATTTTTCTACTTAAATTTATATCGTAGATTTCTGTTTAGTTTATTCTGGAATCTCTCTCTCTCTCTCTCTCTCTCTCTCTCTCTCTCTCTCTCTCTCTCTCAACTTATTTATATCAATTGTGCCTATTTTATTGACTTATTTTTCTAAACTCTCAGAAGACTCATATGTATACTAACGCTCATGATTTTGTATTAATGACTAGTCACTATTTCTCTCTTTGGAGTATATTGCTATAGTTACTATGTTCCCTTATAGACTGTAGGACCTTGGTTTTTATATTTATTATGACCCTACATTGCTACATTGATGTTTATGCATTTGGTAGACCTATTGCCTCTATTAGTTTTATGAAGTGACTTTCCCAGTAAATGGCTTTGTCATGCATTTTCTTAGCATGCCAGCTTGTGGTCTATGCTGGCTATGTTCTCATTGTTCATCACAGTGTAATCTTCTTTAGTTTGTTTGCCTATAATCAATTTTTCTGGACACAGTGCCTACAGCAGTGACTGAGAGAGTCCCTTTTCTCTGAAGACCACTTTAGCAAAGGGAAACTAGGTTGCTCCAGTGATATAGAATACAATGGATTTTTTTTAAAGGATGGAAACAAGGATAAGAGTCACCATGTGTGTAGTTTGGCAAAGTGGATGGAGAAATCATATGGGGGTCAGCAGCAGCAACAGAGAAATCATTAAAGGACAAGCAAGGCATGAAGTACATGTCCTCACATCTTTGTAGCTTCATCTACCTATAGCACCTTGAGTTCATAGCTTTGTTTACCAAATCAAAGCATTGCATTGGAAGAGACAGTGCAGTTTTTTTTTTGTTTTTTTTTGTTTTTGTTTTTGTTTTTTTTTTTTCTGATCCAAAACTGTAGAACAGACTTCAGGTAGCTTTTACAATGGATGTCCAAGTCTTCTATTTCATCTCACCACCTAGATAAGATGCCTGACATAAATAACTTATAGGAATGGATTATTTATTTTAGGTATTGATTATAGATGACCCAGTTCATAGTGGCAGAGAAGGCATTAGAGTACAGAATAGTTCACATTCTAATGGGCAGGAAGCGGGAGAAAGGGGAGACAGGACAAAGATAAGTTGTAGTCTCCTCAAAACATCTCACTAATGTCTATATTTTTAGCAAGGCTTCACCAAATGAAGTGCCCCAAACCTCCATAACATCACCAGCTAAGACCAATCCTTCAACCTAAGAATGTTTGTGGGAGATAGATAAACCCAAATTTTGACACCCCTAAAACTGGAGAGTCTTCCTATGACTGTTTGACAGAAACCATGGGACTCTCTCAGCTGTTACCAAAGAGACAGAATCAGAACTGTCAGCCTACTCTATTCGTTTGTATACCATGAACCTAGGCTTGAATGTCTTAATGGAGTTCCCAGTCTCCCTCATTGTGTTAGAGTGTTCTTCTTCAGTCAACTCAGAATTCACATATTCTTTTATTCGGCTTAGTTTGGGAAAGAAAGCCAAACTGAACACAAGTCACTTATTTCATTCAGTATCTAAAATATTGTGCTTTTGAAAAATCCTTCACACCCAAGAAATAAGTTAAACATGTGTTTTGTTCCCTAGTGGGTGGGAGCAGGAAGCAGAAAGAAAGACTGGAAAAAAAAAAAAAAACCTTAGAGCTACATTCACAGATCTTTAAATATTTTTCAGTGTGTTTGTGCACCTCTCACTTCTCAGCATCTAATTTAGCTCTAAAATAAGACAAAAGAGTATTTTTGTCTTCTCCTTCTTACTTTCTATTGACATAGTTTTTACTGATGATCCATTGGTTTTATAAATATTTGTTACTTGTGGAAGTCTTAGGAACATGAGAATCAACAACAACAAAAAAATGTAGTCTCTTATCATTGTAGAGTAGGTAGGAGAAAAAAGTAAGCAGGTTGTTTACGGAAGATATTATTTGGCAGAAATGGTTATTTATAGAGGCCCAATAGGTTCTATCACCAAATGTCAGGTTGCTACATGAAATTATATAATATACAAGCAGAACTGTATGTGTAGTTTAAATAAAGACTATATTATCGTTAAAAGGTGTAAGGGAGTCAATCCTAGTGCTACATGCTTATAACTTCAGCTAGTCAGTAGGGCGAGGAGGAAGAAGAATCATGAGTCTAAAAATCTGTCTGTGTTACTGAGTGTGTTAAAAGACATTCTTGGAATTTTAGTGTGACACGGTCCCAAGTGTGTGTGTGTGTGTGTGTGTGTGGGAGAGCAGTAATAAAGAGGCTAGAGATACATAAAGGTTAGCGTTAGAATACTTACTGCTTAGCTTGATTGAGGCTGAGTTCAATTCCTTACATGGGGAAATAAGGGAGGAAGATAAGATATTAAAAAAACAGAAATCATCATTAGTAGCAGTGAGGGAAGGCACAATAATTCTTCCTAGGTGGTACTATGATCTCCTTAACTGGATGGTTTCTTCTTCTTAGTAAAGTCTTAGAAGCAGCCCATGATTTGTGACACCCAGTGCTTTTAAAATATTTCTTGTATGTACTATTGAGACCTGTATTCAACCAGATTGTATACAATGCTAAGAATCTCAGTTGGCTTTTGTGAACTAACAGCATTAGGCCCTGGTAAAAAAGGGAAAAGACTCCAAAAGTATATTGATTTTCCTGAGAGAAGGAAGATTTCATCTGTTGAGAAATGAAAGCATAACTGCTTTGGTGGCTTCAGGGAAGACAACTATCACCACTAACTGACTGCTAACTACTAGTTCTCACTTTTCCACTTTTTGAAGAAAGACATGGAATAGTGAAAATGTGTATCTCTTTTTAGTGTAATAAAGTAAGCCATAACTTTACGATCCCATTGTCTCTTCAGCAAGGGCTCTTCCACCGTTATTGCCATGAGGAACTTTGAAGCTGCCCTTCTATTCATACTACAAGTGAGATTCTCAGAAAATCTGTCTGATATATCTAGTTTTTCTCCAGATTTTGGATTCTTGGTCATGTTAATCAAGGGAAATATTTCCTGACTTAAGTTTTTTTTTTTTCTTCCCTTTATTAAATAAACTTGCCTGGATCTATTTGGCCATGAACTCACAGAAATCCGAAAGGATCTCTGCCTCTGGAATCTGAGTGCTAGGATTCATGGCTAACTCTGTGGGTGGCTCTGTCTTCTGATATTCAGGTAAACCATTTCTTTAGAGTATACACAATATGTCACCACATATCCTGATCCTAAACTGGCTTATTTCTTTGGGAGAGTGATGTGGGATGTTTATATGCTGTAAATAAAGAACTCTTTGACCATGGCAAGCACCATAGAATAAGTAGGTGGGGAAATTAGAGCATAGGTAGGAGAAGGAGGGTGGAGTCCGACATAGAGAGACAGCTAGCCACCTAAGATTCAGCATGTAAAATAACACAAGTGAGACACCGGCCATATAGCAGAACAGATGTGTTAAATTAAGATAAAAGAGCTAACTAGCAATATGCCTGATCCATAGGCCAAACAACATGAAATTAATATGCAGTGGAATTATGTAACATTGTAAACAATTGTCCCGCCTACTGTTTTAATAAAAATGCTGATTGGCTGGTGGGAGATGGGAAGTGTGGGCAGGGCTACCAATCTAAAAAATTCTGGGAACAAGAAGAACAGAGCGGATATATCACAGAGTTGCCAAACAAGCCAGAAGAAGCAGAGGACAACTATGCTTCTCTGAGAAAAGGTAATGAGCCTTCATGGCTGAACAGGATAAGAATCATGGGTTAGTTTAAGGGTAAAGAGTTAGTAAATTACATGCCTGGGTCTCAGGTCATCAATCAGCATACAATTAATACAAGCTTCTGTGCGTTTCAATGGGACTATGGGACTGTGGTTCTGAAAGTCTGGCCCACGAGGCAAGACTGGAAATTCCAGGCCAGGAATATAATACTACATTAATATAAGTGTTTAGTCATTTGGGGGCCTAAGTAGTAGCAGGCGGCTAGGCACTTGGGATTGCAGATCTGTGGGTCTGGATCTCTGGCTGGACCGGGTCAGAAACCTCATGCCACAGGAGAGTAAGTAAAGCCTTGATATATAACATGAAAACCTTACAATGTACATTTTTACATATCCTATGAATATCAACTACTAGATTCTAAGCTTCTCTGTCTTCCTCTTTCATAAACTTTCATGCTGCTCTGAAATATCAGTTACTAACATATCAACATAATTTCTGTCTAGTGTCCTTATTGTATTTTTTTTCTTTAGTAAAACCTCCATTTCATTTTTATCTTTCTTCCTCAGGTTTTTATTTGTACCACTTCAACGTACATGATAGTTTCTTTCATTTTTTTTATTACTGATAGATGTAAAACTGGTAGCTTTTCTTCCGTTTTTATAACAGTCCTGTAACTCAATTTTCAGTTGCTCAATTTTCTCAAAGATAGTAGTTTCTGGTCATTGCCTTTTAGAAGATTTACTGGGTAATATAAAGAAGAATTCATAAGGAAGTAGACTGTTTTCTTTGAAAAATGTGACCTAGTTTTGAAGATATTGTGCTATTTTCAGAGCTAATGTTTTCAAAGTAAAATAAAGAAAAAAATGTTGCTTCCACTATTTAGAAAGCACAGTGACTTCCCTGCAATTTAAATTTCACATAATAAATATTCTTGGGCTATATGCCAAAATAATGTTAGGAATTATACTTAAAATTTCAAAATACAATGAAGACTAAGCAAGCAGCAAATTAAAACTGTCATACTGAAGAATCTTGAATAAAAAGACAGAAACCTGAGTACTTCTTGTCAGTGGCTATGGAGATACGTTCATTGATTTTTTTTCCCCCATTGGTGTGGCTTTATTCTCAGTAAGGCACTCAGAAAGCCAGTTCATACATCTTAGGTATTTTTGTAGCTGGAGCACCCTTGGAAAGATGAAAATAAAAATATATAATGAAACAAAGAACATCATCCCATGCTCAGGAGAATTTTCTAGGTAAATTTTCTTTCTGATTTTTTTTTCACTTTTAATGTGTGTGTGTGTGTGTGTGTGTGTGTGTGTGTGTGTGTGTGTGTGTGTATGTGTGCGTATTTTCCCCTTAACCTTGTTTTGAAACAAGGTTTCTTGAAAAGCACCATTAAATAGGCTGTGAGCTTTTGCAGATTTTCTTCTTTTTACCTTCCTATCTTAGCGCAATAATTCTGGGATTATTGAAGTGTGCTACTGAGTTCAGCTTTACTTGGATACTGGGAGTATGACCTTAGATCATCCATCTTACAATTCAAGCACTTTATCCACTGAGCCATCCTCACTAACCTTGTTTGGTTTTCTGATCTGACACCGTTGTGCTGCTCCTTCGCAGATGTCCAAAGGACTTGAGTTCTGACTCCACAGCTACCTACTCAGCTGTGAACGACACAAAAGCTAGGACACAAAATCACCTAAATGTTCTTCACTAGAGTAACAAACAGTGAAAATTTTGTTCAAATACACAATGTAATACTATTCAGATGCAAAAAAATGAAATGTATAGGCAATTAGTAGAACCAGAAAATATTATTGAATGAAAATAAAGAAAAAAAAAACCCACATATTCTCCCTCATCTGTGGACCCTTTCTCTAATCTTGAAATCGGGGTGTGTAACCATAACCTGAAGTAAAAACAGATTTCAGGAAATAGAAAATGGGGCCAGGGGGAGGAGGAATAAAAGACACAGGGATAGAAGAATAAGGGGGGGAGGGGAAAGTGTAGGGTCTTAATTATGCCTCAAGGGACGTCAACCCGAAGGAGAGAGACGGGGAATGGAAAATGACACAACACCACAATGAGAAGATCTTGTAAATGCAAAGATGTATTTCTCACAGTTCTGGAAGGTGGAAATCCCAAGACTAGATCCCAACGCATCAGCTTGTGGCAAATCTGTTTGCTATGATGCGACCTTCTTGTAGTATCCTCATATTCTAAGAAGGATAGAGTGTTTCTATAGTTTCTTTAATAATAATAACTTTAAAAAGTAAATTCCATTTAGCAACCTGTCTCCTAATACCCTTATCCCTTCTCATATCCCACTGCCTAGCTTTGAGGATTAGTTGTGGCATAATCAGAAAGCAAGGACTACTACAGTAGTGATGTAGCAAGGAAAAAAATGTTATTTCAAGTAAGCAAAATTTTGGTATTTTAATATAATGTGACTTGTTCTGTTTAACTGGTATATTGTGCTGCAATTCTACTGTCTCTGTTTTCAGGGAAAAAAATTACACACACAGCTAAATAATGACAATGACTTAGAATTACATTTAATAGTATTGAAAGCAATGATTCCATCCAATAAGCCGGAGGAAAATGCCACACAGAAACTGTTTATTCTTTCATCAAAACTTAATTACCTGCTATAAGCCGAACTTTATGTCAAATTAGAAGAGTGTAGTGAAAAATAATTCTTCATATTGCCCCCTAATCTAATTCTTTTGAGCCTCAATGTATGAATTGTAAAGTGAAATAGTTTAGCTTCCTGCACTGGTAAGTCACAGTAAGCCACAGAGAGAATACAAAACATTTAGACTGTTCGAAGATTATAAAAAGAAATTTTCCCTTTGAACAACCTTTAATTTTAAGACAAAGAACAAAGTGGCAGGATTGACTTGTGAAATGTTAGAAGGAGTTACCCAAACAGGGAACATAGGCAGTAAAGATAAATCATGACATAGGAAACAGTTTATAGAAAATCATGAGTACCACACATAAAAAATGGGCTAAGAGACTAAAGACTGGAGTGGAGAAGGGGTGCAGTGTTGAGAAAGGATGGATCACACATCTTTCGTGTGTACCCGGGTAGCAAGCAAACCACAGTTGCTGCATTAAAAGCCAAGTGAACAGTTTGATACTCAATAGCCTTAGTGACAATGAATGCACACATGTCCTTGTTCCCCCACCCAAAACTAGCATATGTCTGAAGCTGCAGGATTCATTTTCTACTTATTAATATGCCTTTTTAAGGGATAACTGTTAGCACATGCAAATAATTAGGTGAGTTATTCTTAAACACTCAAATGGTGCTAGATGAAAGATGAGCATTAGCAAGGCCACTCTTTGTCAAAAATGGAAATGTACAGTCATCATTGTGATCTCCTTTTTGAAAAAATTATTTTATCTACATGATTCCTTTTGGTGTCATTCTGCCCATTCTTCCATGTTCTTATAAGTTTCTGTTTTATTTTCTCCTATGTATCTATATATCTATGTATGTATGTTCGTATGTACGTATGTATGTATGTATCTATGTATCTATGTATCTATGTATGTATCTATGTATTATGTACGTATGTACATATGTACGTATGTACTATGTACGTATGTATGTATGTATGTATGCAGGTTTATTTATGTGTATGTGAATTCTTATGTGTGTGTGTGTGTGTATGTGTGTTTGTTTATGAGCCAACCTTGCACATACTGTCTCAGGAGCAAGTCTTTAGGCCCATCAAGCTCCTTCTTGCCTCCCCAGCACTAGAATTACAAGATGTAACCAATTTGCCCAATTATTTTTATATTACTCCTTTGGATTGTTTTCAAATTATACAACAATTATTATACCTTAAAAACAAACCATGCTCCCAAATTCTAGCTTGTGTTTAAGCTGCTAACAGAGTCTTATTTTAAGAGAATCTCTGCATCGTTCTCTACAAAGTAGAAAGAGAAGCAAAACCTCAACTAATTTGTTTTCCGGCCATGCAACACGGTAGGAAATTTAAATATAGCAAAAAGTTTATAGTTCTGAAGCTTTTAACTTTTTTTTTTTTTAAATAAAAGACATGGCAATTTTAGAACAATGTAACACTCTTCTTTCCTTAAAATGATTATAAAACAGCAGTACGTCTAGATGAGCTGTGGAGGAAAAGAGCAATGCACAGGGATCTATGCTATACAGGAGGTCTAATTGGGAGACCCTGTCATGGCATAGAGAATATTCCTCAGAAGTGTCTGTCTTTTGATAAAGCACTCATCATTAGTCGAAGGGAATTTCTGGAGAAAACCAGCACCACTTGGCTTACATTCTGACAAGAATAGTAACTGTCCAGTGCCGAATGGCTTTACCCAGCAGCTGCAGTAGATTTTTAATGGAAAACTCTAGTGAAAATATTAGTCTACTCAAAAGTTGGGCTAAAAAAACAATCACTTCGAATTATTTAGGTGAGTGCTGTCAGAAATTTCTTGGGCACAGAATGAGGAATAGTGCCTGTTTTAATTTTAAAAAAGTCCTATGCTAAATGCTCCTGAGATTTTCTAAGGAATTAATTCATATATTTGTGACAGATTTTAATATTTTCTCTTTTTAAGTTAAATTTACTCTCTGATACTTTAATACATGTATATATTTCATTCTAATAACTCTCAACCCCACTCTCCTTAGCCTCTACTATTCCTCTTTCTATTTTCAAAAACTTCTTGAAAGATTCAAGTGCTTTGTTTTGTTTTGAGACCCAATGAATAAAACCAGGGACACCCATATGATCTTGGGATTGGAAACATCCATTGGAACCTGGTGGGCTCACCAGTGTCACACAATTAATGGTAGTGACTTCCCATTTCTCAGAAACTATCAGGAGCAGCTATTTCAGATATGGTGTAATAGAACTCCTTGGGCCCCTTGCCTTTCCATTGTTGGCAATTGGAAATCCCAGTGTTGAGCAGGTTCAGTGTAGGCAAGGACACTTGCAGTTGTATAGAGTTTGTGACAGACATAAGCATGCCATGCCCAAAAGATGGCATTTTATAGCCATTCTTCCTATCTTCCACCTCTTAAAACATTTAATCATCTTATGTAATGGTCTTTAAGGAAGCAATATAAATTTCTTCTTTATGGCTAGGCATTCAACCTTCACTCACTCTTAGTAATAAACATATATGTGTGCCTACATACACTGCTTTTCATTGCAAAGAAATGCCTCTTTGTTAGTATAGATGTAAACAATTATCCTCCCTGGCCAATTACCCAGAAGAACATATTTCTCACCTGATACAAGGATTTTAAAATCTCCATTTTTTTTGATGAAAATTTTCAGTGAAGTGAGTTTCATTTTACTTTTTAGTATCACATGTTGCTTAAGGAAATTGTGATAGTTTGATCTTCAAGAATGAGCCGAGTTACAGTGCTATTTTTTCCAGTGAGAAGACTTGGGCATAGTGTGATGTCTAACAAATGAGATGTTCTTGAAAGTCTCTGAGTCTCGAAGGAATAATGGACAAAGAAAGCAGAGGCAAAGGCTCAAATGGAAAATATGATGGGTCAAACATGCATTCGCTTACCCATTAGGGTAATGATTTCTTTAAAGGGTTAAGTTTCAGAAAAAAAATAAAATTCAATAATTATGCAATAATTTTTGTAGCTCATTTGTAGTAATCGTTCATCAAGATCACAAGGATTCTCTCTATATCTTCCAAAGACTCGGTGCTTCTCATAATGAGAGAATGTCGCATTGCAAAATTTGTTGAAGCTATGCTGCTTAGTTTGCATCTGAAGCAAATAGTTTAAGTCAAAACAAAACATGATCTGAATCTAAAACCTTGATTTCCAAGTTCCTGCTTCCTTAAAAAGTATTGTAGTTTACATAGCAAATTTTGTCTTTTTTAAGTGGATGTATGCTGACATCTGAGAGACATAGTAGATACACAAAGCCATTATGATTTGGTAGGCAATAAATTTATTGTTTGATGTGACATAATAATCTGGGGGGCTATGGGGTCAAGCGAAAGTTTAAATTTAGACAACAACAAATAATGATGAGGATGTGGTGAAATGTGAGACCAGAAATTTGGAGCCCAAGAAATGAGAGCCTCAACCCTCCAATATCCAGAGTAGTTTCTGGGACTTAGTACAATGTATTTCAACACATTGTTTAAATAAGAAATAAATGAAGAATAGAGAACACAAAGGTGGAAAAGCTGTCATTGTGAAATAAACAGAGTTCACCATAATCTGACCTCAGAGCTGAAGGGCTGCTATATACTGCCAAACATCTCAGGAATGTGTCTACCCTTAATTTCCTACTTTATGAATACAATATCTACTATTTTAAATTAAATAATAGCCTCTCTCGAGTACGATCATTACTTTCAAATCTCTATAATTGTTTCTTGAGTAAATCTTGCCATTGTTTCTATTTGAACAGGTGAAATGCCACCTCATTTTCTTTTTTGTATTTCTCTTTATGTGTAATGTAGCTGGCATTGCTCAAACCTAAACATTTAAAATGCCTAAATACCCATCTCATCCTAGTATCGTAGTCGCTAATACCATCAATTACACTCTGTAGTCAGCTGACGATCAGGAAGACTGAATCTTCAATGCTGAACTGATTTAAGCTGAAGCTTGCTGACTTATAAAATAACCTTGAATGAAATCTACCAGGTTTTCATCCTGTGCTCCTCTACCACAAAGTAAACAGCGTGTTTTATTAGTATGGTTCCCTGTCCTTGTAAATTACTTTTAATATACTTTCTCATACCCAGCACAGTACCTTCTGTCATGTGCTTGAGTGTTTCAGATCTCTGTGTAGTATCCTGTGGCTCTTCTGTCTTCTGACATATACAGCATAGCATAGGTGCGATTTTATTCTGAAAATGCTGCTTTGACATGACCATAGTTTTACAATTCTTTTTATTATCTAGTCCCTCCAATATACACAGTAACTTTTTACTTAAAATAGAACTCAATATGCCCAAGATTTCATTTAAAATGTGTCTTTCTGTACTGTCTCCTCTTGCTTCCACAGACACAGTCTTCATGTCAATCTGTTCTCTTATGGCAATTACTGCACAACTTCTCACAACCCCTGTGTCTGTGAAAATTCCTACCACCAGGCTTTTATCACTTTATAGGAGAAATACAAATAATATTATAAAATTTATGTAATATTACATTGCTATAAATAGAATGGTGTCTGCCTGATAGGTAGCCTAAACTCTCCTTCATTGGAGTGTGTGTGTGTGTGTGTGTGTGTGTGTGTGTGTGTGTGAAAGAGAGAGGAGATAAAGAGAGAGATTCATGATTCATTAGGTAATTGCCAATATATGTCACTACATGCTAGTCACACAGAGATTGCCCTTCTGGTCAATCTTCAGGAGTATCACTCTAAAATGCTGTGTTGACTTAAATTAGTAGATACATGAGTTAACTGATTAATCAGAGACGTTATTTGATGGTGTGCTGGAGAAAAGATAGTTTAGCTGAGATGTGATAGTATTCCTTCTATAGATCCGTAATGAAGGAGAGTGCAGCCATAGGAACAGATTAATATCTCTGCTACTTTCATGAATTCTACAATGCCTTCGACCCAATAGTAGGAAGAAAATAGAGCTTCAATGAATAGTAATGCCTTGAAACCTAGGTTGCTAACAGGTCAGCAGTAAGTTTGCAGATGCTAAACTTTTGTTTGTTTGGGGTAGAGTCTGGGGAATGGAAAAATAGAAATAAAAAGATTAGGGCTCATTGGTTCAAAGACTATAGACATAGAGTCTGGTAGAAATCTTAGGTGGCAGGTCCTACCTGGTTTTTATGAAAATAAGTTACTGTAGTCTTCCTTTGAAGGACATATGGTACATTTTGTCCTTTCCCACTCCATCTTGTTCCCTACCATGGAGCTCTGTTTCATCATGGTCCCAAAGCAGCAGGCTGAAGCGTCCAAGACCCTGAACTCATAAACCCTTACATCTTTACTATGCTTTTCTCAGATGTTTCCTCACTACTGAAGGCTGGCTCCCACAACAACGTCTGCCTCTGGAATCCTCCTAGAGGATCACTGAACTTGGGACAGTCTCGTGGAACACCAGTGATTACAACATTCATTGAATCTATAAAACCTAAGTAATATTGTTCGTATTTTCAGTCTTAATTTTAGTTCAAATTATTTCTTAACTTCATTAATGATGTAAATATGTAGCTAAGGCTCATTGATCTCATAAAAATTCCACTACTTGGGTATATGACTATGTAAATAACAAAATCTAGTTCATTGAAATAAAATTGCTTTTATTTAAGTTGTCTTGCTGGTGGCAGTTTGCTATAGCAGCCCAAGAAGTTAATTCAGATATATACCTTTATTTTGTTACTGTGGTTATATTATTGTTCATTAAAGCTGACAGATTAAATACACCAAAGATATTGTTTAAATTAATATTTACAACAAACATTATAATGGTTCCCATTACCCAAAGTTGACTCCTTTCTTTGCAACTATGCTTTTCCCTCTTATTGCTAGTGAAATGCAAATTATATTTTCTAACAATATTTTTCACCTACTTTTAACCTAAGAATACAAATGAAATACAAGGCATAAATCTTTTGTAGTATACATTGGTACATTTATGCTGCTGTAACAAATTTCAGAGATTAAGTAATTAGTGAAACAGAAATAATTTTTTCACTATTTTAGATGTTCAAAATTTCAAGATTAAGTTACGGGCTCATTTAGTGGTCTGATGAGGGCTGCATCCTCGCAAAAGGAAGAATGCTGTATTTTTTTCCAATGTTCTCTGATTCTCAGTGAATAACACATTAAAAGACAAGCTAGCATACTGTGTTTTCCTCTCTAATGAGGGCTTTAATCTTATTGATAAGGGTGAGGCTCTCATGGCCTAATCACTTAGCACTACTAAACCAGGGGTGGACTGGAGACAGAGTCAAACTATAACATGATGTTATAATTTGCTGAGTAACTTATAATAATGAAAATAAGATCATCTTGCAGATTTTATCATTCCAAAGTCTATAGTTTATCTGGATGACAAATTAGAATTGACATGACATAAATCAATTACAGTAATTTCTCATGATATTTGTCATTAGATATTGATGTGCACCATTACACAGATTGTAAGGTCCCTTGATACATCAACAATCCAGGAAAAACAGGGGGTTTTCATAATCAGAAAACAGAGAACTTATATAGGATCTAGCATGAGTCTAAAATCCTGAAATCCAGGCTAACTGAGAAAAGGAAAGAATTAATGTCTCAGCTCCAGCCAAAGACATAAAACTGTCTTCTACTTTCCCTTCAGACTCTGTGATCAGCCGCAACTGAACCAAAATGCATGCAGACTAGCTCTCTGCCAACATCTGCTTTAGAAAGAGCCACTGGGTGGTTGGAACTGATTTGAAAAGTTATAGAAAGCCCATGGTGAATCATAGCACAGAAAATAGAGAGACAAGGCAGACCAACTATCACAGAAATATGCTTTCTTAGAATAGCTCTTCCATGTTACTAAATCCTGGTTTAAAAATGGAGCATTTTGTCATGACATTACTACATGAGTAGAGATGCTGGCTATAAAATTGAGTCCATAAGGACCCTCTAAGTTACAAATTGGATTACTGGGAGTCTGTTGTTCAGTGGGAATATTCTATCTGAAATTTGATCAATACATGACCAAAGGGCACTGGAGAGCTGCATCACTGATGTCTTAGTCACCCGTGTTTCTCCCTTAGCTGTCCTTTACAAGGAGGAGGTAAATAAGGAACAAAGCCAGGTTAAGTTTACAGTTAGGTCAGCTTGATATGTAGAACTAAACCAAAAGCAAATTGCTGTGTATATTTCCCCTTTGAGTGGTAGAACTGAAAGTCAGGTGTGAGACAAATTCTCACTTAAGGATATAATTGTGGTAACTACACATGACTATTCATTTTGTGTGAAAAACAGAATGACATAAATAAGTTAGAGTATTACACAAATGTGTAGTTGCAAATTAATTGTTTAGATACTCTATCTTCTAAAAATAAAATGGCTATACGAACATGGAAAAAAATGTTTCAGAAGCAAAGATAAATGAAGCTGTTGAAGATTTGAACTTCATGGCAATGCATAGTAGTGAACATCCACTGTGGAGGTGGTTCTAAGTAATCAATAGGAAGAACCATTTGGCCAGTTGATATTAATTCAAGAGATTCCCCAATGCTGTACCAGTGAATTAAGGAAAGAGTAGCCATGATGGGCAATTGAGACTGTGCATGTACTTGTCACGACCACCTAGGTACACTATGGATAATATAATTAACTTCTCCAGCATTACTACCTATAAATAAGAAAATTAAATGACACCTTCTACAGTGTATTCCCTTTAAGAAATTGTCTATCTCCAAGCAGAATGATTACATTGAATTTATCTTGGAAAGGACAGCCATGTCTATGACACATGCAGTACAAATTTAAAGTTTTATTTTAACAGGTTTGCCTTGTCAAAAGACCAGCAGACAACAAAAGAAATCACTATAAGAACAGGAATGAATGCCCGGTCATGAGCAAGGATAACCACAATTATGCAGTGAAATGAGACAGTAATACCTTGGCGCCCAGATGATTTGGCATGTTTATTGATGCTTCCTGCTTGATTTTCCTAGTAAATAGCAAAGGCAGCCACAACAATCCAAAAAGAGGTGTGATGAACAGAATGAGTACTCTCAATAAAAGAAGTCATCATCATCTCAAGATAAGATAAGATAGTACACATATTTTAGTAATAGATGCTTCTCCTTCTTAATAGATTACCCATTTATTTATACATAAATATCCAAAATATTGTTAGATTTATGGTCCCCAATGAATTTGGTTGGTTTACTCATAGCTGTTCTCATTTCAAAAGTACCCAAATATCTTTGCCCCCTTAAAAATGTGAGAGTAGTGACCTCATGTGTCCCAAAGAATGGAAACCTAGATATGATGAATAAGAGCTATTGCCTTGAGGCCAGCAAGTTTGTTTTCCTTACTTCTTGAAAGTTTCCCAGGGAATGAGGGAATTGGAGTTATGGGGCAAGCACAAATGAAGTGACTACACTAAACCTCTTCTGTGATGAAGAAATCATTCCCCTGACTGACATATCCTTGTCTGCCCTACTCATTGTCAGAAATTTCCCTCAACGATAAGACTTTTCTCATCCATAATATTGCTGTCTCCCTATAGTAACACACATTTTAACATCTGGTTCTTTAAAAATAGTGGTCTAGTCTTTCTGCCTTGTTTCCACATAAGTCCAAAGCATCCTCTCCAATTTAGATCTCCTAGGGATGGTCTGATTTTTCTATTGCTGCTCCATTGCAACACAGATTCTTCTACTGATATTTCTCCACTCATTTATATAGTTTCTTCCAAATGACATATTCTAATTCAGTCTTGTAAGCATTTTTTCTCATATTAAAGTGAATGAAAACTGCAAGCATAGCTCAATAATGTAGCATTTGTCTAGCTATGAATTAGTCTTTGAATTCAATCTGCAGGGCAAAAGGAAGCAAATGAAGGTTGTAACATCCTTGTGTTGCTTTCCAGCTACCCAGGAGGCTGACACATGTAGCAGATCAAAGCTCAGTGGAGAGTAAAAACTGATCTACTTTCTTCATTAAAATGTAGACACTATGGGAAAGAGCCATCTCTAGAGCACAAAGAAATTTTCATTGAGAGAAAAAGGTCATGGCTGTAAACTAGAAATTCATGCTGAGCAAGGTAAGAGATTCAAAAGGCCAGCAAAATAAAGTTGTGTTTTGGGAACTACTGAGAAATATTTTTTTTTTTTTTTGATAGTGGAGTGGTAGTGTCAAACGTGTAGCTGGAGAACTGTGTAATACAGGGTCATTTGTTGTTGTTCTTCCCAGATATAAAGGATTAATTATTAATTTTAGGTGTAGGATAATTTAGCCTGGAATAATCAGACAAAGTGGACAGAGACAGAAGAGACTAAATTCAGGAAACTTAACCACAAGCTGCTGTAGTATCTAAAACTGAAAGTACCCAGGAAGAAAATTAAGGGAACTAGTGACATAAAATTATCAGTAAGAAACTTACAATAGAATGTGAAGTACAAAGAGCACTCTGGGAAACATTTTAGTCATCATTCAATATAATCATATCCTTATCCATAAAGAGAGTGTAGACTATATATTAAACCAATTTCATCACACATTACTTATTACAATATAGAACTACTTAATGTCAGCAGTGTCAACTCCCTATAACATCTGAACTACTGACTAGAAGTAAGTTTTGATGTGTTCCCTCAAGATCAAAAGACTGCTTTCTGGAAGGCCCAAAGGCTTGAGCTCTCCAGAGGAAATGCTCTGCTCAGCATTCCCCCAAGTGCACATCTGAGTACCATTAGCAAAGGGAGAATGCGTTGTCTGGAATTCCATGGGGATATACAAGTAGAAAGGTCATTGCTAAGGCAGCAGGGACTCAAAATGTCCAGGGACTCCATGCTTGAAATCAACACCTCTTATGAGATATGAAAATAAATATCACACGTGATAGCTTGCCTAGATAATTTCAAGGAATGCATAAACCAGGCTCACGTATCACCTTCAAGTGGAGTCAAATCAATGACTGTAAAGACCCAGGTCAACGAGGAACAAGAAAAATACCCATAAAATGACGTTTGAATTCTGTAGTATAAGACAGATAACCATGCTCTACATGTTTAACAAAAATATAAAATAATTACAAGTTGGATTTTAAAAAATGTACATAACATACCCACCAGTAAATTATACAGAGAACTTAGCCACAAACAACCTAAGGAAAATTATATCCTCGGGATAGTAATTGTTCAGATTTATGGTAATTCTGTTAGTTTGAGAAGGAAATCATCACTCAAGTTTATTTTCTTTCTTAGAAAATGCCAAAAGGAAATACATCATGCATACTGAGGGTGTGTGTGTGTCTGCATTAAAATTTCTCACTATCAGTGGCAAGTGTATACAGCTAATATGTTGGTCTTTGAGATAATTCTGTTTCTTTATTTCAAAAACAAACAAAACTTGTAGTTATAAAATCTCAAAGAGCTAGTCAACTTTAGTTAATAATCTTCTGATGTAGACATACAATACACAGAAGTCTTGAAACCATAGTATATCCCTGCTAAGGGTGTATTTATATTTGGGTGCAAAATATATATATATATCATGTCAATCCTTTGCTGGTGCGGAACTAGTAGGAATCCTGAATATTTGGATACAATCTATATTCAGCCTATGAAACATGAATAGGCAAAAGGTGATTTAGGGTTCTAATCCTTTCATTCTGAGTTGGGAGCCTGTCTCCGGAGCTGATCATAAATAATATAGCAGGGCCTATCTCCTTCCTTTGCATAGTAAAAGCAATGGCACATGATTTGCACAAATCTTTGCATATGTACCTAGCTGAATCTTTACAGTATCGTTGTGTGTCTTTGGAGGAATAAGATCCAGGATGCTTTGACTATGTTCATGTATCTACAGCTCAGCATATTTAATGTGCAAAAGTAAACAAAGCAGGAATGAATGTTTAGTCTGGTGGTCTATTTCCTTGTATGAATATTCAAAAATTCACCTGTTCAAAATTGACACATGATCCCTGCAGAATAGCAGCGACAGCTTGATCAACTAGTTCTATTTCAGCATTTTATAATTAAATAGACACGCACACCCCACAAAATGCAATGTGACACATACTTGCTGTTACAGGCAAACATCTGTGTTGATATAAAGAATATATTTGAAAGTCTGCGAAGTGCTTTTTGCTTCAGACAAATAAATAAAAATGTTAAAAATAACTTCTTCCCCTGAGCCAGTAAATTTTCAAGAATTTTAAGGTGTTAGTAGGGTAGCTAAAAGTAATGGAACATATGTAGGTATTAGTATTTTGATTATCAGAGCTGAATCTTTTTTTCTGCTTCCAAGACCATTGGTCTTTGTTCCCTGGGTACCAAATCAGTCAACATTCCCTCAGCACAGCAGCTGTGGCTTAATAGCCCTAAAAAGTTAAGTGCTGCCCACGTTGAACACAGATCAGTGTCCCTACAAAGCGTGCCTTCAATTAGCAGTGATGGATTGACTTTCTCACAGGCAGTAAAAGCTCACTTTACAGAGATGAATTCTATGAGAATAAAAATTCATAAGTTAAGGTACTGTGCCTAGAATTTTATGTTTGTAGCTATAAAATATGTATGTATGGAAGTTATATCTTTTGTTTCCTTTTTTTTAAAATGTTTTCAAATGTGTTGACATATTAAGAGACTATCAATCTGTGTGTCAATCTAAGAGTAGGCAAAATCGAATTTGAATGGCATCACACATACTCTTCCTGAGGTACAGGAGGAATTATGAAGACTCTGAAAAATGAAACGTCTGAAGGTAAAATGAAAGCGTTAGTTAATCATAAGTACAAAACCAATAACAAATATTTTCTATTGCTGGGAAATACCTCGCTTGAATTGCCTTGAATATCAACCTTTTGAATGTCTTCTATGTAATTTTTTTTTTGTTGTTTTTTTTGCTAGACTTTAAGGCAGGTAAGCGTGGTTTGGAAGATAGGCCAGATGTGACCATTTAATTTGAAAGTATAATGAGTTTCCTCTTTAGCCTTCATTGGAGTTCCATAGCCTTCCCTCCTGGTCAGGTGACAGATAGTAAAGATCCCCTTAGTCAAAGCAGAATTGGGAGTTCAGAGAATAGGCTGCTGTCTGCTCTAGTCAGCTCTGCTCTTAACCCCCATATCCAAACCACCTCTGTGCTCTGCTTGGAAAGTTTCAGCAAATCAACTGACCAGCATCTCACCAAAAGATGGGAAGTGGAATTAGTTCAGAGAGCAAGGAGTCAGCCAAAAGGTCAAAAGAGCTGGAAAAAAAGCTTCAGGAGGATGCTGAGCGAGATGCAAGAACTGTTAAGCTGCTGCTGTTAGGTAATATGCTGCTCTGTGGCTTTCAGTATCTGATTGATCTCTTCATTTATACCTATTCACTGTTCTCATACTTTAACCTCGACTGCATTACCTGTGGAGAATTTAGTGTAAAATGTATTTGGATTCCAAAGTGAGCTGATTTTTATGTGTACTCTGTATGCATTTCATAATTTGTTTCATGTTTCATTCTTATTACATTGTTTAAGACATAAATATTAGATACCTCAGTTTACCTCTCCAAGAACTACAGAATATCATTGCTAAAAGAAGACTGATACACATCTATTCCTTTGTTGCATTCTAATTTTTTTTATATAGGAGCTGTAATCCTTAATGACAAGTCATAAATGTCTTTTATTTGTTTAGACAGAAATAAATTGAGTGCTCTTTGACATCAAAATTAATGTGTTAAAATCATTTAGTCTCAAGTTTTATGTGCAATAATGACAAGATACTTGAAATTATATCAAGAATATGCCTAAGACAGCAGAAGGAATAGTACCTTTAATTTTGCTGGATGTACATTTGAAAATATGGCATCCACCTCTTTATAAAACACGTATATTAATTCACTCATGCCCAAAAATATGTGGCCACTTTATGTTGCTTCAAAACAAACAATACATTTTATGAAAACTATAGTTTCAACAGTTGCTCACTTATCTAAATTAATTAAGGTAATCTGTGAGCTACATATTTTTCATAAACTATTTAATATACAGTGGTCACTGACATAAAACAACAGAATTTGTAAATGTTTGGGAAGGTGAAGGAGAAGAAGCTGGCCGACTTGAGCATAGTAGTATTTCAGTTCAGCAGCATGGAAGAGTTAGGGAAATTTAACTTTGGACTTTGAAAAGATATAATTTAAGATATTAAAATTGCGATACTTTTAGCACAAACAGATGGCAATGTGTTAGGTAAATACATGGTAAATATATTGTATAGTCTAGAGGTGATTTGGCAAGAGGCATTCAGTGGATTCAATCTTTCATTTTTCATTTTTATATTCTCATAAACATAGTCCATGTTCAGACTGCTGGCTAACTAGCCAGTGAGTTTTGCTTTTGAAACATTGATCTTTGTTACAATATTGTATATGTGATTCCCAAATTGACTTAATAAGAACATAAGTTAATATAGAACCAAATCAAAATAAGAATTTGACTTATGGACAGCTGTGCTTACACAGAGAATATTGTAATGAACAAAGACAGTGTAATCAAAGGCATACCACTGTGGTCTCTGCTCTTGTTTTTATGAAGGCCCCAACTCAGTTCTTCCATATTCAATGAGGTATGCAGGTGTTGTCCTCAGCAATGAGTTCCCATGCTCAGTATGCAGAGAGCAACCTTCTGTCTTAATAACAACCTGAGTTGTTTGAGGACTTACATTACTCCCTTGGCCAGCAACTCAACTGAATGCAATCCAGTTCCACCACGGAAAGGCTCTCCTTGCTACAAGAGATGACCAGTTGAGACTCTGTATCTGACATTACTAGGAGTCTTCATTAGTATCACCTTCATATATTCCAGGGAGTTTCCACAGTACTAGGTTTCTATATCATCCCCCAAATACCCCTCAATTCTAGGCATCTGTCTTTCTTCTCCCTCCCTCTAACCCATCTCCTACTATCCAGCTACTTTCACCCTGTCCCCGTGTGTCCCTAGTCTGCCCATTAAATCTATTCTATTTTCCCTCCCAGGGAGATCCATGTGCTCCTCGCCATCACCTATGGTCCCAGACCCTTCTTTTTTACCTAAATTCTCTGGGTATACAGATTTTAGCATGCTAAAATCTGATTTAATGGCTAATATCCACATATAAGTAAACATATACCATATTTGTTTTTTCAGTCTGAGTTACCTCACTCAGGATGGTTTTTCCTAGTTCCATCCATTTGCCTGAAAATTTTAAGTTACCATATTTGGAATCTAAAATGATTGAGAAACATTTAAAGAAATGTTCAAAACTTTAGCACCAGAGCAATGCAAATTAAAATTACATTGAGATTTCATCTTCTGCCCTTCAGGATGGCAAAGATCAACAAAACAAGTGAGGCTCATAATAGCAAGGATGTAGAGCAGGGGGACACTCCTCCACTGCTGGGAGAAGTGCAAACTTATACGGAAGACTATGCAAATTAATATGCAGTTCTTTGAAAAGTTGGGAATCCATCTACCTCAAACCCTTGCTATGTCACTGTTGGGCATATACCCAAAGGATGCTCCATCCCACCACAAGGGCACTTTCTAAAATATATTCATTGTGACTTTATTCCTAATAGGCAAAAACTGGCAACAACTTAGATGTATATTATTACATAGAAGTGTGGATGTGGAAATTAGGAGCGATACTTTTAATGAGAGAAATATATTAAATATACTCAACCCTATAGTTTCCTTATTTACAGTTTCCTATTTCCAAGTAGCCAGTGGGTATGGGACAGTCTTATAATTAACCAAAGCTTTCTTTGGAAACACCATTTTATCCTAAAATGTAGTATATATTATTGTAGACAAAATTAAATAACACTTAGACAGATAGATGACTATCTAAAATAAGCTCACAGAGGAGAAAAAATAATCACACTATTGTTTATTTTAGTCACTTCATTTTCTGGACTAAAGAATATAGTGTTAAGATTAAAAAGACATCTTTGAAAACTATTTTTTAAATCTAAAAAATGACTATAAAACTGTTGGAAACAGTGTTGAACTATAATTAACATGAGACTGTATACATTGAAAACATACAATCTGATAAATTTGGACATTAATATATGCCTATGAATATGTTCGCAATCCATGTAATTCACATATTCAATCATTTATCACGTCTTTATCAATTATTACCATCTATTGATAAGAATAGCACATAAAACTTATAATCATAAAAAAATTTTAATTGTATCCTGTGGATTGGTACCTTTAAATAATTTGAACATCATCAGATATTTTCATAATAGTATGAAATTGGAAGTCATAATAGTTAAGCAAAAGGTCATTAAGAGGAAAAAGAGATGGTGTAATTTCTCTTAGGTGAGACATGTGTGTACAGTTCGCCTAATGAGAAATTTTATGAAATTTGGATGTTTATTTGTGATATATTATCAGAAAAAATTTTAAGACAAAATAACAAACAGAATTTTATCTGACTCCATATACTTTCTAATGTAAGACACTGAAAAAATAAATATTTTAATGTAACATCTATATAAATACATTTACATTAAGTATAACAGTAAAACAAACATTATTCAATCTATATAAGGAAATAGTCCTACATTTTTGGAGAGTGTTAACACCATAAAGACAAGAACCACAAGAATGCAGGGGAAGTAGTCGAAAAGCTGAAGTAGCAACAAAAATGTGTGACCTGTGAGTAGATAGTGAGTCTAGTAAATATGAAATGAATGAAAACACTTTGTGTAATGTGGTGACATACATTTAATAAAATTTGTCTGAACTATCAGAGAAGACTCAATCACAGAGCCAAGCCACAAAGGTCAGAGAATGGAGACCCACCCCTTTAATCCTAGCTTTAAGAATGCGCAAAGAGGAAATAAGAGAGCTGGGCAAGAGAGAAAAGGAAAGTTTTTCAGCTTCCCCAGACATTTACTTGGTGGGCTAAGGAAAGAGAGGTTTGGAATCCGAGGATTTCATTGAGATGCTTTGGGTGGACACCCAGAAAGCAAGATGTAATAGAACACAGGTAAGGCAACGGAACCACATGGCAATACAAAAATCAGTAAGAATAGGTTGAGTTAAGTTGTAAGAGCTAGTTCATAATAAGGCTGAGCCATAGACCAAACTGTTCACAATTAACATAAGCCTCAGAGTGATTATTTTATAAGTAGCTGCAGGATCAAGTGTGGGAGAGCTTTGTTCAGACTGCTGGCCTAGACAGACCAGAGACTTTGAGTTATAAATTATGTTCCAACATTGGGCAGGCTCATCCACATAAAGCCTGAGAGAGCTTGTAAAGACCTCTAGAACACAGAAATGGAACCCAAAATAGCTTTCAAGTTGTGTCTCTCAAGTGAGCCATCATACAGAGTGGTCTGTGGGTTTGAATTAGAAAATGTCAGGCCTGCAGCCTGCAGCCTGAGCTGCAGCATTGGGTTCCCAAAGACTCACAGAAGCCTGAGTACAAGCAGGAGCTGCTTTCTATGGTTTTAAGGTTACTTCTCATATATCCAAAAAGGGAACAGAGTGAAGCATGGCTCCTTTGGTAGCAGTATTTTCTCTGGAGGGCTCTATTTGAGGGTGGCAAATAAAGGCATGGCCCCTTTAAGTGAGGCTTTCTGACTCAGCGTTAGCAGCAAAAACCTTGTGGCTTTTTAAAGAGGCTCTGATGCCAAATACTTAAATGGAGTTTATGAGCAGTGGGTGGCAGTGCTCTACTTGGTGGCAATGTGGACGCTAAAATTCCCCAGAGTTGGAGTGGTAAATGCGGTTCTTGCCAGTACCTCTGCCATGAAGCTAAGCTCTCAACAAAGCTAGACCATGAACTAAGTGGAGTCATCCACCTTCCTGAGACAACCCTTTAATCTTAGTTGAGGTTTAGCAGATTAAAAGTGTGATCAGAAAACTCAGCCTACAGTGTAACAATCAGATAAATTTAAAAATTCTGTGTTTAATTAGAGAACATTGAGTTTAAAATAAAATTTATGCATGCAAACATTCTTTCACTTGACAGAAAGTGCTCTTATTACAAGATGCACTTAGACATACTCATGAGCAAAGTGTCTAACTGCTTTCAAAAGTTTGAGCATACAAAAACAAGTAAAAGTTCTCACACACATATGCAGGGAATACGAATGTCAGCTGAAGATAGAGAACATGAGGATGACCACGTAGTAACTGACAGAGGCAAGCCATGTAAATACAGATTCCAAAGTACTGTGTTCTCAGACTTCTATCTTTTTAACATGGAAACATAGCATTTTTGGGAAATAAAAAGTATTGTTCTACTTATTTTTGACAAAATTAAAGAATACTCATGTATTTATATTGCTTTTGAGGTAAATTCTACGGAATAATGCATAGATAGCTCATTTCAACTTTATACGAACATTTATAGGAACTTTTTGTCACTTCATTGCAAACATTTGATAGAGACAATGAAAGTCTTGTCATTTTTGCAAAAGATAAACCAAATTATTGGCAGACTAGTAACAGTAATATATTAAATAAAAAGATACAACTGTGGGTAGGAGAATTATATGGAAGATTAATCCCAAGAATAGTGTCTAAATACCTTTAGGGCATTCGTTGACATTTACTACACCATCAAACTAATAGAGAAGAGTCATCATTATATCAGGGGAGGCAAAAATAAATCAAATTATTCATTTGTACCCATCTAAAGCAAACTAGAAAGAGAAGTGAATTTCCTCACTTTGATGGTCTGCAGAAACTAATTCTCATACTTAATTGCAAACAACCATAAGTATTATTGACTAGGATTAATAATGATTAGTGGGCTTCTTGTCAACAGAATAGACTCTGACATTTTCTTATCCTTGACTTTTCCCTTGAGAACTTCCAAGCAGGTACCAGGAATTTGGGTGAAGGTGCATAGGCACAGATTTCAGTCAAGTGGGTTTACTTGGGGACACACAGTGATGAGGTAAATAAAGAATGTGAATGATAGGAATTTGCAGACAATAAAAAATATCCCAATGCTTACTTTTCTTTTTTATGATGTAAAATGGACAGAAGTTTGAGGAAATATTGCTTCAGAAGTCTGTCTTAAATATATGCATTTTAAACTTATTGCAGTTTTAAAAAAAATCTATTATTTGTAGCTAACTTTATGTAGAAAAATATTGAAAAATTCTTAAAAACTATGGGCTAAATAAATGAAAAATATGTCAAAACAGCAATACAAAAACAAGAAGAAAGCAAACTTATCATGGTCTGTATTTTGAAAAGCACTCTATTCTTAAAGAGATGTGGCTGAATTTGCTTCCGTATGCTTCTGTACCTGAATGATAATGCTCATAAACTCTGCAGCTACAGCAGGATCTCAGAGTCTTGATACTGGCCTCGAGCCAGAGTGTGGGAAGTTCAGAAAGCATGCTCCATAAGAGAGTATTAAAAGAATGGAAAGGCTGGGGAGATGACTAAGGTGGTCCTGAGTGTATCCTGCTGTGCAGGGGACCTGAGTTCCCAGCACCCATATCAGGTGGCTCACAGTTGCCTGTAACTCCAACTGCAGGGAACTTGGTCCTCTCCTCTGGGCTCTCTGGCAGTTTACCCTTGTGTGTATACATCCAGAGATACACATAAACAAGTTATTTTAAAAAATACTAAAATGTAAAACCATAAACAAAAGAGCAGAACATACTATACTTGAAGGATCTTTAAAGGAATGAAAATACATTCTTCCCACCTGAGGAGACTTCTAACACTTGATACAGTATCCTCCAAGTCATTTGCATCTGTAATTTACTCTCCTAAAACCCTAAAATGTACACACTAACAAGATTTGACAAACAAGAATACTGACACTCAGAGAGGTAAAATTTAATCATACTGCCTAGTAAAAGTCAAAAAAGTGTGGAAGCTTAATTAAATTACAGAAATAAACAAGATGTATTTCTTTAATTCCAAAACCACATATAAAATATTTTTCTTTCTTTCTTCCTTTCTCCATTCTTTCTTTCCCTCCCTCCCTCCATCCTCTCCCTCCCTCTGTCTCTCTATTTCTTTCTTTCCTTTTCCTTTTTTGAGTCCAGGCTATTGAATGGCTGTCATGTTGAAGACAAATGAGAATTAATGAGCAAAATAAGTTACTCCTGAAAAAGACTAAATATGATGAGGAGCTGACGCTTTTGAATAAATAATGCCTATAAAAGCACAACTTTAAAAGATAAATAAGTCTTGAAACCATTTAAATATTTCACTAAAATTCATGCCTGTAAATAATGTAATAAGACATGGCATTAGCAGAAGAATTGAAAATATATTTGAAGGTTGATCAAGAATTTATATGAGTACATTAATCTCTACAATTCTCATTTTTCTCATGCATAGAACAGCATTATGTTCAAGACACCTCATTCTGCTTCTTTATGATGTACAGTTATATGATTTCAATGCCTAGAAAATTATTATATGTACAAATATATGGCAAATTATTTAATCTCCTCTTGCTTGCGTTAGCCAAATGAGCAATCAGTTCAGTTACATATATGGCTAATATACAGATTTGAAGTTCTAATTCAAATTTCTGCATAGCAATTGTTTTGTTTGTTTACATTTATTATTTATAATAATTTATGCATGTAAAACTTAAGCATAAATTTAATTTTTATTTGTTACATTATACTGTTCAAAGAAACAAATAGCATTTTGTGAAAATTCCTTTGGTAATCTTTAGCAGAAAATAATGTTAGCTATGACCACAATTTAGAAGGAGCTATTTTTGGATGTCCTCGGCATATGCAAACATGCTGTCATGTGTATATTTAGTCCTGTAACATGATCTAATCCTTCAAGAATGGAATGGTGATTGTGAACTAAGAGCTATAATCATTGTGAGAATGGAAATGAGCTGTTCATTTCTGAGGAGGTTTGAGATGGAGTTTTAAATAATGAAGAAGATTTGGGATCACTTAATTCCTAATACTGTGGGAATTATGTCATTATTTCAGTTAACTGTATGGGAACTTCATTTAGAACACTAAACTCTCTATACAGAACAAAGAACATATTTTTCAAATCTTTAAAAGCTACCTTCTCTGCTTTGTAAAGTAAGTAATTATTCTGTCTACCTTAGGCACACCAGCAGTTACCCGATGAGCTTAAAGAAATATATATTTACAATGCCTCTAGTCTAAGAAACAATTTGGGAAATTCCAATTCTTAGTGTTATTAGTATGATTACCATCTGATTTTCTCAGTTTTCCTGGATTACCCATGGTTCCAAGCAATTAAAGATCAAAAATGTGTGAAAATTTGCACTTGTATTGAACACATAGAGATTTTTATTCTAATTATTCTATCAACAGTGGAGACCAACAACTGTTTACATTTACATCACATTTACATTATAGGTGGAATTAAAAATAATCTAAAGCACAGTGATGACAATGTGTATGCTATGAGCTGATAAGATATCCTCTCAAAGTAGAGCTGAGCATCTGAAGAGGTTTTTACTTTCAAAGGACTCCATAAATCAACCTGGTTTGTTACCGGTGGATAAGAAAAAATTGTCATCTCTCAGAATGTACATTAATTCTCTGGCATAACATAAAAGTCACCTTTGTCCCCCAAATATATGACACAGTTTTGAGTATTCTATAACAGAGAAATAACATGGAATATGTCTATGATATTTTAATCTGACCTATAGGGTTTCCAAAGTGTTAGCACATTTCTTCATGACCGGTGACACATGGGATCATATAACTCTGGAATCTTATTTATGTGTGTTGTCAAGGGCATGAAACTCATGGTCTCACATATACTAGACCCATACTCTACCTATAAGCTCTACCCTGTTACAAAGTTTGTATAAAATTTTCCTGTTTTCTAAAGGTTGATATTTCATTTAATTGAAAATAGCTCATAAATAATTTTTACTTTGTTACAGGAATCAGAGAAAATATATAACGGCTTTAAAAATTTAATGATATTCAAAACTAAAACATTGTTTGCTCAGTTCCAAAACTATCTAGTTCTCCCCCCCCCCCCCCAGCAGTACCACTTTTACTGAACAAAATACAGGACTCGGTAAAGCTGCCTGGGTGGGAATGAAGCTCCTGCTAACTGTTGATTTTCTTCTCGTATTCCCACAGCTAAAAATTTTCAAGTCAGTCAAATTAAATATATGTATTGATGCAGTGGAGTGAGACCCTGTGAAGTCGTCACTTATGCCTGTCTGCTGACACTTGATTCCAATACTCATTTATGCTGCTTGTGGTTCCAAATCCAGAACTGCATTATAGGTTTTTGGTAGGGCTGAGACTCTCGGGGCCCTAGGTTTAATGCCATCACTGCAAAAGTAAATGAAAAAATATATCTATGAAGAAATATTGGCAAATTACTGAGCTTGATTTTTGCAATAATTTGCTTTATTTTTAACTTTCATGACCTGTGGGAGAAAGCACACTGGCATAATGAGGAAAAAATCATAGCAGTTTATGCAAAGGGAAGAATCGGTCCATACCCAGCAGTTGAGGAAATCTTTATACTACAGTCTTACTACTCGTTATGCTTCAGTATCATAAAGGAGAGGCAACTGTTCAGACAACTGCAGAAATCAGTTACATGAAGACATGCCAGGGACAGTAAACACTACAACATAAAATTAAATTTAGATGCCTCTGTTCCCCTAGGCTTGGGAAAACATGTAAAACCATACAGAAATACAATGGAAAAAATATTGTCTCAAACAAGGAAAAAAAAACCTATTTTATAAATTTACCTTTCTTTAAAATAATTTCATACAATACATCTTGCTTACATTGTATTCTTTATTTCCCAAGACCTCCCAAATCCTCCCAACTCCCTACACACCCATTTTTAGGACCTCTTTCTCCTCTCCCTTCTCAAAAATCAAAACAAACAAAAACAACGAAACAAAAAATCAGAACAAAATAAACCACACCAAAAAAAACAAAACAAAACAAAACAAAACAAAAAAAAAAAAACAAAACAAAACAAAACAATAACAACTAAGTAAAAGGAATTCACTTTTTGTAGGCCAGTTGCTACTGGGCATGGGATCTGCACCAGAGTGAGGCTCACACACTCAGGGACATGCCTTTGGAGAAAACGGATTTACGTTTGCTAGCAGGTATAAGTTGCAAGTAGCTTCTTTGTTAGAGGTAGGATAGGATATTTTTAAAGTATAAGTTCAAAGAATTATTTCTCTCATGTAAATTTTATCTTATACTTATGGATAGGAAGAAAATTAAAATGATACATGAGAAAATATGAGCATGGAAAAGAAGGTAAATACTACCGAAAAAGTGAAGGTCAAGTAGTTGTAGGTGGAATTAAAAATCTACCTAGTGAAGTCAGGGTGCACTCATCTATATTCATAAGTATAATTTCAATAAAATGTTTAAACTTTGAGTTATCAAATTCAAATTACCTTCTGATTATGTTACAATTATGATACTTTGATAAATCAAGACAACTGCCTGTCTTACTCAAACGAAAACAACAAACCTAGCTCATGACTTGTGGCATCCACACTTTTCATTCCTCAAAAAAACCAAAAAAAGTCCTCAAGAGGACATAGAAATACCTTCAAAAGAACGGCCTGATTGACAACCTAAAATAGCCACTAAGTTTTCCTTATGAGTTCTTATTTTCTATGTTAGGAATAATGTGCTTTTTGGGTTTCTCTATATGATGCTTCACGAGGTAAGTGGATGCCAACATGCTTAAAAGTGTGGGTCACGAACTACAATCCATGTTGCAAATGACAATAGTAGGTCAACTGGTTCCTCAAATCTCCCTCTGTGTAACCGGATCCTGTGACATGCACGTGCCCATATCACTTCCTCTTTATTAGAGCTCCTAGGAGTTTTTCAAAACATTTAAAAATCTTCATTCATTTGGATAAATAAAATTATAGCAATGTACGAAGGTATCGTAGGTTGTTGAAAAGAGCGGCATGTCTCAATCAGGGTAGACTTCTGTTTGAGTAGTTCTGGAAATAACGATATGTGTGGCTTTCCTCTTTCACCATTTATTCAAACAGAGATACAAAGAGCTATTTAGCAGCTGAAATTGTGGGTTAGATCTTTGTATGCAAATCCAGGCATATAAACATCTCAAATTATGTTTACATGTGAAGTATAATTTTCTCTCTTAGTACATATTCTTTCATTTATAAGTTAGACAAATAGAGGTGTTGAAAATGTACACAAAATAAATTAGTAGGTTTTAATGTTCATACAAATTTAATGTATCAGTTAATAACACTTACTTCATTTTGTTTCAGGAGCAGGTGAATCTGGAAAAAGTACTATCGTTAAACAAATGAAGTAGGTACAGAACTATTTCAAATGTTTATATTATTGTTTATGCATTGAACTGTGTCAACTACTTATTTTAGTTTTTATTATAATACAATTACATCACCTTATCTTTTCTTTTTCTCCCTACAAATCCTCTCACGTTCTCCTCTTGATCGTTTCCATATTTGCTGTCTCTTTGTTCATTTATTTTTGTTACATAGTTGCAAGTATGATCTGTTCATAAACCTTTATAAATATGGCAACTCATGAGCTGAAATAGAACTACAGAAATGCACATGCTAATGTGAATGGGGAAGCTCAAAGGCTTCAACCCTACACAGAGAATTCCAGGCAAGTGAGGAATTCTGACAGCTGGGGATAGTCTTCCAAAATAAGAGCACATGTCCAGTACCAAACGGTCAGCCCTAACACCTGATACAAGTATCATTATACAAACTGATAGAAATCCTTTAAAAAATGATCTGTGAGTCTCTTTGCAAAAGTCAAGTGACCTCTGCAGAATTTTCAGGGAGTGGCAATGCTACCCTGACGTTTTTGGTGGTTCAAATATTACTTCGTTGTTTAACATAGTCTGTAATTTCTATTTTTTTCTTTTGAATTTTGCCTTTCAGAAATAGAAATATCAGTAGCTCTGTGTTAGTTACATTAACCATCAAATGAACAAGCTTTTTAACAATGAGGGTAGAGCCATAAACATTTGAAATATATCAATCAAGAAACTATTTGAAATTCAGAAGAAATAATATTTTAACATTAGCATTTTTTTGCTACATGGATGCGGAATATTAGTTCATTGATGTCACTTCAACAGTTCTGATGTCTTATTATGTTACTTTTTCTATTGATTCTTTATTATGGTATAACTGCCTGAATTTTTGAATGAAGAAGCATTAAACAAAAATAACATAAAGAAAACCTGTAAAGAAAAAGGAATAACATGAAGGTAGATATCAGTGTTTAAACCCTCTGGTTAACTCAAGCCACTTTTTATCTTCAATATTATATGGCCAGGGTAATTTACTTACCAACTTTTATTTAAGCTCCAGATTGGAAATCTCACCTAGAGGTGCCAGCAAATATTTGTCCTCTCTTTCTGTCTCTAACTTTGGTTCATCCTAAGAGCAGTCATCTCTCATTGCTTTAGATTATTATTCTTTCCTACTACCCTGTTATTCATGGCATAATCACACTTGAAGTTATCTTATTCTTTTATGTATCTATTATTTATATGTTTGTAGTTTTCAATGGATAGCTATTTTGCTACATAAAAAGAAAGCTTTGAATTATTAAATCAAATATAAAGTCAGAGAAAAAATAGAAAATTGGAAAGAAAAACAATAATAGATATTTTCAGTATATAACTGACTACCATAATGTATAAAGAGATATAGGCTACTTTGTAAAACAGTAATCTGCCAACATATATAAATAAGGAGAACCAACGAACAGTTTGCAAAAGGCAGAATTTAACTATGTGTTACAGAGAAGATAAGTTATATAATACACTTAAACTTTACTAACAATAAAATAAAAGTTTAAATCAATAAAAAAGGCACTTTGTTAGAGAAATTCTGAAAATATAATTCTAGCCTGATGTGGTAGCTTATTACTATAAGCCATATATTTAGGAGGCTGATACAGGAGAAACACACAAAGTTTGAGGCCAGTCATTGCTACATAGTGAGTACCACAATAGCTGAGCTATGATGTAAGACTATCTCACTTTTCTTTTAAAGTCTCCCCTTTCTTTTTATCATTCAAAAAAATCTCGTTATCCTAAAATACTCAGCTCATTATTTTTGCTATCCCTTGTCTTTTGCTGCTGATCTTTTGCCTACCTGTAGTAGAACTGACCACAGCTTCCCTAATGTCTCTTTCCATATACTGATGCGGTTATGAACTTTTAGAGACTACACATATCTGTTAAAATAATTCTTTGTTCAATTTGGTGCTTCCCATTAGAAATTTTACTCTAACGTAAAGGTTTCTTGGTCATGATCTCTAAACCATGCGGCTTTAGTGGCCCTTGAGTATGTAAAATGTAATTTTCTGTAGCTGGTGGTTATAGCATGGTTGGTGCTGCAGAGACTGGAATGGGAGGACTGGGATTCATTCAACTGTCTTGCTTTGATCTATTTATAAATATGTTTTTCTGCATTCCTATGGTCTATGTCACCAATTTGATTTTGTTGTTTTTGGTTACTCAAGTGATTTAATAGGTTAATGCTTAAGATAAGCATGGCCCTGTCGAAGATAAAACTGAACATTTGTTAGTAATTAAATGTAAGGAATAGATTAAAATAATAGAGACACATTCTTCTCTCCTCTGGGCCTGGTCATTCTATTTAATGGTATTTAGCTCTTCAACGACATTGGAGAGGTGTTTGCTCTAAGTTTGACCTCTTAGCCGGAGCTTCCATGTATATAGACATAAGATATTAGAAAAGTGACACCCAAAAACAAATACAAAGCACTTTTAAAAGAACAACATAAAACACAGAAAAGGTTGTTATTAAAAAAAAAAAATGAGAATTTACCACACAGCAAAGATGCATAATTAGCAAAGGTACAAATTTTAGCTTTAATGGGAAAATCTATTTTAAGCTTATCCTTAAACTCTCTGTCAAACCCTGATTTGTGAGTGAATGAGTGGAAGGAAGAGGGAAGCAGCCAAATGTACTGTCTGGGTGATTCGGTCGGAGAACACCAAGCACGTACACACATGGAGGAACAGCACGGGATCCAGCAGAAAGCAATTACCTGTAATTTTAAAAAAAAAAATGCCTTTGTTAATGCTGTAAATAGAAAGCAGGCACGCCTTTTTCCCCAGTGTTTAAGAGATAGGAAAAGCCAGGCTGCTTAGCTGAGTGATGTCACATCCCCTAGAACTCTCAGTGTAAACATGACACAGGCTTCAATCTTTGTGCACATCACTGACCTTGAAGTCAGGGTATGTTCTTGAAAAAAGCAATCACGGTTCCGAATAAAGTGTTTGTGATTAAATATTTGGGAAATTATATTTAGGACAAGTCTTAAATTTGCCTAATATTTAGTATGTGTTCTTCCCATGACCCAAAAGACATTATATGAAAAGACAATGAATAATAAATGAAACTAATTAATTAAATGAGAAGACAATAAATGATAAATAAAAATTCGGCATACACACATGATCAAAATCTTTCAATTTTAAGGTGTATATACTATGCTTTTATTCAAGCAACTTGTTATTGATGGTCAGTTCAAGTCACAAAACCTTTTTATGTTTAACTGTAGGATCATCCATAAGAATGGGTACAGTCAACAAGAATGCATGGAATTTAGAACAGTGATCTACAGTAACACATTACAGTCAATCTTAGCCATTGTGAAAGCTATGACCACACTTGGAATTGATTATGTGAATCCCAGAAGCACAGTAAGTACGCCTATGTAATAATTATATGGGCTGGGTGGAATTTGAGCTAAAAAGATCATAGGATTACGTTTGTTATCCTATTCTATGTCACAAGAATATAATACAAAAATTTTTACCAATATTAACCATCTCCAAGTTAAATTTTCTTATTTTTTCTGAATAAAACCTCTATTTTTCATTGTTCACTATAACTTTATTAAATAGTATGTTTTTGAAATTTAAACCTAATGTTAAATATAACAATATAAGAAGAAATGTATCTGTACTGTGGTTTATAATATAATATCCAAATCATTTTTTTCTGTATTTATTTAATAATTATTTTACATATCATGATGCTTTAAAAATCTACTTACTTTTAAAATAGATAATATGCAAAAACATTTTAGAATGCAAATTATAAGTAGTATTATTGTCTAAAAAGCCTTAAGTGACCACACTCACAGAATAAAGCAGTAAAAGACATTTTGTATTTTCACAAGGTTCCTCCGAGAGCAGCTGGTAACCTCCAGAGGGTAGCAACTAAACAGTCCCCAGTGGAATCAGTGTACAGGAGCAATAGGCATAGAAAGAACCATATGTAAGATCAGAGAAAAATGCAAAGTGTTTTTTTAATTTCCTTCTCTCCCCTGGCATCCAGTTTGGAGTTGACCACCTAAATGAGCATTGGAAATTATCAGGATAAAAGGAAAATGTGCATTTCTACACTGTTTATTTTATAGGAAATGGTAAATCCCCTTTCTTCCCATCAGTTTTCTCAGAGAGAAATGAGGGAGAGGAAGAGAGAAAAAAAGAGATAGAGGAGAGATGTCAAGTATATGCTTTACCACAAATCCTTTGATAAGCCTGGAGTCTATGTTACAAAATTTTCCTTTACTAGCTTTTCCCAAAGTTTGCATCCAGTTAGGTTTCTCACATCTCTGATTTCACCTTTCTTCACACATGTAAAGGGGACACTTCGAAGACACTCAAAGACCCTCCCATCTTGATCATTTGATGATTTATTAAACCTATTCTATTTATAGCTATTCTGTTATCTCTGACCCTGACTTTCCTTAAGCACATGGAATTTTACAAAGACTTTTAAGAAATGGACTACTATAATCTTTTGATTTAAACATGAGAAAAAATATTGACTAAAAGAGAGTAGCTGTTAACTTCAAATAGCTGAAGTCCAGGGCATATCATCATGCTGTTCGGCTTCCTTCACGGTGCTTTGTCCTTTTGGAAGACTGTTTTAAATGATTTATGTGGAAATGTCTATTTTATTTTATTTTTGTCACAGGCAATAATAGTTACTAAATGTGTGTGCTTTCTGCATTCTTTGACCATGATTTAAAAATCTTGGAATTGTACATAATATATTTTATGTATTTTGTATAGGAAGTATAAAATCACAAAATTTCATATTGCTTCTCTAGTGATTTGAAAGAAAATGACCCATAATCCCCATGGGGAATGGCTATTAGGAAGTATAGACTTGGAAGAGGTATGTCACTAAGGTGCAGGCTTTCAGGTCCAGTGTGGTAGTCTCTCCCGGTTGCCTGTGACTCAAAATATTATACTCTCAGCTCCTTTTTTAGCACCATGTCTGCCTACACACCTCCATGTCCCACTATGACAATAGTGGAATGTCTCTGAGCTGTAAGCCAGCCCCAATTAAATGCCTTCCCAGTTCCCATGGTCATGATGTCTCTTTAGAGCAGTAGAAGCCCTAAGACAGTTTCTTTAATGAAAATGTCATGCTGCACATAGACCAGGCTTTATAAACTAGAGATACCAGTCAGTCCTGCTGGTTAAGTCTTAGGGATTCAATGATTTGCAAGTGGAATGAAACCAATAGACTCCAAGCAGTACTACCATTGTGATATGCTGAAAAAACCTTAAAAATTATAACTCATTCAATGATGCAAACTTACGTAGCCCATAGAGTTTCTATGACTCTTCAGGAGCATCTCTGTCCTGTGTCCCAGAATATCAGAACACCATAGTTTCCTGAAACTACTCAGATCATATATTGTTTCAACTAAAGTAAACTTTTCATTTTCTATCATATTCTCTTAGTATTTTATTGTAAGATGAACATGGGCCTGGTTTAAATTGCTTATTCAACATCTTAACTTCTAAGCACTTTGTGTGGCTTTCAGATTTCTGTAAGGACACTCAAGGACAGCCCTGACAGAAAATCAACATATGTTGTAATAGCCACTGAATCTCTTGGTTTAGATAAAGCTACTGAACATTTCTGTTTTAATTTCTTTATACAGAAAATATATTTCTTCATGCATAAAATGGCAAAAACTACCAAAAGAGGAATAAAAATATAAGTAGCTCCTTTAAATCCAGAATATTGTAGAAGATCCAGATATCAGCTATCTTTAGTTTTTAACAGTCAGTTTAAAATACATACTAATTAAATTTTATATACTAAAATGCACTCACCAAAGGCCACTTGAAAAGTATTTTATTATTTTATGTGGCAGACTTTTGAATTGCTTCTGGAGATAAACCTAGACTTATTAATGTTTGAAATGGAAAAAAGTCTGTATTTGGAAAGGAAAGCCTGATGTTGATCAAATCTTTAGAAAGCATTTGGAATTCGAGGAGGTTATCACAGCTGGATGTGCATGTAAATCCCTATTCATTGAAAGAGTGATTGAGAAAGCTTGAACTTGGAAATGTCATGTGTATATATTCTATGAGATGTTTACATATGTAAACAACTAAAAACATGCATTGAGAGCTCAAAGTGGAGATAGCTCACTTCACAAAATGGTACTTTGACTTCCACATGTATACTATGACATGCCTGTATCCCCCCCACACATATCTCTCTCTCTCTCTCTCTCTCTCTCTCTCTCTCTCTCTCTCTCTCTCTCTCTCTCTCACACACACACACACACACACACACACACACACACAGAGAGAGAGAGAGAGAGAGAAAGAGAGAGAGAGAGAGAGAGAGAGAGAGAGAAGTATAATAATGAGGATGATAGTGGTGATAATCATTATACTTTTATAGTATAATGAAAAAAAAGCCTTAACACAAATGTTCTACAACTCATTTTATGTGAACAAATAAGTCTGAAACACTTGTACTCTATAACAATTCAAGATTTCTCACCAGTTCTAAATATTAAAAGACTCAAATTCTAGAAACAGCAAATTTAGCCATTTCACTTAAGCATTCCTCAGACATGTAGGCTACTCATCCATTTCTTGCTTTGATATGCCCTTTTCTATCTTCTTTGGAACTATCACTGCAAAGTTCAGAATGAATTCAACAAGATTCTAAGACTTCCCGAGGCACAGGACAGTGATGAGCAATCTTCACATAACCTACAGAGAAATACTTGTTTCATTTCTCCACAATGTAGCTTTAGAGTAGTGATTCTCAGCCCACTGAATATTGTGTCCCTAAAGTATAGTTTTACATGTTGTGATGACCCCAACCATACAATTATAAAATTACTTCATGAGTGTAATTTTGCTACTGTTATGAATTGCAATGTAAATATCTGTGTTTTCTGGCACCTTTCATAGGAGACCCCCTGTGAAAGAGTAGCTAAACCCACCAAAGGTTGAGATTCACTGCTCTAAAGACTACGATGACAATCCTGAGATAATGAGTTTTTCCAGAACCATCTCAATTCTCCAGCATTCTGTAATACGCTGTAGAAAAGTTAAATCTTTGGAATGTGACTAAAATCCTGAGTAATATTTGAAATATAAATGACAGATTATTGGTTTCTCTAGAATCATCATGTCTATTATTTTGGTTCATACAATCATCAACATTTCAGCATCATATACTCTGTTGATCATCAGACTATACAAATAAAACAATAAATATCTTTGCACTCATACACCTATACACTAAAAATTAATAAAGCAAGGATGGGAAGGCACTACAATAACTGTCATGAAGAAGATAAAATGGGAGAGGGTTAGTATGACAGGATTAGACTATTAGGTTAGATTAGATTAGATTAGATTAGATTAGATTAGATTAGATTAGATTAGATTAGAGACTAGAACAGAAAGGTGGAAAAAGGTTCTCTGTGAAGGTCCTATGGCAAACACGTCAGCATGAAATAGGATGCACACAGCAACTCTCAGGACAGGATCGGGAGTTTAAATCATGGCAGGAGTCTAGTACTTGAGGCTTGAGGAGCAAGTGGAGATAGAAACCGAGACCAACAGGAAATAAAGACACAAGCGCAGGACAGAAGCTTGGGAGTCACAGTAAAGGAGTAGGCTTCTGAGTCTGGCGAGAGTTACTTGAGCGTTTAAAACACAAGGTAAAATAACCCATGAAAAATCAATTGACTGATGTGTGTGGATAGCTTTAAAAAATAATTATCAATTAAGGACAAGGCTTCATTGTGTGACTCTGGTTGGCCTGGAACCCTGTTGCAAAAGCTATCTTTGAACTCATAGAGTTCTGTGTTCCTCTGCCTACCGAGTACTGGGATTAAAGATGTGCATCACTATGCTTCACTGTATAATACAAATGTATTTTACATGTTATATTTTCTTAAATTTTAAAATATATTGGCAATGTTACATTCTTAAAAGTGAACTTTCTTAAAATATTTATATCCCCATGATTGTACAAGAGTATCTAGAATCCAACTGTTCTACATTCAATGCAATGTAGTTATGGTCTAGAAAAAAAAAATCTGTTATTCAGGAATATGGAGAGTTCTAGACTTCACGTGTTTCTACTAAATAGCCTCAATTAAAAATCACCAGGGGCTTTATCTATTTGTGTGTGATGCAGAAACTCAGAAGTAAAGGCTTAGTTAATTCAATCAGACAGATGTCCTTCAAGAAAATACTAGAATTGAAGAACTTCCAGAAAGGGCTTTGGTGACATTTAGATGCTTTAAAGAAAAAATCTACTCACATTACCAACATAAGTAGACTGTATTTTATCTTACAGTGTAATAATATAGAGGCAAGGAATAACGTATTAGTTTGGTTTATAAAGGATTACCAAGAAAGCAAGTGATTATTCCCTTTAAGAATAGACCCTAGGAACAACTACCTCATTGCACCATTTGTCCCAAAGGCATGCTAGCAGTAAAAGAAACTGCCTACCGAGTGGTCAGCCCTGAGAACATATATGTGAATAACAATATGCTAAGCAGATTTTATTTAGGAATATATGTACATGTATACATATATAATTATGCACTTAATATTAATGAATGAAAGAAATAGATAGCAAGGAGGGGCTTGAAGGAGGAAAGGAAGAAATAGGATTATATAACAATTTCAAAAATTAACAAGAAATTAAATAAATGGATCATATGCCATTGGATTTTCAGTTTGCTATGAAATAGGAAAAAATTTAAAATATATCCTCCATTAATTTAAAAAATAAGGTCAAGACTGCATTTTAGCCCCTTAATAACCTGAGCATCCTGCTTATAATAATAAAACCCAATCAGAAAGATGGAAAAGGTTCCCTTTTAGTTTTACCATTCTCTAGTGACAAAAGACATGTTGTTAATATCACAAGCAAAGAAAATACTTTTAATATTACAGCAGAATAAACCTAGTTGAAAATGAATGGGTCATATCAGCAACCCTGAGTTCTTCCAGGACATACTTCACATGCTCACAGCAGCTTCGCACTATCCAAACTCCGCTAGTGTTTCCCCTGGGCCGGTGCCTGTTGGTTTTTTTTTTTTTTGCTTTGTCCAAAGGAGCATGAAGAACACTTCACTGTACAGATATAAGTGTCCTTGGCAGTGTTTGCCAGGTGCTGTGAGGGTGAGGACACATTACAGGCACCACATTGTAAACTGGAATAATGTTAGCCATCAACACACTACTGGAACAGCAGGCAGAACCTGAGCATTGGGTACTGACACTCTGCTATCTGAGCTTAGATTTTGCTATTTACTTAAGCAATAACCAAAACGTATTTAACTATTCTGAGACTGAAATTCCTAATCATAATTTTTGTCAACAAAGTTTTGATTACTGGTATATATTATAGCCTACTGCAAATTGTTTAAACTGTGTTTATTTAGTTAGTGTCCTTCCTCATTACGTGACTCATTGTACTATTCACTGACACATATTCCATTTCTTTCTTAGCATTTCTCTCCTTTGCCCTGTGGCACTTCTACTGCAATGGCACATAATTGACACCACCCAACAGAGCCTTCACACATCTGTGTAGGTACACGTGTGTAATCCCTTGCCAGAGTGATCACAAAGAAATACCACATGATAAATATTATTTTGCAACAATCTTATTTTGTTTTTACTCTAGCATTTTGATCTGAGCCACTATGGACTAAACCAAAGCACTGTTATTCCTTTTGACAGAATACTCAGATGTCAATAATATATAATAAAGTATACAGATTTTTCCATATAGTATTTCATATTTTTTCCAAAGGGCAACACTTTCAGATATCTGCCTGTTACTATAACGGATTCTAGTTTTTATTGCTCTTAATAGATTTTGAAAAAAAGTGTTGTGAAATTATTGGCAAGATGGATAATAAAAACTTTTTAAAATGCCTTATTTTAAACAATATCTGATCCTAAATAACACGCTTTTGTTCTTTCCACCAAATATTATTCCAGGAAGACAAACAGCAACTCCTCGCAATGGCGAACACAATAGAAGACGGTGAAATGACACCCCGGCTGGCTGAGGTCATTAAACGACTTTGGGGAGACCCAGGAATTCAGGCCTGCTTTGAAAGGGCATCTGAATACCAGCTCAATGACTCTGCGGCTTAGTAAGTGACTTCCTTGGACAGGAATTACAGATGATATTTAAGTGTGTAACTTGGCACATGCACACATAAGCACAAGTAAGAAAATCTGGTTTTACTCTGTAAGAAAAGTGAGAAGTAAGTGAGACAGTTTGCCTGAGAAGAGAAAACTGTTACACATATCTTCTATTAGTTAAAAATAATTAACCATAATACACAGTGTTTAGCACTAATACAGACAGATGGTCTGCATTTGGGGCTATGTCATATATTTCGATTTTACTGAAAACATCTCCTAGAGTAAGCTTTTAGTGATGTATTAGTTCACGAGGTTTTTGAGCAAGATACAAAATTCTGGATGACAGTAGCCAATTGGTTTTCAGACTGTAGCATATTGTAGCATCCTATTGGAATCAATCACAGCAAATATTAACCAGTAAGTATTTAATTTTAATAAAAAACTAGGAGAACATTAAAGTGCTTGTAATATAATTGTTACTGTGACCTAAAACTTCTGTATATCAAGGGCTTCTTGAGTTATCCCGGAAAGGACAAGAAGAGCACAGCTAATGAGTAAATAGAAGGAGTTTGGCCAGTCAATCCCTCAGTTCTAGTAAAAGAAAAAAGGCCTTAGCTAGCTAAGGCTTCCTGCTTTACTAATTGGGGTCACCTAGTGTGGAATTTAAATTCCACAAGAGTTAAGAGCAAACATGGACTCAAGAGGGAAACACTGCCCTTTCAGGATTTCAAGTAAATCATCAAGATAATTTAAGTGATTTGCGTCATAAGGTCTAAAAACCTCTGTTCGGTTTATAAACTACAGGCTTTGACATCCAAATCCCATATTTGCTTATTAAAATCAGCACTTTAGATGAAAATCAGTTTGCTAATGCCTCTTCTTTGCCTAAAATAATTTATAAATGCAAAGAAAAAATTTTTGAATCTATCTTTACTAATATTTTATTAAGAGGATGTTATTTCTATTTTTGTAAGTATACATTTTTTTATTCTTTTCCTTGGGCATGAAATGACTGACTTGCGTAACTACCACATACCAGATTTCATCCATAGGAAATTTACAATGTCTCAAACAAGATTAAAAATAAATACATTAAAAACTATAAAATCCTCCAATACTTTTTTAGATCTTTTATCTCAATTCATCACCCATTTAAAGTCAAACAGTCTTTCTTTATTCTCATAAATAAATAATAATATATTTCACATTTAGTGTTTCCAAGACACAAATTTACCTTTCCTCTTGAGCAAATCCCTTTGGCTGTCTTTGTTTCTTCTCAATTTTAAAGTAAAGGATTGTTCCACATTTGCTAAAGAGCTACTTGATCTATTTTTAATGGTAAAAGAACTTGTTTTAAAGTCATTGTGTTAGATGGTAACATATAAGGACTCCTCAACTTAATCCCTAAACAAATTCAACATTATAAGCAATAACTAACCTTCAGTGGGACTCCACCCCCAAAGTTCTCTTTCCATGACAGAAAATAAGACTTTATCATTTTAAATGTGTTTTGGGGCATGGATCAATGTGATGGTCAAACTTACCATGAAATTGCTATGTCATTACTATTTGTATTTAAATTTATCACAGAAATAGACATATTACTAAACCATATAATCTCTAGTATCAAACACTGTGGTGGTACATTTTATATTTAATAAAATCAGTCTGAAATATCAGAGAACATATCCTTCACAGTCAAGCCAGGAGGGTCAGAGAGTGGTAACTCATGCCTTTAATCCCAGCACAGGAAAGACTGAGTGGTTACCTATGCCTTTAATCCCATAACTCCAGAGACCAAGATTTTTCTGTTTCTGTGAGCTCAAGGCCTAACTACCAAAGAGTAATAGCTCACACCTATAATCATAACTGTAGGATTATCATACAGAGTTGAATGAGGAAGTGAAACAACTGGGCAAAGAAGATATTTAAGGAGGCAGAAGAAGACATTGAGGTATTCTGTAGAAGCGCTAAACCAGGCTGAGGACTCTGGAAGATAGCCTTTACCCTGAGAAATTGTCTGGGTGAGAATTGACTGTGCTCTGTTTCCTTTCTCTGATATTCCAGCTTTTCCCCCAATATTTGGCTTTGAGTTTTCATTTAATAAATATAGAATTCATGTTTCAAAATACAATGATAAAAAAGAAAGGAAAGACAGCTTTCTTTGTAGATCTTTCTTGCAAGGATGAAACTGCTAAAAGCACTTTGTATTCTTTGACAGACGTGGAGCGCAGAGTTTAATCAAGCTTACACCTACCCTTACTGAGCTTTAGACAGCGTGATCTGTAATTTAAAGAAAAAAAAATTAATCAAACAAAAGAAACAAACAAGGAAATAGGTCTTTATAATAAGGGCAGGAATTCTGGAAGAGTTAAAGGCTTCACCACGCACCGATGGACCGTGGTTTGACTTCAGTAGTTAGATGACTATAGTGTGGACCCACATGAAGTACTTGGGATCTTTCATTGAGTAATATGGATTTCATCATGACCTTTAATGGAAATGACTGTGTTCTAAAGCAATCCATGAAATAATGCCCAGACAATTAATAACCAGAAAACAATTCAAATGAAATCATTCCCATAGCAGGGCCTTTGAGGGACTTGAAAGTGACTGTTGTTGAAAACCATTGCAATGCATCTTAACACACTAACACATGTACATCTAAACAGCCTACATGGAGAAGTAGCCTTCCAGAAGCCAATCAACATGATAGCGAATGTCTGTTCAGCAGACTTTTTAAGACACAGGCTAAAGCAGTGTTGAGGAGTTGGTAGAGCTTTCCAGGAGCTGCTTGTGGACTGCACTCCAAAACTGTGTCGTCCCAGCTGCCAATTCCTACCATTCTTGAAAAGCAGCTTGAAAAGCAATAAATGGGGTTTGTTTTCCAATGTAATATGAATATATTCTCTTTTTTTTTTCTATTAGCTACCTTAATGACTTAGATAGAATCACAGCACCTGGGTATGTGCCAAATGAGCAAGATGTTCTACATTCCCGAGTGAAAACGACTGGTATCATCGAAACTCAATTCTCCTTTAAAGACTTAAACTTCAGGTATGAACAAACCTATCTTCTAAGTGTGGGTGGAGCAAACATGCAGCTCAATGTTTCTTCATGAAGAACTCTGTAGCCCATAGTCAAGTGCAATGATTTTGGAGTCAGCTGGGTAGACTTCCTAGACTGATATTACATAGCCCTTCTTTCTTGTACTCCTCCAGCTCATCTGAACTTGTCCTTCCTTCTAGGCTGCTTTTCTCAGACAAGTGGTATCCAGATTCTGTTCTTATACTTTAAAATGGTACTTTACATCGAGTTTTCTTTTTTAAGAAAAGGTATTTAAATAACCTTTCAGCCCCAAGTGTCAGGGATACTATTTCCCTTCCCTCTGCTCTATTTGTTTGAAATATTCCTTAAATACACCTTAGTTTAAAATGCAAATAATTTAAATACCATTATTTGAATGTGATGCTATTTACAAGAATCACAAGGCACATTTCATCAGCCTGTTTTTAGTATGGAAATGCATCCCTATTTTACTGAAATTGCACTGAATTCCCTTTCTAGCAAACCTTTGAAATTCTACTATCAATTACTCTTTGAGTATATTAAGAAATGCAAATTATAATACAGTGTTAGATAGCATCTCTTGGCTCTTCTTAGTTCTTAACAACTTTCACATCACTCCGTCACCAGGAGATGGGGCATTTTTCCACATTCATACAAAACTTAATGCTACTTTCTATGAATTTGGGGGTGAAATAGAATATTAATAATTCTAGGTTCCAACTAAATATTTTAGTAATACAAAATTGCTATAAGTACATAATAAACATGGTCAGTCATGCCAGCGATAGTGAAAATGTATTCAAAGGATTAAAAAAAGAACACCGCAAACATGGAGAATAGCTGATGTGAATTATTTATAGGGAATTATGAGGAAAAAGTAACTAAATGCTAGTGATTATTTATACCCTAAACTCAGTTTAAGATAATAAATGTTGAAATGCTGTGAAGTGTCAAAGTTGGTTATTATGTAGTAACTAATTGGAACACCTTTCGGAATATTCCAAGTGAGATGAAAGTATTATCTTCCATACTAAATTTCAGGCCTACAAATAGTTTATTTTTTCAAATTAATTAATTAATTGGTCACATATCAGAGCAGGGCAAAGGGGTAGCAGAGAAAACACTCCCTGGACAAGCATGATGAAAGTGTCTCCTCAGACCATGCTGGCTTTTGTTGAGCCAGCAGATCTTTACCCCAGTTTCTGGAGTTTCCTTTGGGAGCCAAGTCCAAAGCTGTCCCCTCTGTCACCCTCTGCCTTGCCAGGACCTTTCTGCACAGTCCCTTTTTCTTCTTCTCTCCTAATCATATGGCACTGACTGGAACTGGTGTGGTTCAGAGACAAGCCAGGCCCAATATCCCTCGTTGGCTCTCCAGGAAACAGCCTCCTGCTTTAAGGATCTCTTAGTTAGCACACCTACGATAAAGGTTGGATCAGTAAAGAACAGCACAGAGTTAAGCATCTTGAAGGTACCTGTCTTACAAAAGCCAGTGAAATTTTCTCAGCCCTTAGTTATTTGAACCTCAAAACAGCTTTGGTAATTAATGCCACCTGTAGATAATCCCCACCCCCCACCCCCAGTCCTGTCATCCTCCACTCCACACTGCCCCCTGTAAAATGCTTGTTCTCTGGTTTTAACAATCCAGTCATTAAGACTTTTGCATTTGCTGTATTCTTTACTTGAAGAGTTTTTGCTCCTTTTTATCATGAATATTCCAAACGAAAGGATGTTTACCTCTCAGAGCCAGGACCCTCTAATGACTATCTGTAAATAGTAGCCTCATGATAAGAGGCAACAGTGTTGGCACATTCTTAAACAAAGGGTTTCTAGTACAGCAGGTAAATAAAGAATGGTGGACAAGAGCTAATTTGTAGTTTTTGGTGATTTCTCTGGAGTAAATGCCTTCATATCCTTCCATTTTAAGCCACTATATTAAACAGGCAAAGTTAGGAGGAGATTCAAATAAGCAGCTGACTCCACCAAGCCCAAGTCAGTCCCTTTTCCACAATCATATACCAACCTACTTTCACCTTTCTTCTGGTTACCAACACATGAGCTCCTTGGTTCTTTTTTTTATTTCCCCCTTTTGTTTCTGTTTCTACATCATGCACCCTCAACCTTAAAAAGTCAGGGGCTACTTGTGATTATCATCTGCCACCAGGGCTTAGTGGAGCCCTTCTCAAGAGGAAGCAAATGGTCAGCTTTAATTGAATGTCATATAAAGCACCGTGTTTATTTACAATGGAACAACATAATCCCCATACATACTCCCTTCTCTCCTTTTAAAACAAAAAGAACTCCAAATCTAATATCCGCCCCACCCCATTACCTATAACAACTTATAAACAACACTGTAAATTAAAAAAAAAAATGTCCATAATCCATGTTTTGGGAATGGGGATGTAGGCATTGTTCTCTAGGCTACTTTCTGGTGAATGGGGGTGCTGGCAATCCCATGGGAATCCAAAGAAAAATGTAGGATTATGCACAAGTCTTTAGTGGAGTAGAGGCTGGGTCATCTCAGCCAGTCTCCTTGAAATTGTTCTGGATACAGAGCTCCGGAAACTTCAACAGTGGTACTCTGAAATGCTGAATCATCTGGGCCATCCATTTCAATTGGAGATTTTTCAGGGGGTCTTCCTCTATCAAACTTTATGTTCTTTATCCAGGAATAAATCCACAGCCTCTCATTTTCTGTGAAAATAAAAAGAAAACCTCTTCTCCAAAATAGCATATCTTTGGATTTCAATTTTAAAGTCAACACATTTACAAAATACAGAGGCTGAATTAATCCACCATCATTTATAGTCAACTGTCTTTTAGCAGCTTTTACTACTTCATTTTCAGTCAAGAAGCTTAAAGATAAAACAATATCATACAGTATCAAGACACTCTTTGTATTTTCCATCTTTACATAGCTTATTTTTTTTTTACTCTATTTCTTTTTTAAGGGCTTTCTCTACCTTTTCTTTCTCTAAGCCTATGTATATATTTTCAACACACTCTAAACCATTTCGACTTTTTAAAAAACTGTCTTTATTACTGTATTTTTATTTCTTAACTTTTTTCTGTTTCTGACCACCCTTTGCTTGGCTAAGACAATTGACTACACCCAGATTCTTCTATTCCTTTCTGTTTCTGACTACACCTTTAATCTGCCAAGGTCCTTGGCTAAGGATTAAAGGTTGGTAGGATGGGTGGATGGCTCCATCCATCTCCTCCTCTAGCTTCATAGAATTTAGCTTTTTAGCCCAGGTACTCTGGGAAATTTTAGGGTCCATATAATCACCAAATCAAGCTTTGCCACCTGCTGCTCATTAACTCCATTTAAGTATTTGGCAACAGGGCCTCTTAAAAGACTCGCAAGTGTTTTGTCTCTAAGGGTGAATCAGGAAATTTCTCTTCAAAAAGCCAAGCCTCTGCTTGCCTCCAGCAAACAGCTGACCCAAATAAACATTGCCACTAAGAAGCCATCTTTGACTCTATTCTCTTTTTAACAGAAACCTTAAATCCACCATATAAAGCTCCTTGATTACATCTAGGCTCAGGAACTAGCCTTGTTCACCTTAAATTGCATGTAGCAAACACACCATTTTATAATTTAATCCCATATATCTCTCAGTCTCTTTACCACAGGCCACTTCAGAGACACAACTCGGAAGCTGCTTTGGGCTTTGTTTCTGTACTCCAGACCAATTTTTAAGCTTTCTGTGGCTTTTTATGTGGGTATGTTTTACCCACTTTGAGCTGCCATTTGTTGTAACAGGTTTCTGTCCCAGACTTTTGGGCCTATCCTCAAGGTTTAGGCCCACAGACCCACAGACCCCGCAGAGACACACAGATGCTTACAATAGTTTTAGGCTGATCGGCCTAAAGCCCAGGCATATAACTTGCTAACTCTTTACTCTTAAACTAACCCATGACTCTTATCCTGTATGGCCATGGGACTCGATACTTTTTCTCAGAGCAGTATAGTTATCCTCTGCATCTTCTGGCTTGTCTGGCAATTCTGGAGTCTCTGTGGCATTTCTGCTCTGTTCTTACTGTTCCCAGAGTTTTCCTAGTCTGGTAGTCCCGCCCACACTTCTTGTCTGCCTTTGGCCAATCAGTGCTTTTTATTAAACCAGTGGGTGGGACAATTATTTACAATGGAACAACATAATTCCCGTACAGCACCGTGTATATGAAATTGTTGCCTGTGACATGATAAGCTGGGTGATGCTATATCTGATAAAGAATAGAGAAATGGTGGTTGGAAAGAATCTCAAAATAGCTGCAAAGAAATACTGAAGTTGCCATTTAACTGTAAAGCTTCCTGTCTCTAAAAAGTGCATCTTTATACAATGTCACTGATAAGCTGTAAGATACATTTGTATGGAAAGCATTAATTTCTCACAAAGTAATTATTGCATAAAGATGTTCTTCTTTTATAACCCCATTTATAAAATAAATTATAGGAAAGAAGAATAATTCACAGCGTATTGGGGAGACAACAAAATACTTAAATATTTGAAGAATTTTAAAGTTTATTCACATCAATTGAGATATAATAATGTAATAGATTCCCAAAGTTCAACAATCTTTCTTCCAAGTATTCAGTAGAATAATCCAAATGTTTAGGCTTTCATACTGCATATGAAGTTCTTCATTTCAAAACTGAATATAAAAATAATGCACTTTCTAGCTTCACTTCAATTGCCCAGGTGTTAAAATACATTACATTAGCATTGATTTGTATTTGCAAAGCACACATCATCCTAAGACTATTTAAAATGAAAGTGTTAATTTACATATTAAAATAGAGACTTCTAGAATTTTAACTAGGACCTTCAAAATAAAAAGATCTGTCTGCCAAAGTACTATATTGTCTGTGCATCATCTGATTTAGAGGAAATTAAGCTGGAATTCTTATCAACCCAGAGCACCAACTGCCAAGCTGTTAGAACAAGTTATCTTAAGAGTTCTTATCAATTGGCAGCAGAATTTCATCTGCCAATATGACCAATGATGTTTACAGATTTTCACGTTGCTAAGTCACTGGAAAATAGAATGCAAATCTAAGTCCTTTTCTGGAGAAATTCCACAGACTTAAGTGATTTAGAAATGAACCTAAAGTAAGTTATGAATCATAGAAAAGTCATCTTCTCCTTAAATGTTCCACAATCTAAACTATAGAATTGGAAGCACTGTGCGTAGAAGCCAGAAAGGCTGAAAACTATTTCAACACAGAGCTTAAAATTTGTAAATTTGGCATAATTGCTTTCAAGAATGTTCGAGCAAATCTGTGGTTTGAAAAAAAAATGACAGTTTTCTTAAAATATGAAGTTGAATTCTATTCTCTGTGTGTTCATTTCCAAGAGTATTAGTCACCAGGCTTAGATCTGCGGCTATTTATCTATCTAGGAGTTACATCCCAGTTTAGATTTGTTATTCTCTATTAGAATTCAAAGAAGATTAATTTACATATGCCATGTATTTGTTACATATGTAGCTTTGATTAATATTACCATAATAATATATTATCTAATTGAATTATTCATCTGCTTTGCAGAATTGATCATAAAACCTAGAAACTTCAACACTCTAGGCAGCTTTGCTCAGATTATATGTATGTACCAACATGCATAGCCTATAATATAATGGCTTTATGATTACAAATTATATAAATAAATTATTTTCATATTTTTCTTTTATTGAAAATAGTTTTTTATATAATATCTGTGCACATGATAATAATTTAGCAATTATGACAGTTTTAACACTTGGTTTACTTATACTCCTAAATATTTTTTTATTATACTTTAATATTAAGAGTAATTAAGGGATTTAGACGTATCTTTATACATTCATGTCCTTGGTGTCTGTTAATATCTATCATCCATTTCCAAAACTGGGTTAGGGAAAGATGTATGTGGTGACTGTAGCTGTATAATGAAGGCACATACATGCTCAGCAGCTCATGTCCTCATATGTACCCAGAGTAAGATATTAAAACCAGTTCTGACTAAGTCAGCAATTTGTACAAATCTTATTTAACAGAATAGTTCAAAATAAAGTCCTTCTCAGGTTAGCATTGATTTTTATATGGCCAGAGAGAAGAAAAAGTTTAGAAATGGTTCTCTTTTGGAGATCCCTATGCCTGCAGAGGGAGCCTTGACAGCTATCATACATGAGCTGCTGAATTTAGTTCTCCTAAATAACATAGAGAATTTTCAGTAATTGAAATAATTAAATTATTCATACTAATATATTGTAATATGAATTATAGGTACTTTTGTGTGGTCAAATATTAACCAACTGTTTGGCATAAACCCATAAAATTCAAGTCTTGCAACTGATTAAATAGGACCATAAAACTCAACCATTTAATCAGCTGTTTAGTCCAGCCATGTAACTCTTGTGGCTTGCCTTACGTTAATATGGTAGACAATTTACCACATAATCAATATTCAGCTTCACTTAAAAGCCTGGATTGTTAATTTTTATTAATATTCTAATCAATAATTTAAAATCTTTCTTTTTCTTTTAACTTCAAGAATCCCAACTTTACCATCAGACATTTAAAAACATTTATAAGACTCTCCTAAAAGATCAAACAAATTCTTCCCTCACCAATATCCAAAATTAGGATACAAGTGCCATGCAACATTTTTAAAGCTCTCATGCAGGAGACTAAGATACCCATGTAAGTCAGTCCTTCACATGACCTTGTCAGTTTGATCTGATCAATTTAAAACAGGCTTAGTCAAATATATATGAGGAAAATTTCTCTTTGCTAGTCTTCAGCTTATGTTAAAACGTTACATTAATTTATATTACTTTAAAATGGGCCTCAATTTGAATTTTTATAAGAAGTTAAAACTAAATATATATGAGAAATAAGTCGTCATAAAAACAGTGAAACAAGACTCCACTTTCACAAAGCTACTATGATATCCAGGAGAATCAACACAGAAGCAACTCTCTAGACCTTGATCTAATTTGCTAATGAGCGTTTCAGTTCAATAACAGCAGACGGCTTAGAGAAACGTGCAGAGCATGCTGGCCCTGAGCTTCTGTGTCATTCTGTACAGAAAACAGTGCTGTGACTCATGTGAGTCGTAAATGGGGAGACCATAAACGCCCATGCAAAGATGGACTTTCAGAATACTTTGATACCATGAACAACACTGCATAATCTTTGAGCTGAGCTTATTAAACATGTTCGTGGGGAGCTGTTTAACAGTGAGAGAACAGAGTTGAGGTCATGTTCTCTAAATTCCCTATCTTACTGATAGTGAGCTTGGTTAATAAATAATATTTTTTAAATCTTGCTTCAAAGCTTCAAAAGCTATATTTTATCTTTTTTTATTTATTTAAAAAGGTTTTTTTTCCATATATATTACTGCTCACCCTCCCTTACCTCCTCTCAGTCTTCCCTCAGCCTCCCCCACCCCATCCCACATCCATTCCCCAAGAAGGGCAAGGAGTCCCAAGATAGGTCAATTTAGTCGGACGTATCTAGTTGAGGTAGGTCCAAGTCCCTCATCCCAGTATTAAGGCTGAGTTAGGTGTTCCTCTGTAGGGAATGGGCTCGGAGATGTCAGTTCATGCACTAGGAACATAGTCTGATCCTACTGCAAGAGGCTCCACAAACGGCCCACACATTTGACTGTCATCTACAATGGCAGGGTTTAGTTCCTTTCCATGCAGGTTCCTCCTCGGTTGGTTCTGATTCAGTGAGTTTTAGTGGGTAGAATATTATTTTCTCTTCAGAGACAAAGAGATGCTATCATGAACAAAGACAACTATACTTGTTAATATATTTCTCAGGGAGGGCACACAATTCAAATACAACAACTATATACAGTAGCAAGGTAATCTCACTACTGTTATGTATTCTTCCACTGCTTTTATTTATCAGAACCCCCTCTCATACCTGCCTTGAGTTACTAGTCAACTACAAGGTTGTCAGATCCTCAGCGAAGGGAAGGACCTAGCCAGTGAGGCAAAGATTTACTTTCATTTTGATTATCTCCTCAGACTCTTTATATGATTCAAGTTGAAGTAGAGTCACTTGAGATCAATGCCCTTATGAATGTTAAGAAGAGTATATGCAGAAAATAAATATGCAAGAACTGTGTGAAGTGCCTTTGTCCTCATTCTAGTGAATTTATACACTCAATAAAATTCTCTTTAGAACTCTCATATCTTGATCATTCTTATCATTTTACTTAGTAGTAGAGCCTGTGCCAAACATAAAATAAAACTAATTCTTGAGAAATCATTTTACTATTTCTGTGTTAAAATACTAGGTCACCTGCAATAGAATTCAAACAGTTATTAAAACTATAGTTGACAAAGTTTTTCTCAGAACTTAAACATTAGACGACAATTTGACTGAAAATGTGATATGAGTTAAGGAAGAAAGTGTAATTCTGATGGACGTCAGCTGACAGTGGAGCACAAAAGCTGGCTAAAAGAGACGGAACTAAATACTCAACAAATCCAAGTCCCGCTAGTGGATTTACCCTCATGTCCTTGAGTCATAGCATAGTATGTGAAAAGTAACCAGCGTATTCTTCTCACATACCAAGTCACCCATTCATAGATTCCATTGATATAGGCGCTAGGTGCCCATTCATAGATTCCATTTTCCCTGTCTGGTGCCCATTCATAGATTCCATTGTCCTGGGCTCTAGGTGCCCATTCATAGATTCCATTGTCCTGGGCTCTAGGTGCCCATTCATAGATTCCATTGTCCTGGGCTCTAGGTGCCCATTCATAGATTCCATTTTCCCCATCTGGTGCCCAGTTAGTTTTTCATGAAGCAGTGATTGGAGAGAGAATTAGAATCCAAGAAGAAGCGAGAACTAGAACTAAAGCCATACTTACCTGTTCAAATCTATGGACGTGACACCGAGTGACAGTGCTCTTTCTAAAGCCACGAATGCCATCTTAGCAATGTACTTTCTAGAACCCGATGGAAAAACCCAAAGTGAATGCACCTTCGCAGACACAGAGTCACATTCCTTCAACATTGCCCAAGGATCCAAACTAGGCCGACAAAGAAGAAATTAGAGAATATGTCCAATACCTCGAACCCAGATGGTCTACACTGTTTCTATTGAAATATGGAGAAATATCTCAAAAAAAGATTTATTTTTGCCAATTGACCTGTGTGTGTGACCTGGAGAGAGAAAACCAGAGACTAACCTAGTCCCCCAGGGAGAACTTGCTAACTAACTCTAGGTACTAGAATTAGTTAGGGACCTCTGGTGTAGTAAATAAGTTTATATGTAAGGGGGAATTATTATACATATTAGTCTTTGTATTGCCTAGCATAGTGCCTAAAACACATGGCTTCAGTAAACATTAAATGATTAGCAACCTTGAATAAGTTACTTGAACTCATCTGAAAAAAAAGAAAAGCAGCTGTACATTTTTTACAGGTTTCTCTTTCCAGGGCTCTGAGTCAGGGATTCTTCCATGTGCCCAGAGCATAGCACACTCAGGGGTTGGTTTGGAATCATTTGGGGACTTTTTGTCTTTGCTCTGAAGTTGATGGCTATGTTATTAGTGTTCTTATCTTTGAGCTGTGTTCCCCAGTCTGTAGTTAAACTTTAGACTTTTTGGAGTCTCCCCTCTTATCAGTGGGTATATTCAGCTTGTTTATCTACTATCGACTGGGTTTAGAGGGAAAATATGAAGTAAAAAGTAGTTTTCATTTTTTTCTTTGTCCAGCCTCTTACTGTGTAAACTGTGTGATCTTGAATTTTCTCTCCTTCTTCTATCTCCAGAGAAGTGGGATTGTAGGCTTGCCTTTATTATCACACCTAAAGCATTGTACTTTTGGATATCTTGATGAAATTAGTTGATTGATATTTATTAGGCAAGTACTCACCATATAGGCCTGTACAGCTTGTATGTTTTCAATAATTACCATCTCTATTTCTAATATGATGATAATCCTGTAGCTTATCACTTAGTTTCTACCTACCTTATTGAATCTATATTCCATCCTAATTTTAAAGCAATCTTAGTACTATAATAAACAAGTAAACAATGTCAATCTTCCATGGAAATTCCTAAAGATCTTTAACCCTACCACAGTGACTGTAATAAAAAATCAAAGCTTCCCACCAGTCACTCACTCTCCCGCTAGCCATACACAGCAGATCATTGGGAGCTCTTCAATTCTTTTTTCTTGCTGTTTCCTCTGTTGCTTTCACCCAGAAATGTTCCCCTCAGATACCTGTAGAACTCAACTTCTCATTTATGAGATTGTTCAGACATTTTTTAAGTTACTGATCACTGTATCTCTGTGTACGGCCCTTCCCTACTTGCTACATTCTACCAACAACAGATGTGAAGCACTGGAGGCTAAGTCTTTAGTGTCTGATATTAGAAGCATTGAATACACTTTGGTTAAGTGAGCAATAAATAAATGACAAAATAGTTTTAATTCCATCATGTAACTCAATTTTTTCCTTCTTGCTTCTAAAACATACAGTTGCTATCTGCAGAAATGCTCCATTATCTCATACCTAGATACTTGTAAAAAGTAAATGTGGTTTTCATAAAAGTAGATTATTCATTTTGTCAACATGGTCTCTGCTCAATTATTTTGCAAATATTTGTTATATGTGTACCATGTGCCAGGTATGGTGCTGGACAATGTAAATGAAACAATTACTAACATAGAACCACTGCCTTGCACAGCTACTGTCTTGTTAAACATAGATGTTAGACAGACAAATTCCACTTTTTATTGTTTGGCATGAATCCCATAAAGTAACACTGGTACCACATAAAGTACGTGGAAATGAGGAGGGAACTTAAGGGAACCCTTAGAAAGCCTCCTCTGTGGATGAGAATTGGAAACAAAATATGAAATTTGAGAGAGAAGTAGGGGGTGGTGGAGAAACCCAGTGTGGTGCTGCATGCCTGTGATCCTAGTCTCAACTAGAGAGTGAGTACATAGCCATTCTGGCCTACAGGAGACTCTGCCTCAAAATAAATGAACTCATTGAAAGAAGAAAAAAACTGCTTGTACTAGGGAAAAGAAAGCTTGTGAAGGAGTCCTGAGCCATCAGAAACGGATGTATATTGATTGAACCTAAGAGAACCTGATGATTTTACTGTCTTGAGAAGAAAATATGAAATGAGCTTGGAAGGGCAGTGACAAGGAGAACAGTCACCACAGCTTGCAGGCCATCACAAGTTTGCTTCTTCTTGTGAGAAACTGAATCCATGATGAAGCAAGAAAGTGAATTTGTAATGTTCACTCAGAAGTAAAGGCACTTTAACAAATGCCTGAGTGCTGCGAGAGTCTCTCAGGAGGTTGGTGCTGCAGCAACAGGGCGATTAGCTAAGATACTGTTACAACAGCCTCAGAGAAATGTTGGTGACTTTGAGAGAAGAACTACAAAGAAAAAGGTGAAATAGAGAGGAATTTCAGCTGTGCAGTACCTGAGGAAAAGAGAAACAGGTATAAGAAGTAGCTATTATTTGTTTTCTCTGTCCATGACAGTTTCTAGTAATTTAATAATGTAGAACTGAGTCCACACATTCTAACACCTCTTGTGAGTGGTTTTCATGATCCTTCAGAATGACTGAAAGCCCACCCTGTACTGATATGCTTTTTGAACACTTGGATATTTAATTACATAATATCATGATCACATATATATATCCACCAACCAGCAGGATTATTGAAAACAGGGATTATATATTTTCATCTTTATATAATCTGATTTAAATCAGTTAGAATACAAGCTAGTTATTTGAATAAAAAGAAATATAAGAGAGAATTCTAGTATCAAAATGACATACCCAATCTTCTAATCTATGCATTCATGAAAATATGTATAAACTTTTATCAAAATCTTCAAAAACTTATAAACTGCTTCAAATTTTACTGCTTCAAAATATTCAGTTAGTGAGAATTTAGTTAGGGTGAGAATTTAGTTAGTTAGTGAGAAGTTAGTTAGGGTGAGAATTATGACACTCATGAAATTTCTCTTTTCTGTAATACTTGATCGACTTAAACTGTGCAACAGAAATCAAGGAACGTATTTTTAGCAGATTGAAATGTGCAGTCAGTGTCAACAATTCAGCAACATCTGAGGTTTAATTTTCATGTTTTTAAAGGATGTTTGATGTAGGTGGACAGAGATCAGAGAGAAAGAAGTGGATCCACTGCTTTGAAGGAGTGACGTGTATTATATTTTGTGCTGCATTAAGTGCCTATGACATGGTGCTTGTAGAAGATGAAGAGGTGGTAAGTCATGCAAAAAGCAGAGGAAGTAAACAGGTTTCTGGCCCCATTGGGTCAGAAGTCCAGACCCACCCGCAGCCGCTCAGGCTCCCCAAAATGACTCAGACGCTTAAATTAATTTCATGCTGTTTGGCCTATGGCTTAGGCATATTGCTCTCTAGCTTGTTCATCTTAATTCAATCCATCTCTATTAATCTGCCCTGCCATGTAGCCCATGGCTTACCTATTATTTCCTTACATCTTCATTCTTGGGCAGCTGGAAGGCGTCTCTGTCAGACTCCACCCTTTCCTGCCTATGCTCTGATTTCCTAGCCCACTCCTATGGTGCCTGCCATGGCCAAAGGAGTCCTTTATTCACAGCATATAGCATCCCATATCAGGAGAGAGACCAAGGTACACCAAATAATGATGTCCAGATGTAGTACTGCACTTTCTAACCCAATGTCCACCTTACAAAAGTGCATATTATCTAAATCCTTGCTTGTGATGCCCATCCCCAAACTCTGCAGATAATAACCTTACGCATTCTTGCTCTTTACACACAGAACAGAATGCATGAAAGTCTCCACCTGTTCAACAGCATCTGCAATCACAAGTATTTTGCAACCACCTCCATCGTTCTGTTTCTCAACAAGAAAGATCTCTTCCAGGAAAAAGTGACCAAGGTGCACCTCAGCATCTGTTTTCCAGAGTACACCGGTAACATTGTTTCTCTATTCTAGATAATAAGCTGATGTAAGACCTGTGTTCCCATGTGCTGTGCCCCTCACGGTGTGTGTGTGTGTGTGTGTGTGTGTGTGTGTGTGTGTGTGTGTGTGTGTGTGTGAGAGAGAGAGAGAGAGAGAGAGAGAGAGAGAGAGAGAGAGAGAGAGAGAGAGAGAGATGTATAAGCAAGCTGTGTGCATGCCTGTGAAATCTCAAGGCTGATATCTGAGGTTTTCAATTACTCTCCAACATTAAAAACCCGATAAATTCTCTCTCTCTCTCTCTCTCTCTCTCTCTCTCTCTCTCTCTCTCTCTCTCTCTCTCTCTCTCTCTCTGTGTGTGTGTGTGTGTGTGTGTGTGTGTGTGTGTGTGTGTGTGTGTGTGCATAAATGATTTTATGTGCACCACATGTGTGGAGTGCTCTTGAAGGATGTCACAGGACTCTGGATACCCTGAAACTGGAATGACAGAATAAGTGAATCACCATGTGGGTTCTGTGAACCAAATCAAATGTAGTAGTAAGTGTTTGTAACTTCTGAACAATATTCCATCACTACGCTCCCCCCCCCCCCACACACACACACAGGCACTTACTTTTTTGAGACACGGTCTCCTCACAGTACTTGTAATTTATCTATGCAAATACACTAGCTGACCAACGGCCTTCATGAATCCCCTTGTCCCCCCACCCCCATGCTCCCAGCTAGGGTTTGCAGAAGCACACTGCTACACCCTGGTTTTAACATGGGTTCTGGGGGTGCAAATGCAGATCCTCTTGCTTGCATAGCAGGCAGTTTCCTGACTAAGCCATCTTCCCAGCCCTCTTATTTGGATCTTAACATGACTGTGATTCCCACTAACAATAAAGAGGCACTTTGCTCTATTGTGTAAACTGAAGAAAACCCCAAATGGAACAAACAGGAAAATGGTAGATAGGATAGATAGGTAGGTATACTCTGCATATACAGCCAATGATACTGCAAGCTGTATTACCTTTAGTATAATAATGTCACTTTAGTGCCACCCTAACTAGAGCTTGCATTGTCACACTGGATCTCAGTGGTTCCTCAGCCTCTACAGTGTGGCCAGTGAACAGCAGGAATGAACTTGAGAACAGTGGTACGTCTCTTTCTCTAGTCTCCTGAGGTGTCCACATTTGATTGCCTATCCTGTCAGTAACTACTAAGGGATTAGTGTCACACATAAGGGTTTATTTACCTTTAGAGATTCATTATTTTTAAAAGTACTTAAGTGTACTCTTGTTGACAAAATTATCTAAGATGGAAATTGTCATAATTAAACATTAACATAAATTTACTCTTTAGGTATTAGATGTACTAAGACAATGGTAGTCTGTCAAAGTAGATATTTATGATAACTAATTCTTGGTGTGTGCCATTCTAGGCTCTCAACATCATTTATAATTAATAAATACAATCATAACATATATTGGATGTCATAGATTAAATATAGACATGGTTAAGGGATATATAATTAATTAATACAGTTTCTTAAAGCAGGCTTTATTCACAGAGGATTAAATACTTTGAGAGAGCAGAGATCTTATGCACTTCCTCAGTTTCTTCTGTTCCAGCCTCCTGTTAGTTACATCTTATACTGATGTAGTACACTTGTTGTATTTGATGGAATGATGTTGACATATAATTAACTGAAATCCACAGTGTAATTAGGGTTTGCTTTCTGTGTCTGAGAGTTTCATGTGTTTTGCTAAATGCATGTCATGCTAATTAGTTTTCTGTTAAGATAACAAATACCAGAGGCAAATCCGCTGACAAAGAGAAAAGTAGTTTTTAAATCTCATTGCTTGTAAAGCTCCAATCTATATGGTCAGTTATCCTGTTACTTTTAAGTCTGAGGCAAGGGATTGTGGCATATTAGGTCTGTTAGCTCCTGGTCCAGAGGGAAGGAAAAGAGAAAGAAATGGACACCACACAGTTCCCTCTGAAGGCACATCCTCAATAGCCAAAAAGACCTCTCATGAGACCCCACCTTCTAAGAATTTCTGCTACCTCCAGTGGTACCTTGTAAGTGATCAAACAAATGGGTTTTCAGAGGACATTCAGACATAAACTACAGCATTAGTATAGTATCAAATGAAATATCTCTACTGTCCTACAATCACATATATATGCCTTCATGTTCCCTTAAAGCTTTAGATGTTTCAAATGTTATTACACTTTCACATTTTCCATAATCTCAAACTGCTGGAATTGTGCAGTGTCCAGCCTTCCCACGGACTGGAACATTTTGTATTCCCACTAAATGGTTCCTATGAATTTATATTCCTGTTAATATTTAATTTCCAAGTTTTTTTTATTTTCATTCTATTTATCTTATTGTATTGTAATATATTTGTTTATTTATTTGTTCGTTTATTTACTAGAACTGAGTGTTGAACTCATGGCCTGTGCATGTTAGGCAAGAACTCGGCCTCTAAACCAACTTCCAAGTATAGTTGTTTTATATTGTTTTGAAGATTTTATTTTCATCTAGAATTTGGTTCTAAGAACACTAATGTATCAAAGAAACAAAATTATCTCATTAGGAAGTCTGCCACATCCTCAGCACGTATATTCTGGTGTGAAGACAATGAGCTGATATGGTTGTCAGCTTTATTGTTTTATATCTGCCCTTCTCCATCTGATCCGGGTGTCATTTTACTAAAGTTTCTCAGGACCAACTCTCCTCATGTACAGAGAAGTCAAGAGCAGAGTCAAGAGCGGCTCTCTATAGCATTCCACATCTCAGCCAAGACAGTGAGCTTCCTTACCCCTTACTCTATGTGATTTGCATACCTTCTCTACAAAATCTCATTCATTTTCATCTAACCAGATTCTCCAAATTTCAATCTATTTCCCAACTGCCTCCAGAAGGACTGTGGAGGGCACGTTACAGACCACGATAGGTTGCACTTTTTAACTTTTTTAAATCCTTTTTCCTCTCCTCTCTTAGCAACTCTCTGTTAAGGCCTCATTCAATACTACTTGTTTCTCAAACTAGTCTGTCAGAGACTCATTTATTTTCTCTTTTAGATTATACTAAAGCATGTGCATAACCACAGGATCACAAGATGCAGTATTTGTGTGTGTGTGTGGGTGTGTGTGTGTGTGTGTGTGTGTGTGTGAGAGAGAGAGAGAGAGAGAGAGAGAGAGAGAGAGAGAGAGAGAGAGAGATAGATTGTGTTAGCCGTATCACTTGCCTTGTTATGTCAGTTTTTTATTTTTTTAACACTTAAATTATAATTACATCATTTCCCCTCCTCCTTCTTGCACACTCATATCTGACCACCATCTTCCTGCCTCATAGATTCAGAGCCTTCTCTTCTTGAATGTTGTTAACATACATCTGAATGGATCAACATATAACTCTCGGAAATCCCAGCAGAGCTGACATAGTGTACAACACTATGTAGGTGTTACACAAAACTCTAAAATCTGATCCTTGACACCTTAACTTTGCAGTTAAGAGGTGATATACATTAAGATTCTATACATCAAATGGTGCCATGCAGTGTACACTTGCTAAACCCTAAAACTTGGTGGTGCTACTTATAGCTTTATGATTTGTTAAAAGTGATTAATGTTTGCTTCTTTCATTTCTTTGCTCACTAAGGACCAAATACATTTGAAGACGCAGGGAACTATATCAAGAACCAGTTTCTAGACCTGAATTTAAAAAAAGAAGATAAGGAAATCTATTCTCACATGACATGTGCTACTGATACCCAAAACGTCAAATTCGTGTTTGATGCAGTGACAGATATAATAATAAAAGAGAATCTCAAAGACTGTGGGCTCTTCTGAGCAACCTCTCTCTTCCACCTGTGATGCTGTACTCTATTTAGACATCAAAGGTGCTGTGTGATTAGCTCTGGTAGATAGTAACTCATCAAGAAATGTAATTAGCATCATGAAACAAAGTATCACACAAAATGTTACTGTATTTGCCATCTCTATCTGGCTAAAGTTTTAATCCCTTGGGGGATGTAGGGTAGAGTTTCTGATGTTCTCTATCTAGAATATGATAGAATATGATGTATTCTGGTAACCATCGCAATATATATTCATGTTACTAAACTTCCTAGTAGATGGTCTACAAGTGATTAATTTTTAATAATAGAATAAATTAAGGAATGCACCAGAACATCTCCTCCAACCAGATTTGAAAAGCATTCAAAGTCATATCTGTAGTACAGAAACTGTACAAAAAAATGATACAAGGTATATTTTGGTCACCTGCTGTTGAGGGATTATGTTGTTCCATTGTAAATAATTGTCCCACCCACTGGTTTAATAAGAAGTACTGATTGGCCAAAAGCAGACAGGAAGTGTGGGCAGGGCTAACAGACTAAGAAAACTCTGGGAACAGGAAGAACAGAGCAGAATGCCACAGAGAAGCCAGAAGAAGCAGAGGACAATTATGATGATCTGAGAAAAGGTGCCGAGCCCCATGGCTGAACAGAATAAAAATCATGGGTTAGTTTAAGGGTAAAGAGTTAGCAAGTTATATGCCTGGGCCTTAGGCCAATCAGCCTAAAGTTAATGTAAGCATCTGTGTGTCTCTGCGGGCCAGAAACCTCTTACTACAACCTGCCTTTCATTTAGACTACCACAAAAACATAAACAGCACATGCTTTTGGTGATGAAAAAATAGTATTGCAAAATACAACATTTCTAAGTGGCATGGATATTATCACAAGTGATAACCTATGCCCTGGGCTGACAATTCTAGATGTCAAGAGACAAAGGATTATTTGATGAAACGTTCTCTGTTTTGTGGATTTGAAGACGGTGGCAGATATGACAGCCATTGGAACTGAATGGTCTGTTCTAACTTTCAATCAGTGCCCTAGAAATGAAAATGTCTTACTTATACTAAGATAAAGTCCTTTTAATATTAAAGCATTTTTATGTCATTCATTCTTCTGCATTTGTGAAACTAGATTTGAACACTAGTGTATGAAATGTATAATTATTCATAGAAGATTAAATTGGATTTATTTTATAAGAAAAGAGTAAAGCAAAGAACAGAGGTTAAGCCATTTTCCAGTCTGTAGCTCAGGTGGATCTTGACATCTCTGCTCTCAGTGGAACTACTTCACTGTCACAAAACACATTTCCAGTCTAAATAAGAACCGTCCAAGGTCAGGAAACAATTTTCACATCTTATCACTCTCCATTAAAAATCACAAAAGAAATTAAAAATCATTTAAATATTATCAGTTATACTGTTAAGTTCTTTGGAGGCTATATATTATTACAGCATATTAAATATCAAGGCAAAGAAGCATGAAGAAATATTTAGTTCTGACAACTGATAAAGTCTTCTGGATGGGAATCAGTAACTATATGAGGGCCAACCAACATTTCAATGGAGATGGCATTTTATGGCGATGCCATAACATTCTGAATTCAGAAAGCAAATCTTTTAGTTACATCTGCTGCTTTTTTCTCCTAATCTATTTTTCTCTACTAGCATGTGGAGAAAATATGTGAGATATTATTACTATTTTGATTTAATTTTCACTTTCTAATGAAGAAGTCAAAATAGTTGAATTTGTGTTTGCAAAATACATACTCAAGCATCCCAGGATAGTCTTTGATTCATCGTATAGCACTCTTTTGCCTGAAATGTCTCCTCTGACTCCATCTCTGCTATTGGTGTTATTACAAGCAAGTAAATTACACCATACATTCCAGTATATCATAATTCCTAGTAAGTTGGGACTCTAGCAAAGAAGGGGGCAGATCAAGTGATTTATGATTCTTGCCTACAATTTTATGAGTTAACATGCAAAATCTTACACAATATTAAAACAATCCTAGATATTAACTTTAATTAAGAAGCGGGATTTTTAGTAGAGAGAAAAAAATGTTCAGGTTTTCATTGTTGTAATCTTTAAAATTAAATCTATTTTATATATGCAACCATTTGGAGTTAACAAAAATGATATGAAACTATGGGAAGAGTGACTAATATCTGAGAAATACCCACAGAACAGTGATGCTAAATCTGCTTGAATGTCCATTCAGGCTCATGATTGGACAGTCAGTAACCTTAAAGCATCTCAAAGAAGCATCCGTAGACTGCTCTATTGTCATATACTCAAACACATAAAGAACAGTCAAGCTAAGACACACACACACATTCATAACAGTGCCTCTTTCTTCTATTATTCAAGCCTTCTCTGTTAGCATAAGAACATTGACCATCTTTCTTGCATTAGTCATTTGTCCCTATGTGTGTCAAATGCAGACACACTGAACTATGAGAGAAAACTGATAGGGAATATCTCAGGGATCACTGTCCATTACCAAGGCAATCTCAGAGCATGAGCTGGCCAGCAGATAGGAATTTACACACATGAGTCCTCAGACTACAGTGATAAGGGGATCACTAAATAGGCAATGATACTCCGTATCAAAATATTGTGAAACTTGGTAACTATGAGACAAGAAACTCCCTGGAAAGGGAATTACAAATTCTGAAGAATGGAAAATATTTATTCTAAATGCCAGCTACGCTATTGATGAGCAAAATGTATAAAAAATTGCAGTCTTCATACATCTCATAAATAGACAACCATGATTTTTAGAGCCTGAACCTGCTCTACTATAAATGTTCTCTCCTGGTCCATCACTCCGTGTAAGCATAAACAGTGGCTCAGAATTACTACAGTTTAACTTCAGCAAACAATCTAAACACACACAAACACACACACACACCACATAAAATAAAAAATAAAACTTTTTGTATGTGGCTTTATCACCTCAGAACTAGAGAGACATGGGATAAACTAAAATGTGTAATGAGGAACATAAAATATTTGTAAGAATTATGGGGGAAGCATTGAACTCTGTCACTTAAACTAATTCTATTTTGAATGGAGTAGTTATTCACTAAAAGGCCTTTATATTGATGTCTTTTCTGAAGACATTCTTAGAAGTTTTTCTGTAGCCACATGGGGGCACACTTACATTATGTTTCCAAACCAAGTGTTGCAGCTGTAGTTTGGATTACCACCCACATGGATGAAATGTGTCAGAAGATGCATATAAAGGGTCTTACTTCATACTGTCCTTCTACCTCAGTTGCTTGTCTCCTGATGATCATGGTGAAGAATATACGACCATACATAAGTCCATCTGGGACAAACTATCAAAGACTCTCAGCAGTAGAATTACGTTGATGCATACTCCCTGCATGGTCTTATTATATATACATCTAGTTACTTTTAATTGCTTAAATATGAATGGTAATTAATTTTTAAATCACTCCCCTTATTTTGTACTATGTTTCAAATACTGATTAGCTTACTATGTTGAGTGCAAGAAAAATAATCTGATGTTTCACAGCTACTGTGCTTCGAGTTGTAATCCACTAGCTGTTCATTAATGGACATTCTTTCATAGATATAAATTACAGAAAACTGTCATTCTGCTAAATATAGCAGAAATTCTATTACTTTATTTATTACTTTTTTTTCCCAAAGACCACTCCACCACATCAGAGGTAAACATTCCCTGTGATACTTTTGTCTTTTTCTGACACTGCTGGGCTAACATATTTTTCAACTGTAATGGTACAAGTTTCCTTCCTTCTTGGCCACATTTGTCACACCAGTTTAGTAATGAAAGAGTCACATAAAAGAATAAAAGACCTCAATTTCCATCCTAAGAGCAGAAATGGTTCTCTAATTATTATGGACCTTTCAGACAGGAATAATGAATGAGACTCGATAGCCAGAACCATTACTTTATTTGAAAGACATATTTCTAAAGTGGTAAAATTGTTGCAAAACCAGCAACATATGTGATTGAAAACTGTCACTTTTTGCTTCGATATATCATATTAAGTTGTCTCTTCTGACAAAGAAAAAAATCAAATATCCAAGTTTTCTATTATGGCCAAGGGAGAACATTTCAATTTTAATCCATCAAGAATCTCAGACAAGAGAAAAATAGCTAGATGGCTCTACTTAAGCTCAGCATAGGCTCACCATACAGAGTACCCGGTCCAGAGGAGAAGACAATTCCTGCTACAATTCCATTTACAAATTCAGTAATTTCCATAGTGGGTTGGTGGGATGGTTCCCAAAGACACTTGTCCCCAAACCTGACTACCTGAGTTTGACCTCCTTCAAACAACGTGGGATAAGGAAACAGCTAATGCTCAGGAATTGTGCTCAATGACACACATGTCACCACATACACAAATTTACTAAATAGATAAATTTTTAAAAATTAGAATATTTTATTTCTCTTAAAAATATAAATGTGTAAGTATATATTTTTGTAGATTGACTATTAGATAATTCACCAGCAAAGAAACAATTGTGTTCTTTACAGAGTTAAGCAAAGAAAGCATCTGTTGATCCACAGAGTCCACAGGTGCGCAGGTGCATTAACATCTCTTTTCATACATAATACCATGTATACACTGACACCTACAGCAATGTCGTGGCATTTCCACAATTAGAAATAAAATGTGGATACTTTCATTATCAAATCTCTACAAATCACTTGTTTCACAACAGTAGATACAAACCCTTGTTCTGAGAAACGCTGCTCACTCAACATCTGAGGCCACAGCAGGAGTGAGAAGGTTCTGAACTTCCTTCATCATTGATCTTTGGCGGAAGACTGTGAGATTCTCTTTCTCTAAGACCAGCCTCTGCTTTTCCCCTGGAAAAGAATGACGGTACAGACATGCCTAGAGGAGCAGAGTGAACAGGCTTGGCTGAGTCACCCAGCCCACTCTGCTCAACCTTGCACCTATTCTGAATGTTTGACTTACTCAAACCTTAACATCAACAACAGTTCTCAGCGTCTTTGAAGTTTCCAAGTTCTTGCTTCACTTGTAAATTATATTGAGTCTATAGCTGAGGCTCAGCATAGGTGAGGCTCTTGGTTCAACCCCCAACAATCAATCAATCAATCAATCAATCAATCAATCAATCAATAAATAAACAAACAAACAAATGAGGAAAACTTGCAGTAAATGAGCTGGTGTGTTCTTCTCTTGCTAACTTTTGTTTTGATAAGGAGTCTCAGACATGAAATCAGGGACTATGAAAACATATGTGATCTTAATCGGTCCCCATACAGTTTTATTGTACTCTTTCAGGAGATGCCTCTTCAGCCTAAAAGAGGTGTGGAGGTACACGGGCACAACTCTGCACTTCTGTAAGATTTCACTAAATTCTGAGATACAACCAAGTCACCCATCAGGCATTTCTTAAGAATTTCTGGAAATAAATCCTCCTGAAGTATAGATTCCCTATAGACAAACTAGAGAGGCATGAGCCAAGTGTAGCCACTTGGTTGTTTAAAAGCTAGATCAGCCACAATTCGTCAAGTAATCTTTTTCAATGACATTTATTGGCATATTAACCATTTACTTTTCTGGACTTCAGGGTGAGTACTATTATGATTACACTCTTGTCTTTTTCTTGAATTCTTACTCAAATGGGCTTCCTGTTTTCAATTACTAAATCAGAATTATTTATAATTTGAGCTAGTTTTTAAAAAATATGGTTCCTTATGACTTTTCAGATGTCCTTTTATTTCACTTTCTATTCTCTTTCTGATTAAAGACCCCCCCCCTTTTTCTCATTTTTCCCCTTCAAATCATTTGTATCTTGCTATCACCTCTCTCTTAGTAAATCCCCCCCTTCACACAGCTCCCTTTTACTTCGATTGGTTCTGAAGCTACCCTAGGTTATATGTTTATCTCTGAAGAGTCAGGAACTACAGGTGAGAGACAGCATGGACTGGGTTTCTTTCTCGTTACTTTACTTATTTTTCTTTACAGCAGAATAGTGTTCCAGAGCACAGATATATCACATTTTTCTTGTCTGTTCTTCAGTTGAAGGATGTTTAGCTTGCTTCCATTTCCTAGCTATTATGACTAGAACAGCAGTGTATAAAGATAAGAAAGTATCTTTAGAATAGCATGTCAAGTCCTTTGAAAAAGTCTCAAGTAATGTGTTTATATAGCAAGGCATGTGGCAGGTTTTTTTCTCTTTTTTTTTCTTTCTTCTATTTTTTTGGAGGATTTTCAATACAGATATACAGAATGGATGAATAAATTTGCAACCCCCCCCCCCAACACTGAATAAGGGCTCCCATTTCTCCATAATTTTGCAAACATTTCTTCTCAGTGGTTCTGTTGCCCTTTGTGATTCTGACTGGGCTTAGATGAAATCTCAAAGTTGTGTAATATTTGTGCACATTGTAAAGATGTGTCTCTGCCTAGGCCCCTTCTGATTGGTGTAATAAAGAGCCGAATGGCCAATAGTTAAACAAAACCCAAATCACAATAAGAAAGGGCCTGGGAACATGTAAGGGGAAAGCTCATAAGGACTCAACCCTATACAAAGAACTACAAGTAACTGGGAAATACTGAGGGGTGGGAAATGGTATTCTACATGGAAAAGCCTCAGATCCTCATTGGTTATCTAACACCAAATTGTCAACCCACAGATAAATACATACAAATAACAGGAAACAGACTGATGAAGCAGGCTGTATTTTTTTCTCTCTCTCTCTTACACATGTATGTATTTATATTTACCCTAAATACAATATGTAATATAAAACAGAATTATTCAGTAGAGTGCTATTGCACTTTTACCAAAGTCTTCTTGAGTGGGTTTGTGTGTACGCATGTGATGATAATCCAAGAAAAGAGGCCATGATTTTGAGAGAGAGCAATGAGAGATACTGAAAGCAAAAAAAAAAAAAAAAAAAAAAAAAAAGTAGTTTTTCTTGTTCTCTCTCATTCTCTGATCCTTGATGAGTTGTGGGTCTTTGTATTAACACCATTGACCTCAATCTGAATCTTCTCTGATGAGGGTTGAGGCATCCAGTTATCGATGGATATAGTAATGTCCTTTGATAAAAATGCCAAGTAGCGTGGTGGTATAGGATTTGGTTTAATCCTACATCCATATACATATTCAAGAAAGTATGGACAGTACAAATTGGACTTAATAGGTTACCACAAAATAGAACACTAAGTTGAGTGGCTATTTAAGCGGGGAGGTTCTAGGGGAAGTTGGGAGAGGAATCAATATGATTAAAGATCATTGTGTGAAATCCTCAAAGAACTAATAAAGTCAATTTATAGTCTGCTTAATAATAATATATTAGATTTTCTTTTAAAACTCATAAATTTTAAAAATATCTCCAAAGAAGATTTTTTTTTCACTGTGATAAGAATATTTAGTGTTAAGGTAAATATCAAATAAAAATTAATACCTTTGAAGCATTTTAGTGATTGTTTTTAATACTAAAACTCTGAATGAATATTTGTGCTTTTTAAATAAGAGCCCAAAAATGAGGCAATATTTTATGCATTTATTTGTAGTAGGAGGTTTCTGGCCCAGACTTTCGGGCCTAACCTCAAGGTTTAGGCCCACAGACCCACAGACCCGCAGAGACACACAGATGCTTTCAATAGTTTTAGGCTGACAGGCCTAAGGCCCAGGCATATAACTTGCTAGCTCTCTACCCTTCATCTAACCCATGACTCTTCCTGTTCAGCCATGGGTCTCAGTACCTTTTCTCAGAGCAGCATAGTTGTCCTCTGCTTCTTCCTGCTTTTCTCTGGCCTTCTGCTCTGTGCTTCCTGTTCTCAGAGTTTTCTTAGTCTGGTAGCCCCGCCCACACTTCCTGCCTGCCTTTGGCCAATCAGTGCTTTTTATTAAACCAGTGGGTGGGATAATTATTTACAATGAAACAACACAATCTCCCACACTTATTTTAATGCTTTTATACATGAAGATTATTATTATCATTCATATTAATGATTAATTATGTATATACATACATGTACATGTATGTGCATGTCTTTCTTATGTGAATATAGCTCATAAGTAATAAAACTCATCTCAAAAGTTTTCATTTCTTCTTTCACTGTTGTTGAAATTTATAATCTCCATAGGCCTCTGCATTCTCCCCTCAGGAGTGAGTTATATCATTGAACATGAGCAGGGACAGGGGATTATCTCCTTCTTCATGAAAAATCCAAGCACCCAAACAAACACTGTTAAAAAAAGTCTATGTGTTGTGCTCTTTAAATAGTGAAGCCTACACTCTCTCAGGGTTTGTTTGTTTATATTGTCTTTTTGATTTGTTTGTTTTGTTTTGTTTTGAAACAGGGTTTCTCTGTATAGCCCTTGCTGTCATGGAAGTCAGACTGTAGACGAGGCTGGCCTTGAACTCAAGAGACCTGCCTGCCTCTGCCTTCTTTGTGCTGGGATTAAAGGCACGAACTTCCACCACTAGACTTCTTAGTCCTTCTTAAACTCAAGAATTATAGTTAAATTAACTATGAATTATACTTTGCTGTATACTATTTCTAACATTTAACAAGCATATATAGTAGGATTATTCTAAGACAGATTCAATAATTCCCAGCACTCATGCATTCATTTTGTACTCACTTCATCTTAGTTTTCTTACAAGAAAATTAATAGTAACATTCAAAACACATTTAAAAGTGATTAGAAATACACATTTTGCCCAAGCATAATGGCCAGACTGAATTATAAGCAGCTCATACTCTACTAAATTCCCACAGACGAAGATTGGTGAAGTACGAAGCTCCATTTGCTGGAAATCACAAAACTGTCCACAGGATTGAATTGAGATATTTAGAGCATTTTTACTCCAAAAGTTTCTTTTCTAGAGTTTTATCCCAGAAGTTTACTTTCAAACTCCACCTAAGCAGAGGCTCACAAAGATCTCTTTGTGATCAATGACAACAAAACGCCCACTGGGTCCCCTGCATTTTCCAGGTGCTCTAAACAGAGGAAGCGAGAATATGTAAGATCCACATGCTAGTTGTGACATGAATCTCCCATTGCTCACCAACCGGGGATGTGAGAGCTGTATTGAAAATAGGTTGTAGCTTTAAATCAGCTCTTATAAGATCCTAATTTATTTCTATTCCAACAAGAGCTGTGAAAAAGCAAGGGAGGAGAGACTGAGCGTGAACTGTGCCTAACAGCACTGGTGTTGATACACAGCTGTAGAGGTAAAAGAACTCAGTAGACATTATCTACCTTTGACCATCTGGCTATTTGTGAGGTTTCTTATTTAAAGGGGGTATTTTCAGACTAGGAAAGGGATTTGTTTCTTTTAAATGTTGCTGTGTTAAGGCACAATGAACAGTTAAGTAGATTGATCGCCTTCACTTCGACACGAGCTGACCAACGAGTGGTATCCACATCTCTGAAAAAGGACAACAGTGGTAGTGCAGTTGGGGTACAGCAATAAGTGGGCTGTCCTGGCGAAATACTAAGAGTGTCTACAGACGTGCGGACAGTGGCTGAGGAAAGTGGCCTTCTTGGCAGCTCTTATACTACTCTATGTGGGAAGTTTACACCACCCTAGCTTCATGGCAAAGGACCTCAGAAAAAGGAAGAGGCAAAGAAAATTATTCTTGGCTCTAAAAATCTTAGCCAACACCCTGGGACTACAGGAGTCAAGAATCTCGGAAGAGAACCTACACCTTCCACTTTACTACACAATCAATATGTGTCCTTTCACTAAAAGGTAGTATAGTCCTCACTGCTCAGAAAGAAAAGAGTTGGGTTTATTATTATTATTATTATTATTATTATTATTATTATTATTATTATTATCTTATTATAAGAGCCACAACCAGTTAGAATCAGAGCTGTGAAGCCCAGGCCCAGCTGACACATCTCGTTAGAGCTCCTCACTTAAGGTTCAGGAGTCATTCGTTACCAAAGAAGTGGCTAAATACTGTTACTGCCAAAGGAATACTATTATCGCTGTGAGTTTTTGACTGCTAGAAATGTTAGAAGCTTGAAGTCTTACCAATATGGTTTTCTAAACATAGCCTGAACAAGGATGCCTATGATACACATGGAGATATAGTGCGGGAAAGCTCAGGAGCCCTCAAACCTACACAAAGGCAACTAAGAATGCTAAATTAGTCTTCTAAGTAGAAAAATAATCTTTCAGGGAAGAACAGATCAACAAACTAAATGATCAGCAGCCCTGAAAACATGTGTGCAAATAATATTACACGGGGAGAAAAGGTTGTGCCAGTGTATTCAGGAATACATACAAATACACATACACAGAAGAGTCCATTAATATGAAAGAGAGCGAAGTGGGTGAGTGTGATACATGGGAGGGTCTTCAGGAAGAAGAAGTAAATGAAAAATGATGCCATTGAAGACGGAAGGGGCTTAGCGAGCTTCAATTTCCTTTGCAGCTCTAGCGCTTTAAAAAAGAGAGAGAAGAGCAAAGGGGAGAAGCGGTAATAGGAGAGAGGTGCAGAGAGGGAGAAAAGAAGGGATGAGGGGAGATGGAGGTAATGTGGGAGAAGGGACAAAGAAAGGGGGCAGAGAGGGGAAGAAATGGGAAGAGGAATGAGAGGAGGGAGACAAGAGTGGGGGCGGGGGGGGCGTCGACGGGCGGGCGGGGCGGAGGGGCGTGGAACAGGAAGGAGGTCATTCCTGACGACTCCCCTGCCTTCCCCCGGAGAGGAATGGTAACAGTCCTTTAAGAACCAGGAGGGGCTCTCAGTAGGTAGTAAACCCCTGAGAGCCTTGTCTTTGGAGTTTCAGCCTCACAAATGGTAAGATATAAATTGTTGCTTTTTATCATCCATCCAGCATATATTTCTGTACATTAGCTTGAATTATATAAGACAGGAAATTAATTTAAATAAACAAGTTATTGGCATACAAGAGTTAATAACATTACATCTATTTCTTTAATGCTGAGAGTTTCTTAGGAAGACAATAGTTTTTATCAGAGCTGATAATTATTCAGCTAGAGTTTTGGAAAGCACATTGACCACAATAACACCATTGAATGAATTTTATAACTTTATATTTGGGGTACAGGAGCTGCAAATATTTTTCCTGCTTATTGTTTTGCAGTTCTGTTCAGGATAAAGTAATGATTCCACAAGGCAAATTTCAGTGAAAAAAGGCACTATCTGTACTACTTTAAGGAGAGCACATGAATGAATGAAAAGCATATATATGCTGTGGGAAGCAGCTTCAATGGTTGACAAGGTCCAGTTTGCAGCAGAGGTAGCAGCACTAAGGCCTGCCAGGGTCACTGAGTATAGTGGTTTGTGTTTGTAACAAACACTGAATTGAGCAGAGTTACTATAGGAAAAAAAAAATTAAGAAGCAATTTTCTTAAAACAAATAAAATCAGTAGCTAAGAAAAGCCCCTTGGTAGTCTCAGGGACAGTGTTCAGCCTGACTACACAATAAGTTAAGCATGAGTAAAGATGACACCCTGAGTTATAAAACAGAAGATGGTTGATTTAAGTAAAAAAAATTATATTGTTTAAAGATAAATTTTGCTTTAGCAGAAATCTTACTTGTTCCAAAATTGAACCATTAGAATTCGATTAGTCTGACTTATTATCATTTTAAAATACTAAGCAAAAGTCAAGTTGCTCTCTTTACCCAGGAAAAGACTTTCCCTTTTGTATAAAATCAATGTGAGGTTATTCATCTGAGCAGAATTCTTACTTAACACTATAATCTTTTACTAAAATGGTGTTGTTAAAATCTTAACATGGTTTCTAGACCTAGCTATTTTCCAGGCAATTAACTAACACCATTGAACCCAGAAAAAAATGTTAGCATATAAGCTTGTATTTCCCAAAAGACAATGCTGTAAAATGTATAAATCCCAATTACAGCATATTGAATGAGGATAAATCATGTATTATTGGATATAGGCATACTAACAGCATTCAAGCTTAACTAATGTATTTTTCTACTTGAAGACCTAAGTGACAATTTTCTTATCATGTAGGAGGAAAAATGTGTTTCTGCCATTAGCAAAACCTGAGTCAGGTGAAATTCAAAGTGTACCTAAGAATCCAGAAAACTCCTAGCAATAGTGGATACATAGTCTGAAATTGCCATCCCCTGTGATCAAATTGGTGACTATCCCAATTGTCATCAGAGAGCCTCCATCCAGTAACTGATGGAAGCAGATGGAGAGACCCACAGCCAAACAATAGGCCAAGCTCAGAGAGATCTGTTGAAGAGAGAGAGGAAGGATCATAGGTGCCAGAGGGGTCAAAGAATCATAGGAAACCCCACAGTTACAACTCACCTGACTTACAGGAACTTACAGAGTCTGAACCAATAACCAGGGATTCTGCATGGGAGTGATCTTTCCTCTACATACTGTTGTTTAGCTGGGTCTATTGTGAAACTCCTAACAATGGGAGCAGGGGCTGTCGCTAAAACTCTGGCTTGCTCTTGGAAACTTTTTCCTCATCACGATTGCCTTGCTAGCCTAGATATAATGAGAGGTGCTTAGTCTTACTGAAATCTAACATGCCATGCTTTGATGATACCAATCATAGACCTGCCCTTAGAAACAGCAGAGAAGTGGAATTGGGGGGGGGGGTGGTCAGAGGCTGGGAAGATGGAATGGGAAGAGCAGAGGGACAAGAAATTGAAGTTGAGGTGTAAATTAAACAAAGAGAACTCAAACTCAAGAAAAAGAATGCAAGGTTTTTAAGTCTATTGCTGATAAAATCTGAGTTTTATTTCAGACTGTTTTACTACAGATACACACAGAGAGAAAGGAAGAGATTGGAGTAAGACATAAGACATCATTCCTAAAGCATGTTTAAACAATGTTATTCATTTTATTCTAACTCCATTACAGATATAAATCCAATAAGTGATTAAGCTGGTGCTACTCAAATTTGCCTTGCTAACACTAAAGGTGCTTACTTAAAAATGCAATTCTTGGCTTCTAATTTGAATTTTGTTGCTCTAAAAAACTCAGAAGATTATGATTTTCATGATGACATAGTGGAGCGTGGGTGCTGTTTTAATATCTGAAAAATAAAATAGTTTGTGTTTTATTTACATTTATTTACGTATACATGTAGTTTCCTTAGACATAAACCAGAGACTTTATATATTTAAATTTTAACACTTGAGGAAATCATAAGTGAGTAAATGTATCTATTTCAGAATATACTATAGTCTAGTGCAGAATGGGACATAAAGTACAAGGCACATAGTTCAGGAAGAACTATAGAATAGGAGTCATATTTCCATATTCCCAACCTTGGTACATTATGTCATTCATATGTGCATTTATTTGGCCCATGTGTATACTTCATGTACTACCAAGTAAACACTGTATCTGTTGAGGAAACTAATGTGGAGAGAGAATAATTCACAAACTCCACCTTCCTAAAGTAGGGGAGAAAACTGCTTTTAAAATGCTATGATAAATACAAAATGCAAATACACTATGAACACAAGAATAGATTCAACATGATCATAAACCCTGAGTGGTGACCTAGTCTGAAGGATTTCTTGTAGCAAATGCACTGGAACTGAGAATAAAGACTGAATAATGAGATGGAAAGAGGGAGATAGCATCACATGTTCAAATCCTCTGAGGTGCAAAAGTCACTGGGAAGGAAACAGCAGGGAGTCATGGGGCAGAGGAATCATAGGTGAGGTACAAAGGACAAGGTGAGGTGTGCAGAGCACTTTAATATTCAGGCGAGCCTGTCCACTCTATTTTATAAACAGGTGTTCAGTTATAGGATGGAATGATGTGGTTTGCGATATTAGAAGATCTATTTTGACCATCCACTTTGTCGTGTAGAAAACTGATCAGCAGGAGAGAGTATTGCACAAATTCTATTTGGTATTATAATAAAAATTTGGAACCAGATATGGGGGGGGGGGGGGGCTGAAATATCAGAGAGACAGGAAGCAGACCAGGGTCAATTCTCACCCAACCCACTCTTTAGGATTGTCTTCCTCTGACTCCAACCTCTCTGTCCTTCTGTCCTTCCGCCAAGCTATTTCACTACTTTGTTCAACTTTACTAGAGCTAAGATTAAGGTGTGTGCCAGAACCCTGACTCTGCTAAGCCGAGAACTCACAGAGATTCAGGGGGATTTCTACTACCTTCAGAGTGGTGGGATTAAAGGTCACCACGCCCTGACCTTCCTGGCTTGGCTCTGTGGGTGGCTCTGTCCTCTGATATTCCCAACTATTTTTTATTAAATATGCAATAAGCCACCACAGGAGAGAGTGTATTTGTACAGATGACTGGGAAGTTATTAAAAATGCTCCGTAGCTATTATAATAACTAGAAGCAGGGCACTAAACTTGGAGAATGGGAAGGCAGGCAGACATAAAGGATTTCTGGTGCTAGCCCTAATTTAAATCTATGATTATCTCATCACTGAAAGATACGAGAAATGACTGCATAGTGAGGATATGTCAGGGATACTTATGACTTGCTGAAATTGGGAATGACAGGAGGGGACAAAGGCTCGGAAAGAGAGGTTACAGGATGACATTTTGAACGTGCTCTATTTGGGGGATGTTGGAGGTACCTCAGAAAATCCAAGGAGACTGTGCGAAATTTTGTAGCCAGAGAAGTCTAACCCCCCCCAAAAAAAATCATAAACAAAGATTAGCAAGAAAATGCGAAAGCAAAAAACAACAACAACAAAAAACAAAAACAAAAAAACACAACAAAAGAAACTCAGACATAGAAGAAAAACTTATTTGGGGCCTTATTCCTAAAGGAAACCTTCTTTCCTCCTCATCCGTGCTGCCTGCCGTTTGAACTGGCTTGGTCTTTGTGAGGTCTTGTGTATGAAAGTGGGAAGCATGGTTTCACAACAGCCTCCTTTAAGACCTTACCTGAGTCGTAACCCTTCCTGTCCTCCTTCTGCAATGATCCTTGAGCTTTGAGGGGAGGGGGCGTAAGGCAGATGTACCGTCAGATAAGCACTCCATAGAACCTTATTCTCTCTTTTTGTCTAGTGGTACCCATGCTCCAGAGAATGGCCCTACATTCATTTACATACTGGCAGTAATAAGCAGACTCAGTGGGTTCAAAAAGAGTTTATGAAATTGGATAAGGGAAGAGTTAGAAGAGAGTCAGTAAGAACAAATTTTATCAAAATTTGATATATTCACATGTGAAAGTATTTCTGAAATGTTCAGTCACAAATAAGACACTGTGATCACATTCTCCTCCAGTTCCCAAGGCTCAGAGACCATTACAGAAGGAAAGGAAACATTGAAAGAGCCAGAGGTTAGGGAGATCTGAAGTGAAACACAGTCTTCTGAATATGACTGGACCACTATATTGATGAACTTGGAACATATGTAGTTGACTGAACAGGGTCTGCTGATACCAAGCTTACAACATTCTCAAGCCCCACCTCTCACAGAGAAGCCATTGGCAACTGATGGCTCCTCTGGAAGAACAATTTAGTATTTTTTAAGGATAAGATCCCTGGTAGGCTGACTATGCTTTAACAGATAGCACAAAACCTATGAATATATGTGTCACACAAATTGAATTCAGTGATGAAGAAGATGAGGGCATGGGAAGCTGAAAGATAGGTGGAATGTAGGGAAATGGTTGTATCTAAAAGGAGTTAGAGGAAGACCTAAGAGATAAAAATAAAATTCATTGTATGCACGTATATAATTTTTCAAATAATCACTACATATGTATTTAAAAACAGAAATAATGAAGTGGCAATATAAAATTGTTTCCTGGACAAGTAGGAAATACACAAGTGTCATCAGGCTTTAGAAACTTTCATCTACGTTAGTGAATTCTCAAGGGAAACGTAATGCACTGTGTTTTTGGGAGTGTCAACCATAGTGGAATCACAGAGTCTGTAGAGACACTTTGAAAGGGGTCCCACTGCTGGCTCCACATTGCACAGGCTGGGAGGCCACAAAAAAACTAAGGAGGGAAAATAAAACGTCTCAATCATTCTTGGATTTTTCAGAGAACTGAAGTTAAACCTCAGAACAAACTACTACGTCAAAACTTAATCCATCAAGTGAGTTCAGAGAATCCCAGTTTGTCAAAGCAGACACAGAAATGAGCCCTGGCCATGAAACTCTTCTCTGAAACTGACAAAGGGCTAGTGACACCAGGAGAACACACCTGAGAGCCAGGCACTCTAGGAGTCCTTGTCACAAGGACATCTCCACACTTCTGTGTGTTCTCAGGATGAGTGCTAGGCAGAAAGCTTCTGCCCTTCTCAAATGTAGGAAGGGAAATAATCGTTTTGCAAGTTCTTTTGAGCTTCCTCCTCTTAAAAAGATCTGTTCCTGACACCTAACTTTTGGAGTTTTTTTGTTGTTGTTTGTTTGCTTGCTTTTTTATTCCTAAGAAAAGGAAATAGCCATATTTAACACCTTCTCCCCTATCTTCCGCTCACATCTTGCTAGCACATCACTAAGGGCTTATTCGGCTCAGATCCCTCTGACCAGTGCTACATCATGTCCAGCTGTGAAGAACACATTGGAAAGAGGAAAACAAAAACAAAAAAAAACAAAAACAAAACAAAAAAAATCATAGTTGAAGGGAGTGACTGATGAGCCTGGGAAGCAGGTTCAAACACTGCAGAGATACCACAATTATCAGGCTAGGAGAAAAAAATAAAAAACCCTATCACCACACGTGGAGAACTGGAAAAAGTAGGCAGGTTGCAAAAACAGATGAGCAGTGTAAGCAGAAACATGGGAGCTCTAGAGATAAGAAAAAGAAAAGCCAGTCACAGGACATGCAGACTGAATCCAGCACAAAACCACTGGAGTGTGCCAGTTGCCAGCAGTGCTTCGTGCCTACAACCCCAGCACCTGGAAGTCTTCAGGAGGTCTAAAAGGCCAGGGAATGACCGAAAGTCCATGACCAGCCTGGCCTATCTAGCAAGCTTGCCTTTGTATTAAAAAAAAAAAAAAAAAAAAAAAGTTGACGTTTGACGTTTGAAAGGGAACACTAAGCTCTGAACTCCCTGAATGAGCTGAATAGAGTTAAGTGTGGTTTGCAACCTTGATTTCCAGCTGGTGAGACACTGAGCAGAAAATATAATGACCAGTTCTTTTATCACTACTGACCGTAGATATTGTAAGGCCCCATTCCTGTTATGTTAAGTTCCTGTTTCTCTTCATTGAATCACGGAAAAGCTAGAAGATGAGAGTGAGGCCCTGCTACTGAAAGGGAGATGTAATGTCTCTATAACCGTTAGCTATTGTTCCTAATATATTGTCTTGGAAGTCACTGCTGAGAATACCTCATTTGATACTTTCTTTCTTAGCTTAAGCAAACACACACACACACACACACACACACACACACACACACACACACACACACACACACACACACTACCTGAGTGTGGGGAAAGGGTTCAATGGGTAAAAAGGATTGCTTCACAAAATTTCGGACACAATTTGATCCTCAGAACCCACCTAAAAAGCCAGACACAGTGACAGACGTCTGTAATACTAGGGCTTCACCAGCAGAATGCAAAGTAGAGGACACCCTGACAGGGGTTGGTAGACCACCTGGCCCCAAGTACCACTGCAAACCAGACAAGAGGTCCTACCTCAGCAAGGTAGAAAGCAAAAGTCCTTTCCTGAAAGCTGTCTTATGAACTCCTTGTAGGCTTACACTTTCTCCGCAAAATTGTTCTCTGCTTTCTCTTCTCTTTTCTTTTTCTTTTTTTTAAATAAATGCTTGACTCCATCTTGAAATATCCGAAAAATAATAGCTTCCACAGCACCACATGTATTAGCCAGTATATCTTCTTATGTTCACAGGTCTCTTGCTAGCCCTTATAAAATCTCAGAACATGAACTTGAGCTCAGAATACGCTGTCATGGTAAATCTCAGATAAATGTCCTGCATTCCTAAATTTTGCCTCTTTCAAGCACAGTGAGATTGTTACAGCAGTCACTTGTTTGCAAGATGACTCTCCTCAAACCTCCAGCTTGTGTACATCTAAACATTAAGACTCAAATAATCCCCAAATTGTCTTTGTAAGACTGTATGGAAACAGAACACTAAAAATGATAGAAATTGAAACTTTCTGTAGGAAAAAAAAATTACTTGCCTTTTTTTTTTCTTTTATCTGTGCCATTTTTTTTTTTTTTTTTAAAAGATGGAAGCCTTTCCCTCCCTTACATCCATTCATTGATCCCTATGTTCTCATTATCCCTTTCGGTCCCTTGCAGAGTTAGTGTCTGTTTTCTAATGTATTTTATCATCTCTAAACTTCAGCTTCCTAGTTATAGAGTTTTAACAATATTACAAGTCATCCTCACAGATTGTTTGGGAATCTGAGTTATGTTGACTGTTAATAATAACTCATTAATAACAGGCTTATGACACCTGAAAAAGCATTTCATTTCAGTGTTTTATCCCACTTAATTACAAATTCAAAAAATATACGTTTAAATGGTAGCACGTCTTTAAGAAATAAATACTTCAGTCACATTAAAATGATTCTCATACATAGAAAAATTCAAAATAGAATGATTTCCCCATTCCTTGCAATGTCTGTGGAGTTTGATGTTTATTTTTCCATTTTCTTATTGTGCTAGTCAGATTCTGATTGCTGTGAAAAACACCAAAAGCATGATGGGAAGGGTGTATTTCATTTTCCATGTCCTGGCCATAGCCTATCATAGAGGAAACTCGAGGCCAGAACCTACCTAGAGGAGTAACTGAAGCAGGGGCCATGGGAATGCAGCTCACTGACTTGTTTCCGTGGCTCTCTCAGCCTGCTTTCATATATAACACATCTCTGCACTGTCCACAGTGGCCAAGCCCTCCACAGTCAAACATTAGCCAAAAAAACTGTCTCCACTGCTTTGCCTACAGGCCAATGTGACGGAGACATTTTCTCAACTGAAATTCTCTCTTCCCAGATATGCCTAGGTTATATGAAAGTGATAAAAACCAACCAACATACACATCACTCCTCACACCTATTTTTTTCGTTTGTGACTCTGTATGTAAATGATGTCTTTCTCAAGAATCTACCTCTCCACATGTGCAGAGCGATTCTGGTTCTGATTTTCCCTGAGTTTGATTTGTCATATGCTAATCCAAATGATCCAAGCAAAAGTTTGCTTTTAATGAATATCACAGACTTTGTTTTTGTAATAGAGAGAATGTGGCTAATTATAAAACATCTGGAGCAAACAAAGAAAAAAAGTGTGAAATGCATGGAGATGTGAAGAGTCAGCTGATGGCAGGAGGCCTGAGTCCCTCAGTATGTGCAATATTCTAACATATGATTTATTTTCAGTTTGAGAAGCAAATGTGCAGTGTGTGTGTGTGTGTGTGTGTGTGTGTGTGTGTGTGTGTGTGTGTGTGTGTGTGTGTGTGATTTATTAGAATGACTTATAGGCAGTGCTACAGCTAATCCAACCATGGCTATCTATGAATTGAAGGTCCAAGATTCTGATAGTTATTCAGTCTACAAGGCTTGATACCTCAGCTGGTGTTTAGTATAGGGAATTTCAAAGAAGTAGGCTCTAGTGCCAGTAAAGGAATTTTGAGAGAACAAACAGGGAGAGAGAGAGAGAGAGAGAGAGAGAGAGAGAGAGAGAGAGAGAGAGAGAGAGAGAGAGAGAGAGAGAGAGAGAGTTTTCTTCTTCCATTTTCTTCTCTAAGATGCCAGCAGAAGGTTTGGTCAAGAAAAAAGGTGGCTCAGAACACCTTCAGATATCCAAATTAAAGTTTTATCATTCTGTCTTAAAGGTATAGATTAGAAGTGGGTCTTCATACTTCAAATGATTTAATTAAAACATTCTCTTACGTTTTTCCCAGTCCTTTATGTTTTAGTTAATTCCAGATATGGTCGAGTCAAGTTGGCAATCAAGAATAGCCACCAAATGCAGATTTGTTTATTGGAACCTAGCAAGATGGAATTCAAATGGAGAGAAGAGGACAGGTAAAGAGGTGAGGGAATCGGCTTGCAAACGTTAAAAGAGTAGACAAGTGTGATTTATGAGAATTGATAAAGATCATAGGACTCATGAGCTAATTGGAAGCACCCAAACAAACAGAGCATTCCATAACTCATAATAAAGATCTTTTAATAAGAAGAGAAAATGTTTTACCCAGATTGAACAACAAAGAGAACTCATGGCTGAATATACAAATGAGTAAATGTCAGAGATTAGAAAAGTTTATAAAATAATAAAGTCATCAAATAAATTAGTCTGTAGGGAAATAAAAATTGTGAATAGCAAGATCCCAGGGGCTGCTGGGATCTTGGAAAGCCCTGTTTCCTGGTTCCAAACTGCTACAGAGACCAGTTCGGCATCCATCGTCCACCACGTGGATAATCCAGCCTATCAGACGTCTATATAAGCTGTTACCTGTATCATGAATGTTGGCTTATATTTTAATAAATATTAATCTTGAAAAAAAACTGTGGTTCTGATTTGACTATTAATAGGGCTAGATTTGGAGTGGGAGCAAATGGCTTTCTCCCTCTCTAAACCCAAGCATATTGATAAAGAAAATGTGAGAGATTCTGTCTTATATCAGAAAAGCTGCCTGGTGTGGGACAGAAGACAGTTGGAATGTTTAGGGACCAATATTATTGTGACTTCATCTTGAACCTTGTTTCTCTCTGTATCTGTACCTTCCAAACATCCTGTTGCATACAATCTTCTGAAGTCATAAAGGATATAAATATCTTCTTTGGGTATCAACAATGCTTAAGTTTTCCATTGTAAATAACATTTCCTCCTATCAGCTATTTACAAAGAATCTGGAACTGAGATGGGGCCCCCACTGCAACGACTCCTACTGGTGAAACAGGAATAAAGGGAGAGTATGAGAGAGAGAGAAAGAGACAGGCAAGCAGACAGACAGAGGCAGAAATAGAGAAATCAAGAACATGGTGTGCACCAATCAAAGGTTGCTTTTAGAAAATAGATTATTCAAAAATGGATAGCTCTCTATGATTATCCTTCAGGTCACATTTCTAATAAGAATTCCAGATGGATTTACCCAGTTCTCTGAGAACGGTTATGGATCTGTATAGTCAGTCCATTAGAATCTAAGCATTGTTTTAGCTTTTACAGGATCCCAGAGAGATGCCATCGCCCTTAAGTCAGCAGGAAGCAACCTTATGAAAGACTACGCCCTCTTTCCCAATAAGTTTTGTGCTCTGGGGGTTGTGGGTAATTATTATCCTGATAAAATAGTTATAAGTTAAAATTGGGTTGAGGACATAACAATAATATAGCCTCAAGGATCTCTTTTAAAGAAGAAAAGGGGGATAGGATAGATAGAGGTAGATTGTTCTACCTACCTATAAACAATTTTTAGCCGAATATATGGGCTAAGCTTAAGACAATTTGCACTGGCATAGATATTTGTATATTGATACAAATGTGAAATCATTTTATATGTTTGATTGAGACAATTTGTACATTGGTACAAAGTTAAATCTGAAATTGCTTTATATAACCAAAGCAACTTGTACATCGATATAAAACTGAATCTGTAACTGTTATGTAAAATTGAATCTGTAACTGTTATATTTTATATATGCTTCTACCTCTATTTAAAATATTTGCACATTATTGTCATGTCCACTATATAATTAATGCCTCCATTTAACTATACTAGACATAATGTATGATTGCACTAGTTATGATATATGTTTTATATAACTCTGTTTGGATGATATCTATGTGTATACATGTCTAAAATACTGTTGCTACTTTACATGCTATATATACCTCTGGCTACTTTTTGATAGTCATACTAAAAGTCATTGTTCAGAGTTTATACACCCCTTTATAGGTAACCTAATCTTCTAGTACAGGTTTTAATCCTTAGGATGATAAAAACTGCAGCCAACATTACTTAAGTTGCCATGTCACAGTCATCTCAGATACAGGTTAGAATATCATAGATAGACAAGAGTCTTCAACCATTTCATAGACCCAGAGAATATGGCATTTAACATTTATCATTATTGGAATTCGGCCACAAGAGACACGACAACTCCTGGTGTCACTACTCCTTTCCTGAGATGGTGTTGAGCATCAAGGACACTCCTTTGGAGTTTGTCCTTTTGGTAGAGAATAGCTGGTTGGGTAAATAACTGCCCTTACCTTGACTGCTGACAGTACACAAATGATGTCCAAGCTGGATGAACAAGATGACAGATGGAGACTTATTAAGCCTGCCTGGACAGGATAAAACAGTCCCTCCAAAATTGTCCTGCTTGTGAAAAGATCTGTCAGATACGATAGGCCTGTAGCCAATATGATGGATGCTCCAATGGCACACAAAACCAGAGGTGATTGTCCAGGTAGCTGTGTTGCTGTCCTCTCCCAAATTTTGGAAGCTACTACTTGCATGTGCTTCTGACTCTCAGGTGATACATCTTCCTTCTCAGGTCTTAAGGGGTTAAAGAATAGGTATTTAAGGTTCCTACCCTATTATTCCTTAACGAGAAACATTCAGGTATTGGATTTTCACTATTCCAGATGAACAGCTTTTAAGTAATTTATACACCCTACTATCTACTAATATTCTAGAAATATATAATGTACTTTATATGTGTTAGGTTTTGGTTATAATTTGTGCCTTATCCTCTCCTAGATACTACCTCATAATAATTCCTATTGTATATAGCCTTAGTTTAGAACCTTCTTAGTTAGACAAAAGGGGAGATGTGGTGGGATTCAGGTGTCAGCTGATAAGGTCCGAAGATGCCTGTCCAGATTCCCAGGCTCCAGAAGGGAGAGTGGCCAACCCTATTCATCTTAGTGTGATCTTTTTATCACACTTACTTCAGTATGATTTTGGGTAATTTATCTATACTGCTTTTCTTCCGTTTGATCATCTATAAAATGTAAGAATGTTACATATAACTTAGGATTGTTAAAGAATTAAGTTTCTTGCAGAAAGCACATACAATGGTTCTTGAAATAAACTACATGCTGACCAATGCTCAATAAAATAATTGTCATTTAAGGAGTTGCTTAATATTCCTGAAGCCAAAATAAAAATTTCTCCAACAGAGACTTCACTCTGCTTTGAACAGGTCTCTTTGAGAAAAATAATTGTTCTTTCAAAGTGTGTTTTTCTTTACTTGTGGTCATTATTTTATTAGTTAATTTTCTTATAATTATGATAGAATTTCAGAGAGAAGCAAGTTAAGGGAATAAGGATTCATTGTGGCTTTGGTTGGGGGTATGAAGTCCATCACAGTAGGAAGTTGTATGGTGAAAACAGTCCTATCCAGGCCTGCAGGAAGCAGGACCAGGCTATACCCAAACCATCTTGAGGTCTCTGGTTCTCAGAATCCTGTTATTGCCTCCAAGGCCCGCCTCCTAAAAGTTCTACCATCTCCCACGATAGTGCCAGCTGCTTAACCCAAAGAGTCTGTGGGCACATTTCATACTCAAACCACAGCAATAACCTTGTGTAAATTATTTTACTGATGAATTTTGTATTTATTTTTATTTAAATGTCTTTCTTGTCTCCTTCTTGAACAGTCTGGAGCCAGGTCCTCTGGAGTCAGTATACCTAAACCTTGTCGTGAGACCCACTTTTCTGACCCAGAGTTCCTATAGTCATGCTTTCTTTAAAAAATAAAATAAAATTCAGTAATGACATTTAAGTTCTATGGCATCAAAAGGAAATGAATTTTTATTACTTTTGTATCTCACCACTTGTCCAGCCTTCTCCTTTCTTCAGTGGAGAAACAAACTTAGCACATAGCGTTTCCATGACTGTGTTAGTCAAAAGCCGACAAGAACCTAGGCCTCATCTACATCAGTCAAATCTCTGGACTGAGAAAACTCACTGTCAGTGAAACAAACATAAATCTCAGGTTCTACTACAGGGGCTCTAGAGAACACTTGCACACCATATTCAGCAGAGTCAAGGTGGTGCATCCACTGCCTCTTTGAGACTCTGCAACGCTGTCTCTGGTCTTCCCATGCCATCCTTTTCATCTGGATCTTTTTGCCTTTTGACTTTCCTAGCTCATTACAAAGACATCCTCATGAAGATTTGTATTCTCATCAACCTTCCCTTTAATTAAAACCTTGGAATTATTTACTCTTCATCCCACTCACAACCAGAGAAAGATAGCCGAGTAATTTCAGGAAAGCAGAAGTTTTCCAAATTTCCCATAGCTCATATTATAAAGTAATGTATATCCCTGCTTTATTTAACACAATGTGGTGTGTGAGACCTTTGGCATTCAGGAAGGTTGTTGATATGAGGCAATAGCTCTGGTACCTGTTTCACTAAATCCTTTAAGTATATAATAAACATCACTGTGTTTTACACATCTTTATATCCTAGACATAAAATTCAGTATTGTCCATAATAGAAAGTTATTAAAAAATATATATAGTCATATTGTAATTTGTATATATTTATATTATGTGTCTTGGTATTTTTATTAACTTTCACAGCTTTTTGTATTTTCAAGACATTAGAACAGGGTTCTCATATTACTATATTGTCATTAGACTTAAATCAAATAGGTCTGAGCCCATGTATATGTATGCCTAACGTGTTTTAGGGAACAAAATTTTAGTAATATTTTAGAAAATAAACATAACAGAAAACATATTCAAATTCTAAAAATCTGTAGGAATCTGTACCAGCATAAAATTTTGTTATAAAAGTAATAAAAATACTTTATTAGTGTAGTATTGAAGAAAAGGCTTGGATGCACCTCAAAGGTATTTTTCCCTGCCTACTTCTTTTTACCTTCCAACCCAGGTGGCTTGATCTGAGCAACGTGTTTGAAGAACTTAAGTCTTTAGTGCATGGAATGTGTGTGTGTGTGTGTGTGTGTGTGTGTGTGTGTGTGTGTTTGTGTGTGTGTTTGTGTGTGTGCATGCGTGCATGTGTCATTTAGATGTACACAGTGGTTCTATGCTGTATAATATAAATATGTTTCTTTCCAAATACAAGGAAGGTAAATAATTGATAGATGCTAAAGTCTTAACAGGAGAGAAAGGAGACAGAAAGTTTTCCTCCTTTAAAAAAAATGTGCATTTTTGTGTAGCAACTGTAAGTGGCTTTCAATTAGAACATTCAAAATAAATTAGTTATTAGATTCAGAAACTGGAAATTTTTCAGAACTATGGATACTGATTCATCATCAGCATATATTTCCTCCCTGTCCTTTATAGGGTGGCCCTATTATTTTACATAAAGTATTTCCCCTAAATTAAATCATGTGCTATATTGAATGGTAAATATCTGAACTCACTTCTGGGTTTTAAAAACCACCAATCTTTGAGCTCAAAAACCTTATTATCACTGAGTTTGAAATCCCACCAATCCTTGAACTTGCCCCAAGATCAGACTACACTGGAAAGCTTATCCTCACCCCACTCCATGAAATCTTAAAGAAATCATGCTTTCTGCTCAGGTATTTGCTATTTCTTGCCCAAGCAGAAGGAGGCATCTTCTTGTGATTTCCCCAATAAATCTCTTGTGTGAGTTTTATTGTGCAATGTGACTTTGTGTTATTCCTTGGACTCTGTCTTCCAGAATATGTTTTTCCTTAGAGCTGCAACACTTACCGTTGTTACCAGGATTCTCCAAAGAAACAGAACAGGGATATTTCTATCTAGATATATCTGTCTATGTGCACTGATTTATTTTAAGGAAGTGGTTCATATAATTCTAGGGGCTGGCAATTCTGAATCCACAGAGCAGACTAATAGGCTAAAATTCTGAGAAATGATACAGTTGGAAGTCCAAAGCTGAAAACTAACTTAGGTTTTGCATGTTATACTCTGGAAGTAGAATTCCTTCCTACTTGATGACCTCCATGTCTTCTCATATGACCTCCAATGACTGGATTAGGCCCATCCACATCATGAAGGGCAATATGCTCTACAAGACATTCTACTGATATAATTCATACCTAGAACAACATCCCACAGAAATGCCAAAATGCCAGAACTATGGCAGTGTGTGTGTGTATGTGTGTATATATTATAATATATTACAGTATATATGGAAGTGAAGTGTAATATATAGTAATATATTATAATATATATACACATACACACAGTTATACATACACACACACACATATATATATATATATATATAATATATTTAAATAAACAACTTGGTATAATGGCCTCCTTATATGAACAGGTGAAATCAATCAGCAAAGAACAGACTCTAAGGACTAGGGAACTTGATCAGTGGCAGAATATTCTAGAATGGAAACTATACTTGGCTGTAAAATCAGAATATGACTTTATACTGTCCATTAAAGTGACCACATCCTTTTAGCTACAGCAATTGATTGAGGGCTATGTATAGAAGCCAATTTACTGTCAAGTTTAGCAATTTTAAGATGATAATGAAAGTTTACTTGTCAAATAGATTAGAAACATTGAAGCTCATCTCAAGACTGTCAGTGGCTTTTGTCAAATAAAAATTGACCCAAAACAAAGAATATCACTGATAGACAAGAAAATTCAGCCTAGGTGACTTTTAGGAACAAAAGTCCTATGTAGAATATTGGTGACAAGCTTTCATATGTTTATTAAGAATAATTCACAAATGAATACCCACATGCAAAAGAATGAAGACAGCTCTGCTTCAGGCCATACAAAAATTAACTTAAACCAAATCAGAAACTCAAGTTTGGAGTATTGTAACACACAGATGTAATCTTTGTGGCCTCAAGTAAAGTAATGCTTCACATTGCATCTAAACACAGATTAATGGAATTGCACTAAGTGAATTTTGTATGTTTTCTTGTTTGTTTGTTTCTACTTTGCATGTTAACAGCTACTTACAAGAAAGCAAAAAGCAGCTTATAGGATAAATAAAGGTTTACAAATAATTTAGCAGAGAAAAGCCATCCAGAACTTATAAGTAACACTTATAATTTTAATTCGGCAATAAAAAAGAAGACCTTAGTGAAAATAAGGATAGGATTTGTATAGATACTTCTACAAATATTCAAAATGAAAATTTGAAAACATTGAACACTATACCTTTTTCCTCTAACAAAAAACAAGATCCCTGTCAGATCATCACTGGAATGTCTGTACTCAACATCACAGAGAACAATGAATGTTAGGAAATAGAATCAGTGGAACTTCACTTTCAGAAGCTATCCAGAATAGACAAATCTCTTCCAAAGTCTAGAGTAACAGCTGATCTGTAATAGATCAAGGTACTGGATTACTATTAAGTATAGTATTTCATTGAGAGGAAGATTAGATAGAATAAAGTTGAACTATAATGATGGCTACGTAACTATGAATAAATTAAGAATATTGAGTTCTATATTTTGTGTGAATTTACAACAATAAAACTATGAATGTAGTTAAAATACTAAATAACTATGTAAAGTTTTACAGTCCTGTTTTCCTGAAAACATTTTCATTTAGAAAAATGAAATGTAAATTTTCTCAATTAACTCCATTTTCATGTCTAAATGCTTAACTCTGACTTTTCTACCTTTTGTGTCTTATATGATGCCTATTTCATTTCTCATCCTTCACACTCTGAGCTACTGAAACAAGAGGGGCAATCCTACTGATACAGTTTTTTTTTCAGAACCACAGACTTGGAGCATTTCATGGAATACTAGACGTTTTTTTTTTTAACAATTAACATGGCAATCAGACACATTTCATTTTCCTTTAATTTTTCCTGGTGATTCAAATCTTGTAACTTTGAAGTACCTTTATTGGAAAATGTCTGTCTTCCTAATTTACTAGTGGTAAATATAATAATTTGGCAGCCTATAATTAATCATCTGCAAAAAACTAGGTATCTATACATCTAACAAAGAATAACGTGTGTGTGTGTCTGTGTGTGTGTGTATGCGTGTGTGTGTGTGTGTGTGTGTGTGTGTGTGTGTGTGTGTGTGTGTGTGTGCATGAAAAGATGACACCCTGGCCAACTGATTTCTAAGTGTAGGTGACATTTCCTTTTTTGCACGGGAAAAGCCTTCTAATAAAACAAGGTCAGCTGTTTTTATTTAATGTCACACACAACATTCATGTCAATGAAACTTTGACACATACCACACAATGAAGGTGCATACCAGGGATGGAACTTTAATTTTCAAATTCAGTGCTCTGTCAAACACAGACAGAAATGTCTCAGCAAATTTCACTTGCGTGTGATACCTTCCTGAAGACATTGCTAATGTTGGTTCAACATCAACCAAGGTAATAGGCATGTTTGATTACTTGTTTATTTTTTTTTAAATCATATATTTTCCCAGAGGAAAATTCTGTGTACTGTTTTCTATCAATGGATCTTGATAAGCCAGGAAAAATGACAAAGACCTATAATCTTGCCATAAAATAATCTGATCCAAAATAAAGTTGTTATCTCTCTTCATGTTCCGGGACACACATTCAAATATCATAATGCTGGGAAATTGTAAAGATAAGCCTAAGGGAGAGAAAAGACCAGAATAATGATTTCAGGGCTGAGATAAGCATATCATTGGAAGCTTTTGGTATTTCAGAATAGGAAAGCATTCCTTGTACCCAGGCATGAATGGCAATGTGAACTTTCAATTTATGTAGCTAAAAAGGAATTCTTAAAGCATCAGTATGTATTACCACATAAGTCTTAAGAGTTAACATCTCTAAATATTTTCTCTTTCTTACTTCAAAATATTTTGTAAACAAATTTAGTGCAACTTGTTCAAAATACACAACACACAAAAAGTGGACTTTTATGATCTCTGAAGGTTTTCATATTCTTATCTGAGCCCCTCGCACACACAGAAATACCCCAAATCGTAGGCTTTTGGGAAGGTAAATATTATTATACATAATTTTCAAATAAAAACATTAGATAAGAAAGCTTGAGTGGCTTGCTTAAAGTTTGTGCTTAATAATTAGAGCAATTAACAGTAATGTCAGTCTTTTATCCCTAAACTTGAAATGTTTTTGTTTGGCTGCTTGGTTTTGAGTTTTTTGGTTTTTCAATACAGGATTTCTCTGTGTAGCCCTGGCTATCCTGGAACTCATTTTGTAGATCAGGCTGGCCTGAACTCAGAGATCCTCCTGCCTCTCAGGTGCTTGGATTAGAACCAGGGACACCATGCTCAGGGGAAATGTTGTTTCTAAATTTATCATTTTATCCCATTTTAAAAGCATATAATGTAACAATTAATCTTAACTTAATTAGTCAACTTAGTCTGATCTTGATTATGATTTAAATCACCATGGAAAAGCACTTCTGGCTTCATGTATAATTGGGCACTTCCGAAAAGGTTTAGCTAGGGTGAACAATCACACCCTGAATGTGGATAGCACCCATCCCTTGAGTCCAACAATGGTTGAGAGAAGAATATGAGTTAAGCACCAGCTCATATTCATCTCCTCCTACTTTGAGACTGTGGATACAATGTGTCCTGTCACCGGAAGCTCTTACCATCATGTACTCCCCATATAGGTACCAGCTTTACTCAAACAGAAACAAAATATCCCCAAATCCCTGCCTCCCTTAAAGTGCTTCCTGTCAGCCATTTGGTTACAACAAGAATATAGGTAACTGAAATGTAAGAACACATATGCATATTAGAATATATTAGCATAATGTCAAGTTTATAGAATGCAAAGCTATGATTTTTAAAATTTTGATGCTAACAACTATTGAGTGTTGGCACTTCTTTTTTCAATTTTCTTACCCTATTACATGTATCTTAGGTTTTTTTATTTTGTTTTTTAAGTGGAAAACATAATGTTTATTGATAATTAAAGATTATCCCATGCAGTTGTACAGAAAAGGAAAGGACAAGTCTAAGACAACGTGGTATAGGAGTGCAGCATGGCAGCTAAGGCTTTCAACCCAGCTTTGTTTTAGCATCATCCTCTGTGATCTCCTCATGAGCTTCTGTAGGTGGATGTATCCTTTTGGTCCTCAGAACGCTGTTCTTCCTCCACACCCTCACCCTGTATCAGCGAGCAAAGGTGCACTTAACATTAAGTTGAATACATAATCTATAAAAGCCCTGGCCTGCAGTGGCTGTATTATTTTTAGCATCCACACTGTTCACTGTACCTTGGCAAGCATTTGCCAGGTACAACAGAGGAATGCTAACTTTGAAGCCAGCGAGATACCAGTCTACAGAAGGATACTATATTTGGTCTTAATGATTGTAATGACAGCATTGGAATCTTTGGAAATCACACCATTGTTATTCTCAGCAGATAGCAAACCATATCTCTTTTCTGGCTGACTGGTCAAAATCAAACATGAGGGAGCTCTGCTACAGAAATATGTTCATGGTAGGCTTTCTCAGCAGAGATGACAGCAGTGTTGTGGTCAGAAGGAACTAGTTTGGATGAGAATTCTGTCTGGTCACTGTTAAGGACTCTATCAAATCTGGTGCTTTTCTTCCTGCTCTGACCAAATGGCTAATAACTTTAAGAGAGGGATATTTTGCCTCACAGTCAAAGATAATGTTGAGTGCTTAATACTGAGGCTTCTATGACAGATGCCACTTATGGCTTTATTGTACACCTGAAGGCATAATAAGGGTACTCCATCATGGTACGGATGGTAACCATGGAGTTAGAGAGCACAACTTCAGTGGTAAATATTCCAGGGTCTGGGTAAATGGCAAACTAAGGTTGGACTTCTTGTTATAACCAACAGAGAGAAATTACATATAGGGATATAAGGTGATTCTTTCAACAGTGCAGCAGAAAATTAAGATGCCCAGTAATACTTACAAAATAGAATGCTTTATAACTCTGTGTGCCATTTTTGCAGAAAGGCAATTCTACTCTCTGCCACCAATCCACATCACAATAATGTTTTCGCAACAAGTGCCTTCTAGGATCATTCTTAAAGTCTGATGTGTTTGATTTATATACTCATTATTGATCTACTATTACTTATAACTTTTATTTATTTTAATGTAACCAGTCTTTATATACTTTTTATAAATATTTTATAAAAATAAGTAATGCAAATGAGTAAATTACACACTCAAACTGACTTAGAACCAAAGTATATACACCTCAGTGAACTTCTGCAGTTATAATAGACATTGAGAATTAAAGCTGTGATGCTTCCCATTATTTATTATGACTATTAATTTTAATTTATGATTTGAAAATTTTAAAAAACAATGTATTTTGAACTGGTTTCCTGTCTATCACTCATTAAACTCATTCCTTCTCCTTCAAAATGTCTCTTCTCAGCTTCATGTCCTCAAGAAATGAAAAACAAAATTGTCTTATATAAATATGTTAGGCAAAGTTCCCATAATAAATCAGCACAGGCAAGGTCTTATAAACAGTGGAAATTTAGTTTTGATAGTTCTAAGGTTGGGAAAATCCAAGATTATGGGCTAACAAGATAAATTCCACTCTGAAACTTGTTCCCTTAACTTACTGTTACTAAGTGCTCATATGTATGCTCATGAGCACTCATCTGTGTGCTCATGGGGACAGGGAGAGATGTAACCTTCATAAGGGACTCATCCTCATGCATGAGGTTTACATCCTTATATAAACCTAACTACTTCCCAAAGACCCCAGTCCCAAATACTATCACTTCAAGGACTAGAGTTTCACTACCTGAATTTGGAGGGACATAGCTATTCATCCCATAACAATTACCCATAAGTCCCTGTGAACTATTTCTATAACTATATTGGTAAGATTTTGTCCATTATTATAAATGCATTTTATCATCCATTTAACATAGACATATAATTCTTCCATATGGATGAGCAAAATGTAGTTTATTTATTCACTCACAAAATATGTTAATTTTAAAAATGTAGCCAAGCACTATTTTGTAAAATAAAAATTCTTACAGAAATTTTTTCTTCCCACATTTTCCCCTCCTGCATAAGTTGACAGTCTGAATAGCTGTAAACAATCATATTATCTGAAATTTAAAAAAAACTTAAATAGAACTATTATTTATGCTTGTCTACTTAAAGAAATTCCATGAGGAAATTGCATGCTTAGGAATAAATAAATTAATGTTATCAGGAATATTCACTTCAATAGACCTATTTTATTCTTCATAAGACCACATAAACAAATTGGATGGAGAATATTTAAAACGAAGTTTTATACATTAGAAAATCAAGCTACATGAACTAAAGAAAAAATATTCACAAAAATTTATTTCAAATAAATATCAGAGCTAAATGTGTGTCCTGGGTCTGTGGGAATCCATGGGTAATGGTTTTTCTTTACACTGATGAACTCATGGTAATATTAAGGCATCTGGTTGGCTTGAAAATACTGTATTGCTTATTATTGGTAGAACTATAGGATTCTTTTCTTGTATTTCTACACATTTGCTTATAGGTTTCAGTACATACACAATGAACTTACCTCTGTTTAAAGTGAAATAGAAGTTTTCTAAGAACTACTCAAAATTCAACTGGGAAATACACCATGAGTGAAAAAAAAATTCAGGTAGACATTCTTCTCGACAAGAAGTACAAAATATGTCAATTTTAAAAATATATTCAGATACTGTCTTATAAAAGAGACATACAAGGAGGAAGTGAAAATCTCAGACATTATCCCCAAAAACTCATATCATAGAAACAACTTATCTTTACAACATCGGTGTGTTCATGGTGGTGTGTACTAATAGGTAATTGGACTAATGAACTACTGAGATTACCTGTACATATCCATGTATATATATTCTTTTTTTTAACTTCTAGAAGACTATTTTCCAGGTACAAATGTACTTGTGACTATAGTTTCAACATCTTGTTTTCAATGAGATGGAGTAGAATCATCATGGCATTTTGAAGAACAGGCTTTATTCTTTCAGAATACTCAGTAAGTAGACCTTTAGGAATAGTACAGCTGCATTATTCCTTAATAAGAATAGTTACATACTTGTACGGCCACAAAAAAACACCTATTTAATTAGAGGAAGGTCTTCATCAAAAAAAAAAAAAAAAATGTTGCTGGGTCCTAACAGTTCCCTTAGGGGCAGGAGTGAGAAGGTGTGGAATCAAGGAGCCAATGACACAGACCGTGGGTGTCAGTTGAAAAGAACTAACCCATTTATTCAACAATGGAGAGAACCTTTTATATCCTCCCATCACCTAGGCTGTGTCATGATCCGGTGATAATGAATGACTGTCCCTATTGGCTGAGCTTAATCAGGAGATCTGACAGTATCTGTTGCTAGGCAGATTCCCAATGTTCAGGAACTCTGGGCAGTGCCTGTTGCTAGGCAGATTCCCAGCAATCAGGAATGTTGGACAGCAGCTGTTGCTAGGCTGTCAGGTTGGCTCATAGGAAAGTACATTATGTACATACCTTGACAACTGGTTTGAACTAATTTCCTTGGCTCTATGAGCCTGTCTTATGGCAGTGGAGGAGGCAGTCTGTGAAAGATCAACTCTTTCTGTCTTTCTAGAACACAATATTTATAGTTAAAAGTAGAAAATAAGCAAAACTGACAACATGCCTCTTTAGAAGTTCATTAGGAGACTTAAAATTAATTTATCAAGATACAGATGTCTATTAGGTTGGGAACTTTGCATATTAAAAGTACATAGAGTCATTTGCAATCTGTTTTTGAAGTAGTAGGCAGAACCCTGAGTCATCCCTGTGGCACAGCTGATAATGGACACCTAGGATTGATTGTGTGACTCAGAAACTCATCAGGGATTGAGGCAAGTAAGCACTTCCTAATTTTACTCTCCTGGGCCATCATTCAAATGTGTTATTCAAGCAGTTAATGAGACAAGAAGAGCATGAACCATAATTGACTTATATTCTCATGGGAAGTTAGCTTTCAGAGTAGATCTGAATAAATTCCCCAAGTGTATTGTAGACAGAAAGCATTGTAATTAATTTACCAGTCAGGCTGAAAACATTATGAGTGATAGAATGACTCTATCATCCTGTACCAACCCTTATATTCCAAATTCTCTGTGGAAATAAAATCTCCTGTCACATATTCTGAAATATAGATGGAACCTGAAAGATAAATGTGCTGTGTTTATAATTTTACGTATATCTATATATATTCTTGTTCTCCCAAAAAGTATTTTCAAAAAAATAAATCAAAGCAGCAACATAGCATTGAAATTCTAAATGCCCTGAATGCTGAGTATTAAATATTATTATACTATTATGCACACTAACATAATCATACTATTCATACTCATTTGTACACCATGTCCTAAAGCATGATTAATTTATTACGGTTTTAATTATAAAATTTTAGTTCAACATGACTGAAACTGTTTTACTCATTCTGCCATAGTAATCAGAGATGTAAACATCTAAACCAAAATAATAAAAAGATAAAAGGAAGATAAACAATTGAGGGATCGAGATGCAGCTTGATAACATAGACCTTATCTAGTAGTCATGAGTTATATTTTTATGCAATACATATATGTTCATAAATTAGAGAAAACATATCCATAATTTTGAAACTGACAACTTCATATGATTATCTCAAATTGCATATATTTTATTACAGTATAATTTAATCTTGGTGGCTGAACTAATATATATATTTATAAATATACATATCTCTTTATACATACATATATGTGTTTATACATATCTAACGACCTCTGTAACATGTTGCTATCGATTTATTTAAATAAGTATGAGATGGGTGTAACTTCATGGTTCAGTTTTTGAGGTGCCTATATGCTGATTTTCATACTGACTGGATTCATACGTAGGCCATTTCTTTTTCATCTCTTCAGAATTGCTTGCACTTTCTGTTTTTTTTTATTATAGTTTTTACTTTGTTACATATTTTAGATGTTTCTGTCATAAAAGTGGTGAGAGAAAATCTCCAGTACTGCAGACAGCTCTGCACTCCAGTTCGGTTTCTTTTCCTGTGCAAAGAATTTTAATTTTAAGAGCTCCCTTTGACTTTTGCGGCATCATGCTGTGAGAAATTCTATTCCCTTATGTAACATTCTTTCTACGCCTGTGTTTTGAAGTGTTTTCCTTCTTCTCTAACAGTTCAGTGCTTCGGGTCTTATACTACGTGTCTGATCAATTTGGAGTTGACTTTTTATATAAGGTAAGAGATGGGAACTAGAATATTCCAAATATGAATTTTTAAGTTCCCACTATCACTTAAAGAGACTGTCATTTCTCCAACACATATTTTTAGGGACTTGGTCAATAAATCAGAAGGTTGTAGCTGCACAGGTTTATGTCTGAGTCTGTTATTGAGTTCCATTGATCAGTGTGTCTGTTTTGTGCCAGTTCCATGTACTCTCTTTGAATGCATGGAATGTCTCTACCACATATATGTACCATATAGTAAGTATACTTTGAAACTGGATCCAGTGACACATACTTCCAATGGTGTTCATTTTCCCTAGGATTGTTTTCTGTCTCCCTTGTCTCGTGTGCTTCAGTAAGCATGTGTGATGTCATTTAACTCAGATGTTTCTTTAGGAAATTTCTAGAGATGGCCTGCCAATTGATGAGAATGTGTTATCCAGCTCATTATTATTACTGTGCTGGTGTCTGTGGTGTTCTTTTTAGTGGTGTTGGTTTAATGAAACTGAGTACACTAGTATTATTTTTTGAAAAGTCTATCTCCCCTACCAGTTTTTTCACGTAGAAGCTAACTTTTCTGTCAATTCCGACTCATTTAGTTTAAAGCCTCATTTTCTGCCTATCTCTAGAATGACAACACCTGCCTGACTTCTAGGAATTTTCATTTGCTTAGAATGGGGTTTCTAGCCTCTTACCATAAGCTGTCTTTGAAGAAGAGATACATTTCTTGGGAGCAACAAATAGACCCCATTTTTACAACCTGCTCAATTTTACAATTTGTCTTTTATTTCAAGAATTGAGGCTGTTTGTGTTTAAAGCTGTTATTTAAAGGTGTGCACTAATTGTCACTATTGATTATGTAGTCTTTGGTGCTTTATCATCTTATTTTGGTTAACTGATTGGTTAATGTTCACGTACAGATCATTCTTCTCCATGACTCTTAGACGTCTTCTATACGTAAGATGCCTTCATGTGTGTCAGTGCTCGTTGATTCCTTCAGTTGTGTTTATCATAAAAAGCTTTTCTCTCCCCTTCACTGATGTCAGAATATTTTTTTACTGGATACAATCATCTTTGTTAGCAATTCCTGTTTTTCAGAGCTTGTGGTACATTATTCCATGTTCTCCTGGTTATAGGGTTTCTTTTGAGAGATGTACTATAATTCTAATTAGGCTGTCTTTATAAGTAGTGGTGTTTCTCTCTTGAAGCTCTGAATGCTTTGCCTTTGTGCTATATGGTTGGTGTTCTAACTCGATTGTGGCACAGAGTTTCTTTTGTTCTGCATGCTTGGTGCTCTAAATGCTACTTGAATGTGGAAAGTCCTCTTGTTCTCAAAATTTCTGAATGCCTTGAATTTTTGTCTCGTGATTTGCCCGTTTTAGGTTATATCCACTATATTTCTTAAGCTGAAATAATTGTAATAGTAAAGTGAAAACAGGTTATAGTAGGGTTAAGGTACATCTTTCAGTAGCTAAATCTGAGACTATGTATTTAGAGTGCCATGTGTGCTCTTGTATGGTACAATTAGGTGTAATCTTAATTGCAGAAGAAAGCCCACAACCTCATAATAGGTCTACTAAATAAATATCAAAACACCTGGCTGAGAATAATCATTCTTCTAACTTTAATACTGAGGGATCAGGGTGGAAAACAGGTCAGACGCTCTTGACTGCAATCTTGCCAAACTGAATTCAATAACTGGAACCCATATGAAGAAGGCAGAGAACCATTCCCCTCAAGTTGTCTCCTGACTCCACGTTTGTGCCATCACACACATGCATACACACCCTCACACACATATACCCATAAACAAATATAGAAATGTAATTTTGAAATTAGCATGCCTAGGAAAGAAATATGTACAAACAAGAGAGAGGAAGGCAGTGACAGCTTAATAGGTACAGGGTTTGGGGAGTGGTGAGGAATAGTTGAGGATGTAGATGATGAAAATCTCCAAAATTGTTTCACTAGCACAAGTAGATGATGCAAGGTTATGGTATTTTTCATTACAAGTCTATAGGTAATATGATTTTAAGAGTGTTTACATATTTGTGTTAGTTTAAACTTGAGTAGACATTCTCATTATAACTACTTTATACTATAATTTTAAAACTATATGGGTGTTAGAGTTTTTTACATACAGCTTTTATAAATAGTACACAATATTATTCATTTTGAAAAGTGCTTAATTTTACTTAATAAGCACAATTAAGGATTAATTTTCAGTCTGTGATAATCATAGCATTTCAAGGACTGTGATCTTTAATTATAAATTATTTTCCAAACCACAGACTGTTACGATAAGGTTTCCTGGTCCTGGGCGGCCAGAGGTCCAGACCCACAGACCTGCAGTGCCAGACACCTTAGCCACCCACTACTGCCTAGACCCCCCCCCAAAAAAAATGACTCAGACACTTATATTAACTTCATGCTGTTTGGACTATGGCTCAGGCACATTGCTAGATTGCTCTTACATCTTAACCCATTTTCATTAATCTGTCTGCCACTTGGCCCATGGCTCACCTGTGTTCCTTACATATTGCTCCTTTGGGCGGCTGGCTCAATCTGATCTGACTCCACCCTACTTCTCCTAACTATTCTGATTCCCCACCTATTTCTTCTATGGTGCCTGTCATGGCCAAAACAGTCCTTTATTTAAAGATTGATACGCACAACATACAGAACTTAGTTTTTGTAGAACCAAGCACTTGTGATTTATCAAACAAAGGATGGAACCAATGATTGCTGATCCCATATGCCTAAATATTATTTTACTATCCGTTTAAATAAGGGTGATCAGTATTGCTGTCAAGACCACCATCTCAGCATGACCTGATAACCCAGATTCCTCACGGACACTTAGAAGCAGTTATTCTACAGTTTTAGCTAATCTTGTCTTTGATGATCATGATGTAGTGAAGCAATCAGAACAGTCTCCTGTAGCATGTGAACATGACCAAGGAATCCTGGCAAAACAATAAAGCAACTAAACAGACACTCACACTAATCCAATCATGAATCACAGATTAACTACTTTGTAGGAACTGGTGTGACTGTAAAAGTCATATGCGCCAGTGGAAGGGATTATTTTTGTTTATTCATTGGCTGTCCCACTTGTTTAAGTTTTAAGCATCACACATTGCTTGGCTAACACAAGATAATGATTTTATATTTGAGTTCATTCCATTCCATATCTCTTTGAGGTATGTGTTTGTCTTGGCAAATGACATTTGGTTTCAGGCTAAATGTGCAGCTCTGGCTTCATTTCCAGTTTTCTTTCCTCCTGAGTTCTTGCACAGAGTATCTCATACAATCTGATTGTTAAGTTGTATGTATTAGATTTTAGCTTCTCTTGAGATCTAGCATATATGTTTCAATTCTCCATTCTGAACACAGTTCAACATTACTGTTTCTATGCCTTCACTGAGATCTTCCTCATAAAAACTTTGGCCTAGATTCTCTCCTTGGATTCTTCTCTGTCCTTTACTAAGTATACTATCTAATCACTCTAGGCCACAATCCAGCTTCTACATCTGCATATCACCTACTGATTCCCCAGTCTTGTGTAATAACACTTCTGTCCTGTAGAGCCTCCAAAAAATTTCTTTTAAAGAAAAAAAAATGAAGCTGTAGGGTTGGAGCTTCAAAATAAATCTCACTGAACTTCAGATCCTCATCTAAGAGCAGGACTTGGCAAGGTAATACACAACTGTATAGAAGATTAGTCAGCTTCTGAGGGGTTGACCTGATTTTGGAGGCAGGAATTTACATTCCAAGGAAGAATGAGGCCTAAGACCTAAGAGCATCCTTTGGCTATAAAATTCTTAAGCACTCCATATCATCAAGTCTCTGGAAAGTATATTTACATTCCAAAAGATTAATTTGTGAACAATATATCCATCCTATGGTTGTCTAGGAAACAAAGATTTTTCTCCCTATTTCTGAGAGAACAGGAACTAGGTTTTTCTCTCAGCATGAACAGAGAAGTGCCCCTGCAAAGCCTTTGTTTCTCTCCTATCTACTGAAGCCTATGCATTCTGGACATTAAATCAAAGATTAATCTCAGCGCCAAAAGTTAAGAACTGGATGTTGAAGGATGGTTCATCTGTGGTGTTGGATGTTATTAGAACATTTTGAAGAGACAGAAGCAGGGATTTGAGGGTAGCCCAAGCTATACCTGGGCCAATGAGAGCCTGAGTTTGATCCCTAAAAGCCATATAAAGAGTGAAAAGGGCTGTCTTCTGACTTCCATACAAGTGCAGTATCATATGTGCCCATACACATAAGTGTACATACACACAGAGATACACACACACACACACACACACACACACACACACACACAAACACACAAACACACATACACACATACAGATATACACACAAATGTGGGTTGTAGGTTGTAGTATGAAGTTTCTGGTCCTGACCCACAGTTCCACAGAAACACACAGACACTTATATTAATTTTATGCTGACTGGACTATGACCCAGGCATATAACTTGCTAACTCTTAATGCTTAAGCTAGCCCATGATTCTTATCTTGTTCAGCCATGCAGCTTGGTACCTTTTCTTAGAGCAGGATTTCAGCTTCTTTCTTCTGCATCTGCTAATGTCTCATCATGGTGTCTCCGTGGTGTCTCTCTGGCTTCTCTGTTCTTCTCTTCCTGTTCCCAGAGTTTACTTAGTCTGGTAGCCCTGCCCACACTTCCTGTCTGCCTTCGGCCAATCAGTGTTTTTATTAAACTAGTAGGCAGGACAGTTATTTACAATGTAACAGAACATAGTCCCACTACAGTGGGCCTTTTGTTTGATTGTTTTGTAATTGAGTCTCAGTATACTTTGCTTGGCCTAGAACTCTTCATAGATATGCTGACCCAGAACTCACAGATCTGCTTACATATTAATCCTGTGTGCTGAGATTAATAGTATTTCTCATCAAGTCTGTCTTAAATGAAGTTTCTCAAACTTTAAAAACAAATTGAAACGTGGGGAGCTAAACAGGCATGATTTAAGTAGATATTATCAAACATCTTCAGTCCAAAATACTTGATGTGCACATTTATAACAAGTTAATTGAAATATGTATTTAAACATCCATTGTTTATCTTGGCCAAATGAGACTAGAGTTCCATCCTAACAGCAGCTCAAGAGGTCAAAATTTAAAACCCAGTGACGTCATTGCAAAATTCAAACTCAGAGGTGGCATTTCAAAGCAAAAAACCAGATAGTTTTCTACTTAAACTTATGATAACAGAATTATATATTATATATTTTAGAAGCAACATGAGATAACTGTGAAGTAAATTAATAAAGTGTTTTCTCCCAACAAAAGACTTCTAATGTTACTAGAATCTCACTCTGGTATATCCATGGCTTTTCTGTCCTTGCTATTGCTATGAAATAATTCAAATGGGATACACAATACTTAGTGTATAAAATAGGTGAAATTTCTTACAAGATACAATGAGTAACCCTCAAGAGATGAGAGTATGCAATGGCTAAAGTCACACGGTGGAGCAGATCATACTCATAGAGAGGAGGCAACAATATCCAAAGAGAAGATTGTTCTGATGCACATATTTTGTCAAACTCTGTGCTGTTTCTGAAATCACTGGTGCACCAGTGCTCAGATGTGTGTTCTTATTCCAGTGACTCCCAGGCCCATTTACATGTTGCAGAAGTGGGCAATGGTGTATATAACCTCTAGTTGGTCTAAGTTCATGACCTTCTAGTATCTTCAGAATCTCATGGTTTATTATTTTTCTTTGGTTCTGTCCTGGCTAAAGACCTGACCTGTCAGATCCTATACCTGAGTGTGACTGAAATTCTAGTCCAGAAACTATTCCCCTTTGGTAAAGGCCTCCAGAAAAAAGAGGCCTGGATTTTCATGATTGAAATAAATTATATCTGTTGCTCAGATATACCCCATCACCTATATTATTTCAGGATCTCAATTTCAAAGAAGGATGTTAGATAGCTAGACAGAGATTAGTGGCTCTACAAGTCATTAAGTTTAGCCCCTCTGCTTCCCAGTTGGCTTTGGACCACCACACCACACCCATTTACCTGATAATATTAGAAAAGTAAACATCACCTTTGCCATGGATCAGACCTCTGTCTCAGCCCCTGACTCTGCTGTGGAAGACATGGCATTGTGGTAGACTCCAAAGATTAGGCCATTCTATACATTGTGTGTGATTATAACTAGAGTACAATTGTATTAAAATTAGGGTTAATCTACTGGGTTTGTCAAACATTTGAGTAAAAGTGTACTCCCTGGGTAAGATGGCTCTCATGAAGACTGAAGGTAGACTAAGTATTCATAGGAGAAATTATTTCTGTAATTAGGTCATGTCCTTTTGGGTCCCATGAGCCTCTCCTCCACCTACGTCTATTGTTTCTACTCTTCTGAGCCCTAAAATACTGCACATGTTGTGTACACCCTGATGCACACACTGCTGCCTTGTCAGCCATGCAGCTGCTCCTCTGCTACATTCTGACCTCATCACTGCACTCACCTTCCTTCTCAGGCCTTAAGCTAAGAGAACGTGACTTCCTTCCTCTTCTCTGCTCTGTTCTTCTGGCAGCTACGGAGACAACTTCAAATAAGATTATCTTTGTTTATGTTTGAATTCATTTCTAAATGAATTTATTAACAAAGCTGAGAACCTAAAATGTTTGAACACGGAGATTTCCTGTTGATGGGCACAATCTTGGGATAACTGGGGTTCATGAGAAAATCAAGGAGCCCCTTGGCTCTACTCTAGTTGAATCCCTTTGCTCATAAAGAAGCAAGAATCTGGTACAGCTGCCAATCTTTTATAGACTTTCCTCTTTCCCAGCTACAGAGTTTCTAGGACTCTACCCAGAAGCCCAATTTACAGGGAAAGTACTTACACTAAACCTCTTACAAGACAATAGTGGATCCTGGCTTTAGTTTATCAGATGGTCACATCTGTAACCTCACTTATTCAAATAATAAAGTAAGGAAAGAAAAACATTTCTGAGTAACTTTTTGAGATGTGACTTGTGAGCCACCATAGTGGTTTCTGTTGGTTGTACTGAGACCCTTATTTAGTCCCTGGTGAGGGAACACAGTCTGAACTGGGTAAGTCAGACTTTCCGCTGCTCTTCAATGTGTCTCACCTCACATCTCTCCTCACACACCTCTCTTTCTCAGATCCTCTGGCTTACATTAATGTATCTTTAATAAAATCTCTCACTTTGATTTATTATACCTGGCAGTCTTAAAATTCTTTTTTACATCAAACCCTCACGTCCCAGTATGGCCTGACCTGAGGCCCATAAAAGTCTAGGAGAATACCCTAGCTGCTGATGAGTGGGATTTGTGTCTAACTCCTCACCACTGACAGATATACTTAGAGTAATTTATTAAAGACTGTCACTGAAATAAATGGAGGCACTCAGGTTAGGAAATAGGATTGTCAACTTTAAGTCACACCCAAGTTTCTGTCATCTTTGCTTCTTTCTGTAAGTAAGAGGAGAGTCCACTTTGGGAAAGTCAGACTTACCAAACGGAACTTTGTAATCTCAATCAGGAGGTGTTATGGGGCTTCTTAAATATTTGGTCATTATAAGGATTTATATTTGGCTGTTGTGATAAATAGTTTTATGTCAACTTGACATGGGGCAGAATTATCTGAAAGGAGGAAGGGAAAACTCAGTTGAAAAAAAAAATTCCTTCATAAGATCTGTATTAGTGGGGAAGTGCCCTGCCCATTGTAGGTGGTGCTGTTCTTGGGCTGCTGGTCGGTCCTGGGTTCTAGAAGAAAGCAGGCTGAGCAAGCCAAGAGGAGCAAGCCTGTATATAGCACCCATCCACAGCATCTGCATCAGCTTCTGCCTCCAGGTTCCTGCTATGCTGAGTTCCTGTCCTGCCTTCCTTCAGTGCTGAACAGCAATGTGGAAGTATAATCCAAATAAACTCTTTCCTCCTCAATTTTTGGTTCTGGTGTTTCATCACATCAACAGAAACCCTAACTATGATAAGTTAGTGCCAGGATAGTGGGTTATTGCTGTGACAGAGCCGACCATGTTGTTTTAGGGTGGATTGTGGAAATATTATGGAACTTTGTGTGAGAAAAAGTCATTGAGCTTGGTGGGTTATTCTGTAGGAGCTTGGAAGTTAAGAGTGTTGAGGGCAAAGCAGACAATGGCAGCCTGGCTTGGGAAGATTCAGAGGGATGTTTAAAGACTTTTTTTTTTTTTTTTTTTTTAATTTTAGAGGGGAGTTAAGAGACTTTAAACTTGGAGAAAAAGAGACTTGGTGTTTTACAGAGAATTTGCACTTTAAAGAAGATGGAATATTTACAAAGAGAAAACATTTAAAGTGTTTGCATCTGTAAGGCTGAAGGACTTAAGTTTGTAAAATGTTTTATATTGTGATGTCTTTATTAATGTGTAATCTTGGGGATAAACAATGAGAGAAGGCTTGTGGCTTAGCAGTGATGTGCTGCTGTGTCAAACTGACAAGCGGACAATTGTGCTAGATGTCAAGGTAGAGTTGTCTGAAAAGGGGAACCTCAATTTACAACTGATCAATAAGATCAGAATGTATGGCGGCATTTTCTTAATAATTTGTGGAGAGGGCCCAGCCCATTGTGGATGGTGCCATTCCTGTACCTGTAGTCTTGGGTTGTAAAAGGAGCAGGTTGAGCAAGACAAGAGGAGCAAGCCAGTAAGCAGCACCACTCCACGGCCTTTGCATAAGCTGCTGTTTCCAGGTTTCTGCCTTGTTTGAGTTCCTGTCTGTAGTCAGAAGTTTCTCTGTCCTGCTCGGCCAGCCCCACAGCCATTTAGTTTCAAATGATTACCAAAGGGCTTATCTTAATTATTAACTGTTTGGCCTATGGCTCGGGCTTATTGCTAACTCTTACCCTTAAACAAACACATGATTCTTATCCATGTTCAGGCGCATGGCTTGGCACCTTTTTCTCACTGCAGCATTCTCACCCTGCTCTCTGTCTGCCTTGCTTCTGGCCAATCAGCAAATTATCAAATCAATATTTACAATGACAAATACTTACAGGGTACAAGTGCACAGTCCCGGAGTTAGCACCTGTCCTAACTTCTTTAGCCAAAGTGTGGAAGTGTAAGACAAATAAACCCCTTCCTCCCCAGCTTTTAGTCATGGTGTTCATGGCACCAAGAGAAATACTAAGGCAGACGTATATTTTAAAACAAACCTCTATTAAGCTTTAGGAGTCTATTGGAGTCTACTGTGAATATAAGATGGATCTCCCACCCTCATCATTTACATCAGAGGGAGACAGTAAAGTAGGGAGGAGGGAAGAGGGCAGGTAGAGAGAATAGAATCCACGTTGCAGATGGGATTTTTCATTGTGTGTGTGTGTGGGGGGGGGGGGGCTGTCGGTCACAGAAAACAAAGAGTAAATCCAGGGCTGTGATACCCAATGCCTGATTTCAAGCATCTCAGTTTTTATATTGTTAAACCAGGGATCCTCAGCAGAAAAAAAAAAAGGTCATGTTAATATCCCCAAATCTGATATCTCTGAAATACTTTGGATCCAGAGAATCTTAGGTAAGTAATATTTATCCTGCAATTGGGATGATATGATCCAACTTAGCATGATATATCTTTATAGAAGTATAGCTATAAAAAAATAAACTGAAACCAGCAATATAGGCTGCAAAACACTCGCTTGGCCTCCCAGTAAGTACTTGGCTTTTCTTTCAAATTACTTCATGTCTTCAACTACTTTACAAATGATTGGGTTCTTTTGTTTTTCAAAGATATCTTGATATTCATCCCTTAGAAAATCTAACCATCTCTCTTCACTCCATATCCTGGCCTGCTATTCCTTCTTGGGTAAAATCAAAAAACCTTGCATCTCTGTGTCATGAATACTTGGCTTTGCTAAGTGTATCATGCCTTGCTGTTCCGCCCTCCCCGAGATTATCTTGTATAATCTCACCTAACTGAGATCTAAAGGTACCTGAGAATGGATTTCAGTTTTTCATTTCTTGTTTGTTTGGAAACAGGTTCTCATCATATAGACCTGGCTGTCCTAGAATTCATTACATAGACAAGGCTGACCTCAAACTCACAAAGATCCAGCTGCCTTTGCCTCAAGAGTTCCGGAATTAAATGTAATTTAATATATACCTTGAAAATGCCAGCGTCACTGAGTGAGCTTCTCCCAGCAAAGATATACACATTGAAACATAGACACACATGGTTCATTCTTGAACCGAGAATGCCATTTATTGAAGTTCAGGAAAAGCCTTATATACTGGGGGTTGCCTTTTGACCTTGAGTAACCCCTGCAGCTCACAATCAACACCTGACCTTAGCCAGCTTCTTTGTCCTCTGCTGACTTCCTCATTCCTAAATCTCAGTACCTGCTAGTTCCAGCTAATGGAAATGGATCAATTGGTTACTGTAAACACTGCAGGCCAGTAAACAGTGCTAAGCCCTGGGGGCTGCAGGCTGACCTCTACAATACCTTCTTTCATTTCTCTTGTATTTAGTTCACTTTCAATTATAAATGGGACAATTTCTAATCAGAAACTGAACTTCAGTAGGGATTTAACTTACCTCAAAAGCCAATTCTGTTTGCTGCAATACGACTGAACTGGGATCTGGGAACCTGCTATTGTAGTAAACTAGACAGGGAAAGAAATAAATACAATGTTGTTTAATATTTTTCAGGGTAGCAAAATAGTATTTATGGAGACTTTACTAGAGGTCACACAACATTCTTAAAGGTTCTCAAATTTTTCCTAACCATTATGCCCCCTGATATATATTCCTTAGTTGCTTGATACTGCCATCTACCTTTCTCATCACACTTTGTGAGAATTTCTCAGCCTGATAGGTAATTTTATAGTGAGACAAAAGGTAATAAGTAGATCCTAAGTCTCTAAGAGGATCTTTGTGGATTTAATTGGCACAGCAATGAACAATAGAAATTGCCAAAACACAATTAAAGTGACCAAAAGCAATACAGATTTTGTGAGGGCCAATTTTTCAATTGGTGAGTGCTTTTGCACTTTGATTTATGACATCTTTATTAGAAGATTAAAAAATAAGTAACTAAGATATTTTCAAATAAATATAAAAAATTCAGAATAATTTGATGCAGTGGCATGGAGTAGTAAGAATCTTGGCATCACGGGTAAGTATCAACATTTCATCTTAAGTGTACAGCTGGTTGACTAGAATAGTCCTTTCCTGTTAGCCTTCCCATTTTAATTTGCATATCTATAAAGCATAAGTTAGATTAACTGTTAGATTATATTATCAGGTACACTACCATCCCCAAATTATCCACGGCTTTCTCCTTTTGCTCACAGATTGATGATTGCCTGCATGTAGGTTAATGTGGCGATAATCGTCTAAATGTTGAAGCCTTTAGAGATTTGCTAAGGAGGCAACAGAGAGATGGAACTGAGGTGAGTGGCCTTAAGCCAAACTGCTTGCTTTGTACAACTCAATACAAAGTTTGCTTAGATGTCTTTCTTTGCTGTTTTCTGTAAAATAAATATTTTTGTGGCTTTCGAAACTTTCTCATTCAGTTAGTATAGTCCACATTTAACTCTGAAGTTGTAAATTATAATTTTAAATTGCCCTTTTTAAAAACTGTATAGTATTTCTAACTCATGGATATAACTGAACTTTGAATTCCATTACTATTGATTGTTTACATTGGTTTTCTTACTTTACTTTTAGAAGTAACGTTCTACTTATAAAATTGGTTTCTTGTCCTTCATACAATAAAATTCATCACTATTTAATAGCCACTATATTCATATATAAGGCCTTCAGTTATTATAGGATTCACATTTACCTAAAGTTTAAACATAGATGCTTTACCATTTTCAGACACTAAGATATCATTTGTTCTGATGTAAAAGAAACTCAGTTAATTTTATAACAGTAATCTCACTTGAAGAAAATATGTAAGGTTCATAAATACCTGAATACTTTCTCACCATTAAAACATACTCTTTTATGCATATACTATCTATATTTTGCTAATATTTTAAAATATTGGGTTCAGTCCAGATAAGTAAAATATTAAGAGACTAAATTTTCCATTGACTTCTTTCTTATTCTAGCTGAGAGAATATAAGGGTACAGTGAGGAGCTGGAGAGACATCTTAGTGGCTAAAAGCACTGGCTGATCTTCCAGAGGACTTTTATCTGATTCCCAGCACCCACATGGTTCACAATCATCTACAAACTCTAGTTCCAGGGAATTTGATGTTCTGTTCTGGTCTCAAGCATGCAAGTGGTTCACTGACATATATGCAGGCAAAAAAAAAAGCTCAAATAAATGAAATATGATAAAAACAAATAAATGTATGGAAAAATAAAAATAAGTAAATTTTAAAATTGATTTTAATTTTTTAAAATAATATAAGGAGTCATTAGACATATTTTATATTAATCACACTGTTGGAATATACTATCTAAATATGAGTTTATATCAGATATAACTCTTATACACAACATTCTATCACCTCCAATCTATCTAACTATTGATGAGTAATGTGCCCTTTACACGTAGCATTCAAGCCTTAGCTCCCTCTCTTCTCCATTTTGGGTGGCTTTCTTCATTTTTAACTAAGAAGAAGAAATTTCTGTTTTTTTGTACTGTATCTTACTCCTTCTATAAGTACCTTACTGTTCTTAGCATGGTTTGCAGCAAACTATCCCCTTTACAGTCTCGTAATGCATTGGCTCTTTAAGGGAAGTGTCTATGTGAAAATTTAATTTAATATCATTTTAGTTTTGACTTATACTAGTATATCTCACACAATTCCTAGTTTAGCATTATCAAAGAATCCACAGATATTCTCAGGATGTTTGATGAAGGATCATCCTAATAACTTTTTGTGCTCATTTGTCATGTTCTGGGTAGACCTTACTGCATAGAAAGTGTTGGAGATGTAACTGTTTCCTTTTATTCTGATGTATTTCATGGACCTAGTTCTCAAAAATACACTCAGGAAGGAACATAAAATTATGATTGGCAATCTTGCAAGAGTGATATTTTTAAAAATTCCTCTTGGCAGAGAGGAAATTGTGATCACAACTGTCACCATCTTCAACATCATCTTTATGGTTGCAAAGAAAATATATTTGGTGCAGAATAATTTTAGAAAGAAAAATGCTCACCCTGGTTCCTGAAATGAGAATGGAAGTTTTTCTATGCTGTCACCAGCACATTAAGGCTATCCACAGGAATGCTTTGCATGCAGTGTACATGTTGGCAATGTTTATATTTGTAAGGTTACCACAGTGATAGCTACACACCATATAAAAAATTAGAAACAAATTCAAACTCAGGGAAAGCCTAGAACATACTAAAGAAAACAAACCTTTGTATTCATATTCTCAGTTATATTTTAATAAGTCCCTGTCTTTTTTTTTTTTTTTTTAAAGAAATCACGCAACAAACGGAGCTTAAGAATTTTTTTTTTAGAAAGGCCATGGAAGATCTTGCTTCTTCCCTACATGTCTGTAAGGATGTTTTGATAACTAATGTTAGACCATTAGAGAAAGCTTTCACTTTAAGAGGGACCTTCTGAAGGTGAGATATCATCGCACCCTAAAAGGGAGACATTTCAACTTCAGTTGGGAAGCTGTCAAAGTTGGAAGCTATTTGGGAAAGGCCTCACATTGACTCAGCTTAAAGCTATCTTTGATGCTCCCTGTATTACAGACTCCCTCATAAGTGAAACCTTGGTGAGAGATTCTCTGTCAAGCATCATTTTCTTCCTCTAGTCATTATTGTTTCCTCTTTTCATGAAACCCTATAATCAGTGGAAGAATAAAAAATGGAATCAGAGACACACTACCAAAATACGGTTAAATATACCTTTACCAATTGACCTTTTAGAATCTCTCATGGGAAACACAATGACGGAGCAACCAAAGGTTCTAGGAAGGGAGACAATCCCACTGTACAAAAGTCTTCTGAGATCCTAGTCACTGAGTGATATCAGCTCATCCTATAAAACCATACTGAAATTTCAGATCATTTGTTAAATTCCTTGTAATACAGAACATGATCTATTTGCTTCAAGAGAAACAGTAACAAAGCAAAAACCTTTAGTCGATATTAGAAATATTTTTATTCAGGCTGAGCCTTTCCTCTTGTGAGTAAAGCAGAGTCTCAGCAAGGAAACAAGCCAGGCAAATGGGCCCTGCTGAGAAGACACCTAACTGCTGTGCAGAGGGTCCTCTTGGGAGCCACTGTGGTCTTCTGGGAACCAGTGACAGCAAAATGCTTCAAGAAGAACATAGACAGGTCTTAGAAGAGGTAAAGTGTTAGGTTTAAAGCCGAGTTAAGGGAAGGAGGCATATTGATTTAGGTATGCCTAAAGCTTTAGGACCCACTATTCTTACATACATTTCCTAATTCTATAAGTTACAGATTTCAATATGGATGGATAAAGGCTGAAAAATAACTTAATTAATGCATCTCTCTCTCTCTCTCTCTCTCTCTCTCTCTCTCTCTCTCTCTCACACACACACACACACACACACACACACACACACACACACACACACACGGGGGGGGGGGGGGGGACGACACACACTCTTGCACACATGTGTATGGTACTAGGGATAGAACCCCATAGCTCTTCCATTAAGCAATCATGGCCATTAAAATTAAGTCAAAGCTATTCATGTTTTCGCCTCAGCACTTGGATGGAATCTATACCCCATGTGTGCTAGGAAAGCATCCTGCTACTGACCCACATCACAGCATTCTAGTCCTCTTGTTACTTGTTAACTAATTAAGTAATTAATTTGAGGACAGTTTCACTATGCTGCCCAGACTGGTCTTGAACAATCAGGAGTCAATCCAGATTCTGAACCCACAAACCCTTCTGCCTTGGCCACCCAAGTCATTGGGATTACAGGTCTGTGTCCTTAGGTCCAGTCTTTTATTTCACATTTTCTATTTTCTGTTACTGGCCTAGCCAAACTAGTAATTTATATAAAAACTGATTCTTCAATTAGTTGACATTCTGACAACGTATTGAATTAAATACATAGAGAAATATCTTCAGAGTATGCCAAAATGAGGCTAAAGAACGGTATCTCCACCCAAAAATACTACTTATAGAAATAAACATAACAAAGATTATTCATTTGCAAATAGTAAATGAATCATCACAGATTTTTACATGAAAAAATATAGAAAGGAGATAAATATTCCATTTTCTATGCATAATCCATAGTTCTAAAATGAATGCCAGTTTTCTATATGGCACATTAATCTTGGTTGGCGATGTAAATTAATACATGTATATGTCGAATTAACAGCTTCACAGACTTCAAGAGCATCAATATTTTCAACCACCAGATGGCAGAATTCAAGTGACGCATTTCAGACTACAGATGGATGCAGCTTATACTGAGGGAAAAAATAACCTCAATCTCCATCCTTTTTTTTTTAGTTGAGCAGACATGAAAATACATTGCAGCAAAGTATATGTGCATTAAATAGGGGAGAAACTATTTTGATTAACAATTTCCCGCTTCAATGCGTTGTTGGTGGTGGAATCTGAAAGGTCCTTCGCAGTTCACGCGTTTGAACACTCGGTGGCGCTGTTCAGGAAAGTCGTGGTTACCGGGAATGTGGCCACGTTAGCAGAGGGGAGTCGCTGAGGACGGGGCTTGAAAGCACTGTTTCTAGTTCTGACCCGAGCTTTGTGCTTCTTGCTTCCTCGGTATTACGAATCCCAACTACAGTTTCCTTTCTGCCATACCCTCTTCACCATGATGTGATGCAATTGAAGCCGTAAGAAAGATAAACTGTTCCTCCCTTAACTCGTTTTTGCTAGTAATCTCTCTGCAACAACAGAAGCAAATAATAAAACTCCGGTGCCTTTATAACAGTTAGATTATGGGGCTCTTTAAAACTCACTGTTAAAAGCAACCTAGCAGTAGGACATGACCAGAAGATAATTCCCCACTCAGTGGCATCTCCTTCAAACCTCTAAGTCAGCTCCACCTCTAAGTCAGCTCCACCTGATTTCAGCCAAGCACTCTCAGACTAACATTTGATCCTTCTCATCTTCTGAAATCGGAACATTTGTGCCTGCAGCCCACCATCTCCAGTGAGGACTACATAGTTTAAATGAGTTCTTACACTATTTTTTTTTATATGAATTAGGTGGTAATGAAATTAAAACCGTAAAATAACATTGACAAGAATAAAAAGAAGCCCTGCATATAGTACATGTGCATGTGTACTGCACACAATGAAACTCGCCATCGATTTTAGTGGGATGGTGATTTTGATATTTCAATTTTTCTTAAGTTCTGTGAGAAATTTCATGAAAAAGACTCCTAGTTAATCAAACTAAATAGATGTCTCAATCTAATATTTGTTTTATATAAAATGGAATTTAAAACTGTCTTCAGCGTAATGTCTTATTAATGGGAAGTAACAAAATTAATACTCATTTAAATACGTTTTTAAATACTATAAGAAGTTTTACTCTGTCAGAAAGTACTCCAATCTCTATGAAATAGCTTTAACATTTCATTTGCAATGGTCTATAAAAGCGACATGTATCCTTATCTTAGCAACCAGGAAGCTAAGCTGTACTTAGCCAATATAGCATATCTAAACTCTCATGTCCTTGTGGAGCTGAGACCAGTTTATTCAGGTTTCCTGGTCTGTGGATGCCACCCTTAGCATCTCCTGTGGATCACACAACCTATCCTTCTTAACATCCCTCTTCCAACTCAGTTCCTTTATCCTACCCTCAACACCAGCAGGCACCATCTGATAACCCATAAGCTACATCCAGGTAGGCTGCCTGCCTGCCTCTTCTCCCTTTGCCCCTCCAGACTCAGTTCCACAGTCCCATCCCCAGCTCTGTGGCTGAACACACGTGACAGTCTTCCCTGACAACCAGCTCCAATCTCCTGCCTTACCACAGGTCTTCCCCTTTCTAACTTTCCTTCCTGTACTAATTTCTTTGTTCTAGACTCAAACCCTCTGCTAACCCAAGGGCTGCTCCTTCTAGGGCAACAAGTAGGTTGAAGACGAACCCACACATCTGAGATCAAATCCCCCTACATCATAGCCAGTTCTGAAATGAGAAACTGTCTGCAATCTCCCTCTCCTCAGACTACAATCCCAGTAGAAGGCAAGAAATAACCAGGCTAAAGGCTGAAATCAATAAAATAGGAACAAAGAGCAATGCAAAGGATCAATGAAGCAAAGAATTGCTTTTTTGGTAAATCAACAAGATGGACAAACCCTTCAACTAACTCAAAGGTAGAGTGAGATTATTCATATTAAAATCAGAAATGAAAAAGAAAACAACACTTAATGAATCAAAGGAATCATAAGAACATACTTTCGAAACTTATACCCCACCAACTTGGAAAATCTAAAAGAAATGAATATTTTACTCTATAAGTGCCACTTACCAAAGTTAATGAAAATCAGATAAACAATTTAAATAGACATAAAACCTCCAGTGAAATAAAAGCAGACATCAAAAGCCTCTCAACAAATACAAACCAAGGGCCAGATGGTTTTAGTGCAGAATTCTATCAGAATTTCAAAGAGTTAAAGCCATTACTTGTCAAATTATTCCATAAAATGAACACAAAAGGGACATTGCCCAATTCATTTTATGAAGTCTTAGTTACCCTGATACCCAAATCACATACTCAACAAAGAGAATTATTACAAAAACAATCTCCCCTATAAACATAAATACAAAGAACTCAATAAATAAAATAATTGCAAACTAAATCCAAGAACACATCAAAAAGAGCATCCACTATGATCAAGTAGACTTCATCCCAGAGATGCACAGACAGTTCAATATATGCAAATCAATAAATATATAAACCACCATATAAAGAACCCAAAAGAAAAGAAACACATCGTCATCCTATTAGATGCAGAAAGTGCCTTTGACAAAATCTAATTCTTCATTAGAAACCTCCTGGAGAGATTAGAGATACAAGGGGTGTACCTAAACGTAATAAGGGCAATTTACAATAGGTGTATAGTCAACATCAAATTAAATGGAGAAAAGCTCAAAGCAATTCCACTAAAATCAAAGAGAAGACAAGGTTATTCAGTATCTCCATAGCTACTCAACATAGTACCTGAAGTCTTGTCTAGAGCAAGAATACAGCTGGAGATTAAGAGCGTAAAACTGGAAAGGAAGAAATCAAAGTAGAATTATTTGCAGATAATATGATACAATACACAAGTGACCCTACAAATCTTTAGATTTATTCATAAAGAATTGTCAGTAGTGGAAACTAAAAGGCTGAGAAACACTTAAAGAAATAATCGTTGTTTCTTTAATATCCACCCAGCCATAAAACCTTCAACTACAATCTACATTGCGTCCATAATATACTAGAGCAACAGTGGCACAGAACTGTGGGGGTAGAAACCAATATCTGATCTGACCCAAGGCCAACTTTATAGTAAGGAACTCACACATGACACCTCTTGAGGAACAAAGAGCCAGAGACTAGACAGTCCAGACACCAAGGGCACAGGGTAAAATCAAACAGCCCTGGTCTGAAAAACAAAATCAAACAGCAAAATGGCTCCTAATGATACTCTGCTATACTCATAGATCAGTCCGTATCCGGTCATCATCAGAGAGGCTTCCTCCAGCAGCAGATGGGAACAGATGCAGAGACCCACAGCTGAATGGTATTTAGAGCAAGAGTCTAAATAGCACGTCTCTATCACATTCCTCTTCTCAGTGCTCAGGGAACCACAGAGAAGAGGTGGAAAGAGTTTACGAGCCTGAAGGGATGGAGAGCACCAGGAGAACAAGGCCCTTTGAATCAACTGAGCAAGGCGCATTAGCAGTAAGCACAGGAAAAATGTGTCTGCACCAGGTCCTCTGTACACACATTATAGCCATTAGCTTAGTATTTTATGGGACTCTGACTGTGAGAACAAGCGGGTCTAACTCTTGGGACCCTTTTCCTGTTGGGCTACCATGTGCAATTTGGATAGGATAGTTTTTTTTCTCCATCTTATTGTATTTTATTTTGTCATATTTGGCTCTTCTCGTGAGAGACAGAAAGTGAGTGGATATGGGGAATGAGGCAGAGCAACTGGGGAGGACCTGAGTAGAGAGAGAGGAGAAATAATAACCAGAGTATAATGTGTGAGAAAAGAATCTATTTTCAATAAGAGAATAAAATGAAAGTAAAAATCAGTGAGTCTTATATATCCCAAGATTGTTTTGGACTTGTTGAGGAGCCAAAGCAAGGATGACCTTTAATTTCTGATCCTTCGGCCTCACTTCCCAAATCCTGGAATTTTAGGTGCGTGTCACTATGTTTGTAGTGCTTGAAATTAAATCCAGACTTTGGTTTGTGTAAGCAAATATTGTAAACAAATGAGTGACATCCTTAGTACTATCACTAAACTTTTCAAAGTAAACCTCAGTCTAGAGTGTGTATCAACTGGTAGATCATATAAGCATGGTATTAATAAAGACAGTAAAGCTTGACAGATGTGCATTACATTTAGAGAAACAGTAGAACATGCATGGATCTCCCAGATGTCACTAGGTATCATCTGACAGGTGATAGAGCAGGATAATTCCACATCAACGGCAAAAGGCAAGAATCCTCACTGAAATACCAGCACTGTGCATATTTGAAGAAAGGTAAGTATATAAAATTCTAAGAATTAAGTTTTAAAAGACTGCATATGTGATATGAAAACAGCTTGAATAAAAATTTACTGCATTTCACTATGTACAAATACCTTTTGAGCTTTCATAGCGGACTGGCAGTAAACGATTAAACAAAGCAAGAAGAGAATATACCCACAGATGGCTTCTTAAGGGGTGCTACAGAGAAAGCATCTTGGCACACACATATTCCAGAACTTTTTTAGGACTGTGCACAAAGGAGTCACGTGGCCAAAATGAGCTTTAGACAATGTGCTGGTTGCATGTATTGAAGTAGCAGGAGACACGAACGGGGAGCCTACACACTCTATTGCAGTACTAAAGCAAGGCGGGAGGAGGACTGCACTAGGTCCTGGCAACAGGAAATCGTAGAGAGAAAAGGAGGGTGTGGGAGAGACAGGCAAAGGGAAGAGGGGGCTAACCCTGCGGTCACCTGCCTGCTGAAGAGATTGGATCGGTACGTGGGAGGTAGAATTTTTATGTGTCAGAATGCAGCAGCTTCTCTGGGAATGAAGTGGTGAGGGCGCTGCTCCTGTGATTGAGCAGCTTGACCTTCTGTATGTGATAAAGTGCTAAGCCTCATGTTATCCCTGGAGAAAGTGGATCCAATACAACCTTATAAAAAAGCTGCTTGAAGAAATAGGGAGGCTCCACAGCAATAGCTACAAAAGATTTAAAATGTGAACTAAAAAGAATTTTGTGATCTGATCGCACTTGTGACAAGAAGCATGGGAATAAAATAGTGACAGGAGGTAAAAATCTAAAGAAAGAAAGAATAGCCTCGTGAGGAAGAAAACTATCAATGCAAGAAATAAAAATATAGTCTTTTGCCTCAGCTGTGAACACAATCACATGGCCATTCTTATATCTGAAGATTAACTATCTATACACAAATTTAGAGGGGTGTAGGTGATAAAGCACCGTAATAAGGCAATTCCCCATTGTCCTTAATCAACATCCAATAGGCGAACTGAGGGCAAAAGTTTCTACATATGTTATTATCAAATGAGTCAATTCAAAATTCTATAAAAGAAGAACTAAGAACTTACAGTATTATCACCCAGGTATGGAGCATGGCTGGGGTGTGTGGAAAGTAACTAGGTTATTTTGGTAGTGGTTTGTAAAGCTTCTTAAAAGTTGAATGATTATCCATGTGTCATTTAAATAAAATAATTACATTTAAAATAATTTTGGAAAGAAAACAAGAAAAGCAGTGGTTTGGGAACCACCACGGTTTTAGAGTCTGTCACACCACCTTTGCTTGGAGAGCCTGGAATGAGGGAGAGTGAGCAGCATCCACTCGCTGGCATCTGAGGGGTGCATGAAATGAGAAGGTAATGTCTTGCCACCACGAGCTTGAAAGCACAGGAAAGTCTGTTCACCAGGATTTCACAACTCAAGAAACAAAATGAGGGGATTAAAATACCAATAATAATGTAATCAGGAGAAACAAGATGGCTTAGCAAGTAAGAGCATTCCCAGCCAAGCCTGGTGACTTGCAATCAGTCTTCAAGACTTACATGGTGGCAGATGTCACCTGACACCTGAAAGTTAACTCTGCATAAATACAGTCTAACTTCCACATGTGTACTCCCACACACACTAGAACAAAAGTTAAATAGGCAAACATTAAAGTGTAGATTTATATAACTCAATGGAAAATAAAATTTTAGATAGACAAATTATTGATGAAATAAATATTATACAATTCTCAGACTACACTTGATGCTTACATATGAAACATCTCAATTATGAACAAGATAATTCTAAAACCTGTATAAAACTAATCACCATTTCCCCTTGTCCTTCATAGGTGATAGTGATAAGCCTGCTGAGTAACTCAGATCTCTGGAATTTTTGCCTTTTACAAATGCAGGGCAGCTTTAAAAAGCAAAAGAATCCGTGTCTTGAGGCCAAAATATTATTTCTCATTGTAGGATCACATTTTCCTGACTTCTTAAGCTCATATTGAAGTAGCCAACAGCAGGGGGGCAGAGCACATGGGAACTGCTTTGCCTCAAGTAAGAACAAGTTTGTTCAAGGACACACACAGCACTCCTTGGTGGTAAGTTTGTGATTTGCCTTTAAAAGCAACTCTGACCTTCTCATAATTGAATCTAGACAAGAATAGTCAGAGGCAGTTCAGTTCCAATCCACATAGTTTGGAATACATCGACATGTTTCTTAGTGACTAGGCCACAAAGGCAGGAAATCACCATGTTTAAAGATAGTAAGATCAGAATGCACTTTGTTTTGTAGGTTGGGAGAATACTAACCCAGGCACACAAATCCCTGAATTCAGCTGACAGAACCTTCTAAATCCTGGGGTGGAGACTCAGGGCTGTGACCACAACAGAGGACCGAGCTAAGATCATTGGTGGCTACACCACGACATTGTGGCCAGCCTGGGCTGCAGAGACCGAAGAAGAAAGCAACAGTCAGGGAAAGTGATTTGTGATTTAAAAGTCCTCAGACCTTGAGAGTTCCCGACATGGAATATTTGTCTAAGCAGGCGAAGATGTGTTATATGCTGAGTTTGTTAACTATGTAAAGATGCGCTGCATTTGGGTGAATTAAAGAAAATTAACCTGGGCTCAGAGACTTAGGATCAGCAACTGGTTGACAGGAAGGAGGCGCCTAGTGGGCTTTTGTTGTTTTGTTTTTTATTTGGAGCAGTGTGGAAGGGAGTGGGAAGTGGCTTTGGGGATGCCAATAGTGAGAGAAAGACAGTTGCTATTCTAACTCCTAAACTCACAAGTTTTCGCCTTAGCCTTTAAATCTCAAGTTTTACTAGAGCAATAGATGTTTAGTTAGAACTTCCTACAGCAGCAGCCGTGGAACCGTTGTCAGGGGAAACAAACCCCCTCTCGCTATAGCCTCAATAGTTGTTTAAGGCATAGTCACTGGGAGGTAAAACAACATTTGGACCCTTCATGTTGGGCACCAAGTGAACCAAGCCGTTTCTTTTGGGTCATCAACCACCTCCCAAATCATGACACGGAGACTTATTAGCTATGAATGTTCTGCTTAGCTTAGGCTTATTTCTGGCTAGCTCTTTTAACTTAAATTAACCTGTTTGTCTTTATCTCCCTTTTGCCTCGGTGGTTTCCTGCCTAGGGCATCTCCTTGTTCTCTTCTCTCTCCCCTTTCCCAGGCTACTCTTCCTATTTATTCTGTGTTCCTGGCAACCCAGCTTATCCTTTCTCTCCCAGTCTATCCTTTCTCTACCTAGCTATTGGCCATTCATCACTTTATTAGACCAATCCGGAGCCTTAAACAGGCAAGATTAAACAGATGCAACACATCTTTACATAATTAAACACACATCCTTAAATCATTAAGTTAATGCAGCATAAACAAACATAACACCTTTTTAGACAGGTAAAGCAATATTCCACAGCATAAGCAAATGTACTCATCTTTATATAGTTGAAATAATATTCTACAAGTTCCACTATTTCATCCTGATGATGTCATCCTGCTAAGTGAACCATTAGTGCTCAGAAATTCTTATTTGAATGATAAGTCAATCCCGTACTCAAAATTTTGTCGACCAGCCTGGAAACTTGATTTAGATTTCTTAATCAAGTAAACCAACATGTTTTTTCCTGTTCTCTGTTCTATGTTTTTAAACAGCTTCCAGCTTCTCTGTGGGGGATGTCTCATGCCCATCATCTCTTCTTGGACACCACTTTGTAACTTTTTCCAATAAAGTTTGTTTTACATTGCCCCCCCCCCTCCCAAAAAAGAACAAATCATCAATTCAGAGTAGTGGCTGGCTCCAGTTTTCTCAAAGAGATCATTCCTCATTTCTTTGCAAATTGTATCTTAGTTGTTGCATTTTATTCATGTATACTTCTAATGCAGTGATTCCCAGGAGCAGCAGTATCTGAGCCTTCTAAAGAGTCAGTTGATAAATAAACACATTGGTTGGCTCCATCTTCAGTTTCCTATTCAGTGGGTTGGACATGTGGCCCAAATTTTTTGCTTCTCTAAGGACACCTCCAGTGAGGAAGATTGCTCAGTTAGGGAATTCCTTGAGAACATGGAGTCTAATATTTTACATTTCTATCATAACTGCTAGTCCACGTGTCTAATGAACTTTATAAGTAACCTGTGAGAATAGGCAAGTATCATATTTCAAATATTTTAAAAGCATAAAATATTCTACTTATTACATTTCAATGATAAAAACATATCATCTCCAATGAATTAATACAATCAAACATTTAAATAGTTGATGGGACGGCAAAATGGCCTTCAAAGAGAATAGCAGTATTGGGAGATGCGGCCTTGTTGGAGTAGGTGGGGTCTTGTTGGAGGAAATGTGTCACTGTGGAGGCCAGCCTTAAGGTCTCATATATGTTCAAGCCACACCCAGTAGAACAGTTTACTGCACCAAATTCTTTCCATTTAAATGTGGAAAAAATCTCTCTGTGTGTCTTAAACTAATTCCCCCTTTTAAGAAAACCCAATTGACTCATCAAATTTGCAGTTTTGTTTTAATACTATTCAGATGAAGGTGACATGAAACAACTTCCTCATGTGGCAGCAGCTTGAGAAAGGGATGTAGGGAAAGTCATAACTCACCAGAAGGAGTTATGACTCACCCAGGGGAATGTGGAGAAAAAACACAGGTGGAGAAATTGCCTAAAAGGCAGAGCTGGCTGAAGGTTAACTCCAAAAGGAAAACCTAGTCAGCCCAGGTAGTGACTCTGTCCATGTGTATCTCCAGTGTAGCCAACCAGCAAACAGCTTTAACAGCTTTTTTCTTTTCTTTTTTTCTTTTTTAAATTTGTGTCCCATGTTGGTGTCAAAAATTGAATTCTATTTGATATCACAATAAAAACCTAGAGCCAAATATTGGGGGAAAGCTGAAACATTAGAGAAACAGAGGAATAAGCCATCTTGCCTTGCCAACTCCTCAGGCCAAAAAAAGTAGATCACAGGATTCAATGTCTCTAAATCCTCAGCAGAAAGGGAGCCCAGGCACAGGGGAAAACTCCTTCCTCTTCTTTTTCTGCCAAGTTGTCTCACTTCCTCCCACTTTCCTAGTGCTAGGATTAAAGGTGTGTGCCACCACCACCTGGTTCTGGTTAACCTTGTACTCACAGAGGCTAGAGGATCTCTGCCTCCCCAGTGCTGGGATTAAAGACATGAGTTATCTATCACTCTCTGACTTTCAAGGCTTGGCTCTGCCCTCTGATTTTTCAGACAAGCTTTATTAAATATACAATATATCACCACAAGGGTTCACTTCCTGCTGCTTGCAAAATGTAGAACTCTTAGCTACTTCTCCAGCACCATGTCTACCTGTATTGTCTACCTATATGCTGCCGTGTCCCACCATGACCAGAGACAGAATGTCTGAAATGTAAACAAACCACCACAATTAAAAGTTTTCTTTTATAAGAGTTGCTATGGTAATGGTGTCTCTTCACACTAATAAAACCTCTAATGAAGCATTCTTATTTTATTTATTAAGTGCATTGAGACAGTTGATATATAAGAAGAGTGGGCACCAGATTTCCCTAGTAATGTTAAATGCTCCATCATTGTTATTTCAGACATGTTATATTATACATCAAACTAAACATGTTTATTGCACACATAAGCATGCACAAATTAAATCATGTGTCCAAGTTTCCAGAAGTAGAAAAATTATCTTTTTATATTTCAATTAAATACACATATTTATTCCAGAAAATACCTGCAATTTTATGGTAACACATTAAATGGGAAGGCTCACCTGTGTAAAATAGAAAGTTGATACAAATGAGGAAAAATTCACATTTTCTTTTCTATAGCTACACTCTTAAACTTCCATTATTTGTACTCTGAGTTAATCATTGTGGCAGGTAAGCATATTTCTGAAGAAACCATGCAGGAAAAACCATAGAAAGCTGTTTCTCTTGGCCTGTTTTCTGTACCATGTTTATTATATAAGTTAAAAAAAATAATCAAAATCTTATTTTGCCATCAAGTCATACTAATTGTAAACTTTTGTTTTCATTGCTGAGGGCAGAACCTAGGGCTTTATTCCACCCCTAAGTCATATTCCAGGATCCATTTACTTTTTATTTAGAGAGAAGGTTTCACCAGGACTGGACTTGAACTTGCTACCTTCCCACTTCAGCCTCCTGAGCAGCTAATGTCATAGGTCCTACTCTGGTTATGAAATGTAAATATGCCATGGGTTTCACTAATATTATCAAAATGATTTTGTTTTATTAATAGTAAGAAGTGCAACATATTAATGTAAGATATTTTCCAAAAGAACTATAAAGGGGAACAGGAAGTAGATAATATGTAGAAGTGATCACCTTTCCCATAGAGATAAAACTCTTAATACAAAAAACTACTCATTATAAAACTTAAATTTTCTCAAAGATTCCAGTTATCAAAAACAAAGTATAAAAATTTTAAAAGATTATGGAATCTTTATGCATACAATTCCGCAAAAGATCCTTTTAAAATGAAATAAGTATTGACAAAATGTATCATAAATAGTGAATCCAGAGGTTTGAAAAAAATAATAATTAATGATTCTTCCCCAAGTAATAATGTCTGAAATCAATGTCAATCAACATCCCAGAAGTGGAGCTTGAAATGGTAGATGGAAAATACATAAGGAACCATAGAAATTTTTAAAAATACCTTGCCTGGTTTGACAGCTTTCATCACTGAGGTGGTTGAGAGAGAAAGGTGTATATGAAGCTAATGCCAGCCTGGACTATATAGTAACAGGATAACCTAGAATTGAGAGTGAAAGATTGTCTCAGCAAAAACAATACTTCAAAGATTAAAAAAGTGGGACTAATTAGGTACCACAAACTACTAGGAGCCATTAAAAAGTAATAGTCATTAAATAAGTAACCAGATTCTGATACAGGAATAATCTAAAATGCATAGGCAACCCCCCATTTTTTCCTCCAAATTGCCATATACACGTTTGGAAATCTGACTGATGACAGATAAAGATTATAGTGTCTAATAAAATGCTAGAATTATGTTTATTTTTATGATAACAGAAAATGAAATTTTTCTCATATCACATACAAAAACTAATCTTAAAACCAGCAGGTGGAAGAAAGCTCTAAAACCTTTGTAATGATAACATAGAAACTCATTTTTTGTTATTAGATATGACACCACTATCTCAAAGAAGAGGCAAAAAGTTACACATACAACGTAAATAATTAATAGAATTTTAAGGCCCCCATATGATAAGATAGAGAACAGAAAATGCCAATTTCAAACCACAGACAGATCCAGAATGTAATCTTTTGGGTCTTTAAAAAAATGTGCACAGCCCAACAGAAAGGCAACAAAACCAACAATAAGGCACTTTGCAAAGTACACTGGAGTCCTGGGTTGAGTGAGAACACCCCATAGGCCCACACATTTGAATACTGGGTCCCAAGTTGGTAAAACTGTTTGGGAAGAATTCAGAGGTAAGGCCTTTTGGGAAGGAGGCATGCTTTGAGATTTCCAAAGCCTGTATCAAGCCATTTCCAATTAGCTCTATGTCTCACAGGCTCAGTTTCAAAGTGTGAGATTTCAGCTACTGCTCCAGCACCATGACTCACTGCGTACTTTTATGCTGTCTTCTAGACGATGATAGATTCTAACTCTGGAATATTATATACCCCAAGTAAACTCTTTCTTCTATAAGTTTCCTTGGACATGGTGTCTTATCACGGCAGCAGAACAGTAACTAAAACAGTCAGCAAACACAGACATCTAGCAGTATCAGGTGCAAGTAATACATTGTGTAAGGAAATTTGTAGTGGGATTGTGTTCTATTACATTGTAAATAATTGTGCCGCCTAATGGTTTAATAAAAATGTTGTTTGGCTGAAGGCAGACAGGAAGTGTGGGTGGGGCTACCAGACTAGGAAATCTCTGGAAACAGGAAGAGATGTCAGAGAAATGCCAGTGAGATGAGATGCAGCGGACACAGAGGAAAGAAGTTGAAATGCTGTTGAGAAAAGGTACCGAGCTGCCTGGCTGAACAAGATAAGAATCATGAATTAAGACAGTAAATAGTTTAAGAGTAAAGAGTTAGCAAGTTATATGTCTGGTCCCTAGGCCAATCAGCATAAAATTAATGTGTGTCTGTGTGTTTCTGTGGAACTGTGGGTCAGTGGGTCAAACCTCAGGCATAGGTCTAAAAGTCCCAGCCAGAAGTTTAGTATTACAGAAATTATTAAAAATTAGAGGACACTTGCATTCAGAAAATTTAAAAAGTAATTGGCATTTTCTGATAACACCAAGCCTGCAGTTACAGAATTTATTGTTTGTTTTCCCCAGAGAATTCTCATATGTGCTCATTTTAACCTAAGTTCACAATAAGATGAAATAATTGTGGTCAATATTCAATAGCAGAAGTGTTCAGTTGTGGTGCATTCATATTGTATTGGCATTACAGAGTAAGAACAAATAAAATATGATAGCTCAGATAACAGAAGGAATTAATTTCAGGAGCCCCACCCATTTCTCCCCTAAATTCAGGCCAGCATGGAAAAACCCTGTGGACCAGAACTCCACATCAAAACCCCAATCCATAGGACTCTCCCATCTACAAATTCTGCCCCCAGCTCCCAACCTGTTCCATCATCTGACAAACCTCAGTAGCTACCTGAGACCCACATATTAGATCCCTGGGACACAGAAACAGCCAACTCCTATTGTATCAAGAAGAGCTCACTGTGACAAAGAATACATTACCTCCAAGTGGATCAAGAGCCCAAATTGGACCAAGAGAGGCTTCCTGAGACACAGACACAGCCAGAATAGACTGCACCAAAATCAACATTCTGAGATACAGAAAAATCCTGCGTTGATTTAAAGAGACAATGGGCAGCCTCCAGTGCAAGAGTACATAAAACAACATAAAGATCAATATGGCACCGCCAGGATTAGACAAATGGATGGATCTGAACAGTATCATCCTGAGTGAGGTAACACAGACCCAGAAAGGCAGAGATGGTATGTAGTCACTCATAAATAGATTTTAGACTTAATGCAAAGGATAATCGGGCTACAATACACATCCCTTCCCAGCAGCTAGGTAACAGGAGAAAGTTAAGAGAGACATCCTTAGATCCTCATGGGAAGAGGAACTAGAGATCTGAGAAAATTTAGATCATATGGGGGAGACAAAAGGAGGTGAAATGAGAACAGGAGAAGATGGGATGGTTGGGGGGGGGGGACAAGAGGGAGAACGAAGTGGGTATCCTGATAGAAGAATCCATTGTGGGATTAGAGAACAGCCTGAACCACGGAACACTCGAGAACCCACAAGATGAGGCAAGCTAGAGCTCCAAGCAATAGAGGAGAGGGTGCCTAATTTGACCTTCCCCTATAATCAAATGAATGACCACCCTAATTTCCATTATAGAACCTTCATCTAACAGCTGACGGAAGCAGTGCAGAGATCCATAACTAGACACAGGGTTGAGCTATTGGTCCAGCTGAAGAGAGGGTGGAGAGATTACATAAGCAGAAGGATCGGGATCATGATGGGGAGACCTATGGAGTAGGCTCTCCTGTGCTGTTGGGTGTCTCAGGCTCTATAATACAGCTGAGGAACCTTCATGGAATGGATCTGGACCCCTGACTGTAGATGACAGTCAAGCAGCATGGGAAGTTTCTGGAGCCTTTTGCAGTCTTGCCAGAGTCTATCCCAGGTCCATGAACTGGCTCCTCTAAGCCCATGCTTAGTGGGGAAAAACACCTTTCTCAGCCTTGATACATGGGCAAGGGACTTGGCCTTACCTCAACTGGATAATCCAGACCAAATCGGCTCACATTGGGATTCCTTTCCCTCTTGGAGGACGGAAAATCTCCACTGGGGGAAGACTGGGGGGAAAGGCAGGAGGGGGAGCAGTAGTGGGTCTGGGAAAAAATTAAAAATTTTTAATAAGGAGAAAAATCTAGGCCAAAAGGAATGAATTTTAGGAGCATAAGATATGTATTAGCTACTTTTCTATTGCTGCGATAAAAACATGGTGGTCAAGGAAATTTATTGAAGGAATTGTTTATATGGGTTTACTGTTCCAGGAGGCTAAGAGTCTGTCATAGACAGGAAGTACGGCAACAAGTAGCCGACTGGAGTGGTATGCTTAGGGCTATCTTCTTGAGCCACAAACATGAAGTAGAGAGAGTACAGCCGGAAAGGCAGGAAACTTTGAAACCTCACAGCTCCCGACTGTTTTCTTGTTTTCTTCAGTAAGACTTTCCCTTTTAAATCTATCCAAACAATGCCACCGACTGGAAACCATGTATTTAAACATGTAAACCTATGGAAGACATTCTCATTAAACCATCATACAATGCAATAAAACTGTAAGTAATGAAACCCTTATTTATATCTCAGAAAAGTTAGACGGTGTGTTAGTTTGACACAGAAAGATATATAGTAAAGTAAAAAGCAAACAAAGGAATGTTAAGCATAAACTTTATGACTTTATTTCTTTTGGGTAGAAAGCAGAGGAAATTGAACTATCTGTGTTATACAGGGTTTCATGGGAAATGATATAAATGCTAGGCAAATGGCATTTGAAACACCAGCCCTCTGTTTCTCACAGACACTGTATATTTTAACAGTAAACGCCACACTTAGAAATATATCTTAAAATACAAAGAACAATAGTATGTGACTGACAGACATAAAACATACAGTCATCTGCGTAAGACCTATAGGATGTGTCCATCAACAGAAGAATAGATAAAGGTATGCGCAATGGATTGTTGTCTTCGTCCACAGAGAACAAAGCTGTGTCATTTGGGAAGAACTATATGCAATGGAGATCACCATATTAAGCAATTTACGTCAATCTCTAAAAAACAAATGTCACATTCTATCATTTGTCACATTTAATATATACATGTGTATGTGTGTGTTCAGATTTTATATAGTTGTCAAAATGTTTACAGATGACAAAAACATCTATGACAGCAAAAAGGACTCATCAGAGGTGGAAACAAAAAAATAAGAAATTAAAATTATGAAGTTCAGTATACTTAATATACATTCTATTCTCGTATGAAGATGTCTTTATTCAGTACTAGTCCAATGAATGAATATTCATATAATCTTATGTAATCCAGTATCATGTGCAATATACCAATGAAATAAAAAACAATAACTTTTTAAGGGGGTCAATGTTGATATGCTTACGGTGGTTGACAGGATGGCAGGTTCTTGAATCACTGAAGACAGATATTTGAGTATGACTGTGAGTGACTATCTAGCTTAGGTTGATTTAGATGAAAATGTACATCCTAAAGTGGGCTAACATGTTCCATGAGCTTGCATCCTTGACTGCATTAGCGAGAAAGTTCAGCACCAGCGTTTATTTCTCTGATTCCCGCTTATATATAACATATATCCAGCTGCCTTAAGATCCAGTTGCCAAGGCTTTCTCAATATGATGGGATACACCACAAACAAAACGTTAAAATAAATCATTTCTTAAGTTATTTTAGGCATTTTATCTCAGCAAGGAGATGGGGAACTATTAACATTTACAAAATCATGCAGGGACTTGAAAGTAAAACCTGTTGGAGAATGCTCTATTTGTGCTCTTCATTTGCAGCCACCACCACCAATCAGACTCTGCTGGTAAATCAAGTGAGCTCTGCCAGAGAACCCCATTTTTGTTACATACAATTACTGGTCCTTGTAGCAAAGCTTTGAAGTACTCTGTGAAGACTAAATTGTCAAAATTATTTTTGTTTCACTTCAGAACACAAATGTATATTGAAGTCTACATTTCAAAAGGCATTGTGCCATGCAAAATTGAAAGCATTCATTGTTTTATTAAAGGTTAGTGGTGTTTTCTAGGACCAGTAGACAATAGAATAGCATGGGTTTCTCACAGTGCAAGCTACAATTTTAATTTAGTATGGGAGAAAATAATTACTATTGTAAACAAACCATCCTTTAAGGATCTGGAATATATTCTACCAAAAGCACTTAGTGCAAAATTCTGAGCCACAAAAATGTTTCACAGTTCTTAGTATCAGGGAAGTCTAGGGCAAAACTGAGGGTTATCAACAGTCATAAACTAATAAGTATTGGCAAAAATTTTAGCTCTTACATTAATGCATGCTTCTTTGGAGATTTGAAAAACAAAAGGCATTTTATGACCCCTTTGTTATTTATTATTTATATAATGTCTGCTGTAGTTAAAAATATTGATTCTACTAGAATTTAGTATCATTGCTTCTTTGTTGCCATATAAGAAGTAATTGCTCATGTCCTAGAAATGTTTTATTATGGAACAAGTGAATATATTTTTAGAACATAGTGCTGTTTCAATGTCATTCTAAAATCTGGCTTATAAAACAACAAAGCTGGAAATCAAGAGCAGAATGTCGAGTTTCTTAAAGAGATGTGGTAAAGGAAAGGACTGGTGTGATACGCACTCCATTCTCGGCAGTGATCTGTTTGCTTTTAGCATAAAAAGTGATGAGTTCGTTAAGCATGGCCTCAGTCCTAGATGGCAAACTGCAAGCTACCCTAGAACTTACTCAGAACTTGGCCCAAATAGCAACTTAAATAAAAGCAAGTGAGCTAATGTCCAACGTTACCTATCACATGGAAATCATACCACTCACATATTCTTCATGCCTTGTCAACTCCGTTTAGATAATCCACTTCTTTTAGAGAATATATAAAACCTACTTTGTGTATGTAAATTACACAGGATTCAAAATTTAGAGGCTTAAATTTTTGTCTCTGATTTAGCATGTTACTTTGGTTGCCATTTCATGTTGGTACAAAAGCATGAAAGAAGCTAGACGGAATTCTCCAAAGAAATAAATTTAGTTTCAGTTTCCAAATCTGGCATCTAGCAACTACAATAATATCTCATTTTTACAAACACTTATTCTTAGGATTTGATCTTGTTTAGATAAATCCTAAAAGCTTTCTATTTAAAAATAAATTTATCTAGTTCATACTGATCCATAAACAGAGCTCAAATCAATAATCCACATAATTTTAAAGGTACTTTTTAGCTCTGTGATTCAATAAAACCTGTCTTTTGTAAAGTCTATAACTCAGAGCACATTCATTTTAGAGTAATAAACTTTTTTGATTAAAAATAAATCTAAATTGAATATTAGAGAAAATGTCTAAAAATTATAAGGATGTTTATTTAGTTCTATAAAATGGTTCAAGACTGTTATAAATGTGAGCTCTATGGACCACGGAGAGTGCTTGACCAATGATTGCTTGATGGACAAGCATGTGGATCCAAGTTTGGATCCCTGGGGCTCAAGTTCTAGCCAGGCACTGAATACTTTTATTACAGTACCGAGAAAGGAGAGAAGGCAAATGCCAGTCTAGCCAATCAGTAGGATCTAGTTTCATGAAATACCCATTCTCAAAAGCAAAAGTATAGAACAAGCAACAAAGATAGCAGAATCAATCTTTTTCCTGCACATATGCACATGCCCACATCATACCTTTGCACATGTACAACACACATACACATATACACACAAATATGAAGGTTACCATACGTTATACACATAAGTCTAACAAACTTGATAAAATCTAAAGATCTAATCTACATTTAAATTGAAAAATCAAACCATGATTTTTTTATTGTTTTTTTTCTAAATTTCCCATACACCCCAGTCAACCCTCTCCTGCTCCTTCTCCCAGCCCTCCCCCGCCCCTCCCCTCCACTGCTCCCCTTCACCCCCCATAGAGGGCAAGAAATTCCAAGATGAGTAATTCAGTCTTGCATATCCAGTTGAGGTAGGACCGGTCCCTCACCCAAGTACCAAGGCTGAGAAAGATGTTTTCCCACTAGGCTTAGTTTTCGAGAAGCAAGTTCAGGACCAGGAATAGACTCTGGTCCGATTGCAAGAGGCTCCAGAAACTGCCCACAACTTTCAACTGTCATCTGTATTCCATGAAGATTCGCCAGCTGTCTTTGAGCCCCCACAGCGTGGGACTGCCGGCTACATGGGTCTCGCCATCACGATCTGGATCCCTCTGCTCCTGTAATCTCACCTCCTTCTCTTCAGCTGAATCAGATAATCCTATATGGATCAATGACAGCTTTTAAGATGAATTATATATGTGGAGATTTTTATAGATATAAAATGTTCAATATTTTTCTATTTATTAAAATGCCATTATATCATACCCACAGTTTTCCTTTCCTTTGTCCATATTAATTTGCAACAAAACATATTTTCATGTTTTTAAACTATTTTCCTATAAGCAATTATTTGGTGAATGCTTATGGAATACTAGAAACTATTAAAGGCAGAAGTCCAAGAAGAGTTAATACAAAACCCTTTCCAGTAAGACCACTGATGGGATATTAAGTAATTTTTTTATTGTAACTCATCTTATATGCTTTATTTATGTAGATTTATATGTTCATGAGTCCAAAGATACTGACTGAAGTTTTCCAGAAGCAGCATTATTATACATTTGGTAAGAAAACTAAAACATAACTTCACATCATAAAGATCATTGTCCATTCTGCTACAATAAGTCCTGCAAACTGGTTCTTACTGAATATTTGGGTATGCGTGTAGTTACAGAGATAACTACACATCCACACTGAAAAGAGAAAGAGTCTGGTGTTCGCCTCCACAGAGGTAAGTGTAAGTGCAATGGAACCATGAGCACTGACTGAATTTGTTTCTTGGTTATTACTGATCTAAGGGACTCCTGGACTTCAAAATGAACAAGGTTTGCCACAGTTAAAAATCTCAAATAGGAAGTCTTTATCTTTGCCTCTGTACATCATTTTATAAAATGTCAATCATATATGTCACAATTGATTTCACTCTTATCTATGTTTAATCACTTTCTCATTATTTGGTCAAGGGACAGGTATTTTCTGGGGCTCAAATATATTGCAGATAAAAAGTATCATATTACAAAGTTTGAAATTATTCTTAAAACTTTAATTTACTTTATACACATTTAAATAAAAGATATCCACAGTAAAGTTTTATTTAATACAAACTATCTAAAAAGCACAACACACTTACATATAGGTATATCACCGTGTCTCTTCTGGGGATCCCATGTGTTTCCTGCCCTGGAATTAATGACAGAGGTCACAAATTGCATTTTATTATCAGCACAGGTTTTCCTGTCTCCTCTCATCAGGAGCCAGCTCCTCTAACTCCTTAGTGTTTGCAGATGGAACCATGGACATCACTGACTTAAAAAAAATAATTTCTAAATATTTTCCCAATAAATCTATTTCTTATACTAGACTTGCCTCCACCAAAACAGGAATTGTTTTCCACTCATCTTTAAAGTCCCACAACACAGTTGTATCCATTATAGATAAGATAATTGTGTGTGTGTGTGTGTGTGTGTGTGTGTGTGTGTGTGTGTGTGATAGAATTGTTGCTTTGTGCTCTAAAGTACAATACCTACAATCTACTGAGAATAACAGACATTTAAAGTGATACTAAAAAATAGAATCTTCAATTTAAATTTAAGTCAAAATGAGGATAGAGGCTACAATACTGATGGTGTTCTTATATATAACTAGTGTAGTTTCTCAAAATTGATTATTTTTCTAGATACTGTGATATATATGTTATATATAATACTATGTCTGTGTAAATATGTGTGTTTTGTACTGTGTTTTTCATTCCTCTCTCCCTTATGTTTGTTGTCCAAAGTTTTCAGTAAGTTGGAGGGAGAATTACAGGAGAAACAACACAGAATGACGAAAACATAGCAAACAAATGAACTCCACTCTAGTGTAAATTAGAATCTGGACCAATTGATGACCACAGTGATGACCCTGCCTCATCTGCAGAAAGCATGAACACAGGGAACCTTGACTAAACTCCAGCAAACGACATTTTTAGCTGTTTCTGGAGACACATTGTTGTCAAATATTGCAAATATCACCCATTAAAACTAAGGAAGCAAACACAGAAACCTGAATCACAATTTAACAATGCTCTCCCAAACTTCTAATGTTCCCATGACATCTGTTCTCCATACAATGGCTTGATATAAATAATACATGCCATAACCTAAAAATATTTTAGATTTTCTTTGCTGTAAAATATTAGAAACTCAAGCAAGTCTTCATAGAACATCTGAATAATCCTCATCTGACTAGAAATTAAAAGAAGTTAACCAAATGTTTCATGGTTCTGGATAGACAGGATGACAAGTTTATTTTCACAAATCAGTGTAGCTTGAATAAATGTTCAAACTAAGTATTTCTACATTAAGTTCTTTTTTCTAGTGTGCCATTTACTCAAAATATTATTTTATTTATAAAAAATAAACAAAATCAGTGGTCAGAGAATATGTTAAGATAATCTCTACACTAATAAAAAATCAAAATCATAAAACTTAGTTTTACCTTTCTGGTATATTTCTATTATCTTTCATGATAAAGCTCATCTATGATTCCAATTGTTTAGGTTCCAAAAACTGTGCTAAAATATGTACATCTACCTTATAACTTTAAAGCATTCTCAACTTATAATCAGAAATCTACTGAAATTGGGGTGTCAATGTAGCATAAGACTCAGAGTAATATCATGGTTTTAAAAGGTGGTGCCTATTGCCACAAGAATATACTCAGTGCTTTGTGATGTCTATAAATAACCTCTGGTTTCCTTAAAAGGCCCATGGGACATAACAGTGGTTTTTAATCGTCTGAGTTATTAGTTTGAAGCTACGTTTTTAGGAATGACATCTATTTTATATGTTAAGTTTTAAACATCGTATCGTGGTGGAAAATTTAGGTAGATATCATACTTACTTTCAGCAGACTGTCTTACTTGGTTCCCTGCATACCACATTCTCTTTCTAAATTATAAGCGTTCATTCTATTCTGTTTCAAATATTCTCATGTTTCTCAGCAGTGTGGCTAGTAAAAGAAAGCATTCAAGTGTATAAATAAGAGGAAACCCGGGATTTCTTTCAACCATGATTTTTAAAGTTACTTTTGGCTTTACTGGACTGTGGACTGTTATGGATGTTATTGTCTTAGCTAAGCACAGACTCTAATTTAGATAATCATAGGATAAAACCCATAGTGACATGCTGTTTCAAACAAGATACCGATACCCTTTCATATAGACAGGGCCTCAGAGACACAGTGCATTTAAAATCAGCCAGTTGCCTAGAATTGAACTCTATTATTTATGGTGTCAGAGGTCACATAAACAGAGAAGGGCAAATCGAGAAGTAAGTCAAAGAAATTCAACTTCTTATTTTTCACCAAACAAAATGGTGGCCTTATCCGAAAAATTCTTTTTAGTAAATGAGTGAAAATAATAAAAAATGTATAGCATGCTGTGTGTAAGAAAGTTTGTTATTTTCACATTGTTTATGGTAGGACCTTATTCCATGTTTACCGAATGGCTTCATTAAGTAAATGATTTGTGCAAATGACTCAGGCTAACGTATGCCATCGGTTTACAAAGGCCTCGTTCTTATTTCAATGAGGAGATAGAGAAAGAGAAATACAAAGAAGGAAAGAAGACACAGAAGAATATGAAGCAGTAAGTTCTTGAAGAAATAAGATACATATAAACATACATACATATCAAAACTCTACAACATGATGACCCTATGCTACCAAATTGCCCGGCAATTAAGCAATTAAGAGTCAATTTGCAATGACTTTCTTATTGCAGTTATACAAGGGAATTTATTTTATTTTATTTTATTTTATTTTATTTTATATTTTATTTTATTTTATTTTATTTTATTTTATTTTATTTTATTTTATTTTATTTTATTTTATTTTATTTTATTTTATTTTATTTTTGTGAGAGGATTCCTCTTTGTAGCCCTGGCTGTCCTGGAACTTTTTCTGTAGACCAGAATGACCTGCCTCTGCCCCCTGGGTGCTTGGATTAAAGATGCATGACACAATGCCCAAAAGCAGCAAGAAAGGGTACATTTTCATGGTGTCAGCTAACGGATAAAAATCCTGTCACTGGGTCCAATTCCAAATACTCACTGACAAGGTAAAACTACCCATCATCTTTCTATAAAGTTGCTTCTCTGGCCCTGACTCTAGGTGATCTTACAGTCATTCACAACCATTGCATGATCAAACTGAGCCTGGTAAATGCATAAATATGAATTCAAAGATACTCATCTGATGGCATTCAGTGAAGCCTCATGACTTACAGTGTCTTTAACATAAGTGAATAGTGGGTGATATGGGTGTCCTGTGCTGAAGCCCCTTACCTGATGGTGAGTTGCAAAGTTAGCTGTTATAACCTCACTACTGTTCTTCATTGGAACAATTCCCCAGCAGAGAAGGACTAGCTCACATGCACACAATGGTGCCTGTTCCTGCATCAATCAATTCCAGCCACTAATTGTGGTACATCCTGTCTCTGAACATCTCCCAGCAATCAGAAGAAAGCGAGCCTGCAGGGGAGACTATATCACTAATCAGCCTTCTCACTCCGCTCTCTCCTTTCACCACCTTCCTCTTCACCTGAGAACATTTTATAAACTAATCTTCTCCACTAAAATCTCATATGTAGCATTAAAACTTTAATCTGGATATAATAGGAAAAATATAAATGATCTGTATCTAATAGAAAAGAATTGAAGAGGTTGTATAAAGGCAGAAGGATGAAAGAAAACATGACCAAGACTTTGGAATGAAGTGTGTGCTAAATGTAATGTATGGCTGCAACCCCATGAGTTATTTCTAATGCATTTGAATCATCCTTCTCATCTTTAAAATGACCATGGTATGTTGCATGAATAAATGAGACTCAGGGATAGATCTCTGAGGAAGTTAGAGATATTAGAGAGAATAAACACCACAGTCAGAACTTACCCAGCTGTCTTCCAGCTTCCTCAGCCTCGCTTCCCTTGGCTTGGCTTCCCATCTCCAGCTTCCTCAGAGATCTATCCCAGAGTCTCATTATTCGTGCAACAGTGGTATTCCACTTATAATGGCAGTGTGTTCATTTAAACGATGGGAGAGTTTTTGTTTGTTTTTTAATGTTTTCTTTTCTATCTGTTCTTTCTTTGATGCTGACTTTGTAACAGAAAACTAAGCTCTACCTAAGTCTACTGGCTTGTCAGGATTTGCTTTTCAGCTCTCTATCTTTTTTCATTAGCAACTTTAAAACTAAGGGATATTTTTTAAAAAGTTGAATCTCAATTAGAATTACCAATTTTTGAATCAAAGTTTGATAAAAATTTGATAAAAAGTTTTTCTTTTTATTGAGTGAGTCACTTCATGATTGTCTGTGACTTAACTGGCCATTCTACAGACAGGAAGCATTCCATGAGATACACCTTTGAACATTACTGTACCTTTTAGTGATGGATAGAGATTCACTTGGAATATAGTTTGTCTCTTTCTTTGTAATGCAGCTTCTCTTCACAGCATCACAGCTATAAGGAACTAGCCCAGTAAAATCTGTCACCGCACAGAAGCTATTTTTTTTTGTTACCTATTAGTAGATAGGAGAGTTTAAAGTTTATTTGCTTTAAATGTACAAATATTTAAAATTTGTCTAATACTATTCATACCAAAGCCTATATGAAAACCTAAAAATAATGGCTTTCATAGGGGTATTAGGAAACTTTTTTTATCAAGTAGACTCAGCCATATATACAGCATTTAGAGTCCATGTATAAATGATTGGTCATCATAAGTCAGTTATCAGATATATAATGATAAACCAAAGGAGTTTTTTTTTATATTTTCCCAAAAATGCAAATCACAGAAAGTAGATGCTTATTAAAAAGGTAGTCAAGATCCAGCATTAATATTTTTTTCTTGTTTATTAAGGAGACACAAGAAGATTCAAAAAAAACAACCAATACTAGCAAAGGACCTGATTAAAAGACAGGTGATAAATTTGATCAATATTCAAATAAATGTCAATTTAGCCATTGTTTTCTGCAAAGACTTTTAACTATATTAATAACATGCTTTCTTGGTAAAATTTGTCTCATGTCCTTCATCCAAATAAGGAAATGTACTTACTCCATAGAACTCATTTTTTAAATGACAATCTTTATATAAATCTTTACTACTTTAAAGAATTCATTTTTAAATGGCATTTCTTTACATAGATCTAGGCAAAAATTACACATAAGAGTCCTGTGTAATTTTAGAGAAATCATAATGCCTGAAGTTTACACAGGGAAACTGGAAAAAAATAGATAAAAATATGTGATTGTGAAAGTTGGTAGAAATGAACATAGTAAGGCAGAATCCAAAGTCAAGCAAAACAAGGTTCTAGAAGAGTTATTCTAAGCCAGTGGGGCAGGGAGACTATTACCTGTATTAAAAAATAACAATATATAATTTTAAGTATTCTTCATAAAATTTTTCATCAATTCTAAAATGGACATGATTACAGATTTCTATGTGTGTGGATTCTATATATAGATCTATTCTGCCATATGTCAAAAAGTTTCATTGCTGTCATGTTTAATGTGAAATCTTCATTTAGAAGGCTTTTAAGTCATGATTTATTAAAGTGGGCAGTTTTAAAAATGAACACATTTTGTATCTTATTTCAAACCATTCTCAAATAACTTTTAATCATTTTTCCCCATTTTTTGAGAAACTGAAAATACATTCTTCTCTCATGTAATACTTGCCAACCACAGTTTCCCTCTTTCCACTCCTCCTTCTAGCTTCCGTCTCTGTAACCCAGGGAGTAGACTAAGCAGAGTAGACTCTGTGGGCCATGTTCCCCTGGAGTCCTCCATCCCATCTTGTAGTCTTTCCTCTCCTCTTGTAACAGGTGGAACCTGATGGAGACCTTCAATTTGGACTTTCTCTCTGCATGTTTGCCTGCTGATCTCTGCATCCATTCCCATCTACTGCCAGAAGAAGCCTCTCTGATGACAATTGACAAGGCATCACTCTATGTTGTGATGGCTACCTGTGCGTTTATAAAAATTCATGCTATTCTAATCCTTAAACTCAATGAAGTTTATCGAAAATAAATTATATTTCAATGGTTAAAAGTACAAATTTTAACAATTTAGTAAAATTATCTAGACACTAGCATTCATTAATTCACATTTAATTTCATTTTTTTTTATCATAACAACATAATAAACTGTATTGCAAATATTCAGAACCTACCAGCCTCAAACTCTAAACATGCAACTCATCACAAGAACATTATTGACCTGGTGAGTTTTTTAGTACTGAAAGTGAGGTGGTGAATCTGGTGAATATACTGTGAAGGAGGCCAGCTATAGAATAATTATGCTAAAACTCACATGAGAAATTAAAGGGCTCTTATAAAAAATAATAGAGGCTTGATTTGAAAGACTGTTTTGATTTTTTAAATTATTAATGACTTTCATGATTACTTACTTGCTTGCCTGTGTAGGCACTTACTCTTGGCATATATTCTGCAAAGTCATTCTATTCTGAGCCATATGGCCTAAATGATGTATCTTAAGGCATTAATAATTGTCATATTAAAATTTAAAATGCTTTTTTTGAGTTAGAGTGACACAGGAAACAGCATTATCAGCTGTCAGTGAAAATTAACAGACTGTTGTCACTTGATCCAGTATTATTCTAGTTCTGGTTTCTATCATTTTGCTAGAAAAGAAAACACAATATATACTTAAAGTTAGAGAACTTACTTTCTCTATATAGTACGAGAGACTGAACCAAGGCCTTAGATCTTAGGTTGGTACTCTATCACTAAACTAAATCTCCAACCTCAGATTTGACATGTGAGAGCAAAGTCACTATAATAACTTTCCATTCCATTCTCTTTACAAAGCCAGGTAAAACTCTCTGAACAGGAGAAAGAAAGTGGAAGGAGTAACTTCAGAGGGTGTGTTGGTTTATCTATGAAATGTCCTCCACAGGCTCATGTGTTTGGCCACTTGGTCTCCAGATGGCGGTATTGTGTATGAAGGCTATGAAACCTCTAGGAGACATGCCATTGGGGATTGGCTTTGATGGTCTATCCCCTGTCCCCACTTGTTTTTCGATCTGTTTCTTTTGTGCAGATAAAATGTGCTCAGTTTCTAGCTCCAGTCACGTGCTTTCTTAGCCTGACCTCATGTCTTGCATGCAATCATAGACTTTTTCCTCTGGAACTGTGAGGCACAAATAAGCTCCTTTATATCCTAAGTTCCTTTTTGGACATTGTATTTTATCACAGCAAAAGAAACATAATGAATATAGAGGAATTCTGGACAGGAAAACAACTATGGAGTCTGATGAACACTTTTGTCTATGTGTTAGTGGGGTAAATTTGTTTTCCAAAGGCCAAAGCTTACTGTAGGGGTATTGTGTTGTTTCATGGTAAATAATTGTCCCACCCACTGGTTTAATAAAAAGCACTGATTGGCCAAAGGCAGGCAGGAAATGTGGGCGAGGCTACCAGACTAAGAAAAACTCTGAGAACAGGCAGAATGCTAGAGAGAATGCAAGAGAGAAGCCGGAAGAAGCAGAGGACAACTATGCTGCTCTAAAGAAAGGTACTGAGCCCCATGGCTGCACAGGAAGAATCATGGGTTAGATGAAGGGTAGAGAGTTAGCAAGTGATATGCCTGGGCCTGAGGCCGATCAGCCAAAAACTATAGTAAGCCTCTGCGTGTCTTTGTGGGACTGCGGGACTTCGGGACTGCAGGTCTGTGGGTCCTAAACCTTGAGATTAGGCCCAAAAGTCAAGGCCAGAAACCTCATACTACAGCTTACATCAATTTACTTACTTCCAATTTAAATAGCATTCTCTTTCCAGCAGAGAAACACAAAATGTTGAATCAATTTGTGGATAATCTATTTGAATTCTAAAAGAAAACAAATATTTATGGCAGTAATAAAGCACGATATAAAATCCTAAAGTGACGAAATGAAGCTTTGAATGGCATCCTTTTTACAACTGCACAAACAGCTGGTTCTTTCTTGGTTGGAAGTTTGGTTGAAATATTTTACCTTCCTAGATACAACTTACTTTAATAATTCAGTGAGGATGTAGCAACAGTTATCATGGTATGTGGAAGATATTCACTATAGGGCTATTCCAAGTAGGTAATAAGAACTTCTTTATAACACCGAAAAGCAGAGATTTAAAACTGTAGGATGTAATGATATCACACATGAGAATATCTAAGGAGACTGATGAGCTTATCATTTACTAATAGTTGTTACCTAGAAACTCAATTTGAAATGATAAATATAGCAAAAATGGGGCTTCTAAAAATCAGTGATATAGCAGCCAAAATTAGATTCAACTTATCCTTATTAATATTTGTCAACATTGAAATGATTAATTATAATAATTGAGGCTAAGTGTTTAAGTTTATTGTAAGAGAGTTTGTTCAAGTCTATTGTACATGTAACCACAAATGGACATGAGTTTCTTCAAATCTTATATTGCTATTTAATAAAATTGAATTCAATTGCAACTATTCCAAAGAAGTTTGCCTTCTGTTGTTTTTGTGTATTACATGTCTCCTCTGGGGTGGTGCATTAGTATGTTGATGAACTATAGTTTTTCTCTATTTCTTCTCTGCGACACTGGGGCTCCATTCCCGCTTACTGTATCGAAACAGCTCCAAAATGTATTTTGTCTCCCTAACATGATGCTCACCAACCGTTCAATGACTATATCTAATAATTAAATGATGTATATGAATCAATTCAAAAGCTTGAAGGAAACACTAATAGGGTTTACTCATAAAGAAAATTCAAGCTAGGGAAGATGAGGGCTAAACCAGTATGGTAATAGAGATGGGGAAGGTTAAAAAATGAGAAAAAAAAAAAAAAAACCAAAGAATTTAAAGACGCGAATTCAGTAGACTCTAACAACAGCAGTGAGAAAGGGGGACATCTTCATGGGACCTGTCACTTAAAAAGAGCATTTGGGCAACTATGTAAAGAACATTTTTTAATAAGGCAAACTGAAGTGTGGGAAGACTTGTAGAAATGACTCAAGAAGAAGCATGGCATCTAAAAAATCAGTATTGACAACAGTGATAGCACACAAATGATTTGGACTTGTATCACTCAGATTGTTCACTAATGTAGCAGTTACTGTGTTATTATGTATTATTATAACTGTATACAGGCAAAACTTTTTTCTATTAAGAAAAGACAATTGAGATTTGCATTTAATATACTCAAGTAGAGAGAGAGAAAGCAAGGGTGAGTACCAGAAGGACAAACAGAAAAAGAAGAAAGATCAGGATGGAAGAAAGCAAAGAATGGAAGAGAAATTAAAGGGAGGGTGGAAGAGAGGCAGGAAAAAGGAGAGAGGCGGGGATAGAGTGAATGAGAGAAAAGAGAAAAAGGGGGATAGGCTATCCACAACTTGCACCACACCTTATGCCAAACTGCGCTGGTCGCTGTAAATATTGCCCTAATTGTACACTGGCCAGGGATTCTCATGGGTGCAGAAGAAAGGCAGTAACAGAAGAGCAGAAGCAGACGTCACCTGGGTTTACTGAGAGAGTGCTGAGAACACGGAGACAAACGCTTGCTGTCCCCATCTTTCTCGACATTCTTACACAATTTCTTCTCAGATTAGTCTTTGCTTTAAAAGAAATCTTGTCTATTTTTCTTACTTTCTATAGCCTAGGTACATATTTATTTTCTTTCTTAGGTATAACTTTATTATGCTTAATTTATAAATAAAAACACCATACATTCCTGTTAAGAAAGCCATTCAAACACTCATCTGTAGGGGATTGTGTTGTTTCATGGTAAATAATTGGCCTACCCACTGGTTTAATAAAAAGCACTGATTGGCCAAAGGCAGGCAGGAAGTGTGGGCAGGGCTACCAGACTAAGAGAACTCTGAGAACAGGAAGCACAGAGCAGAATGCCAGAGAGAAGCTGGAAGAAGCAGAGGACAACTATGCTGCTCTAGGAAAAGGTACCGAGCCCCATAGCTGAACAGGTTAAGAGTAATGGGTTAGATGAAGGGTACAGAGTTAGCAAGTGATATGCCTGGGCCTTAGGCCTATCAGCCTAAAACTATTGAAAGCATCTGTGTGTCCCTGCAGGTCTGAGGGTCTGAGGGTCTGAGGGTCTGCGGGTCTGTGAGCCTAAACCTTGAGGTTAGGCCTGAAAGTCGGGACAGAAACCTACTATAAATCACCCAATCCAAAAATTCTATGAATCTCAATAAACTATACATTTGAGTGTTTATTCTAACACCATGGAGCTTTGCTTAGGGGTTTATGCTTCTGTTATTAATTATAATTTTATTTGTCTATTCACCACAATGTAAGAGAAAGAAAAGCAGGAGGAAGTTAAGTGTAGAAAAAGTAAACTCTATATTCTCTTCCGTGCTGTCATTTGTCTGCATTCCATCATTCCTGATCACCTAAGGTTACCCTTTCTCTATCTCTTTTCTAAATGTTATACTATATCCACACTTAGAGCTTTTTGCACACATACAGGCATACATCATAGCTTAATATGAGGAATAATAAGAGAAAAATGTCCACTTTTCTGCATTTGGGGAGCTTCACTAATATTAAATTATTTTAATTCATCAATTTCCCTTCAAATTTCATAATTTAATTTTCCTTAAAGCTGAGTCACATTCCACTTGCTTGTTGTGCAGTATATTCAATATTCATTCACTTGTTGATAGACACCCCCCTTGGTTCCACTCCCGTTCTGCTGTAAATAGAAAAGCAGTAAGTGCAAATACATCTATGGTATTATATGGAGTTCTCTGGGTATGTGCCCAGGAATGAAAGAAATAGCTGAGTCACATGGAAGCTCTAATTTTAAATGTTTGAAGGGCCTGCAAACTGATTTCCCCAAAGGCTGTAGTAATTTAAGCTCCCACCAGGAGTGAAGAAGGATGCTTCTTTCTTCCTGTCTTCCCCAACATTTGTTATAAGGTTTCTTTACGATACTGTTTCTGGTTGGAGAGAGGTTGTATCTCAAAGGAGTTTTAGTTTTCATTTTTCCACTTGGGATGTTCATATTTTTAAAAGTAGTTATTGGTCATGTATACTTCCTCCTTTGGAAAGCATCTGTTCATTTTATTACCCCATTTGTTGTGGGTAGCATTATTTCCTTGGTGTTTAATTTTTCTAATTCTTTGAAGTTCTAGACATTGGCTACTTGTCATAAGTATAGCTGGTATAGATTTTCTAGCATATTTATTTCTAGCTCCTCTTTGCTGGGCATGGATTTTTAAATGCCATGTAGTTTCATCTGTTGATGCTCAGGGCTAGTTCCTGTGCTATTGGATGGCAGTTCAGAAGGGCCTACTCAGTGTAGTGAGTAGTATTCACACTGGGCTTCTCTGGTAGTTTTGTTTTGGGGGGGGGGTGGTAAGGGTTATATCAAGGTCTTTGATCCACTTGAATTTGATTTTTGCACAATTTAAAAAATACGGCTCTAATTTCATTCTTCTGTAGGTATATACACAGTTTTTCCAGCACCACATGTTTGATGTGGGAATGCCTTTCTGTATGCTGTGAATCTCAATCTTTAAATAAAGGAGCTGTTTTGGGCCATGACAGGCACCATAGAAGAAGTAGGAGGAGAAATCAGAATGGGTAGGAAAGGAAGGGAGGAGTCAGAGGCAGATAGAGCTGAAGCCACCCAAGGATCAACATGTAAGGAACACAAGTGAGCCAAGGGCCACGTGGCAGACAGATTAATAGAAATGGGTTGATTTAAGATGTAAGAGCTAGCTAGCCATGTGCCTGAGCCATAGGCCAAACAGCATAAAGTTAATATAAGCGTCTGAGTCATTTTTGGGGGCCTGAGCGGCTGGGCAGCTAAGGGGTCTGGCGCGGCAGGTCTGTGGGTCCAGGTCCCTGGCCGCCCGAGACGGAGAAACCTCACTACTACAGGTGGCGCATCCAACGTGGGTCGGTTATCCACTTAATGCCTGAGAAAGTTTAAAAAGGGTTTAGCAGAAACTGAGCAAAGGCAACTTCCAAATTGTGTATACAAAGCAGGTCTTTGTACAAAGAAAGCGTGACGGCCGGGTCACATTCAAAATAGCGCCAGCAGACTGGCTGCAGGCAGTGTAAGCTGCAATCAGGCGGGTTCCTGAAATCTGACAGAAGACTCAGTAGCATGTGATTGATTTAAAGTTTCTGTTTATTTTGAACAAAAAGGAAACAAAGACAGTTTCTTCGTAACAGCATTTTCTTTAGCATGCTCTGTTCGCTGGCCACAAATAGAGATGCGGTCCCTTTAAGAGAACTTAGTGATTCAGCCTAATTTGCAGAAACTATGCTGCTCTTTTAGAGAGTATATTTTAAAAGCTCTTATGGTTAGAAGATGATTAAGGATTCACAATAAAACAGATTCAGATTTTAAAAAAAAACCTGTAAACGGGTTACAATGTGTGTAAAAGGTACATAGGCTTCAGAGAGAAATAAAAGAGGTTAAAAAAAGTCTTTAAAGAGAGAAATAGAGTAACTTAAATATAATAAGCCACGTAAAGATGGAAAATAGACACAAAATCTAGATTTTGGTTGTTATTGTGTTTTCTTTTAATTTTTTAATTGTTAATGAGCTAACTGCAGAAAGACAATGGATTGCAAATGCAAAGGCTACTAAGTTAAACAAGAATATATATTTTAAAGGTTTTTTGATTTTGAAATTTATGTCTAAAAATTTATTGCTTTAGAAAAGTTCTGCTTTTCTTTCCACAGAAGATGAGAATCTGTGGATTGCTTCCAGGCAAATATGGTTTCATCAACCAAGACCCCCTGAAAAAACCTGATGGGAAGAGATGGCCGTATCAGCTTCAGAGCTGCAGACTGATCCAGCCTCAACAACTGAGAGATTTTCAAATCCCCTTAATCAGCAGGAAGTAGTAATGGAAAACAACACCTAAATTCCCCAAATATTGTTTCTAGATGTTTGTTTTCATTATAAATGGTTAATTGTCATAGTTAATCTCTTTCTAAGATGAAAAGGGGGATATGGTATGTAAATGATTTTTTTAAAAATTAGATTATTGAATTTACTTAGATCAGGAAATCAGCTGTTAATCTCAAACTGCTTTACATTGGTATAGATTTTGGTTTATTGATACAAATTTAAGGTCAATTTTGTTATGCTGTATGTGTTTTTCTATTCTTGTTTAAGGTATGATGTTCATGTAACTGATTTAAAATTGTAATGTATAATTAAGAAATGAAGGTTAATAGTCACCTTTGATAATCAAACATAGTTAGGTTAGTTAGGATTTTTAGGTATACAAAAATATATTTCAATTAGGTAGGTAATCTTCAAATACTTCTAAGATCTACATAATATGGCATTTAAAATGTTTTAAGAACTTAGACTTTTCTGGACAGTGAGACAGGTCTGCTCTTGGCATCAACAATCTTCTTCAAGAGAAAAATGGGCATCAAAGAAACTCCATATAGAGTCTACTCTCTTTGTGGCAATGGTAAGCCACTAGAGAAGAACCTGTTCTTATATTGACTGCTTGACAGTATGCTGTTTAAACTGGACATACAGGTTCCATAAGAAAGTGACCTCTGAACTTTGGCAGAACAAGCCAAGATGGTCATTCATGTTCCTGCTTTGCAGAAAAAACTGTCAGATATTCTTCAGGACTTGAGGAGAAGCAACTGATGAACTGTACCAGAATGGGCACAGCAGATTTCCTGCTTCACTGAAATGAAAAGAAACTCTGGGCCTGTAGGCTGAAGATGGATGCCCCAACTTTATAAAGGAACTTTGGGTGACTGTCCAGACAGATAGGTGTCATCTCTGTCCTTTCTAGATTTTAGAAGTTGCTTGCACTTCTGGTTTGCTTGGGTACATATATGCTTCTGTGGTCTTTGATGTAGTTGAAGATTAGATAGATATAGGTACAGTTTTTCTTAGTCATTTGAAAGGCATATTAGATATGAAACTTTAGATTCATAAAGATAAGGTAGATGATAGAGTATTTTCTTTAATTTTTCTAAATACAAATAGACTAGATATTGTAACTGTAATTCTTGCTTGATAGCTATTTTGTTATATGTAATTTTGCTATGTTAAATTGAAACCTTCCTTTTTGATTAGACAGAAAGGGGGAAGTTATGTGGGAGTGCCTTTCTGTATGCTGTGAATCTCAGTCTTTGAATAAAGGAGCTGTTTTGGGCAATGACAGGCACCATAGAAGAAGTAGGAGGAGGAATCAGAATGGGTAGGAAAGGAAGGGTGGAGCCAGAAGCAGATCGAACAAGCTGCCCAAGGATCAACATGTAAGGAACACAGGTGAGCCAAGGGCCACGTGGCAGACAGATTAATAGAAATGGGTTGATTTAAGATGTAAGAGCAAGCTAGCAATCTGCCTGAGCAATAGGCCAAACAACATAAAGTTAATATAAGCGTCTGAGTCATTTCTGGGGGCCTGAGCGGCTGGGCGGCTAAGGGGTCTGGTGCGGCAGGTCTGTGGGTCCATGTCCCTGGCCACCCGGGACCGAGAAACCTCACTACTATACTTGTTGAATAAACTATTTTACTGACAAGGGAACCTCAATGAAGAAAGTGAGCCCATCAGGTTTGTCTCTAGCTATGCCTTTGGGAGCACTTTCAAGAAGAATGACCGATGTGAAAGGGTGTAGCTCACTATGGGTACTGTCACCTCTAGGTTGTCTGAGAAAGTAGGCTGATCCAGTAGTGGTTAACCTAATATGTCATATTAGGTTTCTGGCCAGGACTTTCCAGCCTAGCCTCTTGGCCTGGACTTTGTAGTCTAGTCTCATGTCCAGACTTTCCAGCTTACAGTCCCATAGTCCCACTGAAAAACACAGATGTTTGTATTAATTGTACACTGATTGACCTGGGGCCCAAGCATATAACTTGCTCACTCTTTGCCCTTAAACTAACCCATGATTATCCTGTTCAGCCATACGGCTTGACACCTTTTCTCAGAGTGGCATAGTTGTCCTCTGCTTCTTCTGCCTTGCCTGGCGTCTCTGTGTCATTTCTGCTCTCTCTTCTTCCGGTTCCCAGAGTTTTCCCAGTCTGCTAGCTCCGCCCATACTTCCTGTCTGCCTTCAGCCATTCAGCATTTTTATTAAACTATTAGGCTGGACAATTATTTACAATGTAACATAATCCCCCTACAGCTATCCACCATTTTTCCTTGGTCTCTGATTCAGTTCCTCACCCAAAGATCTTGTCCTGACTTACCTTCAAAAAGGACTTTAAACTTAAGGGTGAAATAAATCTCTCCCCACTCTGCAAACCGCCTGTGGTCCTGGCTTTACAGAAACAGAAAACAAACAGGAATGGCTTTCTCTTTTCCATTGCATGTTTTTTTTTCTTCCTTTGTCAGAATTATGTGTCCATAGTTTTGCTGGTTTATTTCTGAGACCTCTATTTTATCCCATCATGTGCATTTTTCTGTTAATGCCAGGAACAGAATGCCTTTATCATTAAATCTCTGCAGAATAATTTGAGGCCATGTATTGTTTTACCTCCAGCTGTGCTCTCTCTCTTTAAGACTGCTTTGACTATTTGCAGTCTTTTGTGATCTTGCCCAGATTCTTAAATTGTTTTTTCCAGATCCATGAAATATGACATTGAAATTTTGATGGGAACTACATTATATCTGTTGATTAGTTTTCATAATGCAGCCATTTTGGTGATATTAGAGCTGTCAGTCCAAAGCAATGAAAGTTCTTTCTGTGGTCTAATGTCTCTTTTTATTTACTTTTTAAGTCTCTTGAAAGACTTATAAACATGTGTGTACTGAAAATAGTATTAACTCTCTTAAGTATTAGCACATAAAAACATTAGAATTTAATGACAAATATGTGATAAAGGTAAACTAAGGAAGCTTCTGATAGTTTCCTATGCTACTTATCAAAACAGCAACAATATAGGACTGTCACATGTATACTTGTGCACACACACACACAAATATACACACACGTACACACACACACACACACACGTTTTTAAAAATGTCTTTAATTCAGATACCCTTCTAAGTATATTCTTCAGGCCTCTTCCAGATCCATCTTCATGAGTGGGTTCCAGAGCACTGAGTGTTCATCTTCCTGAGTGGGTTCCACATCCCTGAATGATAAAGAGTTGTTGTCAGTGAGGTCTTAGGACATATCTTTGATCTACTAGTTATGGTCTACAGAGAAAAAAATCTCACTCCATCTTTTTGCCAGATTTCACATTGGGAAGTAGCATATGATTTATATATTGTAGCAAATAACTGCAAGATTAATTACCTAATAAAGATTTCTTCTTAGCTTTGGAGGCTAAAAATTTATTACTTGCTATATGGGGCCAGAGTTAGGCATCTGTGTCCTGACGTGTTTCCCAATAACTCAAATCCATATAAGTAACTTTATATGTGAAAAACAGAGAAAGATCAAGTATCCCGTGGTTGCTTTTTATTATTTAACTGTTGTGATAAGTCATATTAATGAAGACAAGATAATGGAATGGGAAAATATTATCACTTAAAATTAAGTGAAAATTGTGTTGCATTAGGAGTGTAGAGTACTTGAATTATTCAAAATATGCCGAGTTGATAAATAAAAATATAAAAATATATCATAGAGTTAATAATTCATAATTTTATGTCATCTTGTATATTCTTGTAAATTTTATAGTAAATGCACGTTACTTTCAATTTGAATGCATATGGAAGGATTTTAGGCCAAAGAGAAGTCGAATTTTAGGCCATGCCTCTCAAATTATGTGAAGTTTGGATTGCTTTTCTATCATTCCCAATGCTTCCTTTTCCACTTAAAATATGCAAATTGATGGCAGCTGTCCAGAGATCCAAAGCACCATAAAAATTCATGGCATTATCAGAACTTTTTAAATGAAAATCTAATAGTTAATTAAGTGCATAATACATATGTATGAGTATATTGTATTTTTTAATAGAACACACAGCTGCTTGCTAAGGGGTTGAAATCCCACTTAAAAATGTTTGATCCTATGCTAATGATCTAAAGAGAAAAGGAAGTGGCAGGCAATAACATTTTGCTATAATATTAAATATTCTCAGTGCAACAGGACTTCTCATTATATCAATATTAATTAAAAGTATTTTCTCTCATAATGGCATATTTCACTGTAGTAGTGTTCCAATGTCTTAAATTATTTTAAATAAAGAACTCTGCATTGCTTACTTGAAGAAAGAAAACAAAACAAAAAACATCAAACAAAATACAACGATTAAAAACTCATCTTTAATGTTGTCAAAATTGTGTGATGGATTGAATGCACTTAGGAGTATTTTATACGAAGTGGGACTGGTCACGTTCTTTTCGGTCTCCCAAGAAATGTCAACTTCCTGACCACCCTCTTCCTGCCTGCATATGCTTTCTCCTCTAATTAGATACAAAAACCTCAAACATAATTCCAAATATCTGCTACCCTCAGCCCAAAACTTTCCCTGTAGCTCCTGGAGGTCTAACCCACTGCTCTGTGGCCAGTCTGGCCCTGTCCTCCCTCACAGAAAACAATCCATGGGGACACTGTCAGTCTCCTTGAGACCTTGAGTGCCCAACTACATAGGTCTTCTTTCTCTGGGAAGAAGGAACTCGTGAGTGATTCCATTGGATGGTTTGTGTGGGCACTTGCCTCCAGCTTTTCTGTTCCCCTCTAATTTCACAGAAAGAGGAAAGAACTTTCTGCTTCTGCTTCACTGCCCTATAAGGGGCTCTGGAAAGCTGGATGCTTTGTTCTTCCCAGGGCCTAAGTACATGTATGTCTCTATGCCTGAATCCTCACTCCCCCACTAACTACACTATACCAGCAATGAATATTAATTTGTAGTGTAAATTAAGCATCCTTCTATCAGGCTTTTGACTGAGATTTGGATCCTTCTTTAGAGTTTTAGATCCCTGATAAAAGCACTTAATGTTTATGTTCTACAATTTACCTTGTAAAATAAATATTAATGCTAAGTCATGCATATGGTCATAATCCAATAAGTTTATACATACACATAGGTGTGTTCATATACATTTGTATATAATGCCTCAAATAGTGCTTTGTATACAGCAGATAAAGCACTATATAAATAAAATATTGTTATCACTATAAAGAAATTTCTGTGCACATAGAAATAGAATTTCAAAAATCCTATTCCTAGGCTGAGGCAGGAAAACTGCTGTGAGTTCAAGGAGAATTTTTTGTTACAGCTTGAAATTCTATCCAAAATCAAAATCCAAAAATCCTAATCCAATTCACACAGACACTGGAAAGGCTTACTTAGTGAGAAAGGACACCTTAGGAAGAAGGAGCCTGCCTAAATTTGCAGTACCTGAGCACAGCTGACCTCAGTGTCAAGAAACTAATGAGTATCAGTAGGGATAGAAGGGGAAATTTTCTAACATGTTCTTGGCAAGAAACATTTAGGCCCAAGACATAAATTGGCACCATTCTAAAATAACTTGTCTAGGCGATCAAAGCAGTATTCAAGGGAAGAGATAAGGGTTCATTGGAGCTTATCCTCACTTTTGAGATTTCCAGGGGGTTTGAGAGATAAACAAAATGCTTGGACTGCTTGGCAGAACAAACACCATTAAGGATGTATTTACTGGGCAGAACACTGTTAGCATCAGCCCTCCAGCTGGGATCATAGGTGAAGGTCTGGCTGGAAGAAGGCTCATGTGGAAGCAAGAGCTATTTCAGACAGTGTTTCAGATGAAGACTTAATGATTCCTTCAGCTTCACCGTCCTCTGACTCAGTTCTGAATAGTGTGCTAGCAGGTGGTGAGACAGCTCCTGGAAATGGCTAGGCTCTTGGCTTTATTCCAGTTGCAGTGCTATAATTTTGTGCCTACAGCAAACCTTTCTCCAAATTACACCCACACTATAATCAGCCACAGAGGCCTTTTGTGACTATTTATAAAGGGCATGCTTTAATTCACCCTTATAATTTAGTTGGTAGCATTTTCTGGAAAAGTTTGAACAGCTATGCAATACAAATTGGCTTTTATTAAGTGCACAGTCTCCTTTATAAATGTAGAGTATGCCACGAAGCCATGAAATGCTAATTAATCCAGCTGCCACCAAATTCCTCTGTAAAAATTTAATGTCCTTTATTTCTCAGCAATTGCAAATAATATACAACTGTCACTGAATTGTCTTGTCTTACAGCAAAAATTATAATGAAATCTGCAAATACTAACCATTCTGCTGGCAAATCAAGGTATGTGGGGTTCATGTATGTTTCCCAGCACTAGACTTCTTGGACAGTAGATATCTGGAAACCTTGTTAAACCCTACGTTCTGAGTCAGGACATGTGCAATTGAGACAGAGAGTGTACGGTCTAAACAAGCTGGCAGCATTTGTCAAGATAGACAATTCTGAGTAGTAACAGAGCTGGTGTTAGGACAGTAGCATCTGGCGAGGATTGTGGGTCTAATTGTGATCTAAATCAACAGGTCCTTTTGGTGCTGATGAAATTCTAATTGAATTTGAAGCTGGGAAAGCTGACCTTCACACTGTCAGTCTTTATCATCATGTCATTTTCATCATCACAATAAAAAATAAAGAACAAATATCTGTAAATAGATTCATAAAAATAAATTCACAAATAAGCAGAGCCTCTATAGCTGTAAGATGACACAAATGATCATTATTTTTATAGTCGATCATTGTATTTGGAACCAAAACTATTCCTCAATTAAATTTAAAATTTTGTTTCATCTTATTTATTTACATTTACAAGTGTAAGTATGTGGGGTATGGCATGAACATGTCATGGTGCCCTATCATAGGTCAAAGGACAATTTGAAAGACTATCTCTCTTCTACCATGTGTGAACTGGTAATGGAAACAGACTAGGCTCTTCAGCAAGTACCCTTAACTATGAGACATCTTGCCAGATATTCACTCATATTTAAGACAAGGGAAATCATATGTTATTAATGAAAGAACAGCAACCATTCTCTGATTTGATTTAAGCCCACTTCATGAGATAGAACCCATTCCTGACATTGCTATGGTGGCCAAGAACTTGAGACCGGATAGGCCCTGGGCCTACAAGAAAAATGCATACTATTGTTCTGCTAAATGAACATAGAAATAAAATAACTCTTAACAACATTCTGATACAGTCATAGATTAGTCCCTCACTCAGTCACCTTCAGAAATGCTTCTTCCAATGTGCACAGAGGGACTTTGGTACACTCAGTCCTAAGTGAAGCATCCTCAAACACTTCCCCTCACGAATCAGGTGTTTCTGCAGAAGAAGAGATGGAAAGATTTAGAAACCAGTAGGGAGAGAAGACACAAGGAATCAAGAACAACATAACCAATACATGTGAACTGATGGAATCTCAGCATGGATAGGGTCTGCACAGCATTCTAGCACTGAAGGGAGCAAGTGGCCCAAGCTCCCATCCCTAACTCAGAAGTTATCTCTACCACTTACAAAGAAAAAAAATGATTTTCTTTAGTAGAGTTTCATTGAGTACATAAACCATATTTTAAGGAGGGCCTATGCCCAGCAGTAAATGGCCAACACAAAGTAAACTCAATGGTGTTTTTACCGATTTTTTTTCTCACATTGGACACTTTTCATTCTATTGGTCTTTTGCTCCTATGTTATAGTTTTCAATTTTTTCATTTTATAAGTTTTGTTTATGTGTGTTTACCTGTGTATATGTGTGTTTCTTGTGCTTGCTTTTTTGTTAATTCCAATTCTTGTACATGAAAACTCCACCCACTTCACGATGATTCATAAGGGTCAGCTGTGACAATGTTAATTCAGACTTTGACCTTTCCAATTAACAGTTTATGAGCCAAGGGTGAAATTCAACTGCACCTCCTAGCACTCTTTGACTAACAAAGTTTGGAGATGTAATGATCTCTTCAATTTTTTTCTCTAGAATGCTAAACAGTAGTAACAGAAATTTGAAACCCAGGGGGAAGCTTTTATCATTCCTGATGACTTTTCTCCCCTTCCCCTCTTAGGTGTTGATTCTCTAAATCTTTCTAAATATAATATGAATATCTTTTCTTCTCAGCTCTGCTAAAAGGCTCAATCCAGCTCACCAACACCTCTGAACTAAAATACTTTAACAAATGGTCACCCTGCGTGAAGCCTACTTCCCAAACCTTCATATCAAAACTCAGCAATGGCTTCACATTCATTTCAAATAAAACTCTAGCACCCTAGCCAGTCTGTATAAAGTTCAACTTCCCAGTATAAAATTCTCTCTTGAGTCTCATTACTGGTCACTCTCCTTTATGGATTTTCTAATAAAATTTAGCTTGTGAGTACTACATTCAAGAATCTAGTCTCCATGTTTTATGTTATTTTTTGTCCAGAATATATCACATCTACAACAAGCACACAATAGATACACCTGTTCTAACGGTGTAAATTGTCTTGAATACCAGGCATCTATTACAAACTTATTCTCCTGATTGATTTTGGTTGTGTATTAGAATCACAAAAACTTCATTATCTGGCCATAGTAACACCTCCTAACTTAGATTAGATTGTAGGTATCAGTAGTTTTTGAGCTTCCCATGGGATTCTGCTAGAGTGAAGGTTGATGATATTCACCATAGTAAGAGACTTACCTAATTTTCCCCTTAAGATCGGAGCCTCCCACTGCGATGTTAGGCAGAACTTTCATGTTCTCACTAAGACTGAATTTTTACACCTTGATCATAAGAACATTATCAATACTTTTTAAAATCCACAGTCATTATTCTGCTGTATTTAAAAAATTAAAAGTTGCTTATGCTTAATTTATCAGATTTACCTTTCATTCCACAAAGTAATATATAAATGAATTATTTTCATTCACTGAGAACTGTATTGATATTTACTAAATATGAAATTACAGTAGAGTTATCATGACCACTAAGTGAATTATGCAATAACTTCTTTCAAATATTTTCATGTGAAAAATATGCTTTTCTGCATGCATAAATGTATGCTAAGAAGTTTTCTATTTTCGGTATGACATTTAAAACTCAAAAAAAAAATGACAGCAACAGAAAGGCCTCACATAATGAGCATTTCAATTTCAAACTGCTAATCTTATTTGTAACTGACAGAGTATATATTTATTGTGTATAACATGTTTTGAAACACACAAACACATACACATTGTGGAATGACACAAGATAGTTAATATATATATATTATCTCATGTCTTTAAACAGCTGAGTCTCAAAATTTGAAATACAGGTTTCTTTCTTACTGATTTTTCTTTTCAGTTATTTTAACATATACTCTTCAGCTTAGGGAAACAGATAGAAATCATAAGTCAGAACACCTGAATCCTGGTCCTAGCTCAGTATCTGTTTAAGCTGGGAATACAGGAGCAACACATTATTAAATGAAGCCTGAGCTGTGAAGTGGACTTGCTAATTGCATTTAAGATTTCAGTGGAAAACATGTTCTTCTTACAGGAGATAGATGCGTGTGGAAGGAGTGATTCAAAAGAATTTGAAATTCAGAGAAAAGTCTATTTACAAATGTGTGAGCACCATAAAGACCAAGAAGCCTTCTAAACCACCCAAGGGCCAGCTGAAGCATGAAGGACTTGCGTCACTAGCTGTCCGTCAACTATAAAAAGAGCTGAGGCTGTGGCAAACATACTTCCTGTAGCCATGTAGAACAGGTGGAACACGCATCACCAAAGCAGCAATTTGACATGAGAGGCACAGAAAACAAACTGTCTCTTCTCTCCTTCCACCCTCTGATTTTCCTCTGGCAACTATCACCAACCAAACTTTACCTCAGTTCACAAAGTCTCAATCATGCATTCTCCAGTGGTTACCATCAACAGAGAGAAGATGAAAAACAAAAAAACAAAAACAAAAACAACCAAACCAAAACAAAACAAAACAAAAAAAAAACAGAAGATCCGGACAAAGGTTGGAAAATATCAAATACCATCATGAAAGGAATTTCATTCAGCCCACAATATATTGTGGAAATTATTTTAAAGATATTAAATAAAAATATAAAAGTGGAAACTGTCATCTGTGGATATTGTAAGGGTAGAAACAAGTCATTACAATTTGTTGAAACCCATGGAATGTACACTACAATCCTAATGTGAACTGTGATTTCAGTAAATTAAGACGTATCTAGATTGACTTAACAATTCTAAGAAATGTATCACAGTAATGCAATGTGCTAAAATAGTTAAAAATAGGAGAAGTTAATGACAGGAAGCAAAGCTACAGGGTGTGTGTAAATTAAAATTGTGTTGTTCGTTTTTATTGTTTTACTTTAAGAAGTAGCCTTTTTCATTGTTTTCATAAGCAATTGATCTGCTCTGAAAGACTTGTATTGAGGTGATAATGATGCACGTAACTTTGGAAATGGATGGGTTGTAATCTGAATTTATCTGACCCATTCCTGCCTGCAGGACAAAGCTCTCCATGGTCCTAAAGCTGCTTAAAATTACTCAGAGGCTAATATTAATTATAAACTGTTTGGCCTGTGGCTTAGGCGCATTACCATCTAGCTCTTATAACTTAACTCAACCCATTTTTATTAATCTATGTCTCGTCACATGGCTAACTGGTACGTTCACATCTTCTTGGGTGGCTGGATCACATTTCTCAGACTCTGCCCTCCTTCCCTTTTATCTATGCTTGGATTTCCTGCCTGCCCTTAAGCTGCCTTGCCATTGGCCAAAACAGCCTCTTTATTAACATACAGAAAGACATCACACATCACTTTTCCTTTTGCTGTCTAATCAAAAAGGAAGAATTCAGTTTCAACATAGCAAAATTATATATAACAAAACAGCTATGAAGCAACAATTACAGTTATGACATCAAGTTTATTTGTATATTTAGCAAAATTAAAGAAATATTCTATACTCTATCTTACCTTTGTGAGACTAAACTTTTACTTCTAGGTGTAAATTCCTACCACAAAGAATGTGTTGGTTAGCCTTCCTATTCTAGGACACACATCCTCTATGGTACAGATTCCATTACATTCTCAGTGCTCTCAAAACCTGTCCTTGGAATGCTTGATTTTTTTTTTTTTTTTGTTCAAGCTTTAACAACTTTATTTTCATAATATTCTAGCATGAAAGGCTTTTGCTCTATGAAGACATTGCAGGCATAAGCTTGAACATGTTTTTATTGTTATAACAATGACTCTTCTCCCAATGAGTGTTGTTCAAGTGTATATAGTAATGAGAGTGTACCCGCAAAAACATCAGAAATGGAGCAGAGGGATTGTTCAGTCACTGCTCGATCATTGTTCAGCACTCCAAGATATACACAACATGCCAAAATAAAGCTATATGCAAGAATATCTAATATTTTTGTGAGAATGAGAAAACCATGAGTGTTTATGAATCTTGTCACTATTCCTGTAAGAGCCTGTGATTTAAGCAGAAACAATGAATGTGATTTTAAATTTACATTAGCAAACTAAGAAAAAGCAAAACAGTAACAAGACTAGTCCTCTCATCTCAAATCAGATGCACAAATAAGAATTTAGAGATAGTAGAAAGGAGTGTTGCTGTGAGGACAGGCAGTCAGCTCCCCCTCCCCTGGAGCACAGAGTGTATTTACCTTCTGTCCCTTCCCTGTCTCTCTCCGCAATCACTCTGCACCTCATCCTAAAGTTCTGCCTCTTTACCAAAGAGGAGGACTATAGTAAATGATGTTGTCCAGTAGGTCTGGCTTCTGCCTTCTAGCCTTCTCATCACCAGGACCACAAAGCAGTCCCTTCCCAGCTGCCGCTGAACATCCCTGACAACTGAGCTTCAGGATTGCCCCCGAGAGACTCAATGAGAGTAATTGATACCATTTATGGCTTTAATGATAAGACTAAGATATCAGCCATAGTGCCATGTTTCTGGTTTGCTTCCATGCTCGCACTTTCCTCACTCATGGGCAAGTGGGCGAACACCATTAGCCGACCGATGATTCTGTCGGCTCTCATCTGCACTGTTTGTGTGCACACTCCGATCCTCTGGAGACTCAGGAAGAAACTCTTACATGGAGATATGGATTGATTTTGGATTTCTAGCTACAGCTGTTGTTCACAGTAGTTGATGCCTTTCATGGGTTTTCTTCTCTCACACATATTTACCCAGCGTCTTGGCACATTCATCCCAATTACTTACCTAGTTCATGTAGCTGTGAGACTTCCCAGAAATATGTGGCAGTATCAGTCTTCTACAACAACAACAAAAAAAAGCTGTAGCTTGGCTTCTGATAAAAAGAAAAAAGGAGTGCCGAATTCTGTTTACTTCTTTCTAAAATAATTACTTTTTAAAAAAGGAATATTTCAGAAACTTCATCCAAGACCTAGTGTGTTGGCCAAAGGGTGGCTGTGATTACAAGAAGCATTATTAAAGAAAGTACATATTTTTGGCTTGGGTTATGTGTTTTGTCAAACTAAGATGAAAAACAGCATCTTAGTAGGTAACGAGTTCAGAAATGACTTCACAGTTTGTTCATTGCTTGATGACCAGAGGTCCTGGGGTTCTTCCACTCCCTCGGAAAGCTCTTAAGGGAAAGAATGCAGGATGCAGCATGAAAACAGATCGCAGCTCTCTCAAATAAGGAGAGGAACGGCCATTTTGCTCACTGCCAATATCTTTGTTTTTTCCCGTTGATCTCAGAAATATCCTTGAGGATATCCAGTGGATGTTTTGGACATGTGCCCATGACTTTTATTTCCCCTTCTAAAGGAAGAGAAAAGAAATCAGTAACAATGCAATTTATACATACATGCACAATAATGTAAGAAGATTTAGTCTAGAGCTCAGTGATAATCCACTTGCTTTGTATGTGTGAAGCCCCTCAATATCCTGGAAGAAAAAAAGAAGCCAGGGAGAAATGCACGTGCCTTCCACAAAAAGTCCTTTCAATACTTTATAAAGTACACAGCCACCTGCCTCAGCACACAGTATATACGAGCACAAGCAAGTAAAGGTGGATAAGTTGGTTTATATATAAAAACTCAAACACAAATACAAAAACTAACAACCAGTCCTAACAAGTTTTAAATATTAATATTCTCAGTGTGACAAAGGCTACAAAATTCAAAATGGCATACTGAAAAGCTTTTAGATTCTTTCATAGATATATAGTTTCAGGAATGCTGAATGCTACATTTTTAACTTTAGCATTTTGCTTCAATTACATCCTATATATATATATATATATATATGTATATATATATATATATATATATGCATGTATAATATCAAAGCAATGAAAACAAACACAGAAATAAGGCATGAGGTTCTGATCAAACTTCACAATATTCTCATCCCCTGGGATAGTTTTCAGTCTCTCGGCCAGAAAATTGGGTTTGACCACTGTCCTTTATTTGGCTGATCCAAATGTCATTCCTGAAATGTTACCAAGTTGTCAGGAGCACCAACCGGAAGAGTGACAGTCCCTCACATTCCCTCGATAATCTGAACTAATCATCACATAGACAGACATTTACTCTATCGGGCCAATGACCTAAGGAGCTCAAAGAGCATCAGGGAGCTCTCGGTTCTAGTAGAACAGAATCAGAATATTAATCTGACAGAGTTCAAAATTCTAGGCTAGGAAACGAAATTTGCAGTGAGTGTGTAACTGATGCCCTTGGGAGGAATTCTGCACTCCAGGCTCTAAATCTTAGACCGGTACACGCACTATATATTGTAAGGTGGTCCCTGATACTTCCAAGTTTTTGTTTGTTTGTTTATTTGTTTATTTATTTATTTGTTTATTTATTTATTTATTTATTTATTTTGTAATACTTGACTGTGGTTGTCCTCCAATCAGAAATTCATTGTTATTTCATGAACTTTCCTCCAGTTACATTGGGCAATGGCTTCTCAATGATGCTGTCCATGGAAAGACCAGTCAGTCTTATCCATTCAAATCATAGGTTTTGCTGGAAAATCACGGGGTTTTTTTTTTGTCAGAAGCCACATAATGCTAGACAGTAAAGATAGAGTGTAAGATATTCAATAAATATGCACATGATAATTAATGCTGGCAGAAATACTGTGAGGGGAAAGAAAACAAAATCATATCCCAAGCATTCTTTCCAGCATGGCAGCAGTCCAATGTAGTCATTCTGCCACTGAATGGTTCACTACTTCCCTAGGAAGTGCTTGCTTTGCCGGAGGCTCAAAGTTGGTCTATAATATATAATAAAGAATAACCATTCGACGTGGTGTTTGCCATATGAGTATTAGGAAGAAAACAGAAACATTTACTTGTTTGGAGTACAAACTTTTATGGACATCATTCATGAATGCATGAAGGAGGGTGAGGGGGGACATTGAGATGACCTGATAAAGAAGTATGTTGCATTTATTGGCACAAAGTAGATGGTTTCAGAAATCACCCAGAGCCTTCTCTGAAATGTTTTAATGATGTGGGAATGTCTTTCTATATATTGTGAATAAAGGACTGTTTTGGCCCATGACAGGCACCGTAGAAAAGTAGAAGGGGAAATCAGAATAGGTAGTAGGAGGGCAGAGACACAGACAGATCAAGCCAGATGTCCAAAGAAAAAATGTGTAAGGAACATGGTGAGCCATGACCCACATGGCAGGACAGATTAATAGAAATGGTTGAGTTAAAATGAAAGAGCTAGCTAGCAATGTGCCTGAGCCATAGGCCAAACAGCTTAAACTTAATATACGTGTCTGAGTCATTTTTGGGGCCTAAGCAGCAGCAGGTGGTTAGGTGATCTGGGACAGTGGGTCTCTGGGCCTGGACCTCTGACTGGACAGGGCAAAAAAAAAAAAAACCTATTGTAACAGTTTAATGAGCATTTGTGTGTAATTTTCATAGTATCTTGATCACCAAGCAGTCTACCTTACCATGAGTCTTTTCTCGTTACCACCACACATCTTTACATCTGATCTTTTAGGTATGGTTGAAGACATAGTGTGTTGTTAACATTCTGATTACTGAAAGGTCATTTTCTCACTGTCTTCCAACAGCATTTCTGAATAGAGCCACAGTGACATTGTAGTATATTTTTGGTTGATGACGACTATAATCCAAAGTTTTTCTAAACCAAATCTCAATGTCTGTCTGCCTTAGACATTAGGCAGATACCCAAGTAGTCTATCTATTAGAGTTAGTCAGGTAGGAATAAATACCCTGGGATTATGAGCTATCTATTCAAGCAGATTACTTGACCTTTCATAGGATATTTGAACTAGATTTTATGTATACTATTTTTGGCTGATCCTACTCAGTTTTATGGAAGTAAGACATAGTTTATGAGGAACAAAAAGAACATGATCAATTTATCATCTAGAGCGAGTTATTCTAACACTCCAAGGGCAATAAGAAACCAGGATAAGAACTGATTTCTGAAAGGAAAACCAGTATCACTGCTTTGCATTTAATACCTAGGGATAGCCAGATATGTTGGTGTACACTTATATTTCAATCCATCATTCAAGATGTGGGACAGGATGACTGCAAATTGAGATTCTACTTCAGAAACAAAGAAGAAACAATAAAAAATACCCTATCAATATATCCCATTAGCCAGATAAGTATCTGCCAGAAGTTCTACAGAATAAACAGTGTCATGTATATATTTATAAGTACCTTCTGAATTAGGTAGATCAAAAATTCTAAGTAGCAAACACACATTATAGTTCAAGCTAATTATGATACTTTGTCTTCTTTTGTCCATCATAAACATAAAAAGATAGCTTTGGGTACCGCTAGTAAGTACATCAGAGTATTCTAGAATGTTATTTGTTGTGTTTTGTTTTTTTGCCTTCAGAATAAAAAGTCCAACCAAAAGAGGCAGAGATGTCTCATTCAGAAATGTGCTTCACACACACACACACACACACACACACACACACACACACACACACACACAAACAAGGAAGCTAGAGTTTGGGTCCACAGACACCATGGAAAAGCCAGATGTGGCACATGTCTCCTATCCTAGCTCTGAGGAAGCAGAGGCTGAAAGATTGCTTGGGCTTCTTGCTTGGCTAATCTTGCCAAGTCACTTAGCTCCAGGTTCCCAGAAAAATGCAATTTTAAAGAACACCAAGGAGGGTGCTAGAGAAAAACACCTAGTATCAACTCAGAATCACTGTCACAAGAAAGTGGACCCATGTGAAAGTACACAGGCTTATAGGTACCAATATACAGATAAACATACACAACACACATAGAATTTCTCTGTCTTTAAAAAGTGTGCAACTCATAATGGTAATATATGAAATGATAACTCCTTTCTATGCTGGATTGAATATTTTAACATGTTCAGAGTATCCCATGAGACACCTGGAAAAATCCATTAAAATCTAATTTTCAGAAGAATTAGCCTCACTGTCTGATACATGTGTATCCTACCAGCATATCCATAATCACAAGCCCTTCAAAGTCCAAGGGGCATAATAGGCTCACTCTAACAGACAAGCATAATATCCTGAGTGATGATCCCTAGAAATCTGAGTTGACATCATCCTCAGGTAAGATGATGAAGATGTAGTTTCCTCCTTGACAAATGAGGGAAAATTGCTTTCTGTTGCTCTTAGTTAATTAGTATAGAGGAAAGGAAATGATCAGGCAAAGAATTGCATTTTGCATGCTGGGGAATAGATTAATTTATGGCAGTAGAGATAAGACATCTGGAACAGCAGCTGAAATAGTCTCTGCCTGATTAATCACACAGTAATAAAGTCATATTCAACCAGACCCGTATATCTTTGGCACAATACAAGATAGCGAAACTAGAAATGTTAATTTAACATTCAACCTGAATTTTCAAGTATTCATTAGACTTCTAAATAGTCTTCAGCTTCACAGAATTTGACATTTAATTATTTATTTTATTTGTTTCTTTGTGGTAGTAGATGTTAAACCATCAATCTCTTGCACATTAGTCAAATACTGTCACTGAGTTATCTCTCCAACTAGCTTTTAAATTAGTTCATCACAGTTTATTATTTATTGTGAGGCTCTGTGTGTTTGTATGTCACATATGAACATGCCACATGTGTGGTCAGAGAAGACTTGTGTCTGTTCTCTCCTTACATCATGTGACTTCTTGGGATAGAACTTGAATCATGGGGCTTGGTAGCAGGTGTGTTCAGCTGCTGATTCTCTGTAGTGAGATTGTGTTCTGTTCCATTGTAAATAATTGTCCTGCTCACTGGTTTAATAAAAAATGCTAATTGGCTGAAGGCAGACAGGAAGTGTGGGTGGTGCTACCAGACTAAGAATACTTTAGGAACAGGAAGAGCAGAGCAGAGACATCAGAATAGCCAGCAGATACAGAGAACAACTATGCTGCACTGAGAAAAAGTACCTAGCTACACGGCTGAACAGGATAAGAATCATGGGTTAGTTTAAGAGCAAGAGCTAACTAGCAATATGCCAGAGCCATAGGCTGATCAGCATAAAATTAATACAAGCATCTGTGGAACTGTGGATCTGCAGGTCTGGACCACAGGCTGGCCAGGCCAGAAACTTTTTACTACAAATGGCACACCAACATGGGTAAAATCTACCCACATAAAGCCATAGAAAGCTTAAAAATAGTCTAGAGCATAGAAATTGAGCCAAAAGCAGCTCCTGAGTTGTATCTCTCAAGTAGGATGTGGTAAAGACACTGAGGGTGTATGGGATTAAATAACAAAATGGTTTATTTGTTACATGCATCTTAAGCTGAACAAGGCCAGTTCCTGGAGCCTCACTATATGCAAAGAGTTGTATATGGTAGATTTAAGGTTTCTGTTAATAAGGACAAAAAGGCAACAGAGTCAAAGATGGCTTCTTACTGGAGTGTTTTCTTGAATCATCTCTGTTTGCTGGTGGCTAGCAGAGGCTTGGCTTTTTAAAGACAGGCTTCCTGATTCAACTTTAGAAGCAAAACACTTGAGAGTTTTTTTGAGAGGCCCTATTACCAAACACTTAAATGCAGTTCATGTGCAGCAGATGGCAGTGCTTGGAATATATTTATATGCCCCCAAATTCCCCAGAGTAGTAATTGTGGGTCCTACCAGTGTCTCTGCTAAAAATCTAAATTCAATGAAGTTAGACAAAGAGCTGGGTGGAGCCAGCCAGTCATCCTAGTCAAGCCTTTAATCCTTAGCAGATTTTAAAGTAAATTCATTTACCAAAAATGGGTTGAATTAATAATCCAGCAGCATTTATAATCAAATGACTTTTAGTAGCTTTTACTACCTCATTTTTAGTCAAAAAAAAAAAAAAAACCATGTAAAGACAAGACAATAATATACGGTATCCAGACACACTTTCTAATTTCCACTTTTAAATTTTTTACTCTATTTCTTCGTTAAGGACTTTCTCTACCCTTTTTTTCTTTTCTCTCTCAAGCCTACATAGATTTTTTAAAACACACTCAAAACCATTTAGAGTTTTTTTTTAATTTGTCTTTAATGTGTATCTCTTATTTCTTATCTTATTCTGACCACACCTTTGCTTGGCTAGAGTGGATGACTCCATCCAGCTCCCTCTATTTCTTTCTGTTTCTGTCCACACCTTTAATCTGCCACAGAAAATGAGAGGGTATGAATTTACTCCTGGTTAAAGAAAATAACGTTTGAAAGATGACCACCTGAAAAGTCTCCAATGTAAACAGATGGCACAGATGATTCAGCATTTCAGAGCACCTGTGTTGCAGTTTCTTCTGAGTTTTACATCCAAAACAACTTCAATGAGACTGGCTGAGCTGACCCAGCCTTACAGACTATTTCACTAAGGACTTGTCCATCTATGATCCTAACTTTTTCTTTGGGTCCCCATGGGATTTCCAGTCTTCCCAGTCAGCTGAGAAGCCTAGAGAATTACACCCACAATCCCCAAGAATGGATTATGGATATTTGTCTTTATTTACAGTGTTGTTACAGATAATAGTGAAAAAATTATACAAAGAAAATTAGATTTGGGGTTCTTGTTTTAAAAATAAAAAAAAAAAGGGAAATGTAGTGTGATTGTGTTCTGTTTCATTGTAAATAATTATACTGCCTACTGGTTTAATAAAAACGCTGATTGGCTGAAGGCAGACAGGAAGTTTGGGTGGGGCTACCAGACTAAGAAAACTCTGGCAACAGGAAAAGTAGAGCAGAGACGCCAGAGAAGCCAGCAGATACAGAAGACAGCTATGTTGCTCTGAGAAAAAGTACTGAGCCTTATGGCTGAACAGGATAATAATCATGGGTTAGTTAGTTTAAGAGCAAGAGCTAGCTAGCAATATGTCAGAGCCATAGGCTGATCAGTATAAAATTAATACAAGCGTCTATGTGTTTCTGTGGGACTGTCCAGACCCACAAACCAAACAGGGCAGAAACTTCATACAACAATTCCCCAGATCTTTTTTATTTTTCTATTTTTAAAATTTCCTTTGAAATAAAGTTTCTGACCTCAACAAACTGCCCTCTACTTGGCCGTGTAGCTCAGGCTGGTCTCTAAGTGCAGAGCCTCCACTCAGCTTTCTGAAGTAGAATTACAAGGATAAGTTAGGAGTACTTCCTCTGTTTCTGTTTGTTGCTTCCGACCAGGAAGCCCTAAAAAAAAAAAAAAGTATAAAAACATGGAGACTTTGACAGCATATGCATGTCTTGTCCAATTTAATAGGTATTCTTAAACAATGTCCAAATTTAAAACATTCAGTTAGGACCAATGACTCCTAGAGAAATATAAGCAGAATGCCAAATCAAAACGAAATAAAGGCAAACATTGGCCAACACTCTGTCTTGCCAGGTCACAATGAGACCACACTTGCCATGCCTATTTCAAGCATTGTGTTTCGTCTCAATTCTGAAAAAAGTCCAAAACTCGCTGGGCAGCTGGGCAGTGGTGGCACATGCCTTTAACCCAGCACTTGGAAGGCAGAGCAGGTAGATCTCTGTATCTGAGCCAGCCTGAGGGAGTTCTAGGAGAGCCAAGACTACACAGAGAGTCCCTGTTTTGAAAAAACAAAAGAAAAAAAAAGAAAGGAAGGAAGAAGGAAAGAAAGAAAGAGAAGAAAGAAAAACAATTCTTCCTTGAGAACTTCCTGAGGCCTTCTTTAGAGGAAATGCCCTTTCTATTCTTCAGAAGGCTCCAGACCTGTAAAGTGGATTACGGTTAGAATTTGAGGAAAAGGTTTAACTCTTCATTGCAGGGACTCGAGTATCTAATCATTAACAGAAGGTTTTAAATTAAATATAAGGTTGATATATATTAGATAAATCAAGCATATATTTCCCAGGCTGCTCAAACATCAAGATCCATCGTCTGTCAGTCAAAGAACTCTGCCTCTACTCTCTTGCAGTTTAGAATTTCACTCCCTGTCTCAGGAAGGTTGATGTTGCTTCTGAACCACTGCATTCTAAGATCTTTGATTGTTACCTGGGAAGCAGCAGCAGCCACCCGCTTCTGGGGTCACACAGACGTTCTGTTACCCTTTTCTCCACCATGGTGAGAATCCACGAACTAGAACCCTCTAAAGTTTCTTATGCCAGGTATTTTGTCAGGATGTTAAAAAAAAAAAAAAAAAAAAAAAAAAAAAAAAAAAAAAAAAGCAGCAGTAAACACTACCTTAAAAAGTCACGCAATTGAGGTCCATTAGAATCTGCTGAAAAGGGGGAGGAGCTTGTCCCAGCACAGGACTTGTGCCCTTCCTGGTGGAAAACTAAGGTCCAGTGGCTGTAAGCTGGTGAAAATTTACAGATTTCACTCCACTTCGTATTATTATGTTCCTCCTTAAATAATACGCAAACTTCTATATGAAAGGCCTACCATTAGAAGGGAAAGCTCGCTTTCCCTTCAAGTCAGCACCTCGCACAAACTTAAATATCTGCTTGTTTTTAATTAGTAGTACCATATTTGCAAGTCAAAAAAAAAGTATTTTTAAGAACACTCAAAAATATTGCTTCTCAGAACGACTGTGCTATGTGTTTGGCATTTTTCTGTTCATCTCCAGTGTTTGTCCCCTCCTGGCACTGTTTCTTTGAATGTGCATTTGTTATTCTGTCTTCTGACAACCACTGCCTTAGGCTTTTGCCGATGAAGTCAGTGTGGAGCTCCAAAGCCAACCCTTGCTTCCTGCCTGTGCTCTAGTTTATCGCGGTCTTCATTTTCGTTATCTACTGCATCATCTACGATTTGGTGAGCAAAACAGAAGACATGCTAAAGGAGGAGGGATCGGATCGACAGAGGCCTTAGATCCTTACAGTACCATCAGAAAATCCGACTCAGAAGAGGCAGCAAACCTCTTAGATTCAGGAAACCAAAAAGTAAGGCATTTTAAAGAATCGCCGCAATTTCCTAAACTACTGTCAGCTCCAAAGTGGCAGTTTCAAACAGGAAACACTACCTAATGCAAACCAGCTCACTTACAGAGCTTTCAATCCCTACTTTCTTTTGCTAACATTAGGATACAATTCTCCACAGGTCCCTCACATTTCTGTACACAATACAAAGGGAAACATTTACAGATATTTCTCTAGATTATAGCAGAAAAGCTTGAAGATGGTGATAATGTCTTTCTGCAGGGCAAAGGATATATATATATATATATATATATATATATATATATATATATATATATATATATATATATATATCCAGATATAGTCCTGAAGAGTTGGCTCATCAGTAAGAGCACAGGCAGCTCTTACAGAGGACTTGGATTCAGCTCCCAGTACCCACATGGCAGCTCACAACTGTCTTTAAGAGGGGATTGCAGACATACATGCAAGCAAAACACTCACATACCCCCCCATACACACACATATATATGAATTTTTAATATTTTTACTGTGGATGTCCTCAGCTCAGAATTCTTCTCCTGTCACTTGCCTCACTGTGGGTACCAGCAAGGACTCTTGATACTCTCGGTGGTATCTGTGTCTCGCAGAACAGTGCAAAGTCTGGCTGTTTGGTAACTGAATAGAAAATGTTTTTAAATATCTTGCCCGAAACACACATACACAAACATACACTCATACACAATTTATAAAGTAAAATGAATCTTTAAGAAAAATCTTAATCTCTGTTTTTCAGTTTTAATCATGAGTGAAATATACAACATCTCTATTCCATATATATATGTGTGTGTGTATGTGTATATGGTTTTTTCTTAACTTCTGGACCTGTTTGAAATATTTCCAATATAGTTTGTCTTCTACATTCTGAATTATTCTCTGAAGCAGCAGATTTTTAGAAAGCGTTTTATAATTTCCACTTGAATTCTTACATTGGAGAGTGTTTGTACAAAGTGCCTATTACTCTAAATGCAGAAGACCGTGAAGCAAGTTCTCAGGAAGAACTGTAAAATGATGCGAAATAAAGCAGAAATGGCTTAAGTGCAAAGCCCAATATAATGAAGAGCCTTCGGTAGTGGGGTGCCTCTGGGTCCTTTAGCAGAAATCTGTGAGACATTCTTTCTCTCTTCAACATTCTATGCAGTCTCATTGGCACAAAATTTCTCAAAGGTAAATAAGTGGATGGAACCTATATATTTTTGTATCCACTGATGATACAGAGAAATAATTATGTGTATTAGAAAGATATACCTAAGAGAATTTTCATAGTAGAGTTATTTTATTAATGAAAACATTGGAGCAACCCACAGATATCCATTGATAACTACTTAGGTAAAAATACTGATACATTTACATATTAAAATTCTATGTGTCCTTGTAAAAAGAAGTTTTAAATATCCTCTAGAGAAATATTGGAAAATATTTCTAATATGTCGGGGACCATGTGAGAAAACCGGCAAACAGCTTTGGAATTTACAGAAAATGGCTCACTGGTCACTGGCTCACAACTGTGGATGTGCCTTGGAGAGGCAGAGCCATAAAAACCCTGTATTTTGTTGAGCACAGCTCTGCTTATTGCCCTTATATAATTGAATGAATCCTCTAAGGGGGTTTCTAGTTTCTCACTGGGCAGTGTCAGAGGGACACATAATATTAGTGATTGACTTTTTCCAAGCATTGCTACTGGAGCAGGTTAATGACTCAACCAACACCCTTAGAAAGAATTTAGACATATAGATTGTTAGTAAAGTTAGGTTAAGTGTTTTTGTTAATGACTTTGATGTAGAAAATCTTGGGGAACAATTTAAAGTTTAGAAAGACACCCTTTTAATAGTTGAGCAAGGGACTCATTGAGAACTTGTTCCAGGAACAAGAACAAAGGCAGCCAGGTTATTACGAGCTGATATGCTTTCTCTCTAAAGATTGGTTGGTGACCAAAGGTGATGATTAATTTCTTGTATCTTTTTTTACAGTGGGCTTTCTGATATGATTTTTTAAAAAATTGTTGATGACTGAGTGTGCACTCTGCGGACTTAAAGTAGACATGACTGCTTTTATATATAAAATTTTAGATTTGTGATTCTTTTAAGATTTTTTTTTTTGTAAAATTACCTTTTGAGGTAAATAATAAAATGTTTGACTCTTTCTTTGTGACCACAAACTGCAGCCTACTAGTAAAAGAACCACCGAGAAGAAATACTCTCATGCTTACACTTTATTAATTTGCAAGGACTTGCTTAGCTTTGAATGTCTGTGAGTCCTTGGGAAGAATTGGTTTTTCACTTGTAATGTGTGAAATGTTTAATCATGTAAGTGTATCAGGGGACGTGCTGTTTTTAACTTGTATTTGTTTTAACCGTTTACTTGAATAAAAATAGAATGTAACCACATTGCAATTGTTCTATTGCTTGATAAGCTATAGAGGAACAAAACAGAAAGTCCCTGATATGTTGTAGGGTTGTAGGTGTGTGTGTGTGTGTGTGTGTGTGTGTGTGTGTGTGTGTGTGTGTGTGTGCATTCCCCCTTTCACTGGCCTCAAAGAATTAAGTTTTGCTCCCACAGAGAAAAAGAGTCTCCAGTGTGATAGTCGTGGACTCCATGATGCCTTTCAGTTTCTCTAAGCTGCTGAGGGCTGGTCTTTGGTAATATAAGGTTGAATGATATGAAAACTGTTTTGTTTGACCTTATAATTGAGGTGTGTGTGTGTGTTTGAATTCATCTACGTATAAGAATTATGAAGATTTTTGTAATTTCTTCCTTTGCTTTCTAACTAGTTATTTCTAAAGAGTACTTTTAGAGCATGCAATGTGAATACATGCTTCCTTGACTTTACAGTGTGTAGGATGCTTCTAGCTGCTATGAAAGCTACCAAAATGGAGGGTTCGAAGAGAGAAAAAGCAATAGGAAAATGAGATAATATATTATTATCTCAAAATATATATTTTCAAAAAATAATATAGACTAAGGTGATCATAAAGGCTTATAAAGATATACAGAGATGTTATAGTTGCAAATTTTAAGAACAAATGAAGAAACTTTTGTTTAAGAAAAATCACAAAATTAAAAGCAAGGTCTTCCTTGGCATGCCATTCTTCATGAGTAATCTAAAAATTCCTTGGGACACTGAAAAACCACATGAAAACATGTTTTGCTCTTAATTAGCCACAAATAGAAATTGCAGGGGGTGGGCTGGGGGGTGGAAGTAAGGCCATGACTGTTCTTGGTAGGAAGCTCCAAGGAAAAAAGTCACGCAAGCTGGGAAGTAGAATCTGACTGCTCTATGTCCCTTCATAAAGATGCTAATTTAAAAAGTCCTAGTGGTCTTTACATCTAATAGCTGTAGTTCCTCGTTATTTAGGCTTCCCCTTGTGGGTTTCTTTTTTTTTTTTTTTTTTTTTTTTTTCCTTTTTTCCTAAGGAGCTCTTACTTTGGGTCCTACTGGGCCAAAGGCCACTGGCATCAACATGTGTATCAGAAAAGTCAGACAATGAGCTTTCCCATTCAGAAAACAATGTTCTTATCATCCCTTTTTAATTGAGTCATTGTCTCTCTATGTCTGGATTTTGGTTGTTGGAAAACTGCCACTGAGTTTCTCTATAATTATGTGTCCTCCATCACTCAATTGTAAACAGTGTCTGTTTCCACTGCAGTTAAATTACTCATATAATTCTCTCACCGCCATCTTTTATTAGCCCAATATTTGTCTTGGCTAAATAACAATAATAAGTAATAATAAAATAAAAAACACCAGAAATAAACAATAACAACTAAAGACATACCTTAAATTTTCTGAACAGATAAAATAGCTAATTTTAATACAGAAATTTAAAAGGTTGTATCTTATTGTTACTTTTTTATTGGCTTAAAAAAATCAGTGATTCAGTTATAATTAGATACTCGTGACACAGTATCTAATGGAACTATGTATCCTGGGTTTCCATCCTATGCTACAGCAATCAGAGGCTTCTGTGGGGATATTTTGTAACATAATAAAAATGGTTGGAGATATCAGAGATCCACCTCCTCCAGTCTCTGTTTTTTTGTTTTGTTTTTTTTTTTTCCAGACAGAGTTTTCTGTGTAACAGTCCTGGCTGTCCTGTAACTTGTTTTGAAGACCAGGCTGGCTTTGAACTCACAGAAAATCCACCTGTCTCTGCTTCCCAAGTGCTGGGACTAACAGTGTGTGCCATGGGGATATTTTGTAACATAATAAGCTTCCAGTTCTATACCCCACATACCCCTCTTAGTTGCTGAGCAATGAAATGATTTCTTCTCAAGACAGCTGTAAATTTTCCATCAGCCTTACGGTGCAGATAGGCAACAAAAAAGTCAAGTGTAACATTTAAAGTGGTCAAAGAATTAACACAGGAACCATAGAGGGAAGACACCTGTGTATGTGAGGGAGGGGAGAGTTGAATCAAAATGTTCCTCATAGGCTCAGATGTAGTGGCACCATTGGGAGGTGTGGCCTTCTGGGAAAAAGCATGTCACTGGGGGTGAGCTTTGAGGTTTCAGATGCTCAAGGCAGACCCAGTGGCCTGTTCTCTCCATCTCCTGCCTATCTGAGGACATGGCACTGGCCCAGCTCCTTCTCTAGCTCCACATCTGCCTGAACACCACCAAGTAGTACCATGACGATGGATTAAAGCTATGAACTGTAAGCCAGCTCCAGTGGAATGCTTTCCTTTATAAGAATTGCCGTGATCATGATGTCTCATTGAAACAATAAAACCCTAGCAAAGAGAACACAATGTCTTAGTATAAAATTGAACTAAATTCTAAATACAAGGGAAAGAAATGGAGTTAGAGTCATGAACAAAATGGGGCTGGGTGAATCGAAAGTTTCTAAGAGAGGTATCAAAGTCAAGGTGAGTTTGTTATAATCAGACCTTACAAACCCTGCAGGAGTTTTTGCCCTTGAAAAAAACCACTCTATGACAGTACTTGATGCATCCACCTCGGCCATTATCCTGACTAACTTTGGTCACTAGAGAAATATTCTTGTTTTCTTTGAAAAATATATGTCCACTTCTGATTTTGAGTTGCTAATTTCTCCTTAAACATCAGCAGAACCATCTATGGGAAGTTGGTAGAATAGGATATGTGACTAATGAAGCTGGTTATGCATGATGATCATGCAGAACTCTACAAAGAAAAAGAAAAACAAACATGGGAAGTTAGGGCTGCAGCTTCTAAGCCCAAAGGGCTGGTGCTGAGAATATTCTAAATGTTTGGCAAGAAGACAACAGGGGCAAACTGGTAGAGTTCCCAGGATGTGTTTTGAGTGTCTCTGGAGATAGAACTGGGTGTTCTCAGCTAACTGCCCATGTGGTCTGCGGAGCCTCAGGCAGAGAGTTGGCCCATGTATAAGCCGTTATGTAGATTCTTCCAAGTTTATATTAAATTCTCAAACTTTAGTCTGAAGAGCTTCAGGAAAAGTCTTATGTCTGTCTGGAGAATGGGAGAAGAAAAGCTTTAGTTTGGAGAATTATGATCCTCTATGACTGGACACTAGGAGTGTTTAAATCTCACAGCTGAGCATAGACTTCACTTTAATTCCTAGAGACATGGGTGAATTTTTCTTTTCTCACGAACCCACAAACACATCAAAGGTTTTTGACTTGTCAAGAAGTAAGACCTTCTTTTATTCCCTCTAATATAAATACCATAGCCAGGATCTGTGGTTGTTTTTCCAAGACCTTTTAAAATATTGTTTTCATAAAGTCAACCTCAGTTCTCCAAACTAGATTCTAAGCACATTATTCTCCAGTATGACATTTCAAAGCCTTGGTAATAGATCCAATGTTTCCAATTTTGTCTCATTACAATAAGAACAGATTCTTATTGAACTTACGCCAGTAGCTAATTGCCATGAAAATATGAATATTCAATAATAGTTTCCAAATCCTAAAGGCATCAAGTATGGAGAAGGAGAAAATATAAATTTTCATTTCTGCCTAAAACAGTGCAATAATTTAGGAAAACATAGTAAAGCATCTCTATATCTGGAAAAAATATGTGCGAACTGGCCTGTTCCAAATTGCCACTTCTGTGTTGTATCAGCATCACCAGAAACCCATCAAGCTCTGTGCTAATTGTCTTCATTTTCTGCTCAGGTGAGAAATATAGACTCTTGGTTGTGTGAGCTAGGACACAGGAGAGCACCATCATGTAATGCTACTTGCTTTCAGGGAAAGATCACAGCGGCAGCAAAAGCTTTAGACTGTCCACAGGTAAAAATGCATGAGTTTCCTTGATGGTGATTTTCCTTGATAGTGACTATGGAGAATTTGTAAAGATTGCCACCAAATATCCCAGGAAAGAGTTGTGTATAATATTTTCGAGCACAGGATTTGTTTTAAAAAATCATTTTAACATACATGAAAGCTAGCAGGCATGAAATGTTCAAAAGTTCTTATCTACTCACGTGCACTCAGAATCTACATCTCTCCTGAAACGTGGTTTCATTTTCTTCCACATAAAGAAAAAAAAGGTTTGAGTTTTTACCAAGCTCTACACAGAAGCCCTTGACTTCTTGCATTTTTTTTTCTTGTGTCTTTAAGACTATATCTCCCCAAACACAGATTTCTGATAATGAAGTGAGTACGGATGCAGAGCTGGGGTGACCTCAGTTGGATCTACTGCTATTATAGAGTTGAGATCAGCTTTTACAATTGTCTGAAGGGCAAATGGGTTGGACCTACAGTATATGTCCACAGGAACATTTCTTGACATCCACTGGTAAAGAGACTAAGTTTGTTTAAGGCACAGGGATAAAGTATGAAAGCCCCTTTCCTTAATAGTTCGGAGGTAAGTAATTTATCCTGGACAGAACATGACTACCCAGGACACATTAGGTCCCAGGGAGTCTCCAAAGCATCTTAGAAACTTACTGAGCATTCCTTTTGATTCTTGATATTGGACCTACTTTTTTCTGAAGTATGCTGTTTCTTGAGTTTCATTAACCATTATTTGATAATAGTAATATGTATATCAAAGCAATTATTATTATAGAATGTTACAAATTAAATTGTATGTTGTCATATTTTGTTGCTTTTTTTAATGTGAAAACTTAGAGTGATGTTGACTGCTTCATTCATCATTGTATCAATAAGATCCTGAAAACTGACTGGCATACAATAGTACTCTAAATACAGTGTGAAACAATGAATGCTCAGCACTTACTCATATTTTTTTTTTTATCCTATGTTTGCACTGTGAAACTTTACATAACGGAAAATAAATTAGAATGGAAAATAAGGCCTGGCAATAAATTTTAAGGATATCCATTCTTTAATAACAGCCCACACTTGTCATAAATTGTAAGCATTTCTTAAAAGTCACTATTCATATTTTATAATTAAATCCTTGGCTCGATAGAAAATCCTCCTTTCCCCAAATGGCCTTGAAGCTTTTAGCTATGCAATTATTAACCCGCACACAGATCTGGAGAACATGATCTTAAAAATATTTTCAATCTCTTATCTCTCTCAGGATGTTCTAATTTTCTGACTTTTTTAGTACAATGATGAATTTCCCTCAGAGTATTGATAATGTATCTGGAACTGTGTTGCTTTTATATCGTCTGAGGAAGTGTTTACAGTTAATCTGTTCCAAAGTTATTTAATTCCTGCTGCTGAGTCACTGGAAATAAATAGTCACAGCAGTGGTTATGCCTGGTTTGTAATCAACCTCCAGAGATTTTAATGTCTTTCTTCTGTTTTAATATGTTTTACTTTTTCGACTTATCTCCCCTAATCTAATTACTTATTATGGAAGACTTTTTGATTAGTTTGCAGACCACAATGCCTGGAGTTCTAAGAAGCTGGTAAAGCAATTTTTTATTTGCTTAGTGATGGCAAAACAGATTAATCATTAACAATTACGGCTACTCTATTAAAATGCCATTCACACTTTGTAGATCGTTTTGTATTTCTTCTAATATCCTACATTCCTCACAAAGTACGTTTATGGTTTTTTTCCATGAATTTACAAAAGAAATTAAGTTGGTCAGACAACTTGTATTTACCAAACCACAAGAATATGCAGAAGTTAAACTTTAATTTTCCTATGCAATTTCAACAGCACATGAACAGAGCATGCTCTTCCTTACTCAGTTGACACTCAACCATAATTGTATAGACCCTATAATTTCTATAACTTTACTTAAAGCATCATAACAAACACAGCAATACTTTGAGGGTACACATTTCTTTCCTGTAACCTTACCAAGGGCCAAAGCTCCATGTGACAGAACTGTGATTAAATGTAGGAAGTCTTTTTCTAGACTTTAAAGAGAGTTTTCTAAAACAGAAAGCTTTCGAGTAAATGTAAATAAGTAAATGTATCATGTAAAGATATTTGCTTCCCAGAATGCAAGCCAACTTCCTGAAATTAAAAAAAGTGTGATTGAATGATATGCAGTACCTTAGCAATCAGCCTACTCATGGTTGATCTTGACTATAACTCCTAGAATCCACTAAGAGACAGAACTCAAGGCAAATCTTGGAGACAGTTTCAACTTGAGTAAGAAGAGCCACCCTGAGTTTATGTGGAACACAGTTTCAATAAAAGAGAGAACATGATTTGAGGATCAGCATTTACACTTATGTGCTTCCTGACCGGGGTGCAAGGTGACCAAGCACCTTAGGCTCCTGCTGCCATGATGCCCCCCTTAAGATTGACTGGTATCTCTCAAAACTTGAGTCCCCTCAAAAATCTCTTTCTCCTCCTCCTCCTCTTCCTCCTTGTCTTATCACATTTTTAAAAAATGCATTTTATTTATCTTCATGCGTATACGTGTTTTGCCTACTTGTATGTCTGTCCATCACTTGCTGTCTAGTACTCTGGGATATCAGAAGAGGGACTGGAGAAACAGACAGCTGGAGGTACCCCGTGGGTTCTAGAAGTCAAACCAAGGACCTCTGGAAGAGAAGCAAGTGTTCCTCATAGCTGAGCCATCTCTCCAGCCCTACAAATCCTTTCTCCTTTAAGTTACTTTTATGAAATAATGTGTTCCCACAGTGAGAAAAGGTAACTAAATTACCCATTTTATCACTAGCACTGGAGAAAAATACTTGTAGTTTTTAAAGAATTTTGTGAGCTACATTGTATTCAACAACAACATTTCCACTGTTTTTCTAAACTCCTGCATAGTCTAAACTCTTATTCATCCAAATTGTCTGCAAGCCTTCTCACAATAAGCAATATTTTCTGAAAAAGTGGTGACTGCTTCCAAACTTAAGAAAAATAAATACTATATATAAAGCAATTAGAATTTTGATTGGCAGAAGGACTTCTTAGGTTTACATGGAAGAAATTAAAAGAGAACAGAAAATCATGTTAAGTAGTGAATTATTGCCATGCCATCACAATTTACTTTGAAAATTTATAATACATACTGATAGTTTAAGAAAATTGAGGAAGTCGGGCATCGTTCCTGCCTGTAATCCCAGTTTTCAGGATATTGAAACAGAAGGATTGATTTAAGTTCAAGGTAAGACTGTTACAGGTCAATTCAGGCTATGGCATGAGACCCTTGGTCAAACACAGACAGACAGACAGACATGCATACACGCACACATGCACACATGCATGGACTCATGCATGCACACACAGACACACACATATACAGACATAGATGTACACACAGACATACACACACACAGATACACACATACAGACAGATACACAGACACACACACACACACACACACAAAGAAAACAAAGAAGATAACAGAAGGTATAAGATAGCACTAGCAGAAGTACTAGAGTCAATCTGAGCTCAAGGTTTGAGTTATGATGTGCATTGAAGCATTGCAAAACCATGGACAAAGGATGGATTCTAAAGTTTTATTGAGAATATTAACTATTTTGAAAGAATGCTGATTATCAGCTAATATTACACAAAAAATTAAAATTGAATAGAAAGTTTAATCATATCAACTGAAACATTAAAGTTCATTTGAAATATGATATACGCCAGAGGAACAAATTTCCCAGCATAAAATCACTCTAATGCTTTATGAAGATGGACATTTTATTCTATGTAACATTTTAATCTTCAAAAGCAAATACACTAATATTTTGTATATAATTTCAAACTTTCTCCTTATGTACAAATACTTAATGTAAATTAGTAAGCAAAATAGCCAAACAGGAATAAATATTCCCAAGATTTTTATGGTCAACAAATAGATACAAAAAATTCTAAGGCATTCTAATCACTGAAATACAATTAAAGACATACCAGCATGGCAGAGCTTGGCAGAAAGAATACCACACTGATTGCTGCTACTTAACCTCAGTGGCACCACGAATGAGCACATAAGGCAGCAAACCATGAGCTTACATATATTCACCAATGATCAGGCAACAGTACTTCCAGTACTTATAAATATTGGATAAGCCTGAATCTCCACCATTACTTCTGATGAAATATAGTGAATTTTAAGACATAGAGATCTTTGAAGGATAGGTGTATGCACAGATTACACATAGACTCATATATGGGATGACTGTTCTTTTAAGACATCTGTGACTAGTAATATTTCACAAATGTATGCAGCGCTTAAAATGATATGGTTTGGTCAGAATTTAGACATCTTCATTTGTTATCATCTGTAAATTTATGCAGAATCTTTGCAGTTATAATTCGAATGTGACTCTTTCGTGTGAATTTAGTTTTCTTTCCTTACCCTCTTTACGTATTTTATTTGTGCCAACAAAACAAAATTGTGTGTATATTTCTAGTAGATTATCTTTATAGGTTGCATTTCTACCAGTATCTTTGGCTTCAGTCACTTCAAAGTGTCTAAAGAATGAGTCACTTCAAAATGAGATTTTTGGATTATAAGCATAATGTGCATGTGTTTAGGGGGAAAATAAAAAGAAGAAACTCATTTTTCAAGAAACCAGATGAGTAAGCGAGTATAGCCAAAGGGCAGTAGCATCTGATGTGCTGACAGGTTTTGCATGCTTCATGCATTAATGTAGTTTCCATAGCAGCCACCACATCACATGATAGTTCAAAGTAATTACTAATTGCCAAGAAATTTTAAAGAGAAACACCCCCAACTCTGATAAAATCTTAAAATCGGGGAAATGTTTCTGAGTTGTAGTCTTTGAGTCAGGCAGAAGCACCCTCCAGCTTTCTATTTCATGACCCACTAAACAAGAGTAAAAACATTGTCAGCTACCTTATGGGTCAGCGGGTAACACCATACTTTGAAAAAGAGTGGTGTGATATGTATCATTAAGATATAGCATCATAGATAATTATACCTAGAAAATGCCCAGAGTGTTGTATTTTTAGCCCTTTATCAATGAAAGAAGAGACACTGTATTTCCTCCCAGGGACACAGTGGGTTAGTACCAAGGTGGCTGGGAAAGCCTGTGTTCCACGGCTCCATACCCAGTACTCTTAGTCTTTATCCCTCTGTTACTTATTGGTGTCACTGGGACAAAACACAAGAGGCGAACAACTTCAGAAAATGATCATTTTGTATGTTCACAGTTTTAGAGAACTTAGTCCCTATTAGGCAGGTCTGGAACAGTCAGAAACATTGTCCAAAGCGTGACAGAGAACATATACAAACACATGGGCATCAGGAAGCAAATCAACAAATGAAGGGTCCAGGAACAAAGTGAGTCCCTTAAAGATTGGACAACAGTGAAGTATTTCCTCTGCCAGGACCTACCTCTCAATGGTCCATTCAGCTGTGCACAAGATAGATTCATTAAAGTTTCCACACATGCACTTTTTGAGAGTAATTTATGTCCAAAGCATAAAATCTTTAGACACTATCTATCCCCATGGTGAGCTCCTTCGGTGCAAAGCCAGCCGCCAGTGACCTCCTTCTGTTCCAGTGGTTCTCTTCATTCAGAGGATAGACGACTCAGATCTGGCTTCCCACCCATTTCTGTTTCCAACTTCAAGTTGCCCATTCTCATGACAAGAGCCCTTCTAGAAATTCCATGTGAGCCCTTTTCACATTATTTCTGCTACAAGCTCAATATATCATAAAATTAAAAGTGCTAAAAATGTCTAGGGGTTACATACATTGAGGATACAAGAAAGAAATTGTCTTCTGAAGTAGTTTTCTAATCTGAGCACCCCTGATTGGAATGATATCAAAATAGCTATCAATTATTAATGTATGTGGTTGATCATAATTTGGAGGCACTAGGGTATACATTGAAATTAATTCTCAGATAAGCTTCTCTTTAGAGGGCATGTTCCCTAGCTTGCTGTTGACTAAAATTGATTTTAAGAGATACTAACTTTCCGTGATAATACGAATATTTGAGCTATATTTTAAACGTAGGCTTTATTCCTCTGGTTTTGTTTCAGTTGGCTGCTTTTCCCATTACTGAGTGACATACACTGTCAGTAAGAGATTTTGACATGTCTTGTCCATAGGCGCAATGTAGCCTCATAGTAAGCTGAAGTTATCATAAATCAAAAATGTATTTAATATTTATCCTAAACTATCTTAACCTTACTAAGAACACTTCCATTAACGTTTAGTGGGTCTAAATAATGTAATCCAAATCTATATAATAATAAGGCAAAAATCACATAAAATTCATTGAATATTATCCTGACAATAAAGAATTGCATGACTTACCTATTTTAAAGTGAAAAACATTTTCACTGGGGAACGTCTGTATTCTTCATCTGTTTTTCACTGATACATTATGATTACTTAGCATAATATTTAGTATGTAAAGATTTAATATGTGATTTATATTTTGAATTAAGAAAGAGGTGAATATTGGTCACAAGAAAGTACATGATGACGTATTAATTATAAAGGTGGTCACCTCTGTTTGAAAATATAGTTGCCTGCTGTCAGTGTTAGGTCATCATTTTCTCCATTTCCCTTCATATCCCTGTCCACCAAGGATACTTTTTGTCTGTATCATTTTAGAGAAAATTAATGAAAGTTGGGATGGACTTATAAAGTAAACCTCTAATTTATTAGCTTATCCAGAATACAAAATTAGTACCAGAGTCTTATATTGAACCTATAATATACATAACATAATGTATAAATATTCATATATTTTAATAAAATTTTCTCATCTGGAGTGGTGGTGCTCTCTCTAAGAGCCAAGGATCAACTTACAAGAAACCCAATACTAGACATGAGATGTCCTCTTTTGAGTTGTGGACCAGGCCTAAAACATGAAGCCTGTTGCTATTGCACCCAGAGGTGAAAGGTAAGTCCGTTCTGCTGAAGAGACAATGCACTTTAGAAACAGCACCCAGAGATACTTGAATTTAACTGAGCTCAGTGTCCATTCCCGGACAACTACTTTGACAGTACCAAGTGACATGTAGGCTTCCAAACATAGGAAGCAACCAATAGTTCCACTCAACTGTACTACCCCTAAACCACAATAATAACCATCACAGCATAATAACCCTAAGGGTTAAATAGTGGCATACATGCCCGGGTAGTAACCAGTAGAATTTTAATTGGACTTAAAATCTGCTCAACATTAAGGAAACCATGCCTGGTACTGGAAACGCAGCTAAATACTCCATGCTAGTGACGTCATGGTTATTAGGGGAAGGCTTACATCTTCTTCCATGGTTACAGAACAAAGAGAGATAACTGGAAATGGAGTGAACTTTAAAACTTTAAAGCCTATCCCAAGTAATACATCTCTCCATAAAGACACTTTTTCACTACAGCTGCAAATTTTCCCAAACTGTTCCATCAACTATGGACCAAATGTCTAAATATATGAACCTATAGTGACCGTTCTCATTCAAACCACCAAATTTAGAATCTTGAATGGGAGATGTTCTATAGTTTCTATATTATTAGTTCTAGATTATCAGTTTCAGTACCAAAAGCCTGTTTAAATTTAGATAGATGAATGGATAGATAGGTGATAGATAGAGGATAGAAAGATAGATGATAAATGGATAAATGATAGATAGATAAGTAGATAGTATATAGATGATAGAAGTCAGACTATTCTAGCAAAAAATCGTTTTCCTATTTTATACTTTAAAGGGCAGTAGCAGGTGATCATCACCCTGGGCTGGTGTTTACACCTTGTAGAAGTCAATAAAGAGTTCCTCAAGTGTTTCAATTCCTCGTAATATACATAGAGTTTATTAGAAGGCAATACCACCACTCTGACTTCTTCACGCCACTGTTCACAACCCTCTTCATTAGAAGAATCTCATACTAGCATTTGCTTTATAAGAATTTCAACTCTAGAAATGGAGTGTTTTGAAATTATCAATTCCACCAGTTTTACAATTGTCAGGTCTGAGACCCAGATGCTATTAGATTCCCCAACTCATTTGACAGTAAAACTTTCAAGATTAATTTAAGATATATTCTTAATTAACAAATTCACTTAAATAATAATGTTAATTTGTTTTTCATGTTAGTTTTTATTTTCCTCTAAAGAATACATTGAGAGCACCAAAGCAGGGGTTGGAGAAACTTCTCAGCAGTAAAGAACATGCACTTTTTTTGCAGAAGACCCAAATTTATTTTCCAGGATTCATGCTGGACATCTTACAACTGCTTATAGCTTCTATTCCAGAAGATTTGACACTTCTACTCTCTTCAGGCTCCCTCACTCATACATTTATAAAATAATTTTTTACAAAAGAGAGCACCAAACCTTATCAAAGAAATTACACGATATCTAATAATCCTGGTGCCATCTTACTAGAATATAATCACTGAGCAAAAAGCACATTTATTTTTCAAACTTTAAAGATAGAAATGGTGATTTAAATGACTGTGACATGTCTTAGAAAGCCACTCAAACAATACTGAGGAGCTCAAGAATGCCTGGCAGAGAGTGCAAGATTTATATTTGTAACTGCACAAGCACACAGCCAGGAATCGTTTATCTCATGGTCACATTCTTTGAAATCTAATGGTCTCTCTTCTGCTTTATGGTTGGACCCACTAATCAAGTTATCAAACATAGTATAATTTTAAAGCATAACTCACTCTCATTGTTATAATTCTGAATCTCATGAGCTTTCAGCAAATGCTGATGACTGACATGAGCATTGAGAGGTGTGTGGCATAGAGTCTAGCTACCTGAACAAAATCACCTTATTTGCAGTTTTGTGGATTAGAAAACTATCCTTTGGACCTTATTTTTATTGTCTTCGAAACAGAGCTAATTATACTATGCTAAGTAACTAATGTGCTTTGGAGATTCTTGGCCTTAGAGGAGCACCGAAGAAATGCCAGGAGTTACAGCCTATTTATTGAAATTTTATTTTTCATAAATATGAAGCAAGTGGCAAATTCTGAGCACTGTTGTATGAACACAACCTGTGCCCAAGTTTCAACTCCCTCCCAGTGCATAGTTTGGCTAAGTACATTAGCATTCTGTTTCCACTTACATATTTTTTTGTAAATAAGTATCATAATATTTGCTAGCTTACATTATAGTATGGAGTTTGACTGAGTTGATATATGTAAATCTACAAGATAATATTTTTATAATTAGCAGACTCTATACATTTATTTATTGTTATAAATCTTACCTACTAAGTCAAACTGAATAGACTTACTTGAATGTGAAATTTAAAAGTCATGCAGTTATTTTCACTATTTGAATAAAAATAACTATTACTCTTACTGAATTAAAAAAAAACCTTTTCCATCTCATAGAAAGTGTAGATGATAATAATTATAAGTCACATGGTGTCCCCAAGCCTGTACTGTTGAATTACTCCTTGGTTTGGGGAAGACTATGTTAAATTAGATGAATAATACAATAACCTTGCCACCTCTTAATTCCCACTCAAATTCTTCTCGGATTTGTGGATTTGTACATACAAGAGACTTAATTAAAGTGCAAAAGAGTACAAATGTCAACATTTTTATTGTACAAGCAACTATTCCGCCAGGTAGAATTTATCAGGCGTGCTGATTAACAAATCTTTACAACAAAGATTACAAACCCCTGGGCCTCTGAGAGCAACAGGAAGCAGTTGTGGTGGGGCTTAGAATAAGAATGAGCAAAGGGAACTGGTTCTGCTCAGAAACATGCTTTTCAGTTTCATTTAATGTGTATACAAAGAAGAAATTACTAACCAAATATTTTAAAGGACGCATCATAAGGAGAAATATAGCTCATCCAAATAGTCTTTCTTCATTTTCCCGATGTGGGATGTCATTCTGTAAACTGTGAATATGTTTTATTATTGGTTAATAAAAGAAACTGTTTGGGCCTATGGCAAGGCATTTTAGAAGCAGACAGGAAATCTGAGCCTAGATAAAGGGGAAGGAGGGTGGAGTCAGCCGTGAGCCACACAAGACATAGATTAATGAATATGAGTTGAGCTACATGCAAGAGCTAACATTAAGCCTGAGCCATAGGCAGAACAGTTTGTAATTAATATAAGCCTTTGTGAGTTTATTTGGCTCTAAGTGGCTGCAGGCAGTTCCTGACCTTTGGAGCTAGGCCGGCCAGACAAGCCAGACACCTGAGACCACATTTCCCCTTTTGCTCTGCTATAGTATTACATTTTTATGTGTATTAATTAGGAGTTTGCAATCCTTAAAAATGAAGAAGTGTTGACATGAACACCAAGCATGCTGTCCCTTGCTTCCTGTGTATTATATGGTTTATTCCAGTAATTATAACTGATGTAGTTATCTCTGTTTCCTGTGTAGAAAAGAGATATTCTTTTGAGTACATTAAATTCCCGACACGTTGGAACTGTTTAGCTCTGTCCTGTAAGAGTGACAGGACACTAGAGCTACTTACTTACAGTTTGTTACTATCATGTATTGAGAACCAAACAGTTGAGAAAACAGCAAACATGAGAACAATCAACACTGCCTCTGCCCTTAACATCCAGGCTGTGCTCAGCCCAAGATGCTTTCCTGAAGGCCCAAAGAAACAGGTATTCATTTTCACTTCTAAAGTCAAGACAAAATACTATCATTGCTTTAGAAAACTAACAAGAAATGACATGCAATTTGTCCTTACCTTGCTCCATTCTCCGGATATCTGCTCACACCATCTGACCTAACATCAACATAACCTTTTCATAACATTTCTTCCTTATTCAATCAGTGTACCAAAAGAATTATTGTGTGGTCTTCAAAGAGAAACCAAGTAGAAATATACTATTTTCACAATCTACTATCCCAAGGAAAGAGAATTAGCTCCAAAATGAGTTTGTGAATACTACCGTCCACAGACAACAGTGACTTAGTACCCACGGGAAGGAGGTCACAAGTTTAATATCCATGAGGATTCTCTTTGTTCCCCAGTTGTGGTATGTAACCTTATGTGATACAAAGTCTTCCTCAAACAAAATGAAAGCCACAGGTTCCTTTGTATCTCCCATATGAGCAGTTACTCCACCTGTGGTTTGAGAATGGGTGTGGCCATGAGATCCTCAGCCACATACACACACTTGGCAAAGGCCTGGCAAAATTTCCAAGAGTGAAGGGTAGATCTGCTGCCACTAAAAGGGCCTTTTCCAAGTCACCTTCCCATGGAAACAGCAATCTTTTCACTACTTGAGCCCACAGCTCTTTGGCTTCTGCTTCTTTACTGAGGAACCTCAGCCACAGATGCTTTGCCATTGAGAGCTGCCCATGAGCTTGCTTCTTAGGTCCAAGGGCTATAGTGCTTTGATCTTCTTCAAAAATTGGTTGTTGTTGGGGGGGTTGGGATTTTTTTTTTTTGTCTTCTTGGCATTTATTTCATTATGTTCTGTAGTAAAGAGTAAAGTCTCTCCACCTAATGTCAGGCCTAAGGCTCTTTCTGAAAGGGAGGAAGGAAAAAGAAAAAAGACAGAGGCTCTACTAAGGAAAAATGCTGAAATGGACTGACCATCACCAAGTGGTGGTTTTCTCCTTTCTCTACCTTCTCCATGCTGCCTCCCAGATTACTGGCTCACTTTTAGGAAGCAATGTAGTACAGCAACACAGAAATAATCTAAGCCTTTCCACAGAGCTCTACATCAGTGAAGTCCATTTTAGCTATGTCATGGTAAAACTCTCCTGTTATATTAAAAATAATTAATATGTATAGCTGGACAGATATTGCAAAATTCTACTCCCGTGAAACAATTGTATCAACATTGCATCTCCTTTCCTTTTGTAAAAGCAAAGATATGAGCAAAATTCAGAACAGTCTCAAAAAACTAGATAGCACAGAAACAGGTTATCCCATAATTATCATTGGGTATTTTAAGTCATGTGATCCAGATACTGTCAAATATTCCCATGTAGGTATGGGTGCCTACACACATGCTCATGAATAGAATCAAACATGCTCCCATTCTACTTCACTTCTTGATATGAGCTGTGATAGAATTATAGAGTCATATCTAGAGTTTGGAAAAATAAAAGTTGCTACTTTCAATTTTTCAATTTTTTCCCCAGATTCCTTATAGCTCTAGTTAAAAAGGGAAAAGATATCCATTAACAAACGTCCAAGCCACAAGTGTTTTAATAAATCCACTTGACCCAACTCTACCATTCTGTAAAGTCAAGTTTCTCTAAAATGCAGCAAGTTTTTATGAGACGGGGACTAGAATATCAAGAGAACTGATATTTTAATGATAAATTGATATTTAATTGATAAATTAATGTTAGATTCCTGAAGTCTGGATTCATGACCCATGTATCTGGGTATTCAATCTTTTGTTTTTCCTTTTCTTTATCTGGCTTGGAAGGTCCTGATGAAAATTTCCCACTTGGGAACCTTGTAAATTGCCATGAAGAAGTTTGTTATGTAGCTTGCCAGGAAAGTTCACCCCACACGGTGGAAACTGCAAGTACTCAGGTTATAGGTCAGAACATCTCCAATATGGGGTGCAAAGTCGCAGCAGATACCTGGTCAACAGATCCCTGGAGTAGGTTCAAACAGGTAATCATTGTCTAGGGAGGGGAGCAAAGTACCTCTTGTGGATATTTATAGATTTTTTTCATTGAAGATGACACAGCAGGTCTATTCCATGCCTATTTCTGAACTGCACACAAGGAAGCAAGTTGTCCTGTTTTGCGGCCAGAAGCTGCTGGTTTTGTCAAGGTATTATGCATTTGGATAGCTTTAAAAAGCTAGGCATGGAAAGTTTTGGTTCAGAGATACCATGACAAGTTTTGTTTCCCACCTGAGCTGGGCCAGTAACCTGTAATAAGAGGTTTCTGGCCCAGACTTTCAGGCCTAGCCTCACAGTTTAGGCCCACAGACCCACAGACCCACAGAGACACAGAGACACACAGATGCTTACAATAGTTTTAGGCTGATCTGCCTAAGGCCCAGGCATATAACTTGCTAACTCTTTACCCTTAATCTAACCCATGACTTTTATCTTGTTCAGCCGTGCAGCTTGGTACCTTTTCTCAGAGCAGCATTCTTCTCTGTTCTTCCTGTTCCCAGAGTTTTCTTAGTCTGGTAGCTTTGCCCACACTTCCTGTCTGCCTTTGGCCAATCAGCACTATTTATTAAACCAGTGGGTGGGACAATTATTTACAATGGAACAACATAATCCCCCTATAGTAACCTTCAAGAAATTTCCTTCATCAACATGACTCCAAACACATACAGTTTTGAGACACAAAATAATGGCATTTTTTTTTCTGTATATGTGCTGCTTATTTGCAAAGTATGGGAAATCTCTGGAAGATTCAAATGACATATTCTTTATTAAAGAAAAGCTACATAAATACTCATGAGAAACATTTATTTGGAAACTCTCAACTTGATGATCTGAGAACTTTAATGTGGAGAAGACTAGCGATATACATTCATTCTAGTTCAAGCCCAAAGTACCTAAAACTTGGAGTACCAATGTTGAAGGATGTGAAAATATGTCTGTGATGTTCTAGCTCAAGATGAAAGAGAAAATTTTAGTATTTCCCAAGACTTTGTCCTGCTCAGGCCCTCCATGAGTAGCATTTAGATCTAAAATGGTAATATTAATATTCTATACTCAGTCCTCTTATGAAAACGCTATTCTTGAGCACAGTCTCAGAAATATTCAAGCATGTTTACCTACAATCTGGGTATCTTTGACTTCAATACCATTGATACATTCAACTTATTGTAACACCCTTAATCATACCAAGCATTATAACAGTAGATGATCCCAGAAAATTACTAACAGATGTGTAATTGAAATAAAGGGAATGCTACATGGGTTTTTAAAAGAGGTTTTGAAGTGAAGGCAAAATGGTCATAGACTTATCGAGGAGAACTCACCAAAATTTTTATATTTTGCAAAAAAAGAAAATGTTAAAATTAAAAATTAAAAGTAACATGTAGCTGGATGATGGTGGCATAAGTCTTTAATCCCAGCAAGCAGGAGGCAGAGAGACAGATTTCTGTGAGTTCGAGGCCAGCCTGATCTACAAGAGAAAACTTGTCTCAAAACAAAACAAACAAACAAAGCATATTTCTATCTTTTTCAATTTGATAGGTGAAAAATTAAATTTAAGAAAATACTTAGTCCAGGTCCCATGACAGGTATAGATTAAGCATTAAAATCAACTGTGCACTCCTAATCCAGCATTTTTTCAATGTTCCCTCACCATAATAGGATCAGAAAAGATCATTTTTTTAATTTAATTTTGACTTGTTATAATATAGTTTTTTTCAGTATTTGAACCAGAATAATAGTGTACTAGACATTCTCCTGTCTCACTCCAAGTGTGCTGGGATTCAAGATATGCTGCACCATGTCAAACCAGAAATCGTGAGAGACCCTGCCTCAGAAAATAAAGTGGTAATCATCAGGGGAAGAACTTTCTCTTCATTTGCTTTCTGTTTCTGTGCTCAAACACCATGACTCACAGCAACCTGGGGAAAAAAGGGGGTTACATCATCTCAGAGCTTATAGGACAATGGGGAGGGAAGTCAGGGCGCACACTCAAGGCAAGAACCCAGAACCAGATAGAGAAGACAAGGCCGCAGAGGAGGTTTGCTACCCGTGACTTGCCTGGCCTTCTTTCTCATTCATCTCAGGATCACCTGCTTAGGGGTGGCATCGTCCACAGTATATAGGACCCTACTACTATGTCAATCATTAATTTAAAAAAAATCCCTACAAGTTTGCCATAGGAAAAACAAATTAAAGAAGCATTTTCTCAGTTGAGGTTCCTATTCCCAATAACTGTAGCTTGGGTCATATTGACAAAAGCTATCTAGAACACTTATATTTAAACAGTAACTGGAAAATCTAGAAGAAATAGATAAATTCCTAGGCACAAGTAACCTATTAAAATCCAATCAAGAAGTATAAAAAAATTAATTGATCTATAATAGTCAATGAGACTTAAGCAGCAATGTATCTAAAAGCAAAAGGCCCAGAACCAGATAATTTCAATGCTAAAGTCAACCAAACCATCCAAAGAGGGGTAACATAAAATTGAGTCATTTTTAATAGTATAAAGGTAAAACTAGTTGTCTTAGTTAAATCTCTGTTACTGCAAGGAGACACCATGGTCACAGCATTCTTATAAAGAAAAGCATTTAATGGAGATAGCTTACATTTTCAGATGCTTAGTCTAGGGGACATGGCTTCATGCTGGCAGACATGCTTGATTCCATCTTGATCATAAGGTAATAAAAAGTTGTCTTCCCAGTGCAGTGTGGCTTGAGTATATATTAAACTGCAAAGCCCACTTATACAGTGATATATTTCCTCCAACAAGACCACACCACTCCAAAGGCTTTACCTTCTAATAGTGCAACAACTCTCTTTGGGACCTTTTTTTCCCCCAAACTACCACATTGCCCTTTTGGCATCCAAAACTTGTAATAATATTATAATGCAAAATTCATTTAATTTACCTTCAAAAGTCTACATAGTCTATCACAGTCTCTCAACAACGTTTAAAATTCCAATGTTCATAGAAAGTCTCTTGAGATTTATAGAGTTTTTTAACTATAACACCCTACATAATTAAATTAAAAAATGGATCACTTACTTTAAACATATGGCACAGGATATACATTACCATTCAAAAATATAGGGAAGGGAGCATGGTGAGGAAATACTGAACCAAAGCAAGACTGAATACAAGCCGGTCATATTCAAAACTCTGCATCTCCATGTTTGATGCCAAAACTCTCTTCAGATCTCCAACTTCCTTCTGCTTTGTTGACTGGAACACACCTCTTTCTCGAGGACTGGTTCCACTTTCTGTTAGCAACTCTCCTCAGCTCGTCTCCCAGGGCTCTGGCATCTCTAACATCTCCAAAGCAATTCACCTTCACAGCTCCCCTTTTATAGCATCAAGGCTTCACTGTCACAGCTTCAAGCAATGACCTCTCTAGGCCTCCATTTAGAGACACTCGTGATGCATGCCTGGCCTCAGCAGCGTTTCTTAGTTGTGGAGGAATGTTCCATAATGCTGTTCTTCTATCCTTGACTCTAAAGCTTTGTCCAGAGTTCCTCCATGATAAACATATACAACTATAATTTAAAAATTCCATCACCATCATAATGAAAAATAGCAAGGCTATGAAGTGTTGTATAATTTGTAGTCATGGTTACATGCACTAGATGCCCCACCCAACTATAAACAACAGTCCAACTAGATTTCCAGTTTATCTGAACAGTTGCATAATGTGTTAGTGATAACATGCCTCAAATTGCAAGTTCATAACAAGATTAAAATTCCTTGGCCAACATTTATTCTCTATATCTAAATTTAGATTGAAGGCAAATAATTCGAAAATCTGATCAGCCTTCTAACAAGACACAAGTGATTTGTTCTTTTATGAAGTGTATAAATATCTCTTTATATTTCAACAATGATCAATGAACAAATCTCTTTCCATTCACAGAGTGTATACAGTACTTAACACAGAAATATTACTAAGATGCAAAAGCTTACTCTTCGTGAGAATACAGTTTTACATAAGTAATTCGATGCTTGCTACACTACCTGTAAGTGCCTCTGTGCTCACTATCTGTGACACACTATAGACAGCTCAGCAACAAGCTTATCAGTGTCAGTATCTAGCAGAGTTACCACACTGCATCTGGTGACCTACTTGGGAGCATGCTGCCATCCATGTATCTTTAGTTGACAATGATTATGCTTCTGTCTTTCTCATGCAGAAAGTAGTAATAGTAAGTAAAGATAATGGAGGAAAAGAATTATAGAAACAGAAAGGGAAACACAAAACCCTGAAGGCTTTAGAATTTCCCTCCAACAGATCTGAAACATTTATAAGAGAACACTTTCTTTAGTCACAGAGTTGGACAGGACCAATATTAAGTATAACTGTGTGAATTCTTCCTGTATTTGTGAAAAGAAAGGCCTCTGGAGTTCTTTGTAAAAAGAAAGAAGATTGCGGATTTAAAACTGACGTTGAGGATTGAAACTTAAGATTTGGCTTTTAAAAAATGAGAACTCCGGCTCAGTACTTATCCAAGTTTCTCAGAATCTGTGATGAAATCTATCCGTAGCTTAAAAAAGAGGACACACTTCCAAGATATATAGAGAAAATCACTATCGGCCTGATACAATCCTAGTGGGCATTAAATTACATCACAGGACCTATAATCAGCTGTCTGTATTGGTGATGTTAAAATTAAGTGAAAAGGAGGAAAGGGGAGGAGGAAGAGGAATGGGGAGAAGGGGAGGGATGAAGGAAACATTAAAGAGGCAAGATTTTGAATGAAACCCAAGTCCTGAACACATTCACTTATCCAAAGCTATATAGTTCTTAGATTACTGATAATTCTGAGCCAAATCGTCCTCTACTTGAGAAGTTTCATATTTGAAAGTTAAATCTTCACTACACAAAGACTTGTAGCTTTGCCTTATTAGTCTTCTCACTAAAAGCAAGCAGATGGTATCTCAATAATTTTGCTTTTGCCAGAAAGGTCTTAGAAATGATGACCTTGAGTGTAATTGGCTCAGCATAGCATGATTAATCATTCTGAGACAACAAAACTTTATCTCTGATGAATGAAAATGTTTGTGAAGGGACCCATATAAGGGCAAAATCTGTAGGCTATGTTTTGATATAAACGTGTGTGTGTGTGTGTGTGTGTGTGTGTGTGTGTGTGTGTGTGTGTGCAGACTCATAAATGTAAATAGGAACACACACACACATCTCTCTATGTATGTAAAAGAGATATAAAATGTAAAATGTAAAATGTTTGTTCTCAGACTTAATGTTTTTTAATATAGATTCATCAAATGGTTAGCATACAGTTGATGAATATAATGTATAGAAAATGCTTGCAACTCTTTGCTTTCTATCACTGACAACTTTTATTACTCTCATCTAAATCCTAATGAAGAATCAAGCTAATTGGGATAAATACATAATCTTTATGCTCACACTAAGATTCCTCCAATTGCTGAGCTTTCAGTCATCCTTCTTGGTTTGTCCTGATGGCTGGACTGTTTCTGCTACCCCCATGTTGCCATCCTTTTGCCTTGGTTCTACATGTTTTCCAAGATACTGCTTATAAGGTTAAACTTTAAAAGCAATAAGAACTTGAATCCTGAAAATCCAAGAACTTTTGGACACTTTGAAAATAATATTTTATTTAAAATTGTTATTAGCTGCTTTATGGCTTCAAATCAATTTCCTTAATATTAAAACAAAGAATGAGTTATGGATAAAGTAAAATATCTCCTATTTACAGCTTTTTCCTCTTTACTGTAAACTCTGTATATACTCATAAGAAAATTTTTATTCATATCCAAATATATAAACACGAGTATTTACATGTATTTATATCTTCCATTGTCACATATGCTCATTAGAATATGAACAATTATACATAAATTAGCTGCTGCAAAAATTAGTTTAGTTAAACTGTCCCCTCCAAGTGAAAATAAGTTGTTTGTTTTGATACGCCAAAAACTGGGGCAAATATCTCTGCATCTTTTAATACTTCTGCAAACTCATCTTTCAGGAATGGACCAAATTTTACATTCATGTTGACTAATAGATATCGCTAAATTAGTATCCATCCAAATAAAATGATTTGTATTTCCCCTCTGATTCTATATAATGAGTGTATATTTACTCTCATACCAACACTAAATACAAAAATGAACTGTGCACATTTTAATAATTTTTCCTTGTACATGCCGCTAATATTTTTCAGCAAAGTTTAGATATCTACGAGTGATGAATGGTCAAATGCTTGATAAGTAAATGAGATTAGCCTTGTGCATTCATTTTGTTGATCTTTAAGAGAAAGAAAGAAGGGGAAGCATCTTGTTGCTTTTGGTTGCACCAAGGCCAAAAATTATTCAAGGTCCATAGACTTTAGAAACAAAATCTAAAGTACGTACTTCCTTTGTTTGACAAATATGCTGTAATATTCACTCCTCAAAGTAAAATCTTTCCAGGCAGTAACTGTTTTCCAGCAGCATAATTATATCTCTGTGTTGCGTTTTCTGCTGTGGGAATAGCTTATGGTGTATGCTGAATGAGGAGATGCTACTCCTTTTTATCTGGCTGCTGCTGGGTCAATTGAATGACATAGAAAAGAACAGAATGACATGAGTTTTCAAGGAATTTGAAATTGGATTTCTACTTAAAATCTAGTTTCGCCAGTGAGTATACTAAGATGGCGGGGGGGGGGGGGGGTGTCACACCAAGTATAAGAGATATTACCTCTTTTTATCTTATGCCTTAACTAAAGAAAATAAATGGCAAAGCACTCTAATATTTATGAAGGCAAATTAGTCAAAGGAGTTTTCTCATTTGTATTCTTAAACAGGAAAGGATGCTAACATGCACAAAATGTGTGTATCCACATAGCAAGAGAAACCCAACAATGAGAGCAGCCTCACACTCCTCTGTTGTCTTATAGTTCCTGCTGCGTGCCACCGCTCCACAAAATCTTTAATGCATGAATGGGCAGAAAATACAAGCAATAACATGTTTGGTTTTCTTCCTGTGGGGTTGGCATGTCTAATCCTATCTTTCAGTCACACAACAATTGTATTAAGTTGTTCCTGGGTAGCCATAAACATTTGTAGTAGTGGCTTCCCGGGTCCCGGGCAGCCAGAGATCCGGGACCCACAGCTGCCGCCGGGACCACTTATCTGCCCGCCGCCGCCCGGGTCTCCAGAAACGACTCAGACGCTCATATTAACTTCATGCTGTTTGGCCTATGGCTCAGGCACATTGCTAGCTAGCTCTTATATCTTAAATCAACCCATTTCTATTAATCTGTGGGCCACGTGGCGGCCCGTAGCTCACCTGTGCTCCTTCAGCTCGGTCTGCTTGACTCCACCCTGCTTCTCCCACCTAAGCTCTGATTTCTCCTCCTACCTATTCTACGGTACCTGCCATGGCCCAAACCAGCTCCTTTATTTAAAGATACAGCACACACAAATGCATTCCCACATCATTGGGGTACGGTATGAATCCAATGTTTCATAATTTGGGTGGGGGTAGCACGATGTTTCAATATGTTTTGATGATCAAATCCAAGTGGTTTTGGCATCCATCCATTTTGAACATTCATCATTTGTGATAAGAATGATCAATGTGTCTTTTTCAATTATTCTGAGATATAGAATATGGTTTACTTTATTCAGTCTATTTTATATAATAATACTACTGATCAGAATTTTACACCCATTGACCATTCTCTCCCCTTGCTATGTCTCTTATTCTTTTTGCCTCCGGGCTACACAATCTTACTGCTGACAACTATGAGACTGTCTCCATTAAACGCCACCAGGGTGAGATCACTACCATCTGTCATTCTCAAGCGCTCTTGTTGGTACAATGACAGGATTTTATCCTTTTTAGATGCTGAATAATATCCTCTGGTGTACCCGTAGCACGTTTCCTTTATTTTCATTTACTAATGGATACTTAGGCTGGTACCCTATCTTGACCACTGTTAACAGTGCTGTACTATGTGCACTTCATGCCTCTTGCCTGTACTTATATATTTTGGATAAATATAAATGAATGGATCCTCTGTTGGCTATATACTTTATTGATTAAGGAAACCTCCCCAATCTTTTCTGTGATAACTGTTCTGATGCACATTTCTCTATCAGTCCACACTCTTCACTAAAGAAAACCCAAGCTGAGATAAAACTAGAAATCAAAAACTTAGGATAGCAAACGAGAGATAAGACATGGAATAGAGAATTTCAGGTCTTGAAGAAAAAGCAAAAGAAAGGTACTTCAGCCAAAAAATGTTAAACATAAAAGCTTTAAGATCAAAATATACAGGAAATCTAGATCACTATAAAAAGACAAAACCTGAGAATAATAGAAATAGAGGAAGAAGAAGAATCCCAGGTCAAAGCCACAGAAAATATTCTAACAAAACCCAGAAGTAAACTTCCACTATCTAAAAAAGAAGGCACCTATATTTGAACAAGAATCATATTGAGTACAAAATAGATCGGACAGGACCAGAAAAGATTTCCCACAACACATAATAATCAAAAGACTAAATCTACAGAACAAAGAAAGAATATTAAAAGGTGCATGGGAAGAATTTCAAGTAGCATATAAAGAAAGTCCCATTATAGTAACACTGAAATGTCTTACTGCCCTAATGAATGAAAAATGGACCATGCATACAACAAAAAAAAATCAAGTTAAAATATTTTAGGATTGAATAAAATTAAAACAAAACATAATAAAATCTAGGGGTCACAACAAATGCTTTTCAAAGAGGTAAGTTCGTAGCACGGGGCCTACATTTAAAGAAAACAAAACAAAACTAGAGAAATTTAATGTTAGTAACTTGGGCAAATAATTGTCAAACTTAGGGCTGAAATAAATGTTATAGAAACAAACAAATGAAAAACAGCAAATAATCCAAACAATTGTTGAAATAGAGTTAGTTCTTTAGAAAATCAAGGAGATTGACAAATCATTGGCCAAATTAAAAAAAAAAAAAGACACCTGGAAAAGATTTAAATAAACAAAATTAGAGACATAATGGAGGAATGTTACAATGAATATTAAAGAAATTCATATAACCATAAAGCCATACTTTAAAAAGTAATCATCCTGAGATAATGCAGACAAAGACAAATCTAGAATGCAATTGCTTACATGTGATTATTGTCTATTAAGTCAACAATAACTAAGCTACAATCTGTAGAATTACAGAGGTATGTTACAGAGTACAGGCCTAGGAGGACAGAGAGATATCTCTAGGAAAGGTAAAGAGCATATATATGAATGATGTGTGTGGGGTCTGGGGTGGGAGGATCAACTAGGGAGGGAAGGAAAGAAGGACAGAAGGAAAGATAGCAAAAATAAGGACCATTAAGGAGTAGTATGGAAACCTATTAGACTAGAAGCATCATATATATATACACATACATATACATCATCTATATATACATATGCATATATATACAAAATCTGTATAAATAAAATTACCAAATAATGGTAAGAAATAGTCCCAACTAGCCATCTTCTATTGCCACATGGAACTTCCAGTACCAAGGATGGATTACATTGAATAGAAATGTTGATCAAAGGGGTCTCACAGGAGCCCCAAACAACCCTGGTGTTGGTGGCTGTTCTGATGTTTAGTACAGTTCTGGAGAGGGGAGTATGGATTAGAAATCAGAGACAGAAAGTACAAAAACTTAGAGTCAGGAGTGCACTGAATGAATACTCAGCTGCCCTGATTTTATTTCCCGTGGCCTTTTTATACCAAGCAAAGGGGAGGGGCACAAACAGACAAGTGTAACGCGGTCTTCAATGATCAAGCATGGGACACCTGGTAATCATACCTTTGGACAAAGCATCCTACTATGTAACCTTTGGGGGTGCAGTAACAAGCTCAGATTCTCTGACCTTGAATCAAAATGGAAGCAAGCTACAAGCTGGAATCTTTGTGGGCTTCCACACCCCAGCGCTGACAAGGCTATAGGTTGCTCTACTGTGATAATATATTTTTATGTTTAATAAAATAGTCTGGAATATCAGAGGACAGAGACATCTCTTCCTGCCTTTGTTTTGTTTGTTTGTTTGTTTTTTCTCGAGACCGGATTTTCTGTGTAGTCCTGGCTTTCATGGAACTTGCTTTGTAGACTAAGCTGGTCTTAAACTCACAGAGATTCTTTTGTCTCTGCCCAGCCACTCCCTACAAAAAAAATGATGTCAAGCCCTAATGCTGAAAACAAACTCATTGAATAGAAGAATCTGAGCTGGTGTCTACATAGTGCTTTCATTTCTACATGAATGGTGGTTTGAATGAAAATACCCCCATAGGCTCATAGGGACTGCACTAGTAGGAGGTGTGGTCTTATTGGAGGTAGTGTGTGACTGAGGCAGGGCTTTGAGGTTTCAGAAATTGAAGCTGGGTCCAGTGTCACGCACTCTTCCCTCTGCATTCACATCCAGATGTAGAACTATTTGCTCCTTCTCTAGTACCACATCTGTCTGCATGCTGCCGTGCTTGCCACTATGCTGATAATAAACTAAACCTCTGAGGTGTAAGCCAGCCTCAATGAAATGTTTTTCTTTTTAAGATTTGCTGTATGATGATGTCTCTTCATAGCAATAAACCTCAAACTAAGACAATATGCTAGATTATTTGGTAAAGGAATCTACAATGGATGTCCTGCCTGCAATATATACAAGAGTAATGAGTGCACGAAGCTTGTGCAAGTGACCAATCAGTATCTGATTTAATTTGAATTCCATTCCGCTCCATGAGGTAGAATTCACATGCCTAACACTTCTTGGGTGACCAAGACACTGATATTAGATATCCCAAGAATTTATGAGAAAAACAAAGACTACTGGTACTTTTTTTTTTTTTTTTTTGGCTCCAATGTTCAGCCTTCATCAAAGAAGCTTCTTCATTTATACAGAGTGAGAAGCTTTGGAACTCTTGTCCTTAAATTCAAGGAGGCCCCATCAGATTCCCCCCTTCAGGGGTCAGGGAACCCTACAGAAGAGGAGGCAGAAAAAGTGTAAGCACCAGAGGAGCTGAACAACACCGAGAATGCCTTTAAATCAACAGGCTCAATACTCATACGAAGTCATAGATACTGAGGCTATATGCACAGGACCTGTGTGGTTCTGTGTCAGATGGGGTTCTAGAGCTAAAGGAGAGGTGGGCACATGCTCGCATCCCTAACCTAGAAGCCAACTCCAGTTTACAACCACTTGAAAATGAAAACTTAATTTTTCTCCAAGGGAGTCTCACCAAAGGAACAAACTACTCTTAAGGAGGCCACTTGCCTAGCAGTAGACTGCAAACAGAAAGTGAAATTAAAGCATCATTGGAGGTTCTTTGTCTCATGATGCTGTTTTATTTTGTTTTCAATTATATCTTACTTTTTGTTTTTATTATTTTATTTATGAATTTTCCTTCTTTTTACTTTACAGGTCCTTTGTATATACTATTGCTTCTAGTTTTGGGTTTTCCTGGGATTTCTGAGTGTGTAAACTGATGGTTTTCAGAGTCTGTTTTTTTTTTTTTTTTTTTTTTTTTTTTTTTTTTTTTTTTTTTTATCTTGGGCTCTCCTCCTGTTTGATGGTTTTCTTCTATGCTGATGCATTAGGTTTTTATTATTATTATTTTATTTTACTATTATCCCTTAGGAGGTTGTTTGTTTATGGGAGACGAAAAGGCGGTATCTCTGAATGGGGTGTATGTGGAGGAAATGGGAGGAGAAGAGGGAGGGAAGTGTATTCAGATGTATCAAGTGATAAAGTAATTCTAATTTCAAGAAATGAAAAACAAAGAGAATCTTCGAGGCTAGGGAGATGAGCCAAGGTTTGAGCAGCTGCTCTTCAGGAGACCTGGATTCAGTTCCCAGAACCCACACCCAATTGTTTACAACCATCTGTAACTCCAGCTCCAGGGCATCAACTAGCCTATTCTGATTTCTGAAGATATGTACTCATGTGAGCTACATATACATACATGTATGCCTAAATAAAATAAAACAAATCGTTTAAGAAAAGAACAATTAATAGATGGGTATAGGACCTTGCTATACCTCATACTACTAGACTCCCAAAATTCCATTGAAGTAGAAGTGTGGTGTTTTATTAGTAAAAATACTCTGAAATAGCATAGAGATGGAAAAATCCACAGCAAATTCTTATCCAATGAAATCCTCAGGCCGAACTGAGTATGGGCCCTTTTGAATTCACTCATGGAGAATAAATTCGCTCTCATTCTGCCCTTTTGTCTATTCATGACGTCAGTAGATTGGATGATGTCCAACCACATTGGGAAGATAAACTATTCATATTTAAAGATTTAAAGATTAATATCCAGTAAAGCCCTCTCAGACACATACTCAAAATAATCAACTCCATATTGGGGTACTACTTGACCTTATGAGTTAACACATAAAAGTAACCACCTCTCTCATGTGATGAGCACATAAATTGCAATTAATTTCTTTGTGGAATTTGTGTTCTAGTAGAGATGGCAAAATATTTCATAATAAGTAGTATGAAAAAAGCAGAATAAAATACAGAGAGAGGCAAGACAGGTCGAGGTGCACAACACTCCCCGATAGGATGGCGAGAATGCCTCTTTAAGAAGTTAACATATAAACACATATTTGAATAATGCGGTAAGAAGAACAAGCCATATGACTATCATGAAGAAGTGTATCCCAAGCAAAAGGAACATTGATTGCAAAAGAATGAGAAAGGAAATTAGTTTTGACGAGTTAGAATTTGATAAAATGAATCACTTTTTTTCTTCATTTATATTTAACTATTAGTGTCTCAGTATGCTATAGGTAGAGGGCTGAGTCTATTCGGGACATTGATTTAATGAAGAAGAACAGAATATGGGAGTTGAAAATACACAGAAATGAGATGTATAATGCAGATCAAAAGAGAGTGGTGAAGAGTAGTAGAAATTGTTTACTAGATTAGTTGTCTAGAAATCCTAACCCGACTAAAGAAGTTCTAAGTATGTTTCTAAGACAAGTATACTGGGATGGTAGGGTTTCTATGCTCAGAATGTCTGAAATATTAACTTCTGAATTTCAGAGAGACATTGAACAGGCATTGTAATGACAAGAATGGAGTAGGGGTAACAAGAGCCTAGGAAATTTTTTAAAAAAATGTTGGAAATAAAGAGCTTAGAAGCCAGGAAATTGGACAGATATCTCTAAGTCTGTCAGCATTACCAAAAATAAGAACATTACCAAAACAAAAATCATCAATGGGTCCTGTCCAAAGTATTTCATGCAGTTATTACTCTTTCTTGATGTGCTACATTTTCCATGAGATTGCCACTCTCTATATCTATTTAAAATAGTCTTTTATTCATTCTTCCACAGAAGATGACACTTGCTGTGTAAGGTCTGTCCTGAGTTGCCTTCTATGGGTTTGTTTTCCTCTGTGACACTGTGGGACTTTATACCACTTCTATCATGACACCAAAGAGAAGTCTTGTGCATAGATTTTGATCTTTGTGTAGTAAGAGACATTTCACACGCAGAGACTTTATTATACAAATTTACATCCATATAATAAACTAGATAAATGAAGTCTTTTGTTAGAATATGAGTATATTAAGAGTGTGATTATATGTACCCAGTACATATACAATATGCTGCTGTCTCAAAAATATAATTAGCATAAAAATATGTATCCCACAAAACTAGAATACCTTGAAAAAAGAATGGATTTTTTGCTATATACAAACTTCCAAAGTTAAATAAGATAGAATAAGCTATTTAAACAGACTCATAGCTTCTAGTGAAATGGGAGCAGTAACTTACAGTCTCTTAAATGAGAAAAATGAAAGGAACAAATGAAGGAAGGAAGGAAAGAAGGAAGGAAGAAAAGAAGGAAGGAAGGAAGGAAATCTTAGAATCAGTTTGCTTCAGTGTAGAATTATAACAGATTTTCAAAGCAGAATTAAATTCAGTACCTCTAAAATTATTCCACAAAATAAACACTGAAAAATATTTCCTTATTTATTTTTACAAAGCTAGTATTACCCTGATATGAAAATCACACAAAGATCCAGTAAAAAAACTAGACTAATATTTTGTATAGTTCTTATGAATAAAGATGCAAAAGTTCTCACTAAAATACTTACAAATGGAATCCAAGAACACATAAAAAGTTAGCTTTTTCTAGAGAAACAGAGATAGTTTGACATATGTTTATTAAAATCATAATCTACCAGATAATCCATCTGAAAACAAAAATTAATTAATCATCTCACTAGATGCAGTGAAAGCCCTTGATAAAATCCAAAATCTCTTAATGATAAATGTCCTCGAGAAACTAGAATTACAAAGGCCATACTTCATCATAATTATGGCAAATTACAGCAACTTCTTAGGCAACATCAACCTGAGCATAGAGAAACTCAAAGCATTTATGTTAAATACAGAAAATAACAAGAATATTCACTCTATTCATACCTATTCAATATAGCACGTGAAATCATAGCTAGAGCAACAAGTCAAAGAAAGAAGATGGAGTAACAAATAGAAAAGAAAATACGCTAAAATATCTTTATTTTCAGATGATATGATTTTATATGTAAGAGACCTTAAAAACTCTACCAGGCAACCTTTACAGCAGATATACACTTTCAATAAGTAACACTATATAAAATCAACACACAAAAATCAGTAACCTTATTATATACAGATGGCAAATATACTATGAGAGAAATCAGGGAAACAATACTTTTCATAATATCCTCAAAATGATTAAAGAAACTTGTCATAATTCTAACCAAGCAAGTGAAAGAGAAAATTAATATACTAGAAGTTGGAAAGATTTTTCCATGCTCATGGATTATTATAAAAATGGTCACTTTATCAAAATTAATCTAGAGATTTGATTCCATCACCATCAAAATTCCAACACAATTCTTCACAGAAACTCCAAAAGCTATTTCTTCAACTTCATATAGAATTCTCTCTCTCTCTCTCTCTCTCTCTCTCTCTCTCTCTCTCTCTCTCTCTCTCTCTCTCTCTCTCTCTGTGTGTGTGTGTGTGTGTGTGAGAGAGAGAGAGAGAGAGAGAGAGAGAGAGAGAGAGAGAGAATAGTCCTGAATAATAAATATTGGAGGTAACTGCAATAAGAAGTTTCTGGCCCTGCCTAGGTCCAGACCCACAGTTCCAAATAAACATATAAAGGCTTATAGTTATTACAAGCTGTTTGGCATATGGCTCAGGCTTATTACTTGCTAACTCTTACTCTTTAACACATAGTTCTTATCTTGTTTAGCCACTTGACCTGGAACCTTTCCTCAGAGCAGCATTCTTCTTTCCTCGGTCTGCTGGAGTCTCTCCTCCTCTCTACTCTTCTTCTTCCAAGAATTTTACTAGTCTGTTTGCCCAGCCTCTATTTTCTGCCTAGCTACCTGACCAATCAGTGTTTTATTATACCAATATTTACAGTGACATATTTATAAAGAAAGGAAGGAAGAAAGGAAGGAAGAAGGAAAAAGAAAGAAAAAAAGAAAAAACAAAATGTTTACTTCAGTGGAATCTCACTAGGCATATTAGTAACACTTTAGGTCAGGCTATATGCAATTATTTGAATAACTAAAGCTCATTGAGCAGTTAGCAGAATGACCATGACTACTAATGAAGAAAAGCTACATTAAAAACCCAAGTTTAAATAAGAAATAAATCCTATCTGATCTCCTGTGGATGCATTACTCTCTAAGCTAGTTGTAAACAAGGCATGAAATGGTATTAACACTCCCATAGTGCCATTAATACTTTGTTCCAATGGCTGGAGTTTCAGAAATCATATTACATCATGAGGTAAATATTAAAAAATAACATTGCAGAACAAAAAAGAGAAGAAATGTTTTGAACACTGCTAATTTCATGGATTATTAACCAATAATTACAGCTAGAGTCTGTCACAATTTGTAGACTTCTTTCACATAGCCTACTGTGCTTGAGCTTCTGTGTTTCATTATTCAAAGTCATTAACCTAAAGCTCAAGTTTTAGCTATATCCCTTCCCAATGTATCTCATGTCATTTCCTTCAGTGAACTTGAATGTTAACCCTGACATTCACGGCATTCTTTGCCATTTCACATGCTCTCTGAGATCATCTTTTCATTTGTACATTTTAAACAGTAACCACAAATAATCTAAGAACAGGAAGTTTGTCTGTCCATCACTTATTGATAGACATTTGAGTTGCTTTCTGTTTGAGACAATGGCAAGCAAAACTGTTATGGAGAGTTTGCATTGAAATAAATTTTTATTTCTCATGGGTTAAATATTGAGGAGTGGTATGACTCGTTCTTACTGTGTGTGTTTTAATGTTTTGAAGATGAGGGGATGCCTTGGAAAGTTATTGGGTTATAGTATGCACCAAGCAGAAATGCTTGTTTTGCTTCTTCCAGTTTCCCAAACATTCAGCAAATCAAGTTTTTAATGCTCTACTAAAAATCTAGGACTGTGTCAATGTAGTTTTAATAAGTGATTAAAGTGATTTCCAAATACCCAATAGTACTATGCATATTTTCTGCGCTGTCTCACTTTAGTAAGGAGTCTTTTTACTGTCTTTGTTGTGTTATTTGGTTTCTTCCTACTTTTGTTTTAAGGACAGAGTCTCGTGTAGCTCAGGTTGGCATCAAATTCACTATGTTGCTGAGGATGAATGGGAACTTCAGCTCTTCCTGCATCTACCAGCCAGCCCCCAGGACAAGAAAGCAGCACATTTACTGTATTCAGTTCTGGGGATCTAACCAGGGCTGCCTCTCCAGCAAGAACTCCGGAGTGACAAAGAAGTTACATCCTCAGCCCCTCGGGATTTCTTGAGAGGTTCTTATATATTCTGGATATAGTAGGTTTGTCAGATATGGACTTTTTTTCAGTGTGTATTTAAAGAAATATCTGCTCGCTTCAAGTGTAAAAAAAATGATTAGGATGTTCTGTGTACTGAGAAAATAATAAAAAACACAAGAGAAAAGCAATAATACATTTGAGTATTTGTTGGAAATAAATGTAGCTGTATTAATACATATAAGAATATAAATATATTCTATGGCATATGAAACAATCCAAAAAGCCAGTGAAGCAGTAAATTATGGCTAGTAATAGCTACCTCAAACAGAAGTACAAAGTAGCAGCAAGAAGAGCTATCTCCCCGCCCCCCACCCCTTGCCTTGATCTGGATTTTGTCTCCCTTCATTCCTATGACTGATCATGAATAGTTGTCTACAGTTCAGCTCATTAGCTATTAATGACTGGGTTAAAATTTCCTGTTGTTCAACCCACACAGCCTTCTAAAGGTCCATTTTAAGCTCCTATTAAAGATTACACAGGAAACAGATTGACTATTTATGGAGCAACCTTGAGCATATTTTCTGGCAGGCATCTTCCAAGGCCAGCACTGCCTCCGCTGTGGCTTCCTCGGTGCTTTACCTCACTAACTGCTAAGCCTGGGTGGGTATGGGCAAGTCTGGTCATTTTAATGAGAAAGCAGGAAGAAGGACCAGAGAGTTGTCGGTTTCCTGCTCAAGAATGAAAGAACATGTAAGCCACACCGATAATGTAGTGAGCAAAGGGCACCACATCGATACAGGTTCTGGAAACATTTCCTGCCTAAAATGTAAAGAGAAAGATAAAGGAAAGATTTTACTGTAAAAAAAAAAAATCAAATTGGTTTTATACTATAAAAAATGTTTGTAAGAAAAAAAAATGTATGTCTTCATAGTGGAACCTAAAATTTCATAGATTACTCAGGAAAAGATGGAGAGTAAACACTGGAATGTCTCTGGGTCAGTGGTAACATATGGTATCCATGAGGATCCTGGTTTGATCTTCAGAAGGCAAAGCGGGAGAAAAGTAATAAATAAGGAGTAAATAATAAATTAAAAAAATAAAAGAGAGACTTAAACATTGAGTGTTTAGCCCTAGACAGGACATGTATTTTAGTAATGTATAAGTACCACCCTTCCTCCGACAAGACACTACTATGGCTGGGGAGATAGAGAGGCATGCCTGGAAATGCTGTGCCCTGAGCATAGCATGGCTTCCTCAGAAGAACAAGTATGTCACAGAAAGAAAACGGGAACAAAGAAGGATATGAAAATAGAATGGGACTTGAGGAGAGAAAGCCGTTTACCAGGGTGATGGGAGAGTAGAGGCCATTGAGCACAATGCTTTGAATAAATGAATAAAATTGTCAGATTGAAAACATAAAAAAATAATAAAAATACATGCCTATGTTGAATCACTAACACATGACTCTCATTCTTAAAATTAAGAAGTTGCAAGTATGCATTCTATAACTTTATGATGTGGTTTATATTTTACTTTGCTATAGGGACTCACTTCAAAGGAAGAAATGAAAGGCAGAGGCAATTTTACCATGCTCTCCACTCCCCCGGTGTAACAGCTACAGGGGTGTTTGGCATATGGAGCTGCCTGTCACTTTTCTAGCCAACATTCTGCTTCCCCATCCTCTCTAGGTTTAACTACATAAATTGATAACTCAAATGCCTGAATTACCTGTTTTTCATTTTCCACAAAATCCTGATATCCAAACATTTACCAGACCACCCTAATCAATATCGTCACCAGACTGACTAGATGAGTAAGTAAAAAAATGTACATCTTAAAATACATATATACATTCAGAAAATAAAACATTAAAACCTCAAGTTGTATCCTTCCAACATCTTGACAGTAAGTAAGGGTATATCATAACTAACAGTATGCTGAGTTTCAAAGCCTCACTTTGCTCTTTAAACAAAGACCCACTTTGCTCTATAGACAAAGGTAATGATTGACTTCAGAAAAATATGTTTACTTTGGGTTTGGTTGTTGGTTTCTAGTATTGTTTCATCTGAATGAAGGGAATGTTTCTCCATTTTGAGATCAGAAATATTAAATATCAAAGCTAGAATAAAACCTATGTGATGATGAAAACATGTATTGACTTATAAAAACCAGAGTAAACACGGAGTTTCAATAAGACATTAAGTCCTACACAGTGTAAACAATACTATTACCAATATGGTATTATTTCTTTACTTGGAAAAATTAAAATAAATATGAATTCTCCTTTAAGGGAAAAGTGTTGTACTCTGAGCCCAGCTTCTCAGCTCCACCTTAACTGAGAGCTATGTGATGAATGTCCTTGATTAATAATTAAGCTGTTTCTAATGTGACCTAAGAGCAGCATTACCCTCATACTGAAGCTTATTTTATAATAGTCAATGTGTTCCAGAATAACAGGACAGAATGTTACAAATCTTCTGCTATAAAAATACTCTTTTTTAATCTAGTAATATATTTTTAAGTTTAAGATGGTTATAGATACTACGCAAGGTTAAAAATTTGTGATTTTGCTCTAGGATAAGAGTTTTAGAACTGACTTTCTTAAAGGGAAGTACAAGTTGGCCATTTATAGTAACACTCTGGAAGTAGTTCATAAATATTTTTTGAAGGAATGACTCACTAAGAAACAAATCCCAGTGTGATGACAATCTAAATTAGCCTTTAAAGTATTTGTGCTAGGATCAACTAAGAACATGAACCAGAAAAGAAGTAAGTGTAAATAGCATTTGAAGGCCAGTCATTGAGTATGGAAGTGGGATTAATCAATACATAGGCTAAAACCCAGGGAAAGTCTTCTGAAGTAAGCATCATCACACTGGAAACACTAGTGTGCTTCCAGAGTAGTTGACAGAACTGCTTCCAGAGTGTTTAAGGCTTGGCTGCCCTGCCTACCCCAGGCTTCTGCCTTCTACTGGTCCTTCTCCACTTTCCTTGTGTGCTCCAATTTAACACACTCTTTGTCTAGCTTGTACCCAGTTTTGTTAGGCTTGCTATTGTATATACACCAATAATGATAAATATTTTACTATGTAAAAATATGATTTAAAATGTGTTCTTAATTTAACCAATGCTCATCAGCAAGAAAGACTTGTATTTATTTTAAAGTTGAGAGAGAAATTTTATTGTATGTGTCAAGTTTAATCACTTGGACACCAATTTAATCTTCTTTGGCAGACACATTGTTTTTAAGTAGGCATGAAGTAGGCATTGCATACAGATTCATATAGAGGAAGCCAATGTGGGATTGGAAAGAGACTGGGTGCTAGGCAAACCTCCAAGAACTCACAGGATGTCCCTGGCCAAGTCTCCAAACAATAGTGGAGGGGTGCCTATAATCAAATGAGTAAACACCCTAAGTGTTATCACAGAACCTACATCTAACAAAGAATAGAGGTGGAGGCAGAGATTCATGGTGGAGCACTGGGCAAAGCTCCTGGTCCAGCTGAGAGCAGGGGAGGAGAGTCTATATGAGCAAGGGGATGGGGATTATGAGGAAAATTCCCAGAGTGATGGCTGGCTGGAGCTTGGGGGAGCTCACTGAATCAAGAATAGTCACTGGAGATCCACGGGGAAAAAGAGCTAGGCTCTCCAAGGGTAGGCAACTGTTGATTGGCTTGAGCAGTATATGGAGCCTTGAGGGGTGGAATTAGACTGTGTTCTTGTGCATGAGCTGACACCTTGGAGCCCATTCCCTGTAGAGGAGCACCTAACCCAGCATTGACCTTGAGATGAGTAAATCGGACTTGCCTGGAGTGGATGCGCCCAGCTGAGCTGAGCCACCTTGTAACTTCTTGCCTTTGTGGGGGAGGGGATGGGTGGATGGGGAGGGTGAGGCTAAAGGCCAACTGGGAGGGATTGGAAGGAGGGAAGTGAGAGGAAACGGTGATACATTGATAAAAATGACAGTTTTTAAATGAAAAAAAAGGAAAGAACAAAAACAAAGGAAAGAAATTTTGCTTGCTGACTCTTTAGGAGTCCAACTTCTAAACTTTGTTCAACAATTTGATTTTATTAAATGCTTTATCTGGTGTTACATTTACGACATATACAAAAGAACAAAATATTTTCTGAAAATTCTTTGGTACAGCATCACAAATCTTAAGCAGACTTAGACTCCCATGCTTTTGTCTGTTGTTATTTTCCACGCTGACTAAAAAGTAAATATTTATGTACCCATTCTAAAGCAATGTTTGAACATTAATTGTAGTCAAAGATCTTAAGCTGTTAAACCTGTTTGAAACCTGACTGAAATCCCATCTTCCCAATCTGATCCCTTCAACTTTTATTCTTCCCTCTGTATATTAAAAACATGTCATGGTTTAGCTAGTACAAACCTGAAGTAAAGAACTCTATTGTCTATATTTCCATCTACAGTACACTGCCTATGGTAAATGATAAATTGATGGTTAAGTATAAAAATTATATTATACCATAAAATTGCAATGCTCAGTATAAACTGTTCTTATACTCTATGTATTGGCTATCATTTTTTCTAAAAAAGAATAAATGGTGAATTTAGTTTATTGTGGTGGTTTGAAAGAAAATGGCTTCCAAAGGGACTTGCCCTATTAGGTGTTGTGTCCTTGTTAGAGGAATTATGTCACTATGAGTGTGGGCTTTAAGGTCTCATATGCTCAGTGAGATAGACTACTTCCTGTTGTCTATGGGATCAAGATGTATCTCCTTCTTTCCACTGAGCTGCTTCACTGGCACTGTGTCTGCCTGCATACTGTCATGTCCTGCCGTGATGATAATGGACTAAACCTCTGAAATTGTAACCCACCTAATTAAATGTTTCCTTTATAAGAGTTGTCCCACTCCTTTATTAACTGTAACACTCAGGAAATCGAGCCTTCACCTCATCTGAGCAGCTCAGCAGAGCTGACCCTGTTCATAGAGACACAGATGAGTAGGCCAAAGATGTAAGTGTGGAAGATCTGGTTCCACATGACACCTGGTCTTCCCTCACCTGGCCCACCCCTTACCTGACCCCACCTCTTACCTGGCTCCACCCCTCATCTGTCATGTAGTAGCATAGAATCCCTCCCCTTCCTCTAATCCCAATGTCTGAGAAGGTGGGAGAGCTGGCCCTGAGGTCCTAAGAGCTGAGCAGAAGCGCTGCACTGTCAGCAGTTGCAGCGCTAGGGAGAGTGGGCCACATAGAACTAATCCTGTTGTCAAAGAACCAGCCACAGAGTAGTGAGCTATGCTAGAGCTGTCTCTACTACTTGGCTGACAAATAGTCATGTGGTCAGTTGGGATAGAGATGCCCCCCTTTGCCCCACCCTCCTCCCCTGTGACAGAGGAGTGAAGAGCATACAGGAAAGTGGGCTCTGTTTCTCACCTGGGCATAACAGTAGTTTTGACTTGGTTGATGGGGAGGAAAGAGCACCTGGCCCTAAGGATCTGAGAGTGAGACTTCAGGGATATGTGACCCTCATCTACCATGTGGTGGGTTGATGTGGGAATGTCTTTCTGTATGCTGTGAATATCAGTCTTTAAATAAAGGAGCTGGTTTGACCCATGACAGGCACCATAGAAAAGGTAGATGCGGGAGAATCAGAATAGGTAGGAAAGGAAGGGCAGAGTCAGAGACAGATCGAGCCAGCCGCCCAAAGGAGCAACACATAAGGAACACAGGTGAGCCGCAGGTCACACAGCAGGATAGATTAACGGAAATGGGTTAAGATGAAAGAGCTAGCTAGCAATGTGCCTAAGCCATAGACCAAACAGCATGAACTTAATATAAGTGTCTGAGTCATTTCTGGGGGATTAAGCAACAGCGGGCAGGTAAGGGGTCTGGGGCTACAGGTCTGTGGGTTGGATCTCTGGCAGCCCTAGGCCAAGAAACCTTATTGTAACAGTGGGTGAGGGTGAGGAAAAGATACCCGCACCTATGAAGATTGGTTTCTGACCCATATGGCTTGGCCTAGCTCTGGGGTCTGGACCCATCCTCAGCTACCCAACCCCAAATAATCATTCAAAGATTATATTAACTACAGCTGTTTGGCTTATGGTTTAGGCTTATTGTTAGTTAGCTCTCACATCTTAACCCATTAATATTATTTATGTTTTGCCACATGGCTCGCGGCTTAACTGTACTCCATTACAGCTTGCTTCTTGAGCAGCTGGATCGTGCCTCTCGTGATTCTACCCTCCTTCCTCTTTATTTATGCTTGGATATCTTTCCTGACTATAAGTTGGCTCACCATAGGCCAAAACAGTTCCTTTATTATCCAATGATAATTCACAGCACACAGAAATATACCCCACATCACTAACCCTCTTTTCCTGCGACCCGTGGTGGGAGAGGGAGCTGAACATTCTCTTTACCAGTACCTCACCTGAGCAGCACAATAGAACTGACCCTATAAACAATGGAGCTAGGTCAGCATGGGAAATCTGGCCCTGCCCCTCATCTCCTATATGGTGATATGAGCAGGAGAAGGATTTTCTCAACCCCACCCCAGAAGGTCATGAGCTGACCCTGAGTTTATAAAAATGGGAGAGCTCTCCCTGCCTCTTACCAGCTGCAGCACTTGGGAGAGTAACCCTTGCAGTAGGCATTATTCCACAGACTCACACCCCTTTCTTGAGTAACACAATAGATCTGGTGTGGAAGAGCCAACTATGAGGGCATAAAAGCAAGAGATCTGGCCCTACCCCTTGTTTATCTCATCACTGAGAAGGGGAAACCAGGTATGGAAATGCAAGAAAGCTCACTGTGGTGGTGAGGACAGGGGAGAGCTGGTGGGCTGGCAAAACTTACAACTATCCAGGCCTAGGACCAGAATTGGCTCACCCTAACATCCACCTCACTTATGATCTGCTAAAGCACATGAAGGAACTGATCTTACAGACCAAAAGCTGCTGGATCTCCATGACACAGAGCAATAACAGGATATCCAAGTGGAGTCGCCATGAGGGCCCAGCATCAGTACTGGAGTAGAAAAATGAAGCCTAGAAACAGATCAATAATTGTTAAAATAAATAAAAAGTTCCCACTTCCAGAGACCCAAAAAACTGCCCACAATGTTTGACTGTCATCCACATCCACATTTAGAGGTCTAGCTCAGTCTCAGGTAGGTTTCCTGGCTACCAGTCCAGAGTCAATGAGTTCCTAGTAGCTCGGGTCAGGTGTGTCTGTGGGTTTCCTCATCATGATCTTGACTCCTTGCTCCTATAATCTCTTGTCCCTTCTTTGGCTCCACTAGTAGTTCAGGCCAGTGCTTAACTGTGGATCTCTGAATCTGCTTCCAATAGTTGCTGGACGAAGGTTCTACGATGACAATTAGGGTGGCCATCAATTTGGTTACAGGAATTCTCCACTATTAATTTGGGTTTAGCTGGGGTTGTGTTTGGGGTTTCTTGGGTATTTCCCTAGCACCAGGTTACCCCCTCATTCCAAAACGGCTCCCTCTATCAAGATATCCATTTAGTTGTTCCTCCTCTCTGTCCCTTCACCAATTCAATTGGAAACCATTCCCTAATCCTGGCTCAGCCTGGATAAAGGAAGGAGGGGCTGAGTCCTTCCCAATTGATATGCCAAAGATATTTACTCTCCCTGGGAGTCCTTACCTCCTCTGAGAAGTGGACAGCAGCGCATGGTGGGTAGGGTGAGGGAGGTGACTAGGAAGACGGAAAGGAAGGAGGGGAACAGGTTGGTCTGTAAACAAAAAACTTTTAAAGAAAAAATAATTCAAAAACAGTTTTTTAAAAAGAGTTACTATGGTCATGGTGTCTCTTCACAGAAATAGAAATCCTAAGACAATTATTAACAATAATTTACATGGAAAAAAGTATTACACATAAATTTTATTAGAATATTCCCAATTAATGAACTACAGTTCTCTCATAGTCTGTTATCATGTGGTTTTCACATGATTTATCTTTAGTGATTAAATGTATGGAAACTAACTAAAGTAAGGAAAAAATAAAATTACAAGTAGTACCTGAATTTATTTAATGACAATCATATTTTGGTTAATATATTAGAATATTATGGGTTAATAATCTGTTTCTTACCCTAATCTACTTGAATGTATTCTTATTAGAATATTATGAGTGAAATGTATCTTCTCATAACTAAAACTTTTCTTTGCTATACCAAGTACTCATATGCAGTAGACCCTCATGTTAGCTGTACAATACCTATAGGCTGTGAACAAGTTCAGTACCAGTAAATAAATGATAAAGATTACATACTATATTGTGACTTTTGGTATCTTTAATCATACAAAAGTAACAACCTACATGCCTTAATTCACACAGTTATGATGGGATTTTTAGGATGTGGCATTTGATATATTTCCTTCTTCATGAATTGCTGAGAAGTAATTAGGTGGAATTCAGTTTCTGACTGGTAATGAGAAAGTTTCAGTAAACATACCTTGGAGAGCAAATATCTTAATGTCATATTGTTTGTTAGGAAAAACAATGATGAATAAAACCCACAACGTGATGTATTTATGTATATATTGTAGAGCTGAGGTATATCTCAGTGGGAAGAGGTATATGCTTACCATTAGTATGGTCATGGTTCAAATTTCTAGCCTCACAGCAAAAAGTGAAGAAGTTGGAAACCATATATCACATCTTCAACCAAACTTGCTATTATCTGTTTTGGTTTTGGGGGAGGTGGGAGAGAGTATAGACTACTTAATGCCTATTAACTATATCTGTGTTGTTCTGATTGTCTTCACTTTATGATTTATGGTGTTATGCACCTTTGCATGTTCTTACTAGGATATTATCTCTGGAGAAATGGATATTTAAAGCATTTGCCTACTTCTATGTGAGATTTTTATTAGTGAGTTCTGAATGTTCTTTATAATTTATAAATGTAAGATCCTAATCTGATTTGTGATTCATAAATATTTTCTCCTACTTTTTAGATTGCCATCATCTTTCCTGGTGGGATATGTTGCAAAAACAATTTCTAATAAAGTCCAGTTATTCTTAAGAACAAAATGATGCTGTTTTGTTTTTAAATAAAACAGTAGAAAAAACATATATAAATTTGAACCCCTAGAGAGGAAATGGAAAATTCCAATAAAATCAACCTCAGAAAAACTCTTACATTCATGATAATAACCATCAAATAAAATTAAGAAAAACAGAGAAAGAAGTGAAAATTGAATCACATTTTGAGACAAATAATATGGTAAGCTGTGGGAATAAAAACAACCACATATGCAAGTACTAAAGTTTGAGAAGATTTAATTATTTGATAAAGTTCAAAATTGTGATTTTTGGATAACAATATTTAAAGCAAGAACTATACAAACACTGAAAATATTATAATGGGTCAGAAGATATCCCGAAATTTTGAAGAAAATTTGAGTAGTAGAAGCTATGTTAATGTCAGGAGAAAATGCTAGGTTAAAAAAGAAACAAAATTAAATTGCTGTGTGCAATATGAAGAATACTATGTATGATAACCTTTGTAACTTATTCATCAGAACACAGCAGCTTAGATATATTATTTCAATTTTACCCAAACTGAGGATTAAAACACACAGAAGAGATAAAGCCATAGCTAAAAATCTAAGATTAAAAGCATTAATCCAACATGGTGCTACTGGTTGCATAACACCCTGACTCCAGAGGTCATTGTGAACACAGAAAGCATAACATTCTACAGTCTATGAAACATGGTGTAAAACGCCTCAAACAAGGCTTTAAAATATCCAATATTAAATAAGCAAAACTACAAAATCCATACTAAATATTGAACACATTCTTAGGTATGTCTCAAGGGGTTACATTTTCAAGTTCACTAACAAGTTCTACCATGCAATCATATTGGAAAACTAACATCTTTAAAGGTAAAATTCTATACAAGAGGGTGGACTAAGCTAAATTTTTATATACTATTTATTAAAATATGTTACTTAATTTTAAAAGTATATAACAATTAGGTTAAGAACCATCGTAGGTTGTATCAGTGACAATAAAGCCACGTTTGAACTTAAAGTAATGAAGGGCAGAAGCAAGAAGGTCAAAGAGGGAAGACCATAAAGAGGAGAGGAGAGCTGACTTCATAAGCTCTGTAACAAGTCCTCCATCCTGGACTTTCCTAATTCATATGCAACTGAGCAGCAGTTTGATAAAAACTTGATAAAAGCTGAAGGAGTCATAGGAAATGGAGAACATCAGGAGAACATGGCCCTCTGAATAAAGTAAGCAGGGCTCACATGGGTTTACAGACACTAAAGATGCAAGTGTTTGACCTACATGGGTCTGCACCAAGTCCTCTGTGTGTATGTTGTGGCTGTTGGCTTGGTGTTTTTGTGGGACTCCCAACAGTGGGAGAGGGTGTAGCTCTGACCTTTTTGACTGCTCTTGGGACCCCTTTCCTCCATTCGCTTGCCTTGCCCAGCTTCAATATGAAGGCTTGTTCCTTGTATTTTTGTATCCTATTTTGTCTTGTTTGGTTGTTGTCTCTTGGAGGCCTGCTCTTTTCTGAAGAGAAAGAGAGGGATAGTGGCTCTGAGGAAGAAGAGAGCTAGGGGTATTTGGGAGCGACTGAGAGGGGAAACTGAGGTCTGGACACATTTATGAGAAAACAATCTATTTTCAATAAACTGAGAGTAGGATGGCAGTATAAGATTATCAGGCCTGATCTTTTCACTGATTGTGACAAAATATGAGATCCCATTCTAGTGCCTATACCAAAGGAAGTTACATTAAAAACAACAAAAAATGATTTTGGAGAAATAAAGGAGAAACAAGAAACCAATTTGTGGAGGAGAGAAAACAAGGTAACTTTTAGATTCTAAATTATGACAAAGGCGTAATTCCTGAAGCAAGTCATACACTTTAGTAAATAATGGGGTAGGCTACAGGAAAATATTTTTAGGGGTATTTGGAGAAAACCTACTCCTAAAATTTAAGCTTGAATTATAAAGCTAACCCAGTGTGTATGAGAGCTTGCTATTTAAAGCCTTAGCACTGTAGTGTGTGTCCCAGCATCCATACAGATGCTGACTGTAGACATGTGCATCCATAAATCCAACCCTGTGCAAGGAGTACACAGGAAGTCTGCTGGGGCTTTCTGGGTGACCTCCCTGTTCCAGCTTCAGTCAGTGACAGAAACTTTCCTCAAAATAAATAAGTAAGTAAGCAAGCAAGCAAGCAAGCAAGCAAGCAAGCAAGCAAGCAAGCAAGTAGATAGATAGATAGATAGATAGATAGATAGATAGATAGATAGATAAATAAATAAATAGAGCAAACCCCTGAACATACTCTTCTGACCTACACACACACACACACACACACACACAGAGAGAGAGAGAGAGAGAGAGAGAGAGAGAGACAGAGACAGAGACAGAGACAGAGACAGAGGAAGAGAGAGACATGCTGCATATATCACATTGACACATATGTCAAGTTGATAAATATAAAATTAGAATTGCTTTTATATTTATACAGTCAGAAATGTCTTTGACATTACAAGGTGCTACTGAGTTGGCAAGATATCTCAGTGGGTAATGGTGCTTGAAACAAATCTTAATGACATGAATTCTATCTCAGGGACCCACAGGATGGAAGGAGAGAACAGACTTACAGGTTGTCCTCTGACCTCCACATATAGGCTGTGACATGTAACACTTCACCTTCTTCCTTGTAAATATAGAAATGTAATTCTAAAATATTGAATCAATATTATCAATATTTATTTCCCAATTATAGGTGCATATTATAATGTACATGAACTTTGAAATATATTGAACAAATTTATAAGTTAGTTTAAAGGAACTTTAAATCCTTTGGCAACCATAGGAAGAAGAAAATGATGTGCTGTATGGAAAAAAGGGATGATTTTGCTAGGAGCTGGACAGAATAATCTCACAGCACAATGAGGCTGAAAAGGAAAATGACGGAAGCTTATACATAAAACATATCGTATTTTTTCTTCATAAACTGAACCTGAAAGCCTTACATTCTACATTTGTCCACTGCATGCCCTACATAAAACCTTAAGTCTTACAATATGCTGGCCACCAGTGAGAAGTGAGTCAACAGCCCTTGCCTCCACTCTTTATTCAGTATCTGGCTATCAGAGAACAAATCTAAAGGACAGTCACCTGAGACAGAGTGGGTTTGCCTCATGCTGAATACCTCTGTCTCTTTGCTGGAAATCAAAGTCCCTTATCCTGGATTCCACATAACCACCCTAGTACCAAGCCCAAGAGCACACCACATGTATGAAAGGAAGCCCGTTAACGTCATTTATGAACTACTCAATAGAAGTGCACAAGGCTCCTGCACACGATGCTCTGTCGTTCGTGACAGATAAGGCTCAATAAAGAAAATGACACATCTTCTTCACCTGGTGACTGTATAACACAATGCTTGTTGCCTAAGATAGGAATGAGATCTGGGTGGGGGGGGGCTGATCTTTTTGTTTTAATTGTTCTATTCCTAATGTAGGGGTTAAAACCAGGAAGAAGACATGTTCTATGGCCTTGGTTTTCAACCATTATTTCCTCATCCATATTTTTCAGACAATGTTTTTCTAATAAATTTCTATATTATATTAACACTACATATATATGTTTGATATCCATTATATACTTATTTTTGATTTATACATTAATGTTTGATTACTCCCCCAAGGGTCAATGTTTTGTCCCTTTGGAGAGATATCATTTCATGGAGATTGCACAGTTAATTCACACCATTGGATGCTATCATATTTTGATGCAACTTATATACCTTTTGCCCTAATTGCAAAACTGGAATGGGTCACTAAATTTTGCTTTAATCCTTAGGAAAAAGACTCAACACTGTATTTGTGAAACTGCTATGGGGAAATCACTTAGATTAAGTAACTAAAAAGAATGAGTCAATTGGAGTTTTTCTGACACAGAGTCAAAAACAGAACTTTTTTATCCTTCCCACTACTGGAACATAAGAGGAAAAAAAATATGCCACGGTTTGAGAGACACTCTACATATAATTAGCCAATTATGGGCAGTTTAATGACACTCTATTCTTATCATATATCTTGGTTCACTAAGGAGTTGGAATTCCAGAGAAGCACATTAAATAAGCCTACCTAAGCCTGGGATTGAATGGTATTTGCATATTGAACTAGATTTGCTTACTAGTTCTTATTAACTACATTTATTCTACCAAATATTTGAAATTAAAAACAGAAAACCATGCTAGAAAGGGCCTGCTATACGTTCTCATATATACACAAAGGAAGGTTTCCCTTCCCTAACAAATTGCTGTACTCTTTGAAATCACAGATGCTTCATATTGTATAATGTGCTGTTTGTGTCTTCTGTGTGGCAGAAGAATCAACTTCACCCGTTTAAATGAGGAATGAAAAAGCAAGATGCATCTTCTTTCTAGCCCTGCTCACCCCCTACATTAATAATGTGTCTCGACCCCATCTGCCTCAAGGTGAAAGTAAATAGCTTTATGCCTCCATGATGCATCCATCAAGGTTTCTGAAAGAACTTAGAAATAGGCTGGATATGCATGTTTTATTTATTTATTCTTATTGCTTATTTATTTAGGACTATTTGTATATTTAAATATGTTTATTTTTGTTCCTGCCAATGGAAAGAAATGTTCATGCTCTATGTCTTAAGCTTTCAGAGAAGAATTCTGAAATGAAAATAAATGATGCCATGAATTTTTCACACTGCCATCACCTGATGGAATAAGAGTGAAGTCAACCATGCACAGGATGACTCGGGATTCACACAAATATGCCTGGAATCAGGCCACATGCGAGCTTCATGCCCTTGAAAAAGACTGCTTCGGTTTTCTGAGTCTGAGTGTGCTAGCTTTCAAGCTTTCCTGTAAGGATCACAAAGCCAGAAAGCATCCTTGAAACATTTCCAGTACATTGTAAGCATCCATACATACTAGTAATTAATGATAATAAATTATTGTTTCTTAATTTTCTAGAGATTGATGTCCCTAGTATTGGAAAAAAATTTCAACTTTATGAAAGCATTCACATACTCATATACTAATTCAAGTGTTAATGTATTTAAAGTGAAAATCTCTGGAAGAGAATACGAACAAACACAAAAATTATAAATTCTGGTTATGATACACTGTAACTTGAACTTCATAAGCCTTATAAGCTAAAAATTGGTAAAGAGATTAATTTTTGTCTCCTTCAAAATTGACCTAAAGGGTCCAAAAATATGCTTTTCAAACAGATAGGACAGATAAATTTCTGAAGTTTCTATTAAAATGTAGATTCTGATTAAGTCACTCTGAGAGGGGTTCTTTGGTGGGGGTTCTTCTCTGCAAATCTTGTTTTAAATGAGGGGATCTATGATTTCATATATTACTTATGATGAAGGATCTTGGTCAGCACGCTGTATCAGAGACGATCACACTTGTGTGTATTTCTATAACTGCAGATATTACCGAATAGCAAGCCAATGAAATCAACTTTCTGTGTATGCTCCTGAGTCTAATAGACACAGGGAATAAATTCAAACTCTAGAATTAAAATACCCAGTATGAAATAAAACAAAAGGCTAAAGTTCTGATCTGTAGTGAGAAAAAATAAAATTAATTAATGAAAGAGGAAATGGATGTCATTTAATACTTTCGTTGAGACAATACAATGTTTCAAGAAGCTTGGCGTTAGGGCATTGTATTGTAGAACATTGAAACGCATATAAAGAACAGTGAACCAACACAAGTGCTTGGATGCACAGAGAGAGTGAAAGGGATGCAAGTTTTATAAGGAGATGTGACTTTAAATATATAGTGACAAGAAATATTTATATAGTTAACAAGAAGAAAAATACAGAAAGTTAATATTTTGTTAGCTTATTATGTGATACATATGTTTAATGTAATTAGGATAAAATGGTTTTCCAATAAATGATGTTAACAAACCAGAGAGGTTTCTTCTCTCTAACTTAGTGTCTTTTAAGAAATGAAGTCAAAAGAAATTATAGAAATTGTAAAAGAAACTATGAAATATTTATTATCTATCTAGACACAGAAAAACTATAATGCATAAGCACCATAACCACAAAAATGTTGAAAATTAAGATTAAACCCATAAAACCAAAGTTATAACAAAGATAACTGTAGAAATAAATCAACAGGAAAATGATGTCATAAAAATAAAGAATATTTATCATTAAAAATAAATATGCATTTAATATGAAAATATACTTGACTGACAAAACTGGAAACATCAGTTGAATTTTTATTTATTTTGATAGGAACCAAAAAGTTTCTGGCAGCAGTCTAAAGAAACAGGTGTGCCTGTATGCCTAGTGAAAACATAACCGACTTAACTATTTTAGAAGGCTACTGGGCAGGAGCTCCTGAAACTTGGATTGGGCCCATTCTGCACTTGACAGCACTGTTTTTATAACACATTAGGGAAAAAAAAAAAACCCTAAGATTCAGCACACCATTCAAAATTCATTTTCCAGTGAAACTTCCATAGAAACTAGTAGGAAACTATTTCCTGGATAGTCTTTTACATCTTAAAAAGAAAGATACAAACATGTATGGTCTGAGGACTAAAAAATATATATATATTTGTGTATAGCACATTTTCAAATGCCCATGTTTGGAGATTATGTAGAAATTATGCATATGATTTATTATTGCATAAACCTATGGTAGCAGGTAAGATGGTGGCCAGAGAAAAATAATCTCTTTTATAAAACTTTTGGTATTTTCTGGATTATGGGCCATAGGTAATTATTATCTAAAAGTTGCTTATAGAATTCAGTTATTTTCCTCATTACTACAGCTGTAATAAAAATTTAAATCATATTTTTCTTTCTATTTTTACACATGCATTTCTTGGTGCTGGGGGTTAAATTCTGTTGGAGCTTCATAACTGCTTCATTGGTGCTTACACCGATTGACATCTCTAACTCCTAAACTGTTGTTTGTAAAGCACCTAGGATTCTGTCATTAAAATAAACAACAATTTATTTCATCATTTGTCATACTGACCATGTTTTTCTAGCTGTTGAATGTACAGATTTTCGTAATTATACACAACTTCTGTTCTCTATTGTGCCTGTTGTAGAAAAGACATTGCACTCAGTGCTGTGTGGACTCCGAATATTCACATACTGGATCTCATTTCCATAAGACCCAAATTGTCCATTTTTTTGTCTTCTTCAATTGTTAACCTAGAAGGTCTTATATAAACTTTTTCTTTGTTTCCAAATACCCCTTCTATAATTATTTTCTTTCACTTCTTATATATGCAGTTATTCTTCTGAGTCTTTTTGCTTCAACTATAAAATAGTAATATAAATCTCAATCGTGTAGGGTATATGTAAATATAAAATAAAATTACTTCAGTCATTCGTAATTTCAGAAGTTTGGGGGATTGCGGCAATAGAATCCTTGTGTTGAGTTGAATCCCATTTGGGGCATACATAGAGAGAAACTGTCACACGAGAGGAAAAGTCAGAAAAATTATTAGCTAAGCTACTAAGAAAACTACAAAAACAAGTGACATTTTCTATGTGACACTGTTTTTTATCATAATTATCTTGTTTTTCTTTATTAGTGATGCTGTCACATTAAACTTTATTTTGTATGCTCTCTTTATGTTTATACTACATATCGCCCTTTCAGTAGAACGCTGTTTAAAGAAGCATGCATTTCTTACTTAAGTTTCTGATATAAGGATATCATCAATAAACTTGATAGAGCAATAACACATTTTCTTGATTGATTGGAACACTTGAATGAGAAGTATGTAAGTATTCTGTAAAGAATGATCTTACATAGGGATCGACATGTAAATGACAACCTTTTGCTTATTTATATATTTTCACAAGAGATATGCTCACCTACAAGCACTCCCTTCATGCCCAATACCTCCCTAGGCATCACTGATTTATAGGAATACACATTTGATGGCGACTGATGTACCTATTAAAATATAATTCAAAACACAGCTTCTCTCAGAGACCTGTCAACTTCTTGTACCAGAGTCACATGCTCTCTGACCATTTTTGAGCTGTCTGTTTCATGTTGTAATGAAGTTTCTTGGTCCTGGGCAGCCTGAGGTTCTAGACCCACAGACCCCTTAGCCGCCTGCAGCTGCTCAAGCCCCCAAAATGACTCAGACGCTTATATTAACTTCATGCTGTTTGGCCTATGGCTCAGGCACATTGCTAGATAGCTCTTGCATCTTAACTCAACCCATTTCTATTAATCTGCCTGCTACGTGGCCCGTGGCTCACCTGTGTTCCTTACATGTTGCTCCTTGGGTGGCTTTCTCGATCTGCCTGACTCCGCCCTGCTTCTCCTACCTATGCTGTGATTTCCCCTCCTACTTTTTCTATAGTACCTGTCATGGGCCTAAACAGCTCCTTTATTTAAAGATTGATATTCAAAGCATACAGAAAGACATTCCCACATCAATTTCACCTATAGACTTGGACTTTGTTTCATTTGTTGTCCTGTATAGGCTTTAGCCTGACTTTCTTTTATAGGGAATTGTGATTTTTCAAATGCTCCTGATTTTTCAATCCCATGTTCTCAGTAACGACCAAAGGGCCTGAAACATAGTTTACTAATGTTTGTTAAGTTGCAATTAATTAGAGACTTTAATTAATTAATTAATTAATCATGTTTTATGTGTATAAAATTAGGATATCTTGTGAAGTAAACTTGAGTAGGGAAATGATGTATGGATACAAGTTATACATAATTTTGCAATATACTTCGGGGATAAACTTAACAAGATTATTCAAAGATTATACCTTACCATCTCATATAGAATTGAATACAAAGAGAACTGTACAGTACTTTCATATGAGAGCATACTTCAGAATTCTGTCCATAGAAAAATCAAATATTGAGATGTTTATGTCATGAGGCCGGGATCTATTTCCTTGCTCATGGGAAGAATCTAGGCCACAGCCCTCTTTACAGTCATTGACTGGTCTTTCTGTTGAGTAGAACCACTGTTAAATCCTTACTGGTTTCAAGCTCTGGGACTTACCTTTCAAAACAGTGAAACAGAACAAACTTCTCTTTGTAAACTACTAAGTGTTAAGTAGTTCTATACATCACTGACAATAATAAATACATTTAAAACAAATGCCTACGACACATAGCAGCTACTGAATTTGTGTCAGTGAATACCTGTTTCTGGAACCTACTGGCTGGTGTTCTACACGGCACTTGATTGTATTTCTTATAATACTTTCGGTTTCCTCTATCTCATGATAAATGGTAGCTTTTAGGTATCGACATCATTAGTCTTAACTGTTCTACTTCCTTGTTATTTGTAAATTTAAAAAAAGATTTGATGTGCTAAGAAGACTTGATAAGAGGAAATATCAACAAATCTGGACTATTCTGCATCCAAGTGTGTTGACTTTAAGATCACTGACAGACTTTAATATACATCAAGTGAGAAAGCACAAAGATTACATAACAATGTTATTAAAATAAACTCAATAAAATCTGTTTACCTGTATTTTTATATAGTTACATAAGTATATACATTGTAGATTATGCAAGTATATAAAAATTACAACATTTTTAACATTAGGAAAATATTGCATGATTTAAGGGTTTTATTTTGCTTACAAACACATTTACCCTTGCTCTACACTTTTGACATGTGTCTGATCACATCAAATCAAGGGGTCAGGCTGCTGGGTAGAGAAGAAACTGAGCAGAGAAGAAAGGACTTGGTTCCTCAATTTTCTCCCTTTGGGAATGCCCTCTATATAATTACATTACACATTTCTTTTTTATGGCACTGGTACTTTCAGGGACATTTATTTCCATAATTTCCTTTCCAAACAGGTTTATTGTGGAACTTATAATTGTAGGCTGAGCACTCACGTGGTAACCCACAGTTCACACTAAAACTGACATTGGCATTTATCAGTTTAGGGGTGGCCTTGTTAAAAGCTTATAATTAATACATAGCTTTATTAAAAAGAGGGAAAAAGTCATTAAATCATATGCAAAGTATAAACAAACTTCTAAACTTATGACATTATCAAGAAGTTGGCTGTGCCTGTGCTGAGAGGCTCTGCTCTTAGCAGGAGCTAATCATGCAGATCACATAATAGTATGAAAGTAAACCTCAATCATCACCTGAGAAAAGGTCAAAAAAGGAAGCAACACATATGTGAATCAAATACACAGTAACAGATTGATAATATAGAAATATAATTTCAAGACCATTGATATGGTTACTATTTTCAAAGAAATATATTTTTGATGCCTCTTGTCCCGTCCAGCATCCTTTATCAATGACACAAAATTCATTACAAATCAGTCACTGAGAGCTGTGCAGAAAGAATTTAAAGATAACAAATGTCAATTTGATATGAAGAACGAAATTAACTGATGAGAGAGAGAGATGCTCAGTGTTACAGTTTTCCTAGGTCAGTGGGGTGAAAGTAAGGCATTGTTAAATGGTCTTGGGAGGGATACTTATATATTGAGCTTCCTTTTAGTCTTTATTATACATAAATTCTGTGTTATTTTGGTTTTGATTTTATATGAATGAGTGAAATGAGTTCATGCCTTTGAAAGAGAACATAGACCTTTCTCCTCTGCATGACAGAGTAGTTTGGGGCCTGTGAGCAAACAGCTCCTTCTCTGGAAACTACCCACATCACCATCATGGCAACCCAGCTGCTTGGAACACGTTAAGATCACTGTGAGAATACTCCAAATGTAAGCATCATACTCTGGAACCTTGAACCTGCTGTAGAAGGTCTATTTAAGTCACAACCACTTCAGACAATAGTATAAGTCAGCATCCTACACAAGACAAGCTTAAGATGACCCAGCAAATATTGTCATCCAAATAGAAAGGTAACACGTTTCCAATAAACCTACAATAATATAGTAGCTGGTACAAGCACTCATGCTATGATTGATGTAAATTATGTCCTTCTTTTGCGTACAACACCTCCTCTTGAAGGTATGCCCAAGCTGTTTGCCTTACCTTTTGAATCACTCCCCCATGCACTACTTGATTGTTTCACATGATCACCAGTAAAAGGCTTCTCACTAATAGTTTTTTGCCTACTTGGGTTTTAATTCAAAATAAGTGAGCATAGGTAGTAGCTTAAAGATAAGACGGAGGGCTAAAGAATCAAGAACAGCTTCTACCAAGGGTCTCTGGAAGGAATAAGAAATAAGGGTAAGAAAAAGTAGACAATCAATATGCAAAATGCAGAATGTGGTGGATGACAGACTATGGGCCCTGATTGCTGGAAGGATACATGAAAATTAGCAGGCCTTGAAGATTCAGGGTCCCAGCATCCAAGATTGGGAACTATAATACCAACTGATATGACCACTACTGATACTAATATAGTTACAAGCTACTTGGGACTAAGGATTTCAGAGCTATCCATTGCCATGATGCTAGCAAACACAAGTCAACTAGGAATCTAACATAAGCCACTGACAGTAATCTTGAAATTCTAATTTTAGGGCCTGGATCCCTAAGGTGTAGAAAGCAAAGAGGTACCAGGGAAGCAATAGGTACCAGGAAAACCAGTACCTATGCTGGGTTGTCTCATCAAAGGGAGAAATATACAAACTATAACCTATTTCTCACCCAGAAGACTAGGGACAGAGGTAGTTAATAATCAGATGACCTTTGCACTACATCAAATTCTGGCCAAACTTTAAGATGTTATATGTAGTCAAACTATAGAACCCCTCTTTATGGGAGATATCACATATACTTTCTTAGCTTTATTGTACACAAAGAATTTGTAGGTACAACTTTTTTCAACAAATTGTGTTGTTAGATATATCAACACTAAAGTCTTGTTTTTCAGCTTCTCACAATTTCCACTTCAGAAAAGCAAAAACACCCCAGAAAGCATAGTGTTTAACATTTTTTTTAAAAAAAAAACTTAGGTAAAGAATAACTTTGTGATTTGAAACATCAATAGATCTTCCTTAGTGGCTCAACAGAAAGACACAACTTATTGTAATTATTTATAGATTAAAAACTAGAAATTAATTTATTCATCAATATTTTTGTATAGATATCACTTTTGCAGTCACACACAGAAATGCATAAAGTAGCAAAATTTGAGTTGCTGTACAAATACGCTAATATCAAAGACAATGCCCTGATTTCTTGTAATGACTTGTAGTGAATAAGTGGAAACCAGAACCTTAAGGAGGTCGTCTACTTCAGCATAAGAATTCCTAGTTTCAAATTTTATTGGGCAAGATTTGATTCCCATTGAACTTTTGTTTGTGGACAGATGAGATGAGTTATTCAACATTTTCTTTCCTTTTTTGAACTATGTGAAAAATAACATTTTATCAGGTTGTAAGGGTTATTTTCTTCATATTTTTTATTTCTCTTCTGATTTTTTTCTTTATTTTTCTGCTAATTTGAGGTTATAATCTAAGTAATACTTTATCCCAGGAGCAAAAGTCAGTCTTCTCTGAATTCAGTTTTTGCGAAGACCTCATCTAACAAATGAGATGAATTGGTAATGAGAACTGATTCCAGAAATTATTAAAATTATGAATCCAAGAACATATATTTAGAAATTCAAATGTGTACCTATATGAAATGTCAGATGTCTCTTGAAGAATCATTTGACAAGAATTTCAATTAGATGTGGAGATTCATGATTATATATTCATGAAAAACTTCACAAAATAACCACACAAAATCAACAAAATTAAACTAGCAAAAAATAAAACTGCATAGCAGAATATATTGTAAAATGACTCCCACAAATAAATGGTAAAGACTTTGTAAAGCACAAGATAGATAATAAAATAAAGTTGGGATGATGCTTCCATTGATAAATTGTTATTATGCAAGAAAGAAGACCTGGGTGATCTGCAACACTCATTTAAAATACTACATATGGGTAATTTACAGTTATAATCCCAGAGTTGGAAAGGATGAGATACAAAAATCTTTGTGACTCACTGGCCACCCAGCCAAGCTTAATCAATGGTGAGCTGAAGTTTTCAATGAAAATTCTCTGACTTATAAAAAGCAAAGTATTTAGCATCAAAGGAAAGAAACACAGTGTTGACTTTTAATCTCCAAAACACAAGCATGCACACACTCACACATGAACTTAATATGCACACACACAGACACACACACACACACATACACACATACACACATAGACACACACACACACAGACACACACACACAGAGACACACACACACACACTATCTCTGTGTAAAATGCTTGTTTTATACTATATAGACTTCAGAATGTAATCACTAGTCAAACTTACTGGGAAAAAGACACTTAGCTATTGTGTGGGAAAAGACTAGACTAAGAAAAAACAGAAGTTGAGGTGACTTTATGAGCTTTATTTACTCTTTTTTGGAATCACAGAAATGATGGAATTGGGGTTCTAAGGTTCCAAGTAGAAGCAGACAGAGAGAGAGAGAGAGAAAGAGAGAGAGAGAGAGAGAGAGAGAGAGATTTGGCTGTAGTAAGAGGTTTCGGGCCTAGCCTCAAGGTGTAGGCCTGCAGACCCACAGACCCACAGAGGCACACAGGTGCTTACAATAGTTTTAGGCTGATCAGTCTAAGGCCTAGGCATATAACTTGCTAACTCTTTAACCTTAAACTAACCCATGACTTATTTCCTGTTCAGCTGTGGAGTTCGGTACCTTTTCTCAGATCTGCATAGTTGTCCTCTGCATCTTCTGGCTTCTCTCTGGCATTCTGCTCTGTTCTTCTTGTTCCTAGAGTCTTCTTAGTCTGATAGCCCTGCCCACATTTCCTGTCTGCCTTTGGCCAATCAGCACTTTTTATTGAACTCATAGGCGGGGACAACATAATCCCCCTACATCTAGCCTTGACAAATGGAGAACTGCTTATGAATAAGTTAAAGTAGTCACAGCACAGCCTTGGTCACACATTCTTTTTTTTTTTTTTTTAAACTTTTTGCAGATATTTCTTGATTTCTTGTCTTCACTTATGATCCCCACTCTAAAGTCATGAACTATACATTCTATGTGCCTTCCTTGTATTGCCAATGGTTACTAGCATTTTGTTGCACTGACATTAAGAATTCTATTAAAAATTGTTCTATCAAGATATCTATTTCATTGTTCTTTCTCTCTGTCACTCCCCCAACCCAACCATCCCACTCCCTCATGTTCTCTTCCCACCTCTCCTTTCTCCCTTCCTCCTATGGCACCAATTTACTTAGGAGATCTTATCTATTTCCCCTTCACAGAGGAATCAATGAATGTCTTTTTTAGGTTTCTCCTTGTTACCTACCTGCTCTGGAGTTGTGGACTGTAGCCTGGATATCTTTTGCTTTACGTCTAAAATCCACTTATAAGTGAGTACTTACCATGTTTGTCTTTCTGGTTCTGTGTTACTTCACTCAGGATGATATTTTCTAGTTCAATCCATTTCTTGAAAATTTCAGGAAGCCATTTTTTTTTTCTTCTTTTACTGTTGGATAGTAAGTACTCCATTGTGTAAATACCAGAGGGTTTTTTTTTTTTTTAACTCTTTCTTCTTTAAGGAACATCTAGTTTTTGTTTTTTTTTTTTTACAGGTTCTGGCTATTACAAATAATGCTGCTATAAACATAGTTGAGCTACTCTACTTGTGGAAAAATTTTTGCATCCTTTAGGTATATGCCCAAAAGTGGTATTCCTGGAGTATTAGGTAGATTAACTCTCAATTTTCTGTGAAAGAACCATATTGGTTTTTGTAGAGCAATTATGTAATTACATTGTAAATAATTGTCCCACCTACTGGTTCAATAAAAATTTTGATTGACCAAAGGCAGATGGGAAGTATGGGTGGGACTACCAGACTAAGAAAACTCTGGGAGCAGGAAGAGCAGGGCAGAGATGCCACAGAGATGCCAGAAAAGCCAGCAGATGCAGAGGACAACTATGCTGCTCTAAGAAAAGGTACCGAGCCAAATGGCTGAACAGTACAAAAATTGTGGGTTAGTTTAAGGGAAAAGAGTTAGCAGGTTATATGCCTAGACCTTAGGCTGATCAGCATAAAATTAATGTAAGTACCTATGTGTCTCTGTGGGACAGTGGGTCTGCAGATCTATAAGTCTGTGGGTCGACAGGTCCAAATGAAGCTAGGCTGGAAAGTCCAGGCCAGAAACATAATACTACAGATTTCCAAAGTGTCTGTATAAGTTTATATTCCACCAGCAATGGTGGAATATTACCCTTACTCTACATCACCTCCAACATAGGCTACCATCAGTGTTTTTAATCTTATCCATTCTGACAGGTGTAAGATGGTATCCTAGAGTGGCTTTGTTGATTAAAAAGAAAAGGAGTTGGTGAACACACAAGATAATAAGTAAAAAAATGTGGAGTAATTAGTTTAGACTAATGCATCCACTGCTGTATTACCTTTATGTTCAAGAACACCTATTATGTTTATTTTTTCTCTAAATAATGAAATTCTAATAATTTATACAGCAAGAGAAAATAAATGTTCTTCTTCCAAGGAAACACAAGTGTTAAAATTTATATTTAATCAAAAAGAAAGCAATTACTTTTTGGAGGTGTGGAAATACTATATGTGTATTTTGAATGCCATTCTTTTTATATATCTTTATTTGGAATCCATCCAATATATAAGTGAAAAATTAATCTTTACTAATAATGCTATCATGGAGCCACCTTACAGAATAGTAATTTAAATTTGTTCCAAATTTTTCCAGAATCAATTCTATATTCTTTCCATCTGGTTTGTAATTTATTTTTTTTCAAAGTAGATGTTAGCAATAACCACACTTTATTTCAATTTTAAAGAAATGTATTACTTATAATGGCTATTTTTAATTAAATTCTTAACTATTAATCATGTTCTCTTTATATCTCTACACTCTAATATTTTATTTTCTGGAACTTTCTTCAGACCTATCACTTTGATCTTAGCTATTCTAAGTGTTCTCTCTTCTTTAATCTTGAGCTCATGGGATAAAGAGAAGTTGAAAACAGACATTACTTCTAGATTTTCAGCCATTTAATTGATTTTAAGACTATCAATGGACTTATAGTCATTTATGATATTATGAAGACTATCAATAGAGGAAGCAGTGTAGTACCATAACTTGCAGTTCAAGTACACTCAGAAAACAGTTCACTTGTCATAAAAGCTGGTACATTGGACAATTTGTAGATTTGGTTTATTTAATTTTTGAGAAAGGAATATAGTTTGTATAGGCTGGTCTTGAACTTGCAATGATTTCCCCTAATCTGCCAATGATTTATGAATATAGGCATGGCCACTATTCATGAAAAGTTGAACATATACGTAATTGTATTTGTAATGCCACAGTTATGACAAAAAGCTCATCTCCAGCATTTTGAAATATTTAACCATATATTTTCCATATATCAAATGATCTTCACACCAGTGGGATTTATTGGTGATCAAGACATGCTTCATTTTTTTTCTTTTATTTTACTGGGAAGAGACAAAATACTAACATACAAACAAGATAATTTCAATGTGAGATTTATTAAATGAATAGGATGATTAAAACAAGTAAACAAGACTTAACTATAGATTGAATCAGCATGGCCAGTTTTCTGAGGTTGCCTTGGAAAGGGCACATCATTTCAAGAGTTGGGCCAAAATTATCAAGTAATGGGACTCAGAAGAACAATGAATCTAATGAAGGGCCTGGTCATAAATAAAGGCCAAATGTACTGCAATCTGGTGAAGACAGGGAAGAAAGAGCAAGCAGAGGAAGGAAAGAAGACAGAAATAAATATCCAGGGCCTTTCAGACCATGGTGTATATGATAGTTAACTTTCTGTTGTTTGATAAAATGCCATGACAAAAGCAACTTACAGGAGAAAGAGCCTATGCAGACTCACATTTATAAGATATACAGTACAACATGGTGTGAATGGCATGGCACCAGGCAGGAAAGGCATGGTGGCAGGAACCGGAGAATAGCTATTCATACGTCATTCATACACAGGAAGCACAGCACAGACAAGAAGCAGGATCAAGGTCAAAAATATCGATGTCTTTCTATAGTGGTCATGGTGGTTTAAATGCAAAATATTCCCCACAGGTATAAGGATCAGAACACTTGGCTCCATATTGGTTTATTTTTTGGTGAGGCTATAAAAGTTTTGGGAAATATAGCTTGGCTGTGGAAGAACATCATGGAGGTGGGGACTGAGAGTTTATAATCTGACCTCCCTCTATTGGCTTTAAATCTGCAGTTGGTGGTGTGATTTCTTAACTTTCTTCCCTGGCCTCCTGCTCTTAGATCTCCCTTGACATTATGGATTTTCCCATTTGGATGTTTCTTCAGTAAAATATTTTTAAAAAGCAACTTGGGGAGTAGTAGCTTTATTTTGGCTTTTGAGTTATACTCCAACATTAAGGCAAGACACAGAAGGAGCTTAGAGAAAGAAACTAAAGCAGAGACCGTAGCTTGCAGGAGAGTACTTGTTTGCTCTAGTCTGTTCAGCTACTTTTCTTGTATAACATACACCTACCTACTCAGGAATGACACTGCCCACCTTTATCTGGTACCTCCCACATTAATAAAATACTAAGAAAGTGCCCCTCAGACATGCCCATATGTCATGTATGGGCCTGATACAGCTGAAATTTCTTTTTTCCAGGTATGTCTAGATCTGTGTCAAGTTGGCCAAAACTAATTATGAGATTTAGTGTCACTAGAACTTTATCTAATGCTTGAAAGCAAGAAACTGGGATAGCACTGACTCAGGCAAACTCTCTCCACCCCAATCGTTCCCAATCTCTTCCTTGCCTCAGTGGTGTTATATGCTACATCAACAGATTGATCAAGAGGCATCTTTGTTAAAGACTCTAAAGACAATATTTGACTGTGGCTGAATAGAACACGCCCGTTGTTCAGAGAAAGATCATTGTAGGTTAAAATCCCAAATTATCCTATCTTCAGCCCCTTTTTAGCATTTCTTTTTATTTTGCAACTGGGACCAAATCCTATTAAACTTTAGATAAACATAGTAAGTGCAAAATGAGTGTGAGACACCCAAACACAAGCATTCCTAAGCTAAGGATGTGACAGCTAACGTCTTTACCCTATAGATTCCCAGCCTTGCTATAGCCCAGTAACCTATAATTTTATCAATATATTTTAGAAAAGCATTCACCCCTAGCCAATGTTTCTCTTTGACTAGAAGAGTTCATACAACCTTTTAAAATGATTTCTTTTACTTTCTCAGGTTATCCTATAATTATAGCATTTACCCTTCCCTTTCTTCAACTCCAAAACCTCCAACATACCTCTCCATTGTAGAATATTAACTATGTGAAGATAGTTGCATTTGTTTATGCTTCATTTACTTAACAGTGTAAGGATGTGCGGTTAATTATGTAACGATGTGCTGCATTTGTCTCACCTTGCTTTTCTGAGGCACCTGATGGGACTAATGAAAAGATAGGTGGTGCAAGGATAGGGAAGGCTGGCAGGCAAAAAGAATGGATAGAAGGAGAAATCTAGGTTTAGAAAGATGAGAGGGAAGGAAAAGAAGAGCATGAGGACGGAGGAACGTGTCCGACACAGCCAGGCAGCTGCCAGCGAGCCAGACACAGACAGCAGTGAAAGTAAGATATGCAGAAGGGAAAGGTAAAGAGCCTCGGGGCAAGAGGTGGATAGAGAGAAATAGGTTAATTTAAGTTAAAAGACCTAGCCCGAAACCAGCCTAAGCTAGGCTGAGCATTCAAAGCGTCTGTGTCGTGATCTGGGAGCTGTTTGGTGGCAGCACAGATGAACCTTTATCCTACCTTTCTTTTTCCTTTAAGTCCATGGCCTTTTTTGTTTTTTCATTGATTGTTGCTATAGAGGTGTGTGTGTGTGTGTGTGTGTGTGTGTGTGTGTGTGTGTGTGTGTGTGTGTGTGTGTGTGTGTGTTTATACATACATGAGTGCATCCTACTCAATCTATGCTACTTGTATGCTTATGTTTTTAAGACAGACCGTTTGGCATTAGATAACCAACTTTTTTGTTCTTCCTTGGGGAAAAGTATTTTACCCAACTTCAACTAATCAAATGCTGAGTTGTAGAGCCCAGTACCAACTTATCCATCTACAGCACAATCTCTGCTCTCAGAGATCATAGTAGTGGAAAAATTGTAAGATTAAAGATAAACAGGAATTTGTGGCGCTGTGAGATTGTGCATCCTAGAAAAATCAAAAGCTAGACCCATAAAGCCTTATCAATGTGACTGCCTCAACATGAAATGACCAACAAGGACACCAGTAGACATAGTAAGGTGGGCAGAAGAAAGTTCATGAGGCCTCAAATCTACACACCCAAATGACTTCATGTACCTTTTTAGTAAGGGAACATGCCATTTGAGGTTATTAAAACGCATGTTCCCAGGCCATATTTACTGACATTTGGCTCAAAACGTGGAAGAGTTAGTATTTTTACAACCATAGTTCCAATGTACATTACTTCTTTATCTCTCAGACCTACACACTTACTTACTTAATGCTTCTCCTAATCCAGAAACTTCCTGTTAGCTATGAAATGATAAGAAGACAGAAGCCCAAATTAGTTCCTATGAGTGATGTGCACAGGTGTGTGTGTGTGTGTGTGTGTGTGTGTGTGTGTGTGTGTGTGTGTGTGATTATTTCTGAAGCATGGTTTTATTATTTTTGTGCCTAGCTGATTTACTACTTTCTGTATAGTACAGATGGGCATATGCTGCCACTCCTGGAAGAACAGCTATTCTGACCTTTACTGTGCTTATTTCCACATACTGTGTGTTAAATTGTGGTCTCTGGTACTTTAAGTAAAATGTTATAGATGCCTAAAATGAATATTTTTCAAGCTAAATAGCATCAGATTTCATTTCTGTTCATTTCCTAGTTTTAGTTTCTGGAACAACATGTGATCTTTGAGGCCTTCGATGCCCAGCTTGCTATGTTTTGTCTGTGTCTTGTATATTTCTTCTTACCCTCAGAAGTTTGTTTTATTGAAGTTTCTGGGTTTTTGCAATCAATCTTGGAGCATTTTGGAAAGGTCAGCTTAGTCACTGTGCTTCTGAGACAAAATAAATACTGCTTCTCAAAGGGGTCTTCACTTTGAGTTTGAGAAAGGCAAACACTTGTCATTGAAAAACCACTTGCCAAAGAATTCGATTGCAATCTGAAAAATAAATGTTCTAGGTCAGAATCTCAGAACACGAAAATGAATATTTACTTTTATTCCATCAAAAACGTCGGAAATAAGGAATGAAGCATTTTCAAATCAAATTAAATTTTTTTTCTTTTTATTTGTTATTTGGAATAGAATGTTTCATACAAAAGATTAAAAATTGAAAATATTTTTACCAGGATTCATATAGCTATCCAATCATACAATAAAAAAATAATCTAGTTGGAAATTGAAAATACATGTTCTGATCACAATGGTAACATTTTTTAATCTTAGAATTTATAGCATACATTTTTATCTACTAGATGATATAATTTTCTCTGGCTCATTTATGACTAATTCAGCTTTATAAACTATTAGGATACTTCACAAACAGAAAATGCATGTATATTTTAGGTACTGTTTTAAAATCCTGCAATTTAAACAGTGTATAAGTTTTGTATCATTTTGTGTATTTGGAACTATTCTAAGAAGTGTGTGTGTGTGTGTGTGTGTGTGTGTGTGTATGTGTGTGTGTGTTGTGTGTCTGTCTGTCTGTCTGTCTGGTAAGACAGATCTTGAAGGAAGATGATTTGATATTCAAAATTTCTATGTAATTGGTATTATTTTTATGTTTTCAAATGAGAAGAGTAGAAAATAGAAAATATAAATAATATGTAAAAATCTCCATCATGGGCAGCAGGAACAAATCAATTTTTACAGCAAATATTAATATCCAGAAACATTTTAGATTTGGCCATGGTACTAGATAAATGTACAATTTTTTTAATGAAGGTCAATGAAATGATCGCATAGGGTGTATGTGTGTGTGTGTGTGTGTGTGTGTGTGTGTGTGTGTGTGTGTGTGTGTGTATGTCTATGTGTGCACACGTCCATGTGCATGCATCTGTATAGCTAAGAGAACTCAGTACTATTTGCACTTCCTTCCCACATCCTTGGTTTGGAAGCCTGTGGTTTCAACAAGATTGCCTGTCCTTATACAGATAGTAAAAATAGCCCAGCTGGGATGCCATGTCATTGTTAGAATTTTAATTGGTTCAGAAAGTGAAGCATAAAATAGTATTATAGTCAGAGCCAAAATGAGATTTAAAGTCAGAGACTATTTGCATCTGTGACTTGTGAACTGCCTCTGTAGTGTGAGTGTGCGCAGTGAGTGTTCCTTCTTTGGCTCTCGCTGCTGAGAGCTGTCATCCTACGCTTTTCCTTCATTGGCTTAAATGGTCCACACTGGCATCAGTCTGCATCGAGTCTCACTTGACTAGATTTCTTCTGGCATAAGACATGAAAGTCATGCTCACCAGAAGCAGTACAGATTTGTTTAATTCTATCAACCATGAAATCATGTCACCAATAGAATTGTTGCCAGATGTATACCAGTGGTGACTAAATTACAGGAGGCACATAAACAAGTTTTAGAAAAGAAACAATTGAAGATATAAAATTTGAGTTGTGCCCTCTTTGTCCTTTAAAATTAGAGATTGTCACTACTAGATGAATACTGAGAACATTCAAATTCAATGCAGGAGATTTTGAGTGTTTAGCATGGGAGGAAAAGAGACTCTTGCTATGTTTCTGTTTCCTGAAACTAAATCTACCATGACCACTCTGTGCTTTACAAGCATTCCTCTGTAGAGCATAGAGGATATAGTACCAGGTTTCCAAGACAACAGAATAATCCCAAAGGACAACAAAACAGGAGGTGAAGGCAGCTGGCAGCCCAGTGAGCATCCTGAGCTGATGAGAGACACCACCTCAGCAGGGAATCGAATGAAAACCTCTGGGTACTTAGAAGTCACTGTGAAGAAGAGGGGCTATATTCAGGAAGCAACCATACTACATGGCATGTGTCTCAGAATTCTTTAATGCTGGAAAAAAAAAAAAAAAAAAAGGAATTGCCACTCCTACAACTTGGTAAAAGGAATTTAATCTATTCCAGATCCTTTGCTATGAAAGGCAAACTATTTCCACCTGGAATTGTTTTTAGTTAGAGAAAGCATTCTAAACCCCCTTTCCTGTCAGTGGCCAAGAATGACCTATCTGGCCTTGTGTGTATGTGGAGGAGGGGCAGGGACTGAGGAAGGACACTGTGCTCAATCACATGGGACCTTGGACTCTTACATCTGCTTGAGAAGAAGGACGGCTAAGATCTTCTCAATCTCCATGGAAACTCACCCTTTTCTCTCCTACAGAGAAAGCCTTAACTGCTCAGCTCTGTTCATGACAGGACACACGCACTTATTTATGGAGTAAAATATGAGAAAGTCTGAGAAGGCTATACGTCAAGTCACCTCATTCAACTCTATCTTATCAGGAATAATGTTATAAAAATTTCCGTTTGTCTTGGATCATCTTCTCTTTTTGGTTATATTTAGAGATGAAATATATGTGATGTGTTCGTGCCTGTAACAGTTAAAATATTCTTGCTATATTATTTGTGTATAAGTTTTTTATTACTGACATAACAAATGACCATAGTCTCAGAACTTTTTACCATCCTAGATTTATTGTTTTTCATTTCAGTAGATTAGAAACCTATCAGGATTAGAATCTTTGCTTAGGATCAAGCAGGCTAGCATCAAAATATTGGCTAATACTGTGGAGATCAGTCAGTGCTCACTGTTCTCCCCACACCTAATCTTATTTATGGCAAAATGTATTCATTCCTCTCATTTCCAGGAGACGATTTTTCCATCTTCAAGCCAGCAGCATCTCAGAGTGTGTTTCCACTCTGGGTTCCTCCAGCATGCTCCCCTCACTCCCACTCCTACTACTCTAGGCAGAGGGTTTGTTCCCTATGTTTCCTTCTGTGTCTCCCTTTATCCCCTCCCTTTTTATCAGGGAGGTTTCTCACTATTTAGACTAGGCTGGATTAAAACTCAAGCTTGTGTGGCTTGCCTCAGCCTCCAGGGCCAGGATTAGGTATCCATTGTACCTGTAAAGCTTGAACCATCTTAATACTTATTTTTAATTTTAAAACTTTTGTTTGTATGTAGGCATAGGGGTACAATATGTAAACATGAGTGTAGGTATCTGCAGAGACCAGAAGAATGTGTCAGGTTCTCTTAAACTGAAGTTACATACAGTTGTGAGTAACCTCCAGATTCTGGAAGCTGAAATCTTATCTGTGCAAGAGACATATATGCTTTTAACTGTTGAACCATCTTTCTAACCTTTAGCTTTAACTTTTAAATTCAGCATGTTGCATAAATTCAGGTATATGGAATCTGATAGAAAGAAAGTAGAAAATAGCTTTGAAGGAACTGGCACAGGTGACAACTTTCTGAATAGAAGACCAGGAGCACAGACACTAAAAGTGATAATAATAGGACCTCATGAAATGGAAAAGCTTCTGTAAGGTAAGTGACTCTGTCAATGGGACAAAACAGCAGCCCACAGAATGTGAAAATAATTGTACCAATCCCATAACCAACAGAGGGCTGAAATCTAAAATATATAAAGAACAAAAAACTAGAAATGATAAAAAATAATTAATTTTAAAAAGGGGTAAATATCTAAACAGAGAATTCACAATAGAAGAATATCAAATGTTTGAGATACACTCAAAGAAATACTCAACATCCTTAGCCATCAGGGAAATGTAAATCAAAACAATTCAGATTCTATCTTACAACTGTCAGAATGGATAAGATCCAAAACACAAGTGATAAGTCATGCTGGAGAGGATATGGAGCAAGTCGAATACTCCTCCATTGCTGGTGGAAGTGCAAACAAACTTGTACAGTCACTTTGAAAATCAATATGGCAGTTTCTCTGAATATTGGGGCTCAATCTACCTTAGGACCTGAATGCTGCAGTATAATGCTCTTGTATACTGTAAAGATTTGTTAGTAGTATTGGTTTAATAAAATGCTGATTGGTAAGTAACCAGGCAGGAAGTATAGGTGGGGTAACAAGACTAGGAGAATTCTGGGAAGAGGAAAGGCAGAGACTCAATCACCAGCCAGGCTCAGAGGAAGCAATATAAAAATACTAGACTAAGAAGTTACCAAGCCACATTACTAGACATAGATTAGAATCTCTCTTGGATCTGTGTCAAAGTAAATATGGTTTGACAAAGAAAGACCCCCTCAAAAAATCTATAATGGAAATAGATGGCCCAGATGATCCAACATTTCAGAGTATCTCTGTGGCAGTTTCCTCTGAGTTCTGTGTCTAGAACAGCTTCAAGGGTGCTGGCTGAGATGATCCAACCTCACAGACTGCGCTAGACAGGACTTGACAATAATCCTAAATTTTGGGAGGTATTCATAAGGTTAATAGTGCCACCAATCAGTATGAAGTAGTCTATAAAACTATGCCCACATTCTCAATAGTGGATTATGGATATTTGCCTTTGTTTAGTGTGTCGGTTACAAGTTGTTATATATAATGGTCAAGAAAAAGGCTAAATAGAGATTAGATACAGGATTCTTATTTTTAAACGAAAAAGAAAATGGGAAGTACTGTGGGATAATGCCCTTGTTCACTGTAAAAATTTGCCACTAGTTAAATAAAATGTTGATAAGCCAGTACCCAAGCAGGAAATATAGGTAGGGCAACCAGACTAGGAGAATTCTGGGAAGAGGAAATGCAGAGATCCAGTTGTCAGCCAGGTGCAGAGGAGGCAAAATGAGAATGGTGGATTGAGAAAAGGTATCAAGCCACATGGCTAAACATAGAGAAGAAATATGGCTTAATTTAATTGTAAGAGATAGTTAGCAATAAGCTTGAGCTATTGCCTCAGCATTTACTTATAATATTAAGCCTCTGAGTCAATAATCTAGAAAGCAGTTGCTGGATAGGATATTTAGGAGTTGTAGGACAAAAGCTACACCCAGCTATACCACTCTTGGACACATAACTAAAGGATGTTCAATAATATCACAAGGACACTTGCTCAATTAGGTTCATAGCTCCTTTATTCATAATATCCTGAACTAGAAATAGCCTAGATATCTCCTCAACTGAAAAACGGATAAAGAAAATGTGGCATATTTATAAAATGGAGTATTACTGCACTTGTAAAAATAAGGACATCAGGAAATTCGAAGGCAAATAGATGGAACTTGAAAACAATTATTCTGAGTGTACTCATTCATAAGTAGAGATTAGCTATAAAGTAAAGGATAACCAGTCCCAGAGAGGCTAGGTAACAAGGAGGACCAAAGAAGAATGCATGGATCTCCTTAGGAAGGAGAAATGGAAGAGCTCTCTGGAGTCAACTGGGAGTAGGTGGAGATGGATGGAAACTTGAGGAATCCAATTGGGAGGGTAGGTGGAGAAGGATGGCTGAAAATGGGGTATAGGGGTGGGATCAGGTAGAAATCTGGTGCAAAGGAAACTCCTAGAAATCTACAAGGATGACCATAGCTAAGATTGCTAACAAGGGAATACAGAGCCTTATAATTATATAAGACTTCTATTGGAGAGACTAAGACACCAAATCCAACCACATACTCTTTGACTTACAGCCCATTCTTCCTAAGAGATATAGGGGTGGAATAGGAAGGAAGAGTGATACAGATATATGGGTGTGGTCAAGCAATGACTAGTCTAGTCCAGTCTCTGATCAATGACATGAGAGTGAGCCCACCCTTGATGCTGCCTGAAGGGTCAGGACCCAGAGGCTAGAAACCCAGAGACAAAGGATAGAAACAAACATGATTGGAGGAAAAAAAATGTCAACATAATGATACCTAATAATATTCTGCCACACTCTCCAAATGTCAGCAAAGAGCCTTCATCCAGTAACTGATGAAAACAGATGCAGAGACACGCAGACAAACATTAGGCCTAGATAGGGAAATCCTGAAGAAGATAGAGAGGAGGGACTGTAGAAGCAAGGAGACTCACAGAAACCACTAACCTGGCTCACAGGAACTCAGAGTCTTCACCAACAACCAGGAAGCCTGAGTCGCACCAATTTTGGACCTCTGCATATATGTGACAGTTGTGTAGCTTGGTCTACTTATGTATGGGGTTGTCCTTGGTGCTTTGGCTGGCTCTTGGGGACCTATTCCTCATACCAGGTCATGCCTTAACAAGAGGAGGTATTTAGTCTTACTGCAACTTGATATGCCACGCTTTGTTGATATCCATGGGAGAACTGTCCCTTTCTGAACAGAAACAGAGGAGGAGTGGATGTAGGGATTGATGGGAGAACTGAAAATAAGGAAAACTGTGGTCAGAATATTAAATAAATAAAAGAAACAGAAAAAACTAAAGCCCTTGTTGATTTAGCACACACATACACACATACATTCACACTCACACATACACACACACAAACACACACACCAAGATTTAACTATGTTTTACGACCTTACATAATTGAGGATGATCTTATAATTTTAACTTAACATATAAATAATTTCATCATGAAATCTCCCTTTGGTATGTATGATAAAAGTCCAGAGGTATAATATCAGCAGGCAACATTCATCAAAAACAAATTATTTCCTATCATTACTGTTAGATAATAAGATTTTTGTATTAGAACTAAGAAAGCAGAAATTCAGTAAAGAAAAATTAAAAAAACATACCAGAAACATAGATAATATGCACAAGAGATGCAGAAATCAGATTAAAGCCAGGGCACTTGACTGCAAGTGTGCTGTTTCTATGACCCTGAAATTTATCTGCCCATGACTGTGTTTAAGCTGGACCAGAGATATAATTTATTTCTAATCAAATATAAAGTTGTGAAACTCTTCTATACAACAGATGTGATGCTTAGTCCTCATTGCCAATTTAAAAATAAC